>CM055118.1:178646085-179846085 GCA_029206835.1 Rana muscosa | reverse complement strand
CCAATTTGATGTCTAGTGCCGTCTCTTGGCATATGCCTAAACAGGAACGCCAGTGCAACTTTAGCACTCCTATTTATGGCCAAAGCTGGAAAAAACTATGTACATTGTCAAATCAGGCCTCCAAAATCAGGTAAAGGAACGTGGTGGATCTTGATGATCCAATAATCTGAGTGAGCATCAGGGATGAGCCGAACACCCCCCTGTTCGGTTCGCACCAGAACCTGCGAACAGACAGAATGTTCGCGTGAACTTTAGAACCCTATTAAATACAATGGACTCGAACGTTCGAAATCTAAAGTGCTAATTATAAAGGCTTATATGCAAGTTATTGTCCTAAAAAGTGTTTGGGGACCCGGGTCCTGCCCCAGGGGACATGTATCAATGCAAAAAGAAGTTTTAAAAACTGCTGTTTTTTCGGGAGCAGTGATTTTAATAATGTTTAATTTAAAAAAATAAAAGTGAAAGGAATATTTCACTTTTATTGTTTCACTTTAAGCATTATTAAAATCACTGCTCCCGAAAAAACGGCCGTTTTTAAAACTTTTTTTTGCATTGATACATGTCCCCTGGGGCAGGACCCGGGTCCCCAAACACTTTTTAGGACAATAACTTGCATATAAGCCTTTATAATTAGCACTTTAGATTTCTCCCATAGACTTTTCGACTTTGCCGCGAACACCCCAATTTGTTCGCTGTTCGGCGAACGGGCGAACAGGCAATGTTCGAGTCGAACATGAGTTCGACTCAAACTCGAAGCTTATCCCTAGTGAGCATAGGCCAAAGTCTCAAAATGCTTTGTTCTTGGGTAGAGATGTGTTAATCTATGGTGTCAAATATAGACTAATATTCACATGCAAATGTCAGTTTCAAAGTACTGCTAGAGAATATTGTGTAATGGTCGTGCGTACTGGGCACAGGACAGGCTTTGTATGTGGCAGCAATTTTGTTCCAAATACAGCCATTACATTGTACTTGTCACTGTCTATTCTGTGTTGAACCGGGGACACAGCTGCAGTGACCTTCCCCCTCCCTTCTCCTCCAGTTGATGCAATACACAACTGTTAGAGCCCATTCACACAGGGGCAGCACGACTTGTGCTGCGACTGTGCTGGGCGATCTCAAGACGACTTCAAAGCAGACTTCCAAAATTACTTCTGTATAGAAGTCAATGGAAGTCGCCTTGAAGTCATCTTGAAGTAGTACAGGAAGCTTTTTCTAGGTCGGAGCGACTTCAGTCGCTCCGCTTAGAACGATTCCATTGTACAGAATGGGACGCGACTCGTTAGGCGGCTGAGACGCCTGACGAGTCGCCCCTGTGTGAATGGGGACTTAGCCATACCATAACTTTCTTATCAGATCCTTGACAGGAAAAATCCAGACATTCTCGTGCCTATTACCCAAATCCACATTTCTGTCTGAAAACCCTAATAAAAGTGTATGACTTAGTCACTTCAGTGACTAGAAGGTTAACAGACATTGGGTCATATATATCTTAGTTGGAATCCCTAGAATACGCATATCTGTCTCTCTGGGTAGAATCCATCATCCCATTATATTCCATAACTTATAAAACCATGACAGCACAGCTAGGATATAGACATATTTACCTCCCTCAGTTAATTTGTAGTGTTTTGAGCCCAAACATCGTTAACCTAGGAATACGGGGAATAGAAACAGCCCATTCCTCCCCTAAGCGAACTGAGCATCCGAGACCTAACATATTTATAGCTATTTCAAAGCTAATTTCATACTGGACAATAACATGCATGTTAGCCGACTGTACATGGTGGGTATTCAGAGATATGAATACCTATAGAAAACTGTATCTGGGACCTGGTCATAAATGTGGTGACATCCCAGCAACCCTCCTCAGACGCTTAATTGGTCAGATGGCCTCTGTCAACACCACTTTGATACCAGAGAAAAGGGGAATGCCAACACATTGCGGTAGCTCTGGTGCACCATCAAGCAACTGAAGACCTGTCAAGTTATGAGAGTCAATTTACCACCTTGCTCATGCTCATTGACTGAGATCTGCTGAAACAGGACATTTTCAACTCCTTTTTATTTCTCTGTCACATTGTTGTCTCTTTGTTTCCTTGTAACACCCTTTTTCTGTAAACGTTTTATTTGAACCATTTTGACCTTTTTCATTATTATACCCTATTTTGAAAAGGGTTGAAATTCTCTCTAAGGCTTTTAATGCAAACTAAATGGGTGGTGGTGGCAGTTTAAAGGGTTGATTGCTTAATTAACTTAACCCAGTGACAATCATTCTCAGGCTGCTGGCACCTAGATTGTTGTCCCATGAGCTGGAAAATCTTTGTGCAGGGTGCAGCTGAGAGTGGCATTGTTACGCAAGTGACAGTGCGGTGTGAGATTCGCCAGTCCTTTGTCACGGGTTGGTGAGGAGGGCAGGGATCTGACATCCGCATTTGTCACATATTGTATCACCAAAAACCCAAGTCATCTGTGACCCTTCTAGGAGTGCAACTGGCAGAGGTACTCTTTATCATATAAGTAGATTGTCTAACTTGTTGGAGAATCACTTTGTAAACGAGGCCCAACACTTCTGTCTTGTTGGCAGAATTTTAGATTACTACACTTACTAGTCCTGCCACCATTGGCCAAGAATCTTGGTGGTTCGAGGTGTTGGGATTTCATGGATAGACTGATATCTGAAATCCAACCCTAAAATACTCCATCCAATCAACTACACCTTCTCTTCATTTGGCTGTTCAGCTGCCTGGAGAAATATCTGATATATCTGGGAGTGGGGATATGTGATACTTTCCCCATCCCTCCAGGATAAAATGCTGAATGCCTGCCATCTCTATGACACTATAAGGGGGTGCGGTGAGTTGAGAGCCACAGAACTTACACAAGGCTGTTTCTTCTTACCCCAGGGGTGAAAAATATAAGCATTGCACAGGGACAACATTTAGAGCCCATTCAAATTTGTTTGTTCTGGTGCATTGGCAGCACATTCATTTGAAGGCTATCAATGCACCAGAACAGACAAAAAAAAGGGACATGACCATTTTTCTATGCAGTATAACTATATACATTTTAACTGAATTCTTTGCCCTGTATGGGTGAGACATGAATTCCAGGAAAATAGCTAAACAGACAGATGCAGGAGGGCTGATATCAGGTCAAGTTCAGGTACCTACACTACTTACATTTAAAAAAAATGCATTTAATGATGTATAAAAGGCATATTCCACCTCAAAAAATAATAAAATCGTCTATATTTAAAAAAATGCATTTATTAATTGCAACCCTGATCAGTGGATCGTAGAGGAAATACACACACTCCTGCAGACTGCTGAGGTTATGGAGCTGTGGAAGGATCATTGCAGTTGTGCTCCATTGAGGTCTACAAGTCCCGTTGCCAAGCTGGCAGATGGGAATTGTAATTCCTCCATTCATAGATCTCTGTTAGGGATGAGCTTTGTGTTCGTGTCGAACCCACATTCGACTAGAACATCGGCTGTTCGGCGAATTGCAAACATTATGGGGCGTTCGCGCCAAATTCGAGTGGCGCGTCGCGGCCCATAATTCACTGCGGCATCGCAGTGCATTACTGGCTGATGATTGGCCAAGCATGCACTATGACCCGCATGCTTTGGCCAATCACAGCGCAGAAAAAACGGAGAGCCATAATTGGCCAAAGCCAGGGTGGCTTTGGCCAATTATGGCTCAGGGGGTTTAGTACACGCCCCACACTATATAAGGCCGCCGGTTTGGTGGCCTTGTGTAGTGTGTTGGAGCTGTTTAATGAGAGATTACAGAGACAGACTGTGTCATTTATATTGAGTTAGATAGAGCAGGCAGGCGAGTCAGTTACAGCGTGTAGAGGATATATATGCATCCTAGGTGTTGTATATATATTTATACACTGTATTTAGTTTAGCTAGATCCGTTCCTGTTCTTCTCTATACTGTGACAGGCAGGCAGGTGATTGTGCTAGCTGCAGACAGTCAGTGTTTCACTTAGTGTACTGTGTGCTTTGCATAGCGTTCACCTAAAGCTTACCTGAATACAGTTAGTGACTAATATGGGTGTTCTCATAAATTAAACCACAGGCAGAGAGCTGCAAGTATTTTCAGTTAGTGTACTGCATCCCTCTCTGCACAGTTTTCACCTAAAACTAACTGAAGACAATTGCTGCTTTCCCCATACTAATACCACAGCAGGCAGTTGATTCTGCATTATCAGTACAGACAAATATATATATATATATATATATATATATATATACACATCCCACCTTTGTGCAGCTATATCTCACTGCAGGCCATTAGTATGTCTGGAAGGCAAACAAGGAGAGGCAGACAGTCACGAGGCAATAAAAGAGGGCAAGCAGGCTCTGTATCTAGAGGCAACAGTGCTGCTGGTCGTGGACACGGTGCATCTTCATCAGCACGTGGCCGTGGGACACGCTTGTCCTTCTTTTCGGCAGCTGGCCATGTTGATCCGCAACATGCCCAAGACTTGGTAGAGTGGATGACCAAGCCGTCCTCATCCTCCTCGTCCTCTCTCACCCAGGCTCAGGGTACTTTGTCTGGCAAAGCAGCTACCAAAGCAGCTGCCAAAGCGGCCTCTTCCCTCGGCTCAGTCACTCCTTCCCTAGCCCCACCATGTCCTCTTGAGGAGTCCCCCGAACTGTTTGAGCACAGTGTTGGATACATGCTCCTGGAGGATGCCCAGCGTTTTGAAGGCTCCGATGATGGAACCCAGCTGGAGGAAGGCAGTAACGTGAGCCCAGAGAAAGGGGATAGTAACGTGAGCCCAGAGAGAGGGGGTAGTAACGTGAGCCCAGAGAGAGGGGGTGCCCAACAAGGACAGCTATCTGGCAGTCATGTTCCCCCAGCTGCAGCATACTGACAGATTTGCTCCAGTGATGAGGAGGGAGGGGATGATGAGGTTACTGACTCCACGTGGGTGCCTGATAGGAGGGAGGAGGAGGAGGAGGAGGAGGAACATCTCCAACGAGGCAGAATGCCCTACAGGGGCCAGCTTAAGGGCAGCACACCGACAGCATCACACCGCAGAGCTCCGCATGTGCAGGCCGCTGCTGTCTCTGCGCGTTATTCCAAAAGTTCTTTGGTGTGGGCCTTCTGAGACGAGTGCATCAGATCGTAGCGCTGCTATTTGCAACATATGTCTCAGGCGTATCTCGCGTGGCCAAAACATCACCCGCTTGGGCACCACATGCTTGATCAGACAAATGTCTACCTGCCATGCAGTCCGTTGGCAAGCTTACCTAAAAGACCCACACCAAAGAAAAAAGCGGACCTCTCCTTGCACCTCATCAGCTGGGATCTCCAACCCTGCTATACCTTCAGTCCTCTCTGAAACCTGCACTGAGAGGAATGAAGGTGTAGAATTAGGTGTGTCACAGCCAAGTACTTGCGGGCAATCTGCTATCGGTACACTGACGTCAGATTGTACCAGGCAAATTTCCCTGCCCCAGCTGCTGCACCGCCAAAAGAAGTTCGCTCCCAGCCATCCACATGCCCAGCGGTTGAATGCTAGCTTGGCTAAATTGCTAGCACTTCAACTGCTGCCTTTTCAGTTGGTAGACTCTGCCTCCTTCCGTGAGTTTGTGGAATGTGCGGTTCCTCAGTGGCAGGTTCCCAAAAGCCACGGAAGGCGATTCCGGCTCTCTACCGGCATGTGGAAGGCAATGTCTTGGCCTCGCTGGACAGGGTGGTCAGCGGTAAGGTGCATATTACCGCTGACTTATGGTCCAGCAGGCATGGACAGGGACGTTACCTATCTTTGACGGCGCATTGGGTGACTCTGCTGGCAGCTGGGAAGGATGCAGGACAAGGTGCAGTAGTGTTGGAGGTTGCTCCACCACCACGACTCCAAAATGTTACTACTGATGATTCTGACACACCTCTCTCCTCCACTACCTCCTCTTCTTCTTCCTCCATGGCCTCTACCTGTGCTTTGTCCTCGGAACCAGCGGTGCTCCGTAGGCGTTCAAGGGGCTACGCAAGTACGCAGGCAAAAAGATGCCATGCGGTGCTTGAGCTGGTGTGCTTGGGGGACAGGAGCCACACTGGGGCAGAGATTCTGTCAGCTCTGCAGGGGCAGGCTCAGAGGTTGTTGACGCCACGCCAGCTTAAGCCAGGAAAGGTGGTTTCTGACAATGGCACCGACCTCCTCTCCACCCTCCGACGCGGAAAAATAACCCATGTGCCCTGTTTGGCTCAGGTCCTTAACTTGGTGGTGCAGCGGTTCTTGGGCAGGTACCTGGGCTTACAGGAGGTCCTGAAGCAGGCCAGGAAACTCTGTGGGCATTCCCGCTGGTCATATAATGCCAGTGCTCGGCTGGCTGACCTGCAAAAGGATTACAACCTGCCTAATCTGTGACATGCCCACCAGGTGGATCTCTACGTTGGCCATGCTGCAGCGGCTGCACACGCAGCAGAGGGCCATCAATGAGTATCTGTTGCAATATGGCACCAGGACAGTGTCAGGGGAGCTTGGATTTTTTTCCCCACGCCAGTGGGCCATGATCAGGGATGCATGCACTGTCCTGACACCATTTGAGGAGGCCACGAGGATGGTGAGCAGTGACAGTGCATGCATCAGTGACACTGTCCCTCTTGTCCACCTGTTGGAGCACACGCTGCATGGAATAATGGACAGGGCACTTGAGGCAGAACAGAGGCAGGAAGAGGAGGACTTCCTTACCTCTCAAGACCCCCTTTATCCAGACAGTGTTCTTGCTGGCCCGCCTATCACACAGGAAGAGGACGAGGAGGAGGAGAAGGAGGAGGATTATTGTGTCAGCATGGAGGTGGAGCCTAGCACTCAGCATCAGCAGCAGTCTTCAAGGGATCAATTACAGTCCCAAGACACCCAGGGACTTGTACGTGGCTGGGAGGAGGTGGCTGTGGATCATGTCGCCCTCAGTGACCAAGAGGACTCCGCACCGAATGCCTCAGCAAACCTATGCTGCATGGCCTCCCTGATCCTGCAAAGCCTGCGGAAGGATCCTCGTATTCGTGCGATCAAGGAGAGGGATCATTACTGGCTGGCAACCCTCCTTGAACCACGTTACAAGGGTAAGATTGCGGACCTTATCTTGCCGTCGAAGAGGGAGCAGAGGATGAAGCATCTTCGGGAGGCCTGGCAGAAAGGTCTGTGCAACGCGTTCCCAGAGACTGGGAGGTTACAAATTCCTGGTCCTGGACAACGTGTTGCTGAGGCTCCGGTCAGTCAAAGAAGGAGCGGTGGAGAAGATGGCCGTCTGACCGATGCGTTCAGACAATTTTTTAGTACGGAGCCCCAAGGTATGATCGCTTCCAGCAACCATCGCCAGCGTCAGGTTTACCTGGTGCAGGAATACCTAGGGGCAAGATCAGACTTGGACACCTTTCCCACTGAAAATCCTCTGGGTTACTGGGTCTTGAGGATAAATCACTGGCCAGAGCTTGCACAGTATGCAATTGAGGTACTGGCCTGTCATGCATCCAGCGTTCTTTCGGAACGCACATTCAGTGCTGCTGGAGGCTTTGTAACCGATCACAGGGTGTGCCTGTCCACTGACTCGGTCGATTGACTGACCTTCATAAAAATGAACAAGGGATTGTGGAAAAAATTGATTTTATAGGCACACGAGAATATTTCGAAAAATAATAAAATTTTAATACAACATGTACACAATATATATACATATACAAAAACATATATATAGTACAACACAATAAATGTGGACACTTCCAAGGTAATACCCCACAATACTGCGATGATTCCTTGGATTGAGGTTCACAATGTGTTGATAAATTGTTAAAACTTGGAGCTCGACATGTTTCGCGATCTGATCGCTTCCTCAGGAGCTTCTAAATGTACACAAAAGAAGATTCAATGATTTTGATACAGAAAAACATTTATCTTAGTATTACATATAATATTGATATTCATAGAATGAATCTACGAAACACTCACCACTAAACGTATTGTTGGAGGTGAGTGTAATAAAAATGAATCAGTCTTGGATCACCACCAGCTACCAAGCACCTGATGCTGATGTAACCGAATATTTTTTTTTGAAATGTCAGATCCCTTCAAGACTGCCTATGCTGATGCTGAGTGACTCTCCTGTTATGCTGAGTGACTATCCTCTTCATCCTCAATGATCATGCTGATGGCTTGAAAGAACATTTTTGGTTCTGGGCACTGTCACCAGTGGCTAAGGCCCAATTTTTCAGCCCCTGTTTAACAAGGGCGTGTATGTACAATTTTTTTATGCAATGCTTTGCAGCAGGGCTCATTTCTGCGCTCCAAGTACATTATCTGTGAGGGGTTGCAGTGTTGTTGCACAAGCACCAGTGCCTAAGGCCTAATTTTTCTGCCCCTGTTTAACAGGGGCGTGTAATTAAAATTTTTGATGCAATACTTTGCAACAGGGCTCATTGCTGCGCTCCAAATACAGTATATGTGAGGGGTTGCAGTGTTGTGGCACCAGTGCCTAAGGCACAATTTTTAGGCCCCTGTTCCACAGGGGCATGTACCATATTTATTGGCGTATAACACGCGCGGCCGTATAACACGCACCCCAAGTTTAGGAGGGAATTTTAGGGAAAAAAACTTTTAGGAGGGAAGTTTAAGGAAAAAAAACTTACATTTAAATGCAGCCTTATCAGTGTCATTTGCAGCCTTGTCACAGTGCAGCCTTGCCCCAGTGTCCATTGCAGCCTTGTCACAGTGCAGCCTTGCTACAGTGTTCATTGCAGCCTTGCCCCAGTGTCCATTGCAGCCTTGCCCCAGTGTCCATTGCAGCCTTGCCCCAGTGTCCATTGCAGCCTTGCCCCAGTGTCCATTGCAGCCTTGCCCCAGTGTCCATTGCAGCCTTGCCCCAGTGTCCATTGCAGCCTTGCCCCAGTGTCCATTGCAGCCTTGCCCCAGTGTCCATTGCAGCCTTGCCCCAGTGTCCATTGCAGCCTTGCCCCAGTGTCCATTGCAGCCTTGCCCCAGTGTCCATTGCAGCCTTGCCCCAGTGTCCATTGCAGCCTTGCCCCAGTGTCCATTGCAGCCTTGCCCCAGTGTCCATTGCAACCTTGCCCCAGTGTCCATTGCAGCCTTGTCACAGTGTCCATTGCAGCCTTGTCACAGTGTCCATTGCAGCCTTGTCACAGTGTCCATTGCAGCCTTGTCACAGTGTCCATTGCAGCCTTGCCCCAGTGTCCATTGCAGCCTTGCCCCAGTGTCCATTGCAGCCTTGTCCCAGTGTCCACTGCAGCCTTTTCACAGTGCAGCCTTGCCCCAGTGTCACCTTGCCCCTAGTGTTCATTGCAACCTTGCCCGAATTTAAAATTGGTGCCGCCGAGATCGCCGCCGAGACTGGGCGGAGCGAGGCGAACGCCGCCGAGACCGCAGGGAACGCAGGGACTGGGCGGAGTCGAGATACACATAGCCGAGTGTACTCGGCTCTTCTCGGCTCCGCTCACAGTCACGCCGAGTCCCGCCCTATGATGGACATAACACAGGTCCAATGGCGGGACTGGGCGTGACTGTGAGCGGAGCCGAGAAAAGCCGAGTACACTTGGCTATGTGTATCTCGGGGGCGATCGCTCCGCTCACAGTCAGCGGAGATCGACGGGATAGGTGGGTATCGGCGTAAAACACGCACCCACGATTTTCCCCTGATTTTAAGGGGAAAAAAGTGCGTGTTATACGCCGATAAGTACGGTAATTACAATTCTTGATCTAATAATTAACAGCAGGGCCCATTCCTGCGCCCACCAAGAGTAACTGTGAGGGCTTACAGTGTTGTGGCAACACCACCATCACCAAAGGCCCAATTTTTCTACCCCTGTTCAACAGGGGCATGTGATTACAATTCTTGATCTAATATTTCACAGGTGGGCCCATTCCTGCCCCCACCAAGAGTAACTGTGGGGACTTACAGTGTTGTGGCACCAGCACCACCACCACCAAAGGCCCAATTTTTCCTACCACTGTTCAACAATGTCATGTAATTACAATTCTTAATCTAATATTTCACAGCTGGGTCCATTCCTGCGCCCATCAAAAGTAACTGTCAGGACTTAGTGTTGTGGCACCAGCACCACCACCAAAGGCCCAATTTTTACTACCACTGTTCAACAATGTCATATAATTACAATTCTCGATCTAATAGTTCACAGCAGGGCCCATTCCTGCACCCACCAAGAGTAACTGTGAGGGCTTACAGTGTTGTGGCAACACCACCACCACCACCAAAGGCCCAATTTTTCTGCGAATGTTCAACAGGGGCATGTAATTGCAATTCTTGATCTAATATTTCACAGCTGGGCCCATTCCTGCGCCCACCAAGAGTAACTGTGAGGACTTACAGTGTTGTGGCACCACCACCACTACCAAAGGCCCAATTTTTCCTGCCACTGTTTAACAGGGGCATGTAATTACAATTCTTGATATAATAGTTCACAGCAGGGCGTTCCAGCACCCACCAAGAGTAACTGTGAGGGCTTACAGTGTTGTGGCAACACCAACACCTAAGGGCCAAATTTCTGCAGAGTATATACGGCAGGTCCCTACTTTCAAACATCCAACTTACAAACGACTCCCACTTGCAAACGGAAGGAGACAACAGGAAGTGAGAGGAAATCTACCCCTAGGAAGGGAAATTCTCTCCTGTAAGAGTTAATATGGGATAAAGGTGTCTCCTCTCCACTGATGCTTTATCACCAATCCTTGTTTCAATAAAAAAAACAAAAAACATTTGTCATTGGGATGGAAAGTGAGGTGAAATGTTCTGAACAGGTGCACAGACAGCAAAACAAAATGTTACAGGGGTGATAACCCTTCCCTATGTTTTCCAAAAAGCTTAAAAATAGATTTTTTGGCTAGAGCTACACTTAAAAAATGTAGCTGTTCCAAATTACAAACACATTCTACTTAAGAACAAACCTACAGTCCCTGTCTTGTTTGCACCGCCTGTATACTGCTGTTCAGAGTATATAGGGCCTTTTTTAGATTTGGGTGCGGGGTTCCCCCTAATATCCATACAAGGCCCAAAGGGGCTGGTAGTGGGCTGGGGGGGTACCCGTGCCATTTTTCTCAATGATTTTCATCCATATTACTGGGACCAGACATTACATTAAAGCCGCAAGCAGTTTTAAATTACTTTTTTTCCTTTATAAATGTCATTTTGTGCAGGGAAAGTTCTAAACACGGGAAACACGTGCCACTTCACAGGCATACTTTAGACACCCCCCAGGTACGATATTTAAAGGAATATTTCACTTTTATTGTTTCACTTTATGCATCATTAAAATCACTGCTCCCAAAAAAACGGCCGTTTTTAAAACTTCTTTTTGCATTGATACATGTCCCCTGGGGCAGGACCCGGGTCCCCAAACCCTTTTTAGGACAATAATTAGCATATTAGCCGTTATAATTAGCACTTTTGATTTTGAACGTTTGCGTCCATTGTATTTAATAGGGTTCGATAGTTTGCGGAAACTTTTGGTCCGTTCACAGATTCTGGTGCGAACCGAACCGGGGGTGTTCGGCTCATCCCTAATCTCTGTGAATTGATAATGCAGTTGTACAGGCAGAGTCATGCACAGTCACGCCAAATGCAAAATGAAAGAGAAGCCTGCAGGGAGGAGAACCTAGGGATCCAGCATAGGCGTGCACAGCCTATTACATTAGGGTGTGCACCCCAAAGCTCAAACACACATGTATGTGTGTATATATACACATACACACACACACGCGCGCACGCTTTTAGAAATAAATGTAAACAAACATGTTTTTATTAAAGCAGAGTTCCACCGAAGAAAATAAAAATTTAAAAGTCAGTAGCTACAACTGCAGCTGCTGACTTTTAGTATTAGGACACTTACCTGTCCAGGGCGCCCGCAATGTCCTCACCTGAAGTTGGCTCCTGGGTGAAGGCGCCGGCATCTTCGGTAAGGTTCCCTATTGCGCATGCGTGAGTCGCACTGTGCGTCCTCACTGGTCCCTGCTGTCTTCTGGGACCTGTGTGTCTCCCAGAAGACAGCAGGGGGGACAGAGGAGGGGCCAGACATGGCGTAGATCGCTGCGGAATCTGCGGCGATCTATCGCCGGAAGTAGGAGCAAATACCTGTATTATACAGGTATCTGCTCCCCCCTCCCCCCTGGAAGGTGCCAAATGTGACACCGGAGGGGGAGGGGAGGAATCTGAAAAGCGAAAGCTCCATTTTTGGGTGGAGCTCCGCTTTAAATAAACACTTATCAAAGTAAAAAAAAAAAAAAAAAAAAAAAAAACTATTTTTAAAATGTATTAAAACATTTAATTGTTCACACTAGTGGTTGAGGTGCAGTAAAAACCTGCTGTTGAGCTGTGCTTTTACTGCCCCCTAACCACTACCATTTTTTTAGCTTTAGAGGCAGCAGCTGGGCATGTTTACATGCCGTGGCTGCAATTATACCCCCTGTTGCTTTCAGCAGGTGTCACACCCACTGACAGTGACCCGTTCATGTGAAAGACGGCACTCTGCAAGCAGCCCACAACTGCGTGCAGCATGGAGTTCAAGGAGTTAAAGCAGGTTGGGTGGAGCCAATACAACGTCTTCTCACCACCTCTCAAATGCTCTCCGCATGAGCGGGAGTGACGTCATTGTGGCTCCAGCCACTCATACAGCCAGAGCCCGCAAACCCGGAAAGAATGCCAGGGGAGGAGGAAAGCCCTGTTAGAGTGCTTCCTTCTAAGGCAAGCATTTCATGCATACTAGCACATTGTGCAATTGTTTTCCAGGGGAATTTTTATTTTCTTTACTGCTGTGGTTTACAACCGCTTTAAGTTGGTACATGTGAACAGGTTTTTTTGTTCAGTTTGCTAGCCGACAGGTTCTTGCATCTACACAAGCGATGTGGATGCAAGGACTGACAGCGGAGACTCTCTATCGTCAGTATACACTGATTAGTGCTACAGCTGATTTGATGCAAGCTGCTGATTGAACAAGGTTTCAAAGCCCCTTTCACACTGAGGGGGTTTTTAGGCATTTTAGTGCTAGAAATAGCATCTGTAAAGTGCCTGAAAACCGCCTCCCTTAAATTTCAGTGTGACTTTTTACACTGGGGCGGTGCTCTTGTGGGACGTTAGGAAAAGTCCTACTAACAGCAGCTTAGAGGCGGTTTGGGAGCGCTGTATATACCGCTCTCAAAACGCCCTGCCCATTGAAATGAATGGGCAGCGCTTCCAAATCGCCTGAAAAGCGATTCGGAAGCGCTGCAACACAGGGGCTTTTTTTCTCCTTCCTAGGCCGCTAGCATGGGTGTTGTTTGCCCCCCCAAAAAAACACAAGCTGCAATTGTTGGACTGTATTATAAAATCACATTCCTTGTGGATCATGCTAACATTTTTTTGATAGGTTAGGAATTACTGGGACTTGTGGAGGTGCTACATAGAGATGTATTCCATATATACTATATCTTATTAAAATCATTTTTTTTTTTAATAAGATATAATGTGTATGCTGAATACATCTATGTGACAGAAGTCCTGATAATTCTTATCCTATTCAAGAAAGTTACTTTCAGTAAATGGTTCCTGCAAGGTGCAGAGCAGGTGTACAGTACAGCACAGCATTGTATAGAAGGAGAAGGTCGGGACTCACATGTGGAGAAGATGTAGGCTGCCATCATCCCTCTGAGGTCTTCACTCTGCCCCAGGGAGAGCTGTGCTGTGTGCTGGGCAGGAAGCAGTGGACGGAGCTGCACTGTGATGATCTCTTCCTGCTCTGCTCACCTGTACTGCAGCTGTAAAAGCCCCGACTTGTCCAGAAAAAACTGTACCGAGGAGAGAGAGACAATCTTTCATTTTTAAGCTTTTTTGTAGCAACACAGCATAGGATGGTGGGTTGTGGTAACCACTCCTGTGAAGACTGCAGCCACCAGCTGTAGAGTAAGCAGGCAGGAGTTATCCGACGCTGCCTCTGTATGTCCCGGATACTGCATCTCTGACAGCAGGCGGCGGAGTGATATGCAGCTGTCAGTGATTCTGTAACCGGAACTACAGAGACAGTATCGGAAATGCGGCTTCCTGACTGCTTACTCCGCAGCCAGTGTCTGCAGTTCTCCCAGGAATTTGGCATCCATCTGAAAGATAGTCCCACTGGCACCACTGCAAGTTAATAGGGGTGCCGAAAGGGAGTTATCACAAACACATTCTGACCCTGGGGTGTGCCTGGGCATTAGGGTATGCCCAGGCACACCCGGCACACCCTGTGCGCACGCCTATGAGATCCAGGTACAGGGTGGAGGGGGTGGGGGTTTGGAAAGTGGGGGCAGGGGAAGAGTTTCATGTTATTTAAAGTGGTTGTAAACCTAAGACATGTAGTTTGAACAAAGCATATTCCTCTATATTATGTACGTGTCTTAATTAAGAGCACTAAGTGCCACTTTTATATGCTGCTTTGCTCCTCTACTAGCAACATAAATCACGTCTAACAAGTTTTCCTGACACCAAGAGATAAAAGGTGATGGCGGGTGGGGGGGTCCTCTGGCTGATTGACAGCCTCAGCTCTGTTCCTGTGTGCTGTGTGAAGGAGGGTGTCCCTTCCTTCCAATCAGCTGGCAGAGCTCTCCTCACTGAACTCTCAGACAAGCTTTATAATTCCGCACTTTGAACAAATGTAGACAAGAGATGGCTGCAGATAAACCACTACAACATATGTAGGAGGATTTGGTTCATCTATGTGTATCACCTGAGGCCAGTCACTTTACTGGGTGTATGTAAGGGTTTACAACCATTTTAAACACAGGAGTAACATGAAACGTCTGCGTAATGATGCAACGCGTCTAGGAGGACGCTCAGTGACGTCACCACGCTCGAGGAGTGAGGCTCCTGGTATGCCGGCCGGCAATACATTGTATCTTTTACCATAAGCTGTTTTTATTCTCCTACTTTGTAAGTATAACTTACTTTTTTTACAATAAATCGTTCCAAACGGAGTTACGCTATTGGCTTGCCCTCTCTATTTACTTTATGTGTGGGGTCCATGATGCGAATATGAGCGGAAACAACTGGATGGAATACCGCTGCTGATTGAGGGAGGATTACTGCTGCAACTTAAAGGCCGCGGCTGGGTAACAGTCGAATGTCCCAAACCGCTTGCCTTCTGGTAAGCTGCTCCCCTTGTCTTTGGTGGTGGTTATCTCACATTAAGTTCCGAACAGTCACGGTGGTGCTGTGCCTCTTCAATCCAAGGAGGAGTGGACTCTTTCTTTTTTGGATTATTCATTTTGAATTGCTTGCTGGACTTTTATTTTTCCTAAGAGAGCTTTTGTGTTTATCTAACAATTTTTTCAATGTTTTAAAACCTTTTTTGGGATAAGTGGGTTGGCGCAGTTTTTTCTTTGTTAACATGAAACATGCCCTGAAGGTTAAAATTAGCCTTTAATAAATACAGAAAATTTATAGTTTAAGTGATACATTTTATCTCTTAAACTTCAATGTTTCTGCAATAAATGAAGGCTTACACCGTACCACACACTACTACTATGGAGCTGCATTCCTTTGTGTCTTTTCTATCTGCCTAAAGTTCAACTCTAATCTCTCTAGCCTAACAGCTGATCTCTATAAGATAAAACAGGAACCAAGCTAAATGACTTAAGCACCAATTAACCACTAATCTGCATACTCACCCTACCCTACGTCACAAGCTTCTCTACGCCTAAAGTGTGCTGGTCCCATACCAAAACCACATCTCCCCAAGATCCTAGTGCTATAACAAATTGATCTGTAGCAGGGGAGGCTCAACCACAAGACCAGCTGAGCAGAATTAATGCTCTTTCAACTGATATGTCTTTCAAGTGTGTATTTAGCCTCTTGTTCGCATTTGATTCAACTTATTACAAAAATAAGTAAATGGCTCTGCACTTTTTAATAGAAATTCACTATTCTGAGACCCCCTAACAGTGATATCTCCTGTTCTTCAAAGAGGAACGCTGTCAAGAAGGTCTGAATTTTTTGATCAGAGGAGAAAAAGGCAGAAACCAGAATAAATTTGTACAACTTTGTAGTCAACGAGGGAGCTCCTGTTCCGGCTTTGAATTGCATGTGTATATTTAAAAATGACAGTCTTCATAACTCAGCGAGACAGGCCCGATTTTACGGTGGACTCCTGGGGGAGACCGCGGCAAATGCCGGGTCGGATTTACGGGCGGGAGTCTCCAAGAGATGCTTTATTTTGATCTCCTCTAGAATCGTACAGCCTAGTCAGCGGCTAGCAGAACGTCCCCTGTGGACGGCGAGATGAAGGATTCTATAGTACGTCTCATTAACTTGCTACATGAAATGCCAGCTTTATTATATGCTTTAGCACCGACCTGGCCTGAAAGTTTAGGAAGTTGCATTGATGCACTAATAAAAAAAGAGCATTTGCCCATAAAACCCTCGTCTTTCACTTTGACTATGGCCATTTTAACTGTTACAAGTCCCCAGCGCCGGTGTCATAACTAAATGTCACAGGGGCCTGCTGCAGAATGTGAACAAGGGCCTTTTGTATCATGTACAAAAAAAAACCTTGTTGGATCTTTTAATTTCAGCCACTAGTTGCACAATTCAGCTTTGCTCCAACATTTTGATGGCCTTTTATAAGCCCTGAAGGAGGTAATTTAGAATTAATTTAGAAGAAGGAAGAAAGATGTAAAAGTGATCCTGTGGCCTGGCTATGGACATTAGAGTATTTACATTTTCCTAACAAGCAGTAAATAAACCATAAAACATCTCAATGTCTGCTTAAAAGGGCCCATATATATTTTAATTGTACAGTAATGCATGTGTAATGCATCCCATAAGGAGCTGCAAGTAGAATGGGATTCCCCACCCTGCACAGCCAGGCACACCGAATTTCCACAGTCACTCCAGAGTCAGAGAACAGTCCGTGACTTTTTTTTTTTTTATTGAGGGTAATAACTTGGATAGGGATAGGAGTTTATGGGATGCCCACTTGACTTCAAACAAACTTCAGGGAAAATTTCTCCTATATACAGTCTATATACACGCCACTGCTTCCTCTAGCACTCACTTGCTTGCAGAACTACAGCTACGTCACCTTGTTGCAATGGTAGCATAAGCTCATTACAGGCAGATACTCGCAGCCCCTATACTTGAAGATAGGGTGACACAGCTCACACTTTCCTAGCACTTCCTCTCTGGTCACTGATCCTAGCACCACCTCTTTAGGCACTGCCAACCCACCTGGCTGCAGCTGCCCCTTTCACTAGCCCTCCTGGCTAACTTCTCCACAGTCCTCCCAGGCTGAACACTCACCAGCTCACCCGGCTGACTTCTCAGAAGATTGCTGTCCTCTTACTTGCTCCTGTGCCTCCAGAAAGGGTTTCCTCTGTGTGTTGTGGGGGATCCTTCCAGCACCTGAGCCATAGACCTAAGATCAACCCACCAGACTAGGGGGTGCCCTGTGAGGGCCTGCAACAGCCTCCTTAGCTCTCCATCTTCCACCCAACTGCCCCTGCTGGCATGACTGATGTCTATTTATGAAGTGAGTCTGCCCCCCGCCAGCCCATTTGCTTGGCATTGTCTGAGGCCCTCATAAATATGCATGACATCCCCTCCTATCTTCCACCCACTACATCTTGAATCTTCTTCAGGGTTCCAGAAACAGTGGGAGGCACCAGAAGAGCTTTCAGATGTGTCAACCAGCCTCCCTGAGTCCCTCAACCCTGACCCAGTCTGGCCCACTAACAGCTAAACTATGTACACTAGCACACATACTAGAGGGTGCTACACATGCATTACTGCAATGCACATTACATTCATTAATGTACACAAGTTAACATGCAGCAGTGCAACCACATGCAGGGATGGAAATTGAAAACACGCTCAGGTGGCCAGTGCCCCTTTAATGGCTGTAATCTCAGCTGTCATTGGACAGCTCAGATCACAGACACAAAATAGAAAGCCAATCAGAGATGTTCTATTCCTTGTGATTGCTGTGAACCAATTACAACCATCACAAATGTAAACAATGGTAGTGAGTTTAAATATAGGGGTCTGATAATGTTGAGTTATATATATGTATATAGAGACTATCACTTCAAGAATTTGTAATAGACTTTCTTGCTCTTATTTTTAGATACAGAATAGGGATGAGCTTCGTGTTCGAGTCGAACATACGTTCGACTCGAACATCGGCTGTTCGATCGTTCGACGAAGATCGAACGATTTGGGTCGTTCGCGCCAAATTCGAGTGACGCGAACGGCCCACAATGCACTACGCCATCGCAGTGTCATCCAGGCGCTGTGATTGGCCAAGCATGCACTGTGACCCCGCATGCTTGGCCAATCACAGCGCCGGCAGCGAGGAGAGCAATGATTGGCCACAGGCAGGATGCCTGTGGCCAATTATTGCTGAGGGTGTTTAGTACACGCCCCACACTATAAAAGGCCGCCAGCACGGCGGCCTAGTGTAGTGTGTTCCGGAGCAGGGAAAGACAAGCATAGGCAGGGACAGTGACATTTATTTCTTTCTTGCTTAACCTGGATTCCTTTAGTTTAGGGAAAGAGAAGGATAGGTAGGGAGAGTGTCAGTGTGTTTTACTGTGCGAGTCCTTGTTTCTAGGGACAAAGAAGGAAAGTGAGGGGATTTCTCCTTGTGCTATAGTGTGCTTTAAAAAAACATTTTTTCTAGGGACAGAAAACTGTAGGTAGGGAGAGTGTCAGTTTCTTTCACTGTGCCAGTCCTTGTTTCTAGGGACAAAGAAGGAAAGTGAGGGGAATTCTCCTTGTGCTATAGTGTGCTTTAAAAAAACATTTTTTCTAGGGACAGAAAACTGTAGGTAGGGAGAGTGTCAGTTTCTTTCACTGTGCCAGTCCTTGTTTCTAGGGACAAAGAAGGAAAGTGAGGGGAATTCTCCTTGTGCTATAGTGTGCTTTAAAAAAACATTTTTTCTAGGGACAGAAAACTGTAGGTAGGGAGAGTGTCAGTTTCTTTCACTGTGCCAGTCCTTGTTTCTAGGGACAAATAAGGAAAGTGAGGGGAATTCTCCTTGTGCTATAGTGTGCCAAAGCATTCCTCATCAACCATCTTTGAAATCCTTGTTTTTTGGACAGTCAGGGAAATTGTCGTTGTGCTATTCTGTGCAAAAGCAATAATCCTCAACCATATTTAGAAATCCTTAAGTAAAGGGACAGAGAAGGACACCTGAAGGTAGCCCTTATTGCTTTTTTCCCATCTCCCTGCAGGCCATCTATTAGAATGTCTGGAAGGCAAACAAGGAGAGGCAGACAGTCAGGAGGCAATAAAAGAGGGCAAGCAGGCTCTGTGTCTGGGGGCAACAGTGCTAGTCGTGGACGCGGTGCATTGTCATCAGCACATGGCCATGGGACACGCTTGTCCTTCTTTTCGGCAGCTGGACATGTTGAGCCACATCATGCCGAAGACTTGGTAGAGTGGATGACCAAGCCCTCCTCCTCCTCCTCATCCTCTCTCACCCAGGCTCAGGGTACTGGCAAAGCAGCTGCCAAAGCGTCCTCTTCCCTGGTATCAATGTCAGACTCATCATCAGTCACTCCTTCCCTAGACCCACCATGTCCTCCTCCTGAGGAGTCCCCCGAACTGTTTGAGCACAGTGTTGGGTACATGCTCCAGGAGGATGCCCAGCGTTTCGAAGGGTCTGATGATGAAACCCAGCTACAGGAAGGCAGTAGCGTGAGAGCAGACAGAGGGGATGCTCAAGAAGGACACCAATCTGGCAGTCATGTTCCAGCAGCTGCAGCATACTGCCAGATTGGCTCCAGTGATGAGGAGGGAGGGGATGATGAGGTCACTGACTCCACGTGGGTGCCTAATAGGAGAGAGGAGGAGGAGGAGGATGAGGAGGAGGCACATCCCCAACGAGGCAGGATGCCCTTTGGTGGCCAGCGTAAGGGCAGTACACCGACGGAATCACACCGCAGAGCTCCGCCTGTGCAGAGCGCTGCCTCTGCCCGTCATTCAAAAAGTTCCTTGGTGTGGGCCTTTTTTGAGGCTAGTGCATCAGATCGCACAGCTGCTGTTTGCAACATATGTCTCAAGCGTATATCGCGTGGCCAAAACATCAGCCGCTTGGGTACCACATGCCTGACCAGACATATGTTGACCTGCCATGCAGCTCGTTGGCAAGCCTACCTCAAAGACCCACACCAAAGAACAAAGCGGACCTCTCCTTGCACCGCATCAGCTGGGATCTCCAACCCCACTATAACTTCAGTCCTCTCTGAAACATGCACTGAGAGGAATGAAGGTGTAGAATTAGGTGTGTCACAGCCAAGTACTTGCGGCCACTCTGCTAGCAGTACACCGACGTCCGATTCTAGCAGGCAAATTTCCCTGCCCCAGCTGCTGGACCGTCGAAAGAAGTTCACTCCCAGCCATCCACATGCCCAGCGGTTGAATGCTAGCTTGGCTAAATTGCTAGCGCTTCAACTGCTGCCTTTTCAGTTGGTAGACTCGGCCCCCTTCCGTGAGTTTGTGCAATGTGCGGTTCCTCAGTGGCAGGTTCCCAAACGCCACTTTTTCTCACGGAAGGCTATTCCGGCTCTCTACCGGCATGTGGAAGGCAATGTCTTGGCCTCGCTGGACAGGGCGGTCAGCGGTAAGGTGCATATTACCGCTGACTCATGGTCCAGCAGGCATGGACAGGGACGTTACCTTTCTTTCACGGCCCATTGGGTCACTCTTTTGGCAGCTGGGAAGGATGCAGGACAAGGTGCAGTAGTGTTGGAGGTTGTTCCACCGCCACGCCTCCAAAATGCTACTACTGGTTGTGACACACCTCTCTCCTCCACCCCCTCCTCTTCTTCTTCCTCCATGGCCTCTTCCTGTGGTTTGTCCTATGAACCAGCGGTGCTCCGTAGCCGTTCACGGGGCTACGCAAGTACGCAGGCAAAAAGATGCCATGCCGTGCTTGCGCTGGTGTGTTTGGGGGACAGAAGCCACACTGGGGCAGAGGTCCTGTCTGCTCTGCAGGGCCAGGCCGAGAGGTGGTTGACGCCACGCCAGCTTAAGCCAGGAATGGTGGTTTGCGACAATGGCACCAACCTCCTCTCCGCCCTCCGACAGGGACAACTGACCCATGTGCCCTGTGTGGCTCACGTCCTTAACCTGGTGGTGCAGCGGTTCTTGGGCAGGTACCCGGGCTTACAGGATGTCCTGAGGCAGGCCAGGAAAGTCTGTGTGCATTTCCGCAGATCTTATAATGCCAGTGCTCGCCTGGCTGAGCTGCAAAAGGAGTTGAACCTGCCCAAGAACCGCCTTATATGTGACATGCCCACCAGGTGGAACTCAACGTTGGCCATGCTGCAGCGGCTGCACACGCAGCAGAGGGCCATCAATGAGTACCTGTGCGACTACGGCACCAGGACAGGGTCAGGGGAGCTTGGTTTTTTTTCTCCACGCCAGTGGGGCATGATCAGGGATGCATGCACTGTCCTGGCACCATTTGAGGAGGCCACGAGGATGGTGAGCAGTAGGCTTGTGCAATTCGTTTCGTAACGAATCGAAATTCGTCCGAATTTAGCAACTTTCGGACATTCGGAAGCATTCGAATTTCCGAACAGAGCAATTACGAATAAAACCGAATCCGAAATAAATTATACCGCAAAATAGCGAATGCCCGAAGGTCTTCGGCATAATTCGTTATGAAAAAAGTTACGAATGTACGAATCCATTCGAAGCACAATAACACTCACTCTGCTCTCTGCTTCTCCCTCACCATGCTGAACTCCCTCTCAAAATGGTGTACAGGGGCGGAGGCTATAGCCGCATGAAAAAACGAAAGTAAAATACGAGATTTCAAATCCATTCGAAGCACAATAACACTCACTCTGCTCTGCTCTCTGCTTCTCCCTCACCGTGCTGAACCCTCTCAAAATGGTGTACAGGGGCGGAGCCTATAGCCGCATGTAAAAAACTAAAGTAAAATACGAGATTTCGAATCGTTACAAATAACCGCTATGTATTTAGAAAAGTACAAATCCATTCGAAGCACATTAGGCATAATAGGCAGCGTCGTTGTGAGAGAGACACGGAAAATTACGAATCAACGAACCCAAAAAAAGTTACGAAAGTAGGAGTTGTGTCCAGAATCAACGAAAAACAACGTACCCTACCGAAAGTACGAATTATAAAGCAACAAAAAATTCAACGAAAAATGTCGCTTGCAAAAATACGAATGAGTCCGAACACGAAAAATCCCGTCTAGCAAAATTACGAATGATTACGAATCAACAGGACCGGAAAGAAACAAACCGAAACGGAACGAATTTTTCCGTTGTGCACAAGTCTAGTGAGCAGTGACAGTGCATGCATCAGTGACACTGTACCTCTTGTCCACCTGTTGGAGCACACGCTGCGTGGAATAATGGACAGGGCACTTGAGGCAGAACAGAGGCAGGAAGAGGAGGACTTCCTTGCCTCTCAAGGCCCCTTTACCCAGACAGTGTTCCTTCTGTCCCACCCATCGCACAGGAAGAGGAAGAGGAGGAGGAGGAGGAGGAGGATTGTGTCAGCATGGAGGTGGAGGCTGGCACTCAGCATCATCAGCAGCAGTCTTTTAGGGATGATTTACAGTCCCAAGAAACCAGTGGACTTGTACGTGGCTGGGAGGAGGTGGCTGCGGATCATGTCGTCCTTAGTGACCCAGAGGACTCCGGAGCGAATGCCTCAGCAAACCTACGCTGCATGGCCTCCCTGATCCTGCAAAGTCTGCGGAAGGATCCTCGTATTCTTCGGATCAAGGAGAGGGACCATTACTGGCTGGCCACTCTCCTTGATCCACGGTACAAGGGTAAGGTTGCGGACCTTATGTTACCTTCGCAGAGGGAGCAGAGGATGAGACAACTCCGGGAGGCCTTGCAGAAAGGTCTGTGCAACGCGTTCCCAGAGACTGGGAGGTTACAAACTCCTGGTCCTGGACAACGAGTTGCTGAGGCTTCGGCCAGTCAAAGAAGGAGCGGTGGGGAAGGTGGCCGTCTGACCGATGCGTTCAGACAATTCTTTAGTCCGCAGCCCCAAAGTATGATCGGTTCCAGCAACCATCGCCAGCGTCTGATAAACATGGTGCAGGAATATCTAGGGGCAAGGTCAGACTTGGACACCTTCCCCACCGAAAATCCTCTGGCTTACTGGGTCTTGAGGATGGATCACTGGCCAGAGCTTGCACAGTATGCAATTGAGCTACTGGCCTGTCCTGCATCCAGCGTTCTTTCGGAACGCACATTCAGTGCTGCTGGAGGATTTGTCACGGATCACAGGGTGCGCCTGTCCACCGACTCGGTTGATCGACTGACTTTCATCAAGATGAACCAGTCTTGGATCACCACCAGCTACCACACACCTGATGCTGATATAACAGACTAATTGATTTTAACATGTCACATCCCTTCAAGACTGATGCTGATGCTGAGTGCCTGTGCTGTTATGTTGACTGGCTATCCTCCTCCTCCGAGTCCTCAATGATACGATTGATGATGATAGCTTGGAAGATCATTTTTGTTTATGGGTGCCGCCACCAGTGGCTAAGGCCCAATTTTTCAGCCCCTGTTTTACAGGGGCGTGTAATTAAATTTTTTTTAGCAATAATTTGCCATAGGGCTCATTGCTGTGCTCCAAGTAAAGTATCTGTGAGGGGTTGGAGTGTTGTGGCACCAGTGCCTAAGGCCCAATTTTTCAGCCCCTGTTTAACAGGGGCGTGTCATTACAATTTTTGAAGCAATACTTTGCAACAGGGCTCATTGCTGTGCTCCAAGTAACGTATCTGTGAGGGGTTGTAGTGTTGTGCCACCAGTGCCTAAGGCCCAATTTTTCAGCCCCTGTTCAACAGGGGCATGCAATTACAATTCTTGATCTAATAATTCACAGCAGGGCCCATTGCTGCACCCACCAAGAGTAACTCTGAGGGCTTACAGTGTTGTGGCAACACCACCACCACCACCACCACGAAAGGCCCAATTTTTCAGCCCCTGTTCAAAAGGGGCATGTAATTACAATTCTTAATCTAATAATTCACAGCAGGGCCCATTCCTGCACCCACCAAGAGTAACTCTGAGGGCTTACAGTGTTGTGGCAACACCACCACCACCACCACCACGAAAGGCCCAATTTTTCAGCCCCTGTTCAAAAGGGGCATGTAATTACAATTCTTGATCTAATAATTCACAGCAGGGCCCATTCCTGCACCCACCAAGAGTAACTCTGAGGGCTTACAGTGTTGTGGCAACACCACCACCACCACCACCACCACGAAAGGCCCAATTTTTCAGCCCCTGTTCAACAGGGGCATGCAATTACAATTCTTGATCTAATAATTCACAGCAGGGCCCATTGCTGCACCCACCAAGAGTAACTGTCAGGGCTTACAGTGTTGTGGCACCAGCACCACGATCAAAGGCCCAATTTTTACTACCACTGTTCAACAATTATATGTAATTAAAATTCCTGATATAATAGTTGACAGCAGGGCGTTCCAGCACCAACCAAGAGTAACTGTGAGTGCTTACAGTGTTGTGCCAACACCAACAACTAAGGGGCCTATTTCTGCAGAGTATATACGGCAGGTCCCTACTTTCAAACATCCAACTTACAAACGACTCCTACTTGCAAACGCAAGAAGACAACAGGAAGTGAGAGGAAATCTACCCCTAGGAAGGAAAATTCTCTCCTGTAAGAATAAATATGGGAGAAAGGTGTCTCCTCTGTACTGATGCTTTATCAGCAATCCTTGTTTCAAGAAAAACACCACATTTCAAAAACAGTTGACATTGGGACGGAAAGTGAGGTGAAATGTTCTGAACAGGGGCACAGACAGCAAAACAAATGTTACAGGGGTGATAACCCTTACCTATGTTTTCCAAAAAGTTTAAAAATAGATTTTTGGGCTGGAGCTACACTTCAACAATGTACCTGTTCAAAATTACAAACAGATTCTACATAAGAACAAACCTACAGTCCCTGTCTTGTATGCACCGCCTGTATACGGCTGTTCAGAGTATATAGGGTGTCAGGGTCACCTGTGGCCAGGTGACAGATGCACACCGTAGGGGGACAGGAGTGCACCGCGAGGTAGTGAACCCTATGGCTGGCTTCTGTGGATAGGAAACTGGGTGGTTGTGGAAAGCGGGACCAGAGGAGCACAACCGGGATCCCAACGGAAGCGAGAGCCAAGATTCCCCAGGGCGCGGAGTCTAAGACCCAGCTGGTCTTCTCCAGGGCCTCTAGTGGTGAGGATGTTACGCTGCAGGCTGGGACCAGGTCGCGACCCCTGGAGTTTCCTAGCTCATGCCCCGTAGGATAAGGGGAAGCAGCGGCACACGATAGAGAGAACCGAATAACAAGCCGAAGGTCAGGGGCCACAAGCAGACAAGGATAACGAAGAACGAGCCGAAGGTCAAGGGTCACGAGCAGACAGGGATGGTCGGGGACAAGCCAATAACGTAACAGAGAGACAGACGTAGCACACGGCAGGCAGGAACCCAAACACACAATGCCTAACAAACACGTTGATCAGCAAAGCAGGCTTGCAGTGCACAGGTTAATATAGTGTTCAGTGATAGGGCCTGGGGTGGAGTCAGGCTGGGAGGAGATTATAAAGGAAGCCAGGTGAAGGAGGTCTGGTCTCTAGATGAACACATGAGGAGGAAGGTAAGATGGCAGACAGACATTAATGCATATCCATGACAGTACCCTCCCTCTTATGGGCCCTCCCCCGCCTGGACCCAGGCTTAAAGGGAAATCTCTGATGAAACCTTCTCAACAGATGAGGTGCAGCGACATCAGATGCAGCGATCCAAGACGCCTCCTCAGGACCAAAACCTCTCCAATGCACAAGGTACTGAAGAATGCCTCTGCAGAGCCGAGAATCCAGAACTTGTCTAACCTCGTACTTAAAATTATCCTCAGAGACCGAAAACGAGGTAGGGAGATGACAAGAAGATCTATTGAGGACCAAAGGCTCTCTAGGAATAAGCAAGGGCATGAGAGGATCAACAGGAATCTGAGGAGGGTCCCCTAGACCCTTAAAGGGGAACTGGTCATCTTGCACAGGACCATCAGACTGGGCAGATGTCAGTGGAACCCTGAAGTCAGGTTGGTTAGAAGGTGACATGTCGCCGGAGTCAAGCTGAATAGCTGAAGGACAAGCAGAATGTCCCGAACAAGAAAAAGTAAGAGGCTCACTGGGCATGGGCTGGACTGGCATAACTAGTACAGAGGCAGAGTGAATAGCTGAGTCAGGTGTAGCGACTGCAGGACTTGTAGACAAGCTAGCCTGGCTGTGCGTCCAAGGGTGGTTAGGGACAGAGAAATGTAAATGGTTATGCAACCTGGAATGAATGACCGGCTCAGATTCACAGGGGGCAACCTTGGGTAGACAGGAGGAGGAACAGGAGGGACCCCAAGCCAGGATCTGTCCAGTAGTCCAGTCCACATGAGGAGAATGGAGCTGTAACCATGGGAGACCCAAAATTATAGGCGTTGAGGCCTTGGGTAAGATAAGGAAGGATATCCACTCCTGGTGGAGTGTCCCTACCGACATCTTAACAGGGAGGGTCTGGAAGCGGATAGGTCCCCCTGGGAGAACAGTACCATCAATCGCCAAGACCACCAATGGCGTGGTGAGGGGCAAAAGAGTAAGTCTCATGGACGATGCGATTTCCCAGTCCATGAAATTACCAGCGGCTCCGGAATCCAGATATGCTGAGACCGAATGAGAAGAAGCACCAACATGAAGGAACACAGAAAGCAGAAGACGAGAAGGGGAAGGTGATATTTCTGGGTCCAATACTCCACTTTCCAGATGAAGTGGACCCGAACGTTTTTCTGGACAAAGAGAGCAAGTGTCACGAAAATGACCTTTGCCCCCACAGTAAAGACACAGACCAAGAGTTCTGCGCCTAGCACGTTCCTCGGGGGATAG
Source organism: Rana muscosa (assembly GCA_029206835.1). Classification (NCBI taxonomy): domain Eukaryota; kingdom Metazoa; phylum Chordata; class Amphibia; order Anura; family Ranidae; genus Rana; species Rana muscosa. Next base: position 179,819,151 of record CM055118.1, on the reverse strand, counting down.
CCTGGTCCGACCCAGCTGCATGGGTTCCTCAGCTGGTAGGAGATGCTCTACGGGTCGAAGAGAGGGGAGCTCAGGCTGACTAAGAACCAAGGAGTGCTGGCGTTGCTTTTCTAAGGTCCTCTCCTGAAAGCGAATATCGATCTGGTTACACAAGGAGATAACGCCGGCCAGATCAGTGGGGATGGTTCTTCCTGCTAATTCATCCTTCACTCTATCAGACAGGCCATGCAAAAAGGTTGCGACTAAGGCCTCATTGTTCCAGCTCAACTCAGCCGACAGTATGCGGAAATGAAGCGCATACTGTCCCACAGAAGCAGACTCTTGGCGGAGACGTAAAAGGGCGCTGGCCGCTGAAGAGACACGAGCCGGTTCTTCGAAGATATTCCGAAAAAGTTTCAAGAAGCCAGACAGGCTAGAAACCACTGGATCATTCAGTTCCCACAGAGGGGCTGCCCAGGCTAAAGCTTCACCAGAGAGGAGGGAAATGATATAGGCTACCTTAGCCCGATCAGACAGGAAGTTTTGGGGCTGGAGCTCAAAATGAATCGTGCATTGGCTAAGGAACCCCCTGCAAGCCTTGGAGTCCCCAGAGAAACGGGACGGAGCTGGCAGTTGTAGCGAGTGTGTGGCTGCGACTGGTGCAATAGGTGCAGCCGCTGATTGTATTTGAGGTTGCGGATTCAGGGTTCCCAAGGAGGCCTGAAGCTGCTCGAAGCGAGAAGCCAGATCCTGGAGGAATCGCATCACCTGAGTCTGATTCGATTCCTGGGTTTCAAGTCTGCAAACTATGCCCTGCAATGGATCATCCGCGGGTAGCGGGATGTCAGCCGGGTTCATGGCTGATCAAACTGTCAGGGTCACCTGTGGCCAGGTGACAGATGCACACCGTAGGGGGACAGGAGTGCACCGCGAGGTAGTGAACCCTATGGCTGGCTTCTGTGGATAGGAAACTGGGTGGTTGTGGAAAGCGGGACCAGAGGAGCACAACCGGGATCCCAACGGAAGCGAGAGCCAAGATTCCCCAGGGCGCGGAGTCTAAGACCCAGCTGGTCTTCTCCAGGGCCTCTAGTGGTGAGGATGTTACGCTGCAGGCTGGGACCAGGTCGCGACCCCTGGAGTTTCCTAGCTCATGCCCCGTAGGATAAGGGGAAGCAGCGGCACACGATAGAGAGAACCGAATAACAAGCCGAAGGTCAGGGGCCACAAGCAGACAAGGATAACGAAGAACGAGCCGAAGGTCAAGGGTCACGAGCAGACAGGGATGGTCGGGGACAAGCCAATAACGTAACAGAGAGACAGACGTAGCACACGGCAGGCAGGAACCCAAACACACAATGCCTAACAAACACGTTGATCAGCAAAGCAGGCTTGCAGTGCACAGGTTAATATAGTGTTCAGTGATAGGGCCTGGGGTGGAGTCAGGCTGGGAGGAGATTATAAAGGAAGCCAGGTGAAGGAGGTCTGGTCTCTAGATGAACACATGAGGAGGAAGGTAAGATGGCAGACAGACATTAATGCATATCCATGACATAGGGCCTTTTTTATTTTATGTGCGGGGTTCCCCTTAATATCCATACAAGACCCAAAGGGGCTGGTAATGGGCTGGGGTAGGGGGGGGGGTCATGGGGTAGCTATGCCATTTTTCTTAAAGATTTTCATCCATATTACCGGGACCAGACATTACATTAAAGCCGCAAGCAGTTTTAAATGGCTTTTTTTTCCTTTAGAAGTGTCATTTTGTGCAGGGACAGTTCTAAACACGGGAAACACGTGGCACTTCACAGGCATACTTTAGACACCCCCCAGGTACGATATTTAAAGGAATATTTGACTTTTTTTTTTTCACTTTATGCATCATTAAAATGACTGCTCCCGAAAAACGACCGTTTTTAAAACTTCTTTTTGCATTGATACATGTCCCCTGGTGCAGAACCCGGGTTCCCAAACCCTTTTTAGGACAATAACATGCATAATAGTTGTTATAATTAGCACTTTAGAATTCGAACGTTCGCATCCATTGTATTTAATAGGGTTCTAATGTTCGTACGAACTTTCGGTCCGTTCGCGGGTTCTGGTGCGAACCGAACCCGGGGGTGTTCGGCTCATCACTAATACAGAAGTTTTCAGTCTAAGATGACCTTAACAGCCAGATAAGAAGCAGCAGTTTAATCCCTTTTGCTCAGAGAAATGGACAGTCTTATCTAGCTGGAATGATCCAGTACTGTCATGGCAGTGCCCATGTTTTCTTTACTTTCTATCAGTCACATGTTGTAACCACCCATTTAACTGTTCCCTTGCTACTAAGAAGATATGGACATTGATTGGACTAAACTATACGATCACACCTATAACACGCCTAGTGCTAATGCATATTCATAGAGTATATATTGTTAAACTTGATGTTTTTTTTAAGAAGGCGACACTTCCTGCTTTGTTCCGCCTGGTAGAGATGTAAGTCGGTCTGTGTTGTGTCTCTCCACTGCAGTGTATACAATAAAGCACCTCATTATCTTGAGTTTTGGACTCACTGTCTCATCACAAAAAGGTCTTGATTTGAAGACCCCCAAATCGGATTTAACAGTTGGTGCAGTCCAGTGGGCTCCCGGCCAGAGAGACATGAAACTCACGCTGAGCAGACAAGTGGCCACGGTAAGAAACTGTTATTCTTACTTATTCTGCTCTCCGTGGCTAGTATTTAGTCGGTGTCTGGGGTCCATTGGCTGAAGGAGTCTTATGCTGTTGATGAGACGGTGAGATAAAATGAGTGTAAACCAGAGTAATGTTAATGCTACACAGTTTGACCCAAATAACTCTTTTACTTTACCTGTTGCAGAAATAATAGAGCCGATAATAATTATCAATGTTGATGTTTTGTTTCTATGCTTGGGGTGTCAATAGATTTATGAAACTTGTGAGAAGGTCTGACCAGAGGACTGTAGTAGTGAGCCTGTGTGACTAGTAGACTTGTGCACAACGGAAAAATTTGTTTCGTTTCGGTTCGTTCCTTTTCGGTCCTGTTGATTCGTAATCGTTCGTAATTTTGCTAGATGGGATTTTTCGTGTTCGGGCTAATTCGTATTTTCGCAAGCGACATTTTTCGTTGAATTGGTATGATTCGTATTAATGTAAGCCTTATTTTTTGTTGATTCATAATTTATACTTTCAGTAGAGTACATTGTTTTTCGTTGATTCTGGACACAACTCCTACTTTCGTAACTTTTTTTGGGTTCGTTGATTCAGAATTTTCCATGTCTCTCTCACAACGACGCTGCCTATTATGCCTAATGTGCTTCGAATGGATTTGTACTTTTCTGAATACATAGCAGTTATTTGTAACGATTCGAAATCTCGTATTTTACTTTCGTTTTTTACATGCGGCTATAGCCTCCACCCCTGTACACCATTTTGAGAGGGAGTTCAGCACGGTGAGGGAGAAGCAGAGAGCAAAGCAGAGTGTTATTGTGCTTCGAATGGATTTGAAATCTCGTATTTTACTTTCGTTTTTTTACATGCGGCTATAGCCTCTGCCCCTGTTCACCATTTTGAGAGGGAGTTCAGCACGGTGAGGGAGAAGCAGAGAGCAGAGCAGAGTGTTATTGTGCTTCGAATGGATTTGTACATTCGTAACTTTTTTCATAACGGATTATGCCGAAGACATTCGAGCATTCGCTATTTGCGATATAATTTATTTCGGATTCGGTTTTATTCGTAATTGCTTTGTTCGGAAATTCGAATGCTTCCGAATGTCTGAAAGTTGCTAAATTCGGACGAATTTCGATTCATTACGAAATGAATTGCACAATCCTAGTGACTAGTAATGCCTATGTGGCAAGTGTACAGGCCTGTGTGGCCAAGTGTAATAAAGTGCCATTTGACGGCTACTGTGTGTAGCCCGGAGAAAAAATATATATACATTTTTGGGTGACAAGCCACAAATTATTAGAGACTCAAAGTGAGGACTCTAAGAATGGGAGCACAGCTCTCCCATTGACCTCTCGATGCCGGGAGAGGTAGAAGAAGTGGCACAAGTAAGTCCTATGACTGACATGACAGACAGATGTGGACAGTGCTTAAGAAATGACACCAAGACTATTATAGGCTGGACCAAAACAGAGCTGATCTAGTACCAGCAGAAGGAGTTATGATCAATTTGGGTTTCTGTGTATGTTCATTTTTATGGCATATTGACAGAGTTGAATAAGGTGAATAAATGTGTACAATATTGGATTTTTGAAAGTATGCAACGTGATGAAACTTTAACTAGTTATGAGCCTGTCAAAGTTAGAGAATTAGACCAGGCAATGCAAGTGTTATATAAATGTTAAAAAAAAAAAAGGTAAAGGTATATGAGAAAGATAGAAGCCATTGTAAGAAAGTCTTTGTAAGTTTAACTAAGAAATCATTTGAAGAAGAAGAGAGAAGTGAGACGGGATTCCAGCTTCCCCCTTTGACCCCCTTAATTCTGCTTCTTGGATTGACAAATTCCTGTGTGAGAGACTGTCTGTAAAATGTTAACTCTTGACCAGCTATGAAATTTCTAGTATAACATGTGATGTTTAATAAATGTGAGTGATATACAAGACCGGGTTGATTTCGTTTTTTAACATGCCAGAAGTTATCAGAAGGTTATTGATGATTTAAAGAAGTAGATAGTAAACATGAAAGTGGAGAAAGGCAAGTTTCTTTAGAAGAGGAAATAAGTACAGGGGGTCCCCGAGTTACGAACACCCGAGTTACAAACGACTCCTACTTACGAACGGCCTTAAATGCCGGCCACTTGTGCTCTACGATACCTTTCGAGCAGCTCCGACACATTCCACACTGCCGTACTATGCCCCAGATAACATAACAAGTGCCCGGAACATCCCGCATCCATGCACAGGCGGCAGTTACACTTACGAACACTTACGAATGCAGTGTTCCGACCGGAAGTTACACTTACAAATGCAGTGTTGCGACTTACGAACAACTTCGACTTACGAACAAACCTACAGTCCCTATTGTGTTCGTAGCTCGGGACCCCCTGTATGGTATCTTCACAAGTAAGTGATTTACTGACAGATAAATCTGAGAGGAACAGAGAAAGAACGGAGATATCAGGATAGACTGTAAGAATGCTGATGTGATAAACTTAAGGAATCAAAAAGGAAATGGTTAATGGCAACAAAAGTATAATGGTTTAAAGTACATGAAAGTGAATTGCGCTATGAAGAAAGTGGACAGAATATTGTAGAATTATTAATGAGGATTGATATATGTGAGACAAGAAAAGGCTGAGGATGTTTTGATTCCATGGCATAGACAGTAAATGTGAATGTGACTGAGTACTAACTTTACTGGCATAATAAGGAAACAAGGATTTGAATGGGCTTTGCTAAGAGAACTGTGCAGTAGCACTGAAGCCCAGAGAGTGGTGAGAAAAAAGAAGACAACAGACTTAATGCTTCCATAGCTCAAGATAATGTGTTTTTCAAAAAGAAACCAGGAAATGCTATAATTGTGGCAGGATTGGCCATCTTGCCAGAAAATGCAGATTGCCTGACAGACGTAAGCAGAAGAAAAAGGGATATGATGATAAATGAATAGTAAAGCAGCATGAACTTTCTGAACACACAGAAGTTAATTTGTGCATCTCTGAGATGGATGGTAAAGACGCTTTTGTAACATTACGCTTTCCACAACTAACAGATGATGGAATAACAGAATTGCAGTTGAGGAATCAAAGCTACGATAACCTTTGTTTGGATGGTGATTTTATGGTTGCATCCATTTCTGACCCTGCTCTGAGATAAATCACATTATTAGGTTTAGTGGGAAGGATGAGGAGCAAACTTTTATGCTCATCTGATGCCAGAGACCAGCAACATGAAGAAAAAGATGGTGACGAAGGCAAAGATGGGACTGGTGCCAGTACTTTAGCATTAAGTTCAACTGAGAGGTGTCCAATTTGTCTGAACAGTGTTTCCCTGGAGGTTGGCTTTCTAAAAGTTTGTTGTCACGTTTTCTGTATATCCTGCCCTGTTGCCTGCAAACCGTGTATAAAATAGATCCGGTTGGTGCACCAAGATCCATGTCGTGGCAAGAACACAAAAAGAAAACTACAGCTGCAACCTGTGCCAGTGGTGCTGTACAAAAGGGAAGATATGCTTTAGAACGGATGTTATGAAGCAATACTGCTTGAATTAAGAGAAATAGAAGTGAAAAGATGTACTACAATCAAGCCTGACAGCTTTTTCCTAGAGAGAGAAGAAGACCTCAAAGAGGAGGGTGACCAAATCTGCTTAAAACTTATGGAAGAAGAAATGCAGCAAATCTCCCCAGTAAAGGATACTCCTCTTGAAAATTCTGATCTGATCCTGTTTGTAGAGGGTTCACGCCTGTACGAAGATGGAGTTCCAAGTATGGCATATGCGGTGACAACATTTGAGGAAGTGATTGAGACCCAACTACTCCCTTCATCACTTTCAGCGCAGGTTGCCAAAGTGGTAGCACTCACAAGAGCCTGTGAGACCGCAAGGGATCAAACAGCCAACATCTACACTGATAGCAAGTATGCTCTCAAATTAGTCCATGTGTCACGATCAGGCATCGGGCTTGAAGACCAGTTGCTATAGCAGTTGCAGGACAGGAATACAGGCAGTCACTTCTGGCAGATGACACAGGCTCACCTGAGGTGCGGAGTCTAAGTACTAGCTTGGTGTTCACCAGAGCTCCTGATGGTGGAGATGGATTTAGCTGCAAGCTAGTACCAGGTCGCGGTCCTCAGGTTTGCCCCACCAGGGTGGGAGCAAGCTGGGGTCCAGTGGTGAATAAGCAGATAAGGATTGAACAGCAGCATGGTCAGTAACAAGCCAAAAGGTCAATCACGAGTGGTTGCAGGTTGGGGTCAGGCAGTAGAGTAGTCAAAGTACAAGCCAAGGGTCAATCACGAGTGGTAGCAAAATACAGGTGGCAGCAGGGACGTCAAGAGCAAGGCACTGGCTGAGAAGGCACAATAACCTGGCAAAAAGGAAGTGCTGAGACAAGGCTTTTATAGGAAGTTCATGGGAGGAGCAAGGAGTTCAAGGTTCAACAGTAATCAAGTCTCAAGGCAGGGTTGTCCATTGGATCAGGTTTGTCCAGCAGATCAGGCAGGAAGCTGTCCAGCATCCCAGATAGCTCAGTGGGAAGAGTCAACGCCAGACACAGACGAGGTCCCAGGTTCAAGCCCAGGTCCTGGCAGTACTCCCCTTCTCTCAGGACGTCCTCTGGACGTCTTAGGGCTTGGTTTGTGAGGAAACCTCTGGTAAAATTCTCTTGTTAATCTAGGGGCATGGACGTTCTCCTCAGGCTCCCAAGAATTTTCTTCTGGCCCATATCCTTTCCATTGGACCAGATATTGTAGTTTGTTTCTAAAAATCCTGGAATCAAGAATTTTCTCCATCACAAATTCTACATCACCCTGTACCTCAACAGGTGGAGGAGGTGGAAGAGTTCTTCCAGAAAAAGGGATTTTCATTAAATTGTTTAAGTAGTGACATGTGAAAAACAGGGTGAATTTTCATACTATCAGGAAGTCTTAAGCGAAAGGTAACAGGATTGATTTGAGCAGCAATCTTGAATTGTCCTACAAACTTCTGGCCCAGCTTTGCAGACGGAACATGGACCTTCTAATTTTTGGTTGATAACCAAACTTTGTCACCCACATGAAAGGTAGGAAGTGATCTGCTTTGTCTATCAGCAGCCTTCTTGTAACATTCCTGAGCCTCCTTCAAAGTTTCGATAAATTTTTCATGAATCTCCTGCAATGTAGTTAATCTGTTGGTAACAGAAGGAATTGGAGTTAAGATAGGGAGATCAGGAATAAAAACTGGATGATACCCGTTGTTTAAAGAAAAAGGACTTTGAGAAGTGGAGCTATGTTTAGAATTGTTATATGCAAACTCTGCTGTAGGAAGATAATCCACCCAGTCATCTTGAAGATAACTGACAAAACATCGAAGGTACTGCTCTAAGGTTGGATTGGTCCTCTCAGTCTGACCATTAGACTGGGGGTGAAAAGCAGAAGACAGATTAACTGTTACACCTAAGGCTGAACAAAAGTTTTTCCAAAATTTTGAAGTAAACTGCACTCCTCTGTCAGACACCACATCATCAGGAATTCCATGTAGTTTAAATACTTTTTTTTTTTAACAATTTCTTTTTATTGCTTATTTGAAATTTTTACATGACATCCATACACACACAGCTGACCTGGCTAAAACCGCCAGGTCAGTACTGGACCAAACAGGGCCCAGGACCACTTAAATACAGGCATCAAACGAAAAAAACCTGAGTATCTAGCATTGCATCTACCGACCTAATACAACACTTACATATATACCCCTCCCCCCCCCCCCCCTTTTTTTTTTTTTTTTTTTTTTTTTTTTTTTTGCTCAGTTCCCCCCCCCAGTCCAGGAGATTGTGATCAACCAGGAAGGAAAAACACTTAATATCGCCCCACCACCCCCTCCCAACCCCCCGACATTATATAGTTATACATTTACACCTTCATACATTAAGACATTAAGACATGCCCCACATAGTTCTGAGAAAGCCCCTTTCCTCTAAACAGGATAGTTAAACAAGCTCCCCCTTGCTACCCATCTTTCTTTAACCCACAGTCTTGTCCGAGTTATACCAGGCCTGCCACACCCTGTCAAATTTCTTTCCACATCCCCTAGATAAGTAAGTGGCTTTGTAATATGGCATTATAGCATTTATCTGGCTTTTCCAGAAGCACACATCCGGTGCCCCTGGCTTGCGCCAGCGTATCAATATGGATTTCCTCCCATAGAATAGGAGAATGCTCAGTAAAGTTCTATGTGCCCTGGACGGAACGACCTCCTCCACCAGTCCCAGGAGACATACTCTAACTGTTATTGGGATCGGGACCATCAATACCTCTGAAATGCATGAGGTGACCTCCTGCCAAAAATGTTTGACCAGAGGGCAGCTCCAGAACACATGCTCAGCATCCGCCGGAGCATAGGTACATCTCCAACACTCTGCCGACACCATCGGGTAAATGGAGGCCAGTCTAGCCGGCGTATAATATATCTTGTGTAAAAACTTGAAGTGGATCAGTCTATCTCTCGCTGCTACCAGGTGTTGAAAAGGGTGAGACCACATGTCCTCCCAATCCTCCCCCTGAATATCTGGAACCTCGGCCTCCCACCATTCCCTGCACTTACGCATCCTCACAGGGCTCGTCACAAATAGTTTTTTATAAGAAACCGAGAGCGTCTTTGGAAGGTCCTCAGTTGTTAGTAATTTTTCCAGGTCTGACGGGACAGATTCAATCGTCATATGTTTAAATTGCGTGAGAAATGCGTGTTTCAATTGAATATACCGAAAGAAATGAAAATTCGATAGGTCATGTCGGGCTTTTAACTGGTCAAAAGTCATCAACTCTCCAAACACCGTGATGTCTCTAAGAGTTTTTATCCCCATAGACACCCACCCCATTGGGTCATCAAAGGAGTAGAAATGCAACAATTTAGGATTCATCCAAATTGGGGTGGACGGGGAAAAACCCTTGTAATGGGGACACGCCAAACCCACCGCCTCCCCCCACGCTTTAACCGTGGCCTTCATAGATGCTGTCAGCGGAAGGTCCATCCTGACCCCCCTATGAATGGCAACCCGCAGGGACTCATACGAGCCCAATTGAGCTGCCTCTAGAACCGTTGCGGAGTCTCCATTGTCTTCAGTAAGCCACCTATGCACAAAAACCATTTGCCCCGCCAGATAATATCTGCGCCAATCAGGCAGGGCTAAACCCCCCTCCCCCCACGGTTCCTGCAAAACTTTCAGCCCTATCCTCGGTTGTTTAGGTGCCCACAAGAAAGTACTGGTAAGGCTATCCAATTTTTTGAAAAAAGACCCAGGGATCCAGACGGGAGCATTCCGCAAAAAATACAGGATTACTGGGAGTAATTTCATTTTCAGAAGATTAATACGCCCTATAAGAGACAACGGTAGCTTCTGCCAAGCCACAACCCGCTGCTTAAAAAAGACAAGAAGCGGAGTCAGATTCAGAGGCATGTAATCACTTACATTCGCTGTAATTTTTACACCCAGATATGTAATTTGACTGACCCACTGCAACGGAAGAGCCGGGTCTGCTACAGCCCTGGCCCCAGCATCCAGTGCCAAGATAGAAGATTTAGACCAATTGACTCTCAAGCCAGAAAATTTTGAGAAGGTGTTCAATACGCCCAACGCTGCCTCTAGCGACTCTCTAGGGTCCTGCAGAAATAGCAGCATGTCATCCGCATATAATGCCAGCTTTTCGTCAATATTTCCCACCCGTATCGCTTTAACCTCTCCATTTGTTCTCAGAGCTATCGCCACAGGTTCCATCATCAGGGCAAACAGGAAAGGCGACAGTGGACAGCCCTGTCTAGTGCCCCTACCAAGCTGAAAGAAAGGGGAGGTATGAGTACCCATACGAATCGCCGTTCTAGGAGCCCTATACAATAACGAAATCCACGTTCGAAAAGTCGGGCCAAAGCCCATCCTCTCCAGGACTGCCAACATGAATTGCCAGTCAATGGAGTCGAACGCCTTTTCAATATCTATTGAAACCACCACCCTAGTGGTGGCGGACAGATTTGGAATTTGAAGGTGGGTAAATAAACGTCTGAGGTTGGTGTCTGTAGATTTACCAGGCATGAACCCCGTCTGATCAATATCCACTAGGGAAGCTACTACTCCCGCCAGCCGCCTAGCCAGAACTTTTGTAAGGATTTTCAGATCCATATTTAGTAGGGCAATCGGCCGATAAGAAGCACATTCCATAGGGTCTTTACCCGGTTTGGGAAGCAAGATCATATATGCCTCCATCATAGACTGCGGCAGCTGCCGTGTCTCTAAACAATGTGCCAAGAGGGATGTAAGCCTAGGCGCCAATTGATTTACGTACGCTTTGTAAAAGTCTGCTGGAAAACCATCCGGACCCGGGGCTTTATGAGGGGGAAATGAAAAAATTGCAGCTACAACTTCCTTATTTGTGATCTCAGCCTCCAACAACCCACACTCATCCTCCGAAAGTCTCGGAAGAGGAAGACCTTTTAACAGGTCCCCCATCTCTAAACTGTCATAGGGAGGGATAGGCGCATATAAAGAAGAGAAAAAATCCTGAAATTCCGTGAGTATGTCCGCGGGGTCCCTGGCCAGCCCTCCATTTTTACCTCTAATAACATGAACTACTGACAGCTGGCGAGTATCAGCCACCAATCTGGCGAGGAGCTTACCATTTTTGTCTCCCTCCGCAAACTGAGATTCAGCTCTATGTCTAGCTTCTGTATGCGCTAAATTGTTGAAGTGCAACGTTAGGTTCCTTTGGGCCTCCAACAAAGCCGTGTAAGAGGCTCCCGAGGGAGCCGTGGCATTGGCTTCTGCACATTCCCTCTCCCTGTCTTGCATTAACTGAATTTCCGCCTGTTGTTCCACCCTCTCCTTTTTTATAGCAGATATACTTTCCCCTCTAACCACCGCTTTGAACGCGTCCCATACCATGCGAGGGTCAGCCGAATCCTGGTTCTGTTCCCAATACTCAGTGACCGAAGCCTGTATATGCGTATTGACATTCTCATTCTGAAGCCACCCCGGGGAGAGTTTCCACCCCCTGCCCCCCCTCCCAGAAGAGAGGGCCAGGGAAATGGAAAGTGGGTTGTGATCAGATAAACCCCCCGCCAAATAAGTAACCTCTTTAACAAACGACATCATCACCGGACTACCAAACGCTAGGTCTATTCTAGCCGATGAGCGATGCGCCTGGGACAGGTGAGAGAAACATTTAACATATGGATTTTTAGCTCGCCATATTTCAGACAGACCAGCCACCGCTGTCCAGGTCATCAAATCCGGGGAGCCCTGTCTTCCCACATTTGAGGAGTCCAATGCTTCCAATGTAGCATTGAAATCCCCCATAAACAACATTGGGAGATGTGTATGAGGGGCCAATTTAACCAACATGTCATACAAACATTGGTAGTTTAAATACTTCTCGAAGCATTAACTCAGCAGTTTGTTCAGCTGAAGGTACCCCCTTAACAGGTATAAAATGAGCCATCTTAGTGAGACCGTAAACAACAGCCAAGATAGTAGTCATTTCTCTTACAGGAAGGTAAATCTACCACAAAGTCCATTGAAATTGAGCCCCATGGTCTTGATGGAACAGGGAGTGGCTGGAGCAACTCCAAACTAGAAGCTCGGGGAGTCTTACTGCATGCACAGATCAGGCATGAGGCCACATAGTGTTTGACGTCTTTCTTATAGCTGGGCCACCAAAATTAACGTGACAAGAGCTCTTCTGTTTTGGAAATCCCAAAATGCCCAGCAAGTTTTGAGTCATGAACCAACCTGAGGGCTTCAATCCGAGTAGATTCAGGTACATAGAGACTATGTGCATGAGTCCAAAAGCCATTCTTGTACACAAGGTTAATATCCGCAGGTGGATGATTGAGAAGAGGGTCATTTTCATACCCCTCCTTTAGGAGACTCAAGAATGTCTTGAAACCCGTGGCCCCTATGAAGTTCTTTTGAGGCAGCATCATACATTCAGGGTTGTCTTCCTGGCATGGTTTAGTCAACATTCTTGATAATGCATCGGCCTTACCATTCCTTGACCCAGGTCGATACGAGATGATAAAATTAATCTGGGAAAAGAACAGTGACCAACGTGCTTGTCTAGAAGACATCCTCTTGGCAGAACGAATGGATTCTAGATTTTTATGATCAGTGAGAACAGTTACTGGATGTTTAGCCCCTTCCAGCAAATGCCTTCATTCAGAAAAGGCTTCCTTAATTGCCAGTAATTCCTTATTCCCGATGTCATAATTTATTTCGGCTGAGGACATTAGGCGAGAGAAATACGCACAAGGATGAAGCTGCATCTTTTCTCATTTTCGCTGAGAAAAGATAGCTCCCACAGCAGAGTCTGAGGCATCCACTTCCACAATAAATGGAACTTCAGGATCAGGATGTACCAATATTGGTGCAGAAGTGAAAAGAGTCTTTAGCTTAATAAAAGCAGTCTGTGCCTCAGCTGACCACACAAAGGGCATCCCTTTCTTTGTCAGCTGTGTAATTGGTGCTATCACTTTAGAGAAGTTTCTTATGAATTTTCTGTAGAAGTTGGCAAAACCAACAAATCGTTGTATCTCTTTAACATTACTAGGAGCAGGCCAATCCACCACTGCTTTGATCTTACTCCTTTAGGAGAAATAAAATATCCTAAGAACTGCATCTGGGCTCGTTCCAACTCACATTTCTCCAATTTAATATAAAGTTGGTTCTTCCTTAGCTGTTCAAAGACAGTGCAAACATGTTTGCGATGTTCCTCCAGGTTATTAGAAAAGATGAGAATATCATCCAGATAAGCAATCACAAACTGGTCCAATAGGTCTTGAAAAGCATCATTGATGAAGTGTTGGGAAGTGGCAGGGGCATTGCAGAGGCCAAAAGGCATAACCAGGGACTTAAAATGGCCATATCTGGTTCTAAAGGCGGTTTTCCATTTGTCTCCCTGACGCATGTGGATGAGGTTATATGCCCCCGTAAGTCTAGTTTTGTGAAGACTTTGGCAGAGCGGAGTCTTTCCAACATTTCAGAAATTAAAGGAAGTGGATAACGGTTTTTAATAGTGATTTTATTAAGGTCACGGTAGTCAATGCATGGACGCAAGGTGGAATCTTTCTTTGCAACAAAGAACAGGGCTGCCTCTGCAGGAGACGTTGAGGGTCTAATGAAGCCCTTCTCTAAATTCTCATCAATCCATTCCCTGAGAACTTTTAATTCAGGTTCTGAAAGATTGAAAAGGCGATCAAAAGGTATTTCAGCCCCTGGGAGCAGTTCAATGGGACAATCATATGGGCGATGAGGAGGTAACTGATCGGCATTCTTCTTATCACAGACATCCCGGAACTCATGATATTGTGGAGGCAGGTTGTCATATGACTGCGTAGTAACAACATCCACCTGTGATTCCTTGACCGGCAAAGAACTTGTTTGACAAGGTTCTCTACAGAATTCCTCGCAATGGGGGATGTAAAGTTTATAATTCGTGCTTCCCAGTTGATGGAGGGATTATGGGTGGAAAACCAAGGAATGGCCAGGATCACGGGAAATTTGGGTGACGTAATCAGCTGAAAACGAATGGTCTCATGATGATTAGCCCCAAATTGCAGTACCAATGGGACTGTCTCATGGGTAACAGGTCCTGAAGTTAAGGGTGAACCATCGACCGTCTCCATATCGATAGGAGCAGACTTATTTCTTGTTTGGATATTATTACTGTGGGCAAAGTCTATGTCCATAAAGTTACCCCCAGCCCCAAAGTCCAGCATAGCAGAGGAATGAATTTCCTATACCATCAGAGATGAGTTTAATAGGGTTGATAAAATGGGATAGTACAGAATTGACTTTATTCTCTTCATGAATCAATGGGGAGATCGACTGGGTAATAGAGTTTATTTATTCAGGCAAAATCACATCAGTCGCCGCAATTGTTCTTCTAACCTTGTTCGGACAGTTAACTGCGTAATGCCCAGAGTCCCCACAATATAAACACAGGTTTTCTGAACGTGTTCTCTCTTTCTCCTGAGTAGAAATTGATCTCTTAATTGCATCAACCTGCATAGGTTCAGCTGTGTCAGAATCTGAAGAAACTCTTGGATCCTTCTGAACAAATTGACTAGCAGAGAAACGCATGCCACCATTGCTTCCAAACATTCCAAGTCTCTCCTTCCTCCTTTCTGTAAGTCTTTGATCAATTCAGATACATAGTTGGATGAAGGCCTCAAGATCATTAGGAGTCTCCACTCTGGCAAGCTCATCTTTTACCTGTTCAGAAAGCCCTTGGCGGTACTGACTTTTTTGCGCTGCTGGGTTCCAAGTGGTATCTGTGATCCAACGTCTGAATTCAGCTGTGTACTCAGCAACAGAACGTTTACCCTGCCGTAAACTATGCAATTTTGCTTCAGCAGTAGCACAGAGATTGGGAACATCAAAAACCTGATTCATCCTGCAGCTCCGCAATTTGCTGTCTGAAAGGAGCCACAGCATTTGCTATAGGGGCCTCCATGTTTTAGGCCAGGTTATTCTGTCACGATCAGGCGTCGGGCTTGAAGACCAGTTGCTATAGCAGTTGCAGGACAGGTATACAGGCAGTCACTTCTGGCAGATGACACAGGCTCTCCTGAGGTGCGGAGTCTAAGTACTAGCTTGGTGTTCAATAGAGCTCCTGATGGTGCAGATGGATTTAGCTGTGAGCTAGTACCAGGTCGCGGTCCTCAGGTTTGCCCCACCAGGGTGTGAGCAAGCTGGGGTCCAGTGGTGGATAAGCAGATAAGGATTAAACAGAAGCGTGGTCAGTAACAAGCCAAAAGGTCAATCACGAGTGGTTGCAGGTTGGGATCAGGCAGTAGAGCAGTCAAAGAACAAGCCAAGGGTCAATTACGAGTGGTAGCAAAATACAGGTGGCAGCAGGGACGTAAAGAGCAAGGCACTGGCTGAGAAGGCACAATAACCTGGCAAAGAGGAAGTGCTGAGACAAGGCTTTTATAGAAAGTTCATGGGAGAAGCAAGGTGTTCAGGGTTCAACAGTAATCAAGAAGACTCAAGGCAGGGTTGTCCATTGGATCAGGTTTGTCTAGCAGATCAGGCAGGGAACTGTCCAGCATCCCAGATAGCTCAGTGGGAAGAGTCAACACCAGACACAGACAACGTCCTGACACCATGATTATGGACCCATAAGGAAGAACAGAAGATTCACAATTGCTGCAAGAGAACCAATTAAAAACTGGGAAAATGTTCAAGAACTTTTTGAAGCAGTCACCCTCCCAAAGGAAGTAGCCATCATGAAGGTCAAGGCACATACTGGAGGACAACCCATGGAAAAAAAAGGAAACCAGTTGTCTGATCATACTGCCAGGAAGACTGCTGAAACACCAATGAAAGCAATCATGACCCTAATCACTGATTTTGCAAAGGAATAAGACGAAGCCTGTAACAGATTGAAGGAAAAGAAGAGAACAAATACTGAAAGTAAAGGAACTGATTAAGAAATTGCAAGAATCTGCACCTGATGATTGGAATAAAATCATGTAAAGTGACAGGGCAAAGAAGGATCAAGATGGACTTTTGTGCAAGGAAAATGGAATGTGTCCCACCTCAAACGGAGAAGATGATCATGCAACTAGCCAATGGCCCGAGTCATGTATGCCCTAAGGCAATGGAGAGAAACATAAGCAAGGCTGGATGGTTTATTCGATACTCCAGAAATGCATATCAAGACTTTGTTGACGGATGCATAATCTGTGCTAAAAATAACCCAGGACAACAGACCAGAGTAACACAAAGACATTTGGCCAAGTCACCATTCCTTTTCCAAAGACTTCAGATTGATTTAATCCAATTGCCCAAATCAGGCCAATATCAATATGTTTTGTTGTGCGTAGACGTGTTTCAAGCTGAATAGAAGCCTGACTGGTGGCTAAAGCAATTGCCAAGACAGCAGCAAAGAAACTCCTTTCCGAAGTAATATGCCGCTTGGAGTCCCTGAAACCATAGAGAATGACAGAGGAGCACATTTCACTGGACAGATCATGCAAATTACATGCAAGGATTTGGCAATTGAGCAGGCCTTCCATGCCCCTATAATCCTCAGAGTTCAGGGAAGGTAGAAAAATATAATGGAATCATTAAAGACAGGCTAGATAAATTAATACAGGAAAAGGGAAGACAGGTCAGTAAAGAAACAATGGCCAGAACTGTTTACAACATCAGGATTACCCCTACTTAACCACTTCAATACAGGGCTTTTTTTACCACCTCAATACCGGGCCTATTCTGGCACTTCTCTCCTACATGTACAAATCATCATTCTTTTGCTAGAAAATTACTCAGAACACCCAAACATTATATATTTTTTAGTGAATAAAATGACGGTCATTGCAACTTTTTTTCTTGCATAGTATTTGCGCAATAATTTTTCAAACGCCCTTTTTTTGGAAAAAAAATGGTTTCATAAATTAAAAAAATAACAAAACAGTAAAGTTGGCCCAATTTTTTTGTAAAATATGAAAGATGATGTTGCGCCGAGTAAATAGATACCTAACATGTCACGTTTTAAAATTGCGCACACTCATGGAATGGCGCCAAACTTCGGTACTTAAAAATCTCCATAGGCGACACTTTATTTTTTTTTACAGGTTATCAGTTTAGAGTTACGGAGGAGGTCTGGTGCTAGAATTATTGCACGCGCTCTAACGCACGCGGCGATATCTCACATATGTGGTTTGAACTGCGTTTACATATGTGGGCGGGACTTATGTGTGCGTTCGCTTCTGATCGCGAGCTACCGGGGACAGGGGCGTTTTAAAAAAAAAAAAATATTATTATTTTTTTTTATTTTTTTACTACATTTTTTAGTATTTTACACTTTTAAAAAAAAAAATGTTTTTGATCACTTTTATTTCTATTACAAGGAATGTAAAAATCCCGTTGTAATAGGAATGGTGTGTGACAGGTCCTCTTTATGGAGAGATGCGGGGTCAATAAGACCCCACATCTCTCCTCCAGGCTGGAAAGCATGAGATTGAGAAAAAAAATTCACCGATCTCATGCTTACTAGCCGCAATCGCGGCTTTGTTTACTTCTGAGAACCCGGGCGTGATGTCATCACATCGCGCCCGGGCCTCCAACGGTCACCATCTGGTCACCAGTCATCTCTATGCTTCACCTCCGGCGCCGGACGATTCATTCTCTGGGCCCCCGATGGCACGGGAGAGCCCCGGAGAAGCACCGGATGGCGGCGGGAGGGGGGGATGTCCCCTCCCGCCGCCTATAAGAACGATCAAGCGGCGGAACTGCCGCTATGATCGTTTTTATTGTGCACAGAATCGCCGGCAGAAGAGAAGGGTATCTGAATGATGCCTCTAGCTGCAGGCATCATTCAGATATCCCCCCACAAAGCCCAGGACGTCATATGACGCCCACCCAGGATGGGAGTTCCCATCTGTGGACGTCATATGACTATGGGCGGTATTGAAGTGGTTAATGGTCAGAGAACTTGAGCCCTTATGAAATTTTGTTTTGGGGGCCCACCTAAGACAGGGTTGTATTTTCCACATCAGACTGCTGTAATGTATAATGACTTTGTTTTTTATGTAATTGTCTAAGCCCAGGTTCACACTGGGCTGCCGGAGTGAAGCCGTGCGAGTTCAGCTGAACTCGCACGATTTCACTCCCGCTGGCAGTCCCGATTTCAGCCGCGATTACAAAGACATCTGACACAGATGTCAATATAAATCGCGGCCGAAATCACAAAAAGTAGTACAGAAACGACCTTTTGAAATCGGTGCAGCGCCGCAGATGCGGCGTCGCACCGATTAGGACGGTGCCATTGCCGGCAATTTGCGGCAAATATCGCTGATTTGACATGCGATTTGACATGTCAAATCGCATGTCAAATCGCACCAGTGTGAACCAGGGCTTATACAAGCAACTAACTGTGATGCAAAAGCTTGTTTTTGATTCAATTCCAGATCCATATCAAGTAACTGGAACACATGATTTACAGCCAGATGATTGGGTCCTAGTAAAAGAACATGTGAAAGTACCTTTGGGACCCTACCAAGTGTTCCTGACAACTGCTGCAGCTGTAAAGTGACATGGATACATGCCAGCCATAGCAAGAAAGTACAGCTAATTTCAAAAGATGAGTAAACTACTGTTATGCCTTTGCTTGATCTTAGCAGTCAAGGCTATAGAGGAAAATCACCTGTAGAAATTACACATGCTAACAGGCATAAGGAATAATTTGAGTAATTGCTAAATATGTTCACATAGGCCAGACAGTTCAAAAAAGGCACACACCTAGTACTCGTTTACTTTCATTTTGAGTTTAAGCAATACAAGGCTGCCCAAACGTAGTATGTCAAGAAATACCACAAATGTTCTATTATTGTTATAGCGGTACCCCCAGTTAAGAGGGCTGCTGGTATTGATTTCTTGGGCCCTGTAGTGCACCGCTGTCAACCCCTGGCAATCGGCTCTACCCTCCTGTGGCACAGCTAGTAAGGGGAGATGGGACTGCGTGACCGGCAACTCTGGGTGACACAGTCCTATGGCAAACACACACAGTAAAATGTTTAAACTCCTGTATAAAGTAAAAGAATCCGACACCAATGAACTTGACCCAGGTACAATATATTTACTGAGACTAATTGGCAAGTAATAAACAAGAGTATAAGATTATTTGCAGCTCCCTGCAATACACAGTATTCAAACAAACAGAACAGACAGGTATTGCTATGCAACTCTACCGATACCCTTTTTCAGCTACCTCCCCTCGTGGGCAGACTGACGCCCAGCAATGTCTACCTATGCAGTCAGGCCTGACTGAACTAAATGGAAGTTCTGTAAAGGAATCTTCGCTAGCAAAACTCGGTGGTGCACTTGATGAACAGAACTTTGTAATCCAACAGGGTAGTAGAAATACAGTATTTGTCTGTGAGCAAGTGCTCTTTCACCAACCGGACCAGTCCCAGTCCGTCTCCTCCGCCGACGCGTCTAGGCACATGGATCCATCAACATCCGGGTCTTCGGTCCTCCTGGCACAGTACAACAAGGATGAAAAGATGTCTCTCAGGTTCCGCTAGGCTGGCGGAGGGCTCTTTGGAAGAAAATGCCCAGGCTTCAGGCCTGGGTTTTCCGCAGTCTCAGACAGAGTTCTTGTTTGCTAGCCGGGAGGTGTCCAAAGAGACAGAATAAACTCTGCCTCCCCTTTATAAAGTCCGCCCCAGCAGTCCTTACTCCGGGGCAATGCACCCTGGGTGCTGTAAGATGTCTTGGGAAATGTAGTCTCCGGATATTAAAGGGGAATACTCCGCTACATTGTGAAAATACATTTTATGCTAAATATAACTTAAGGCCTTTTGGAATATCCCCTTGTTTAGACGGGGAAAGAGGTATGTAATGTGACATTATGATAGGAAATATGACAAACTCAGATTACACTTTGTTTAGATATGGTAAATTTTCATGGATCCAACAGATATGTTTTTGTCCTGATAAGAATCATCGTAGGTAGGGATGAGCCGAACACCCCCCAGTTCGGTTCGCACCAGAACATGCGAACAGGCAATAAATTTGTTCGAACATCCGAGCACCGTTAAAGTCTATGGGACTCGAACATGAAAAATCTAAAGTGCTAATTTTAAAGGCTTATATGCAAGTTATTGTCCTAAAAAGGGTTTGGGGACCCGGGTCCTGCCCCAGGGGACATGTATCAATGCAAAAAAAAGTTTTAAAAACTGCAGTTTTTTCGGGAGCAGTGATTTTAATAATGCTTAAAGTGAAACAATAAAAGTGAAATATTCCTTTCGATTTCGTACCTGGGGTGTGTGTATAATATGCCTGTAAAGTAGCACTTGTTTCCAGTGTTTAGAACTGTCCCTGCACAAAGTGTCATTTCTGAAGGAAAAAAAGTAATTTAAAAGCACTCGCAGCTATAATGAATTGTCGGCTCCCGGCAATACAGAGAAAAGTCATTGATAAAAAAAAAAATGTGTGGGGGTCCCCCCAAATTCAATTGCCAGGCCCTTCAGGTCTGGTATGGATATTAAGGGAAACCCTGCGTCACATAAAAAAAAAAATGACGTGGGGTTCCCCCCAAATATCGATACCAGACCCTTTATCCGAGCACGCAACCTGGCAGGCCGCAGGAAAAGAGGGGGGGACGAGAGAGCGCCCCCCCTCCTGAACCTTACCAGGCCACATGCCCTCAACATGGGAAGGATGCTTTGTGGGTAATCCACTCTCGGCCTCCACTCCAACGCTGTCGGTATCCTGCGATGGGTGATCTCCTCTCCGGGGTCCAGTGATGGATGATCTCTCCTCTCCAGGTCCAGGCTCCAACGATGATGTCCAGCGCAGCGAGGAACAGCAAGCATCCTCTCTCCACCGGAGACACCCCGGGAATCCCGGCAGCCTGACTGGTCTCTTATGTAGCTGAGGACCGGGCCACCCGTCACGTGACCCCGTCCCCCTCTGACGCAAGGAGAAACCCGGGCTTCCCCAGTGACGTGCGGGTGACCCACTCTGATTTCGCCCACAGCACTCCACAGAAGCTGCCCTCCTAAAACTCACAAACGACTTACTAACAGCCAAAACCAACAGTCATTATTCCGTACACTTACTCTTGGACCTTTCCGCTGCCTTTGATACAATTGACCACCCCCTCCTCCTCAAAAAACTAAATTTGCTTGGTCTCCATGACTGCACTCTCCGTTGGTTCGAATCTTACCTATCTCATCGCACCTTCAGTGTCACTTACAACTCCACTTCCTCCTCTCCAACTCCTCTTACTGCTGGGGTCCCCCAAGGTTCTGTCCTTGGACCTCTACTATTCTCGATCCACACGTCCTCCCTGGGTCAGCTGATAGCCTCCCATGGCTTCCAATACCATCTCTATGCTGATGACACCCAAATCTATCTCTCTGCCCCTCAGCTCACCCCATCAATCTCATCACGCATCACTGATTTACTAACAGACATATCAGCCTTGATGTCAAACCACTTCCTAAAACTGAATCTAAAACTGAGCTCTTAATATTTCCTCCCCCACGTGCCCCTTCCCCTGACTTCTCTGTCAAGATCAATGGCACATCTATCAGTCCGTCCCCACATGCCAGGGTGCTAGGTATAACCCTAGACTCTGAACTGTCCTTTCAAGCACACATCCAATCCCTGTCCAAATCATGCCGCCTTAGCCTCCGCAACATTTCTACAATACTCCCCTTTTTAACTAATGACACCACCAAGCTTCTAATTCACTCCTTGGTTATCTTTCACCTCGACTACTGCAACTCCCTCCTCATTGGATTACCTTTACATAGACTAATAGACTATCCCCCCTTCAGTCCATTATGAATGCTGCTGCCAGACTCATCCACCTTACCAACCATTCAGTGTCCTCCACCCCTCTCTGCCAATCCCTCCACTGGCTTCCACTCACCCAACAAATAAAATTCAAAGTACTAACAATAATTTACAAAGCCATCCATAACACTGCCCCCAGCTACATCACTAACCTAGTCCCAAAATACCAACCAAGCCGCTCTCTTCGGTCCTCCCAAGACCTCCTGCTCTCTAGCTCCCTTGTCACCTCCTCCCATGCTCGCCTCCAGGATTTCTCCAGAGCTTCTCCCATCCTTTGTAACTCCCTACCCCAATCTGTTCGACTGTCCCCTAATCTATCCATCTTTAGACGATCCCTGAAAACCCTTCTCTTTAAAGAAGCCTATCCTGCTTCTAACTAACACTGTTTTACTTCCTCCATCAGCTCATCCTCTACAGCTATTGCCTTTTGTATCATTTGACCCTCCCTTTTTAGATTGTAACTTCTAATGAGCAGGGCCCTCTGATTCTTCTTGTACCAAATTGTAATGTAACTGTAATGTCTGCCTTTATTTTGTTAAGCGCTGCGCAAACTGTTGGCGCTATATAAATGCTGTATAATAAATAATAATAATAATAATTATGCCTTTGCCCTACAGTTTTTTTTTTTTTTGTGTGGGCATACAACCACTTTAAGGACTCCTTGATTGTCAAATTGTGTCTACAAAATCATTGATGGAGTAAATTCTAAAGTCTTTCATTTGCTATATCCCAGCTGTGAGAATTGTTTTCTTAAGATACAAATCCGAATACAACGACCATAGAAAAGCACAGGACATTTTGCACACCTGACCTCACCAGCAAAACACAGAGGTACACTATCATATTTTATAGTGTGTTTTTTTCCGGTAATAGGAAGCTACTGAGGCATCTTGCAATCACGGTGGGGGATGTTTCCGAAAATGGAAAAGTGCCTTCGGGGAGAGATCTGCAACTAGAGCGATACACAAACATCATCATTCTCCATGTCTGGCTCTCTTATTTACAACTTTCCTGTGTTTCTCCGTTTGATCTGTTGTGGGAGAATGGAAAAAAAAAATACCAGATTATTAGCAGCATGCGTTCTGGAATGACAAAGCTAGGCTGCTCAATTCAGCCGGTGTTTTTTTTTTTTTTATTCCAACGAAATTGCTGCAATCATCCTCAAATGTACTGAACATCCTCTTTTTCAGAGCTGAGTGTTTAATAGCTGGAATCATCCACCGGAACCGCCTGGAGTCTTGCTGGAAAAGAGGGAAGATCGTTGATAGTCCTGGCGCGACTTCTGGAAGGGTTAATTGAGGCTACTCATAATGTGAATATAATAAAAAAACAAATATTTTCCCCATCTGCTCCAATCGGTAAGGTTCTAATTTACTATTATTTTCCAAGACCTATTTTAGTATTTTCTATTTGTAAAGTGTGAAATAAATGGAGCGCACAGGCCATTAGATGTGTTGGCTGCATTCCTTTTCTTTTTTCCAGTTTCTTTCCCTTATTTGTATCTGGTAATACTACCAGCAACACGCTTGCTGTCCAAGGATGACAACGCTCATTTGCTGTACTGTATATATGGAGAATCAGCATCGTCACTCTAGGCTACTTGCTTTGGGTTTGTACTACAGAAACACCTTCTTCGCCCTTCATGTTTTTGTAAACCTTCCCCTCTGTTAGCCACGAGGCGGAACTGGGCAGGGCTGACATTGTCGCTTGGGTTTTCAGTACAGCAGAGGCAAAGTGCACAGAAAGTTAGGAGTTTGCTGGATTTGTGGCAGGATTAACCACTTGCCGCCCGCCCTATAGCGGATTGACGTCGGCAAAGTGGTTGTAAAATCCTGACTGGACATCATATGACGTCCGTCAGGATTCAGTGTTATTGCGCGCCCCCGGGGGAGCGCACTGCACCGATCGGTAATGCCGCTTGTCCCCCGGACACAGCGCATACCCGATCAGGGTAAACAGCCAATTTCATTGGCTGTTTACCATGTGATCGGCTGTGTCAAATCACAGCCGGTCACATGTCCAAACAAATAGGAGGCGCGCCTAATTCGCGCCGCTGGGAGCGCGCTGCGCGCCGATCGGGGATGGCGCGTGTCCCTCGGACATAGCCCATCCTCGATCAGGGTAAACTGCCAATAAAATTGGTTGTTTACCCACGTGATCGGCTGTGACCAATCACAGCCGGTCACAAGTATAAACAATGTGGCGGTTTCCAGGGATTTCTCCTTCTCTCTCTCACACACCGATTGTGTGAGGAGAGAGAAGGAGAGATCTGTGAGTTTTTTGGATTTTGATTTAGAAATATACTGTGCACTACACGTCCCCCCCACCCCCCACCCCCCCCAATAAAGAGAACCTGTCACAGCCCATCTGGACCTGTCACAGCCCACCATCAGTACCGCCATCAGTACCATCTGGATCTGACAGCCCATCTGTCACACAGGCCACCAACGGTACCGCCATCGGTACCGCCATCGGTACCATCTGGATCTGACAGCCCATCTGTCACAGCCCATCTGTCACACAGGCCACCAACGGTACCGCCATCGGTACCGCCATCAGTACCGCCATCGGTACCATCTGGATCTGTCACAGCCCATCTGTCACAGCCCATCTGTCACAGCCCATCTGTCACAGCCCGTCTGTCACACAGGCCACCAACGGTACCGCCATCAGTACCGCCATCGGTACTGCCATCGGTACCGCCATCGGTACCATCTGGATCTGACAGCCCATCTGTCACAGCCCATCTGTCACACAGGCCACCAACGGTACCGCCATCAGTACCGCCAGGATCTGACAGCCCATCTGTCACACAGGTAGCCATCAGTACCGCCATCGGTACCGCTATCACTACCGCCGCACAGTCCCGCCATAAGTACCATCACACAGGTCATCAGTAACCTGTCATTACCCTCACACAGGCCTGCCATCAGTGAGCTGTCAGTAGCACCACCAGTACCGCCATGTCGCAAAGAATGTACACACCTGAGGAGGCATATAACATCCTCGCCATGTCGGATGATGAGAGCAACGGGGAGCTCCCATTATCCGATTCTGGTTCGGATTACGAGCCAGTGGAGGGTAGTGGATCGGAGTCCGAGTCAGAGGAGGAAACCGCCCCTCCTAAAAGAGTAAGGAGATTAGGACCTAGATCAGAAGACCTGCCTATCACCAGCAGTGCCAGACCCCAGGAAGAGGAGCCGAATACCAGTACTGGAATTTCTCATCCAGCCCAAAGAATCCGGGCCCAGTCCTACCTTCCTGATGCCCTGGCAAACCCCTTATGGTTGCCTGCCAACTCAGGATCTGCTACAATCCCCCCTTTCACCGCACAGCCAGGTGTGCAGCCCAACACAGCAAATTTTTCCAAATTGGACTATTTTTATTTGTTTTTCCCCGAAGATTTGTTGCAGTACATGGTGGACCAAACAAATCTTTACGCAGAGCAATTTATTGCTGCCAACCCCAATTCGTCCTACGCCCGTATGTTTAATTGGCGACGTCTCACACTAGAGGAATTTAAATTGTTTTTGGGCCTTAGTTTTAATATGGGGCTTACAAAGAAAAGCGAACTGCATGCCTACTGGTCCACCCACCCCATCCACCACATGCTCATATTTTCTGCTGTCATGTCCAGGACACGGTACGATATGATAATGCGCTTTCTTCATTTTAATGACAATTCGCAGTGCCCTCCCTGAGATCACCCCAACCATGACAAATTATATAAGCTTCGCCCCCTAATAAATTCTTTTTCCCAACGGTTTTCTGAATTGTTTATCCCCGACAAAAATAATTGTGTAGACGAATCCCTTATCCACTTTACTGGCCGGCTGCAGTTTAAGCAGTACATCCCAAGTAAAAGAGCCAGGTAGGGGGTAAAATTGAACAAATTGTGCGATCGAGCCACTGGATACGTGCACAAATTTCGTATTTACGAAGGCAAAGATTCCCAGCTCCAGCCCCGTGATTGCCCCACATATATAGGAACCAGTGGTAAAATTGTCTGGGACCTTGCATACCCCTTGTTCAAAAAAGGATACCACATTTATGTAGATAATTACTACAGCAGCTTGCCCCTTTTCCGTCACCTGTATCGTGAACAAACCCTGGCCTGCGGTACCTTCCGAAAAAATAGGAAGGGGTTCCCACAGAATTTGCTTTCAAAACAGCTACAAAAGGGG
The DNA here is from genome assembly GCA_029206835.1 of Rana muscosa. Classification (NCBI taxonomy): domain Eukaryota; kingdom Metazoa; phylum Chordata; class Amphibia; order Anura; family Ranidae; genus Rana; species Rana muscosa. The sequence goes on along the minus strand of CM055118.1, from coordinate 179,792,998 downwards.
GAAGCCGCATTCATGAGGAATGAGGAGGTGTTGGCCATGAAGTGGCGGGACAAGAAGGATGTTCATATGATGTCTACAATCCACGATGACAACTTGGTGGAGATTCAGAGAAGACGTGGCCCCATAGTAAAGCCTGAATGTGTTCATGACTACAATATGTACATGGGGGGGGGGGGGGTGGATTTAAACGATCAGATGCTACAACCCTATTTATCAACCCGAAAGTCAAATTATTGGTATAAAAAAGTAGCATTTCATCTCTTTAACATGGCCCTGTTCAATTCATTTGTCTGCTATCAAAAATCACCCGAAAACCAACCCACCTCCTACCTCAAATATTTTGAAGACATTGTCACTGCCCTTATTTACCAGCACGGACCCGCCCCAGGAAGCATTCGCTCCGATAGTGTGAGTCGACTGCATGAGCCACATTTGCCCTATAGCATTCCCCCCGCAGAATCCGGAAGAAGACGCAAAAAGAGATGTCGTGTATGCTCAAGAGGAGGAGTTAGAAGAGATACAAGTTATCATTGTCCTGAATGTCCCTCCCAACCTGGCCTGTGTATCGGCGATTGCTTCAAAAATTATCACCGATCTATCAGATACTAGTTCCCCTTATTAGTAACAGACTGCCATTTCCCCCTTTCTAATACCTGTGCCTGCCTGCTACTAACCCTGGCCTGTTTACCGACAATGTCTTTGCCTGCCGTTTTAACACCTTTCTGACTTACACGTGCACCAACCTCAGCCTGTTTACCGACGATGCCTCTGCCTGCCGTTTTAACCATGTTTCTGACTTCCACGTGTACCGACCTCGGCCTGTTAATCGACCATGTTTTTGCCTGCCACTTGGACTGATCTTTGCCCTTCTACTTTAGCACAGGGGTCTCACATATGTGAGGGGCTCCAGAATAGCGTTCTGAGTACAGAAAATCAGTTTTTGGTTTTCTGTGTTCCCAGAACAGGGTCTGGTTGCCCGGAGGCTTCAAAGAGATTTGGGTGGGAGAAGCCTCTACCCCTGTCCCCCTGGCTCTTAGCTTGATGGTCCTTCCTGCTGCCTGGACCAATACTTTGGCTGTGCTGACCATATCGATGCCTGTAATGACCCAGGACTTTATGGACTATGTTTCTTTCTGCTGCCTGGACCAATACTTTGGCTGTGTTGACCATTTCTCTGCCTGCTGCCTCTACTGACTATGGACAGTATTTCTGCCTGGACATCTCTGCCTGCTGCCTGGACCTGTGCTTTGGCTGTGCGGTGTCTCTGCCTGTCTATTCCTGCCTGCTGCCTGGACCAATGCTCTCCTCTGTGGACCACTGCACTACTAAAACCACAGGTAATCTTTTGTTATTTTGTATGTACCTGCTATGTGTTAGAAATATGAAGGGCCTTCAAAAATGTGATTGATAGTCAGAAAATTATATGTGTAATTTTATGCTGCTAGAATGCCTGGAGGTGCTATTTGGATGTTGGGCCTCTGTATATGGCCAGGCTGTGTAAAAGTCTCACACATGTGGTATTGTTCTACTCAGGAGGAGTAGCAGAATGTATTTTGGGGTGTAATTTTTGCTATGTACATGCTATGTGTTGGAAATATTTTATAAATGGACAACTTTGTGTAAAAAAAATGCGTGTTCATTTTTTTCCCACGTTTTCCGAAAACTTCTGGAAAAAAATGAACCGTTCAAAAGGCTCATTATGCCTCATAGATTACACGTTGGGGTGTTAGCTTTCCAAAATGGGGTCATTTTGTGGATGTTTCCATTGTCCTGGTGCTTCAGGGCCTTCAAAATTGAGATAGGTCATCATGAAATGATATGTGTGATTTTGCTCCTAAAATGCCTGGAGGTGCTATTTGGATGTTGGGCCTCTGTATATGGCCAGGCTGTGTAAAAGTCTCACACACGTGGTATTGTTCTACTCAGGAGGAGTAGCAGAATGTATTTTGGGGTGTAATTTTTGCTATGTACATGCTATGTGTTGGAAATATTTTATAAATGGACAACTTTGTGTAAAAAAAAATGCGTGTTCATTTTTTTCCCACGTTTTCCGAAAACTTCTGGAAAAAAATGAACCGTTCAAAAGGCTCATTATGCCTCATAGATTATACGTTGGGGTGTTAGCTTTCCAAAATGGGGTCATTTTGTGGATGTTTCCATTGTCCTGGTGCTCCAGGGCCTTCAAAATTGAGATAGGTCATCATGAAATTATATGTGTAATTTTGCTCCAAAAATGCCTGGAGGGGCTACTTGGATGTTGGGCCTCTGTATGTGGCCAGGCTGTGTAAAAGTCTCACACATGTGGTATCGCCATACTCAGGAGGAGTAGAAGAATGTATTTTTGGGTGTAGTTGCAAGTATGAATATGCTGTGTTCAAGAAATAACCTATCAATACAATAAGTTTGTGTAAAAAAAAAAAAAAAAAGAAAAAATCTTAATTTTCCCAAGAATTGTGGGAAAAAATTACAACTTCAAAAAACTCACCATGCATCTTACTAAATACCTTGAACTGTCTACTTTCCAAAAAGGGGACATTTTGGGGGTATTTGTACTTTCCTGGATTGTTATTGTATCAAGAAATGAGATAGGCCTTCAGTACATCAGGTGTGATCAGATGTGATCAATTTTCAGTGATTTGCACCCTAACTTGTAGACTCTATAACTTTCACACAGACTAAATAATATACACTAATTTGGGTTATTTTTACCAAAGAAATGTAGCAGTATAAATTTTGGCCCAAATTTATGAAAAAAAATTACTTCTTTGCAAAATTTTACAATAGAAACTAAAAAAAAGTGTTTTTTTTCAAAATTTTCGCTCTTTTTCCGCTTATATCGCAAAAAATAAAAAACCCAGCAGTGATTAAACACCACCAAAAGAAAGCTCTATTTGTGAGAAAAAAATTTGTTTGGATACAGTGTAGTATGACTGAGTAATTGTCAATCAAAGTGTGAGAGCACTGAAAGCTGAAAATTGGTCTGGGCGGGAAGGTGTTTAAGTGCCCTGTATTGAAGTGGTTAAGTCCCTTCCGGACTCCCTTCCGCTGGAGTCCGCCTGCTCAGTGGGGTATCTGTCCGCTGATCCCCGCTGGGCAGGTGGATGGCTGGTCTGTGTCCGCTCCGCTTATGCAGAGCAGACACAGACTGCTCTTCCCTATGTTTTCTCTATGTGAATATTTGACCATTCTTCCAGAAGCGCATTTGTGAGGTCAGGCACTGATGTTGGACGAGAAGGCCTGACTCGCAGTCTCCACTCTAATTCATCCCAAAGGTGTTCTATCGGGTTGAGGTCAGGACTCTGTGCAGGCCAGTCAAGTTCCTCCACTCCAAACTTGCTCATGCATGTATTTATGCACCTTGCTTTCAGCACTGGTGCACAGTCATATTGGAACAGGAAGGGGCTATCCCCAAACTATTCCCACCAAGTTCGGAGCATGATATTGTTCAAAATGTCTTGGTATGCTGACGCTTTAAGATAGGGTGACCAGATATCCCCGGTTTCAGGGGACTGTCCCCGGATTGAGGACACTGTCCCCGAACCAAGTCTGTCCCCGGTTTTGTCCCCGGATTGGATTTGAACAGGGGCTGGGGCAATTTCAAAGACAGTCAGTGCAGAATTAAAAAAAATTATGAATTACACCCCCTCCCGCCGCTCCGCCGCTCCTACTAGCTTAGCGGGTGTATTTTTTTCCATTATTTGTGCCCCTTTCTGAATATAATGTGCTGGTCGGAGCGGAGAGAATAATAGGATTTTTATAACAGCTTACCTGTAAAATCCTTTTCTTGGAGTACATCACGGGACACAGAGCGACATAGTCATTACTAATGGGTTATATAGATACCGTCAGGTGCTGGCACTGGCAACTTCCAAAACCGGAAGTACCCTCCCCTATATAAGCCCCTCCCATCCGGGAGCACCTCAGTTTTGTAGCAAAGCAATAAGTGTCCCCAAAGAGGGGCGGGAGCTCTGTGTCCCGTGATGTACTCCAAGAAAAGGATTTTACAGGTAAGCTGTTATAAAAATCCTATTTTCTTTCTCGTACATCACGGGACACAGAGCGACATAGTCATTACTAATGGGATGTCCTAAAGCAATGCCCAATGAGGGGGGGGATACACCATATATAAGCTGAGCGCTATCAGACATGAGGATCTTTTGCGGCCTGCAACACACTGCGCCCAAAGGCGACATCCTCCTGACTTCTAACGTCCACCTGGTAGAACCTAGTAAACGTGTGTACTGAAGACCATGTTGTGGCCTTACAGATTTGAGCCAGGGAGGCCTGGTGATGCACTGCCCATGAAGTTCCAACTGCTCTCGTGGAGTGCGCTCTAACTTTGAACGGAGGCGGTCTCCTTCTCAAGCCATAGGCTTGTATTATGACCTGTCGAATCCACTTGGCTAAAGTAGATTTTGACGCTGCCTGACCCTCTCTGGGGCCTTCCGGCAGAATAACCAAAGTATCCGTTCTGCGAATCTGAGCAGTGGCCTTTAGATAAGCTTTAACTGCTCTTCTACAACATCCAAAGAATGCAATAACTTTTCCTCTACCGAAGTAGGTTTGGGGAAAAAAGAAGGAAGAACCACATCTTGGTTCAAATGAAACCTCGATACCATATGGCTCCTTACAGGACATAGCTGCTAATTCCGACACTCTTTTAGCCGAACAAATGGCTACTAGAAAAATCAATTTCCTGGTGAGAAGCACCAAAGAAATATGATGTAATGGTTCAAATGGTTGTTTCTGTAGAACCGACAGAACCAAGTTTAGATCCCATGGACATATGGGAATATTAACCGGAGGACTAATACGCATCACTCCTTGTATAAAGGCTTTGACTAGTGAATGCGAAGCCAAGGGCCTTTGAAAAAATATTGACAAGGCCGAAATCTGACCCTTGATAGTACTCAAGGCAAGCTTCCTATCTACAGCCCACTGTAGGAAGCCCAGAATCCTACCTATTACGTACTTACGTGGATGCCATTTCTTGGCCTCACACCACGCGATGTACGCCTTCCAGATTCTATAGTAGATCTGCCTGGATACCGGCTTCCTGGCATTGATCATGGTAGATACCACAGGATTAGAGAGCCCTCTCTTTTTTAGAATGTGGGCTTCAATAGCCAGGCCGTCAAACCTAGGGCTGGTAAGGAAGGGTGGTATATTGGTCCTTGCGAAAGCAGGTCCGGACGACGTGGGAGAGACCAAGGACTCCCCACTGACATTTTACAATCTCCGCGTACCACGCTCTTCGGGGCCACGCTGGAGCCACCAGAATCACTGGTTCCTTTTCTACCCTGATTCTGCGGAGTCATCGAGGTAACCATTGTGGCGGTGTGAATGCATATATCAGCTTGAACTGATCCCAAGGGAACACTAGGGCATCCTAGCCGCAAGCTAGGGGATCCCTTGTCCGAGAGACAAACCTGTCCACCTTTGCGTTGAATCTGGATGCTAGAAGATCTACATCCGATGTTCCCCACCGCTGACATTTGTCCGGAAAACCTCGGGGTGAAGGGACCCTTCCTCTGGGCCTAATTGCTGGCGACTTAGAAAGTCCGCCTTCCAATTCTCCACTCCTGGAATAAATACCGCAGATATGGCTGGGACATATCTTTCTGCCCATTTCAGGATGTAATTTACTTCCCTCTGGGCTGCACGACTCCTGGTGCCCCCCTGATGATTGATATATGCCACTGCTGTGGCATTGTCTGATTGAATTCTGACAGGGGACCCTTGGAGTTTGGATGTCCATGCTACTAGGGCATACCGGGCTGCTCGTATCTCTAAGAGATTGATGGGCAGGGCCTTTTCTGCATCCGACCATCTGCCCTGGAGAGACCATTGCTCCAGTACTGCTCCCCAGCCTATAAGGCTGGCATCTGTAGTGACCACCTTCCAAGAAATCGGACTGAAGGATTTCCTTTTTTCCAGATTCTGGGGAACCAACCACCAACGGAGGCTCTTGCGAACGGAAGGGGACAAGGACATTGTAAGTCTAGGGCCTGAACTTTTTTGTTCCAGGCTGACAGTATGGCCCCTTGCAAATTCCTTGAATGGAATTGACCGTAGGGTACTGCTTCGAATGATGCCACCATTTTTCCCAGGAGCCTCATATACAGGCGTATGGACGGCTGTCTTTTTTGTACCCACTAAGTGGATCAAATCTTTCAAAGACAACACCTTTCCTCGAGGCAAGAATATATTTCTCTGGCCTGAATCCAACCTTAGCCCCAAGTATTCCAGACCTTTGACTGGTTTTTAGGGCTGACTTGTCTCGGTTGATAATCCAACCGTGAGATTCCAGATACTTGATTGTCTTGTGAACGACCACGTCTAGTTTTTTCACTGAGTGGTCTATCAGCAACAAGTCATCCAGATATGCCATTATCATTACACCTTGTGTTCTTAGATTGGCCAATAAAGGGCCAGAATTTTTGTAAACACTCGTGGTGCTGTGGCCAAACCGAAGGGTAAGGCTCTGAACTGAAAATGGCGCCCTTCTACTGCAAAGCGTAGAAATTTTTGGTAGACTGGAAAGATGGGAATGTGCAAATAAGCATCTTTAATGTCGATCGCGGCTAACCAATCCTCCCCTTGTAGGGCAGTGGCCACCGATCGGATCGACTCCATCGGAAAGTCCTGATATACAGGAATTTGTATAGCCCTTTTAGAATTAATATGGGCCTCCCGTCCGCGTTTGCTTCGGGACTGTAAAGAGGTTTGAGTAAAACCCGAACCCTCATTCTTCCAGGGGAACCTCCATAATTACTCCTTGGAGCAATAGTTGTTCTAGTGCCAACAGGAGGGACTCTCTCTTCCGGGGATCCCTTGGCACGTTTGACCTCAAAAATGGGAAGGAGGAGAGTCTTTTAACTCCAAACTGTATCCCAAACCTACTGCGGAGAGCACCTAACTGTCTTGATCGTGTCCCGCCAGGTCTCTTGCGAACAACTGGAGTCCTCCCCCCACCCGACTGAGTGGGGGCTTCAATGAATTTAACTTTGGGGGAGGTTTTGTACCTCCCCTGACCCAGGGTTTCTCATTACCCTGCTACTGTCCCTGTTTTTTACCCCCGGGATTTGACCGAGGAGGCCGTCGGAACTGTTACACAGCCGATGCCCCAGGGACTGGAGAAGCAGGCCTCTTAAAGAGGGACCTCTAACTCTGTTTTTAACCGGCAAGAGCGTATTTTTACCGCTGGAAATTTTCTGGATATATTTGTCCAGGTTTTCCCTGAATAAGCGTTCACCATGAAATGGGACGCTAACCAGCCATTCTTTACAGGGAGCTTCAGCAGACCAGTTTTTGAGCCATAGGAGCCTACGCATATGTACTATAGACAGCGTAAGGCGGGAGGCCTGATGGACTGAATCCTTTATGGCGTCAACCGCAAAGCCTAAGGCTCTAGGTAGATCAGCTAGGGCAAAGCCTGCTGATCTGTCAAGTCCCTCAAGACCTGTTTCAACTGATCCTTCACTGCTTAGCAGACCCCAATAGCTGCTACTGCTGGTTGTGTCACCAAGCTTGCTGTAGAAAGAAGCAGATTTTCATAAGGACTCCAATCTTTTATCTATTGGGTTCTTGAACATTTGGACATTATCCACTGGACATGTCAGTGATTTATACATACAAGAGATGGCTGCGTCCACTGTAGGGACCTTCCATTTTTTTTTTTTTTTTTGATGAACTTATCCTCCATGGGATAGACCACCGGAAATCTCTAGGGGGAATAAATATTTTCTCAGGACGTTCCCAATCCTGGTAAATGAGCCCTTTCAGTAAAGGGTGAAGTGGAAAAGAACAGACAGTCTGGGGGCTTCTAGCGACCCCAACGAGGATACAGTAGTGGTTGATGGTTCCCCAAGGTGCATTTTTAAATGCTGATCGGACCATGTTAGTCAGAGACTGAACCCATAATCTTTCAGCTTGAGATGCTGAGAAAAGGTTCCCCCACTGTTGATTCCTCTATAACAGAATCAACCTCATCCTGATCCCCTTCAGGCAGGTCGATCCCTGTATGGGACTGTTGCTCTGCTAACAGGCACTCTGAAGGAGGAGACGGAGATCGGGCGTGCTTTCCCTGACAGGGAGGCAGCGATAAATGTTGACAATCTCTCTCTAATCCTCCCAGAGCTGAGGAAAAAACCTCCTCTGTTACCTACACAGGAGCAGGTGAACTGAGGACAGCCACAGTACCAAGTACCCCTGCGGGGTCTCTACGGTCACTTACCTCTGAACTTCAGGGGAGACTGGTGCAGCAGAAGTATGCCCAAGATCCTCAGAGCCCGATGAGACCCCCTTCGCTTCCTGGAAGATTCAGTTCCGGAGCTTCTGGACGGCATATTCCTAAGCCTAAAGCTGAGGTATTCCAGCCGTAAGACACCACTTTTACTGAGAATAGTCTAGCACAATTGCTGCTATATCACAGTTGGTGTCTACTAATGTGCCTTTCTAGGGGATGCCTGTATCAACCGCTTGCTGTATGCCCTTTTTTAAATGTTGCCAGCTCTGTCTCTGTACTTCATAGCCAGCTCACCACACAAAACTGTGGTTTTTACATGCTGGGATGCCCGCACATGCGCAGAAGCGCTGCGGCGCACACAGAGCGTCATCCCCCAGGCTCCGCCCCCTTTCCTGGCTCACCTCTATATATAGAGGCGCGTGCACGCGCACGCGCGCGGCCACGTGCGCCTTCGGCGCTAATTTTGAAAAATGGAGACTAGGGACAAGAGCCAGGGCCCCTCTTTGCCGCAGGCCGGGGGATGGACGAGCATTGCAACATGGCAGAGGAAGCAGTTTCCCATAAGAGAACTCACCATCTGCCTGGACTTGCTCTGCTGAGAAGAAACTAGTCCACATGACAAGAAAACATTCCACAGCGGCCTCTAGTGGACAAACACAGGTACCGCAGTCTAATATCTTAAATATATATAAAAAAATATTTTTTTTTTCTTGACCACCATTAAAAATTATTACATTTTTTTAGTAGTTACAGGCATGCACAGAATTTTGCGGGAATACCATTAGGTAACAGACAGAAAGACAAATTAGGCTTGGGGGTCCCCCAATAGAACCAAGTTCCTGGGGGCCCCCACTTACCTGTTCCCCGCCGCAGGACTTTGTTTGGTCCACAAAAGCCCAAACTTCACCTATCACGGCAGGCATTGTAATCAAACCTTCAGGGACCGGGTTCCCAAGGATTCCACTCCCCTGGACCTGTATAGCACCCTGCACAGAAAACATCTTGGTCGTGGGTATGACCAGAGCTCTGGATCCCAGGGTCCAGCTCTCCTAAGAGAAGCATTACAGGCAAAACCTTGCTCTTCTCTGCAAGGCCCGGGTACCGACCGTTTAGCTATGAAGCTTTTTTGGTCGGATCCGGAATAGCTTACTGAGGCCCAAAAGAACCTGTACGCAAGCTCAGTGAAAAACACATGTTTCTTCTTGGCCAACACCTTAGACACTGGCAAAAAACTGAGGTGCTCCCGGATGGGAGGGGCTTATATAGGGGAGGGTACTTCCGGTTTTGGAAGTTGCCAGTGCCAGCACCTGACGGTATCTATATAACCCATTAGTAATGACTATGTCGCTCTGTGTCCCGTGATGTACGAGAAAGAAATTTCTTCAGGTTCGAGTGCATGCCCATTCAGCTCCGCTTGCATGTTCTTCTGCCTTGGCTCAAGTCCCGACCAGCCGCCTGCCTGCTTATCTCCTTGCCCTCCCTGGTGGAGTGATCTTCCTCCACTCCCCACCCAGTAGTAGCCGGGGCCCAGAGAGTAAGATTTGACAGGCTGTGAGGCGGGTGGCGGTGGCGATGGGCAGAGAGTCGCTGATTCCTGCCATTACTAGAAAAAAAAAAAATATGTCCCCGGATTTCATTTTAAAAATCTGGTCGCCTTACTTTAAGAGTTCCCTCGACTGGAACTAAGGGACCAAGCCCAACCCCGAAAAAACAACTCCACACCATAATCCCCCCTCCACCAAATAATTTGGACCAGTGCACAAAGCACTGCGCCCTGAGCCCACCCAGTTGTGTGACAATTTGAATTAATATTCGCTATTGCCTTCTGCTTCTCCTTCCAGCCAATCAGGAAGCAGGCCTTAAGACCTAATTGGCAGAGAGGAGAAGCAACCGTATTGGCCGGTACCGGGGAGGATGTACGGGGAGATCTGGAAGATGGGAGTAGTCTCTCTGCTCTGCATCGCCGCCAACACACAAGCCATAGCCTAACCGTTTGAGTACCCCCTACTGAGTGGGGGGGGGGCATCGGGTGGTTTGTTTGCCACCCCCCTTCCCTAAAAAATGGAGCACCAGCCACCACTGGTATAATTTATGCTAATTGCACACATGCTGAGTAATGTGTAAGTGTATCATACAGGGTCACCGTCTACATTCTGGACTTTGATTCCAGCTCAGAGATGAAACAATCAAACAAATGTAAATTTTGGTGCCTGTGTAGTTTTTACAAATGTCGGCACTAACATCATAATGTCAGCAACACTTTGGGGCTGATTTACTAAGAACAATGCGCTGCGCCACTTCAGACCTTAATTGGTGCGCGGGATAAATCATTAATTGGGCGTGCGAACCGGCGCACGCTGACACGCAACGCAATAATAAATATGTAAACGGCAACTGTTGCCAGGGTAACTGCTGTTTTCTCATTGATAATAGTGCACACCCATCTCATTGGATGTGTCTTGTTCGGCAATTAGTAGGTGTTCTCACTTAATTAACCCTTTTGATGCTAATCTCATTCCTATTCCTTCTAATATATCTTTGAATTTAGTTTTTTGTTCTATTTTCACACAAATAAGTCAATACATTACAAAGACCAGAAAAGTGTTTCTAAACCCAATAAAATAATATTTTCAGATCTAGATCTTTAAAAGGTGACCTTACACTGCAATCTTAACAAAATTATATAAATTATAAAAATTAGATTAGCCAAGAGCCTGTTTGATTTCCAAAACTTTGAAATAATTCTTCAAGTGCGTATTCCTATTACCTATTTTTCCAAAATCTCGAGTTGTACAGAGATTGGCCAATCAGATTGCATAGTGCATGACCATCTTAAGTGCCAAATTTGGAATGTAGATGTGCCATAACCCACTTGTATTTTCACAAGTGGACACAAGAATCTACATCTTCATATACATATCTGTGCAGCACAGTGGTGTAGTGGTTAGCACTTTCACCTAGCAGCAAAAAGGGTCGCTGGTCAATCTCAAATGTATTAATTTCCTGTCACATAGCCAAACAGGAAGTGAGGGAAAATCCCTACCAATGTCTTTCCTTGGGGACACACAGGTCAATCTAAATAGTTTCCCCATTATGTAAATTGCACTCCAGCATTTTGCTGTTTACAGCCCAAATTATTAGGTATCTTGGACTTTGGGGTTTATTTACTAAAGGCAAATCCACTTTGCACTACAAGTGCACTTTCTGGATATCCGAGGGGGACACGCAAGGAAAATAAAAAAAAGACACCATCTTTGCTTGACATGATTGGATGTTAAAATCACCAGTGCTTCCCCTCAGATTTTCAGCAACTACACTTGTACTGCAGAGTGGATTTGCCTTTACTAAACCCCAAACTACCCAATGATTTGGGGTGTACACAACAAAGTACTAGAGTGTAATTTGCTTAATGGGGACACTAGTTAGATTGATCTGTGTGTCCCCAAGAAAAGACACTGGTAAGGTTTTACCCTCACTTCCTGTTTGGCTGTGTGAAGCCAATTTTAAGAAAAGGGACACAAAGCCCAACCTAAAAAAGACAAGCAGGGGTTCTAACACTCACTTAGTTTCCCTCAAATGCCCACAATTAGAATAGAATTGCCTTGAGCTCGATTTTAGCACAGTGCTCTAAATCAGTGCTTCTCAAGTACCCTCAACAGGCCATGTTTGCTGGTTTTCCTTCATCTTGCACATGTGCTTAAAATCACAGTCAATGGCTTGGTATTTTGGACAGCAATTCTAGATAAGATAAATTCACAAAACATGTCCTGTTGGGGTACTTGAGGACTGAGGCTGAGAACCACTTCAGTAAAAAGGAAAATTGAATACTTACCGCTCTGTATTTTTCCTTTCCTGGTGACTATCCATGGCAGCACACAATCCATGCATATGCTACCATGAAGGCACCAGGAGTTAGACAAATCACACCTGTTTTGTTTGGACATGCCAATCAGCCTAGTTAAGCTGAAGCTGTGAAATTTGCTGCATGAAAAATAAAAAACACAAACATCCAAATTTGCAACAAATTTTATTGGTCAACAAAACAGGACTGGAAAAGAGCAAGGAAAGCTATAAAAACATGTTCGTTAAATTGAAACACTAGTCACAACGTCTTGAAAAACATTTTGCAAAATAATGCAGCACAGACAATTAAATCAAAGTGAACAAACGACACACATTAACAACATCAAAAACATTTTTGGAGGAAAATATCCCCCAACCTAAAAATACAAATGAACCAAAGTAAAACAAAACATATGTTTTTCAAAGACATAACGAACAAAATTCAAAGCGAAAATACATGTGTTACAAACTCGATAAGGAGACCAAAATGTACTCTCTTGCCGGCCACACACACACACATTCTTGCCTCTTTTCAGGGCAAGGTAGAGAATGCTATCTGCAATCTTTATATAACATAGGTTTGTGTGCTAATGAGGCAATTGAAAACACATGCACAGTCCATGAAACACACAAAATGCAAGTTCACCCAATGTAGAGACTGAGCTTCAAAGTGGGTACACCTGTTAAGAATGTCCTTCAATTACTAACCCAAAAAACACACTCTCTGAGCATGCCCAGAAACATCCAGGTGATCTTCACACGCAAAAAGCACCAAAAAAAAAAAAGTCCCTGAGCATGCTCAGACCAACACAAATGCATTTCACACACCAAAAGGTACAGAAAAAATCTAAGTCCCTGAGCATGCCCAGACCAAACCAATGGCAGCTAGCAGAAAATAAGCCACACCCCTGTCCAAAATATTAACCACATCATCCAGCATGCTACTAAATTAGAGATGGGACAAACACCCCCTGGTCCGGGGGGCAAACAAAGAGCCTAACATGGGCAAAAGTTATACAACAAATACCATTTCAGTCTATGGGAAATTACTTGTTAGTTTTGCGAGTCCCCACTTGTCTGGCTTTTCTAGTTATTGGCCTTAAAATGGGTATGGGGGCCCAAGTCCCACCCTAAGGTACATATATCAATGTCACCAATTTGGACAACACCAAAAACAAAACAAGGAGAAGTGACTTTAAATATTCCAAATTGCTTAAGGGCCATTTCACACCACAAGCAGTCCATTGCGTTTTTTTCTGCATCAAAATCACATGGAAAGTTGGTTATATGGTTTAGAATGGCATAGTTCACACCATTGCTTGCAGTTCCAGTGCGTTCAAGTTCCAAAAAAAAAAGAACATGCTGCATTTTCCCTGCAATGGACTGTACTGGAACGCTGTAAAACTTAACAAATGCACTGGAATGCACCGAAATGCACCAAAAACGCACTGAAACACACTTGTCCTTATCTAAGGTTAATAAAATAGAGGGGAGAAAAAAAGCACTGGACTGCATCAAAAACGTACACAAAATGCACTGGAACGCATCTGGACTGTGTTTCTATGGAGTGAACTAGCCCTGAGCCCTGGTTCATGCTGGTGCAATTTGACATGTGTTTTGTCAAATCGCATGTCAAATAGGCAGCATTTGCCGGCAATTCCCGTCAATGGCACCGTCCTAATCATTGCGACACCCCATCTGTGACACTGCACCGATTTCAAAAAGGATTTTCTGTACTACTTTTTGTGATTTTTGCCCGCCAAAACCTGCACAGATGTCTCTGTAATGGCAGCCAAAATCGGGACTGACAAGCATAAGTAAAATTGTGCGAGTTCAGCTGAACTCGCACGGCTTCACTCCCGCAGTGTGAACCTGGACTCAAGCTAGTAACTTGGGGGGGGGGGGGGTGTTACTCTGCCTGTAAAGTGGTGTATCTTGTAGCATGTATCCAAAATGATGCTTCAAAGATGTACAGCTTTATAGAAAACTGACACATCTACATTGCAGCTGCAAGGTTTAAACAGAAAACAAAAAATTCCCTGCCCCCCCCCCAATACATACAAGGCCATTTGGGTCTGGAAAGGGTTAAAATGAAAACCCCCACGTGAAAAATACCTCCCCAAAATCTTAAAAAATGGTGCCCCTTCCATGCACTAACAAACCCCTAGTCAAACACAGCAGGCCAGCCCATGAAATGGGGGTGTATGCTTGGGAGCAGAAGGGGCTCGGGCACCCCAAAAGTCAATCACCTTGTTCCCCTATTCAGGGGGACAAGGGCCTCTTCCACACAAGCCTAGGCTGGGGTTGTGGGGGGCTGCAGACAGGGGTCTTTACTAAATTTGGAAAGCCCCTTTAAACTAGTGGGTACAAGGTGCTTTGTGCTTGGTATTGGGCTGAGCCCAACATGCCCCAAAGGCGATAAATAAATACGTAATACTGCGCCTATCAACAAGTGCAAAAATGATATAGATATCAAAATTATTAATAAATGTTAATATTCTAATAAGCTGCTAACATAACAATTGACTAATTGTAAAAAGGATATGTGTAAAATATGTGAGCGCTAAATACAATCCTAATTCCTAGGAAAAGTGCCTATATAGACATATCACAACAAATGTATCCACAGTGTTGTTATGTCTGTGAAAATCACAAAAAATCACAAAAAATTTTATGTATCAATGATACATGATCAATGATAACAACTAATAAATGTGTGTGCTCAAATTCTATACAAATAATGCAATCTTATACTTAATCCGTATCAAAGTGACCAAAAACAGAAAACAAAAATTAAGATCGCACTCTCAGAAAATACAGGGTATGTGAACCCCTATATAAGTGAGAAAAAAAGCTGTGAGCAATATAAATGGCAACGTTGCTAATCATAAGATGTAAATAGAGGGACAGTCTATAAAGTGCATATCTGACATGAAAACAACAAAAATAAAGTCTATAACTTGTTTCCACACCGTCAGGTATGTATCCAGTGTTCCCCAAATAAATGTCGATCACATGGGGGTACTAGGAAACCCTAGATGTGGGTATAATGTCCACTTGGAACTTCCTGGAATGTGTTGTGGATTAATCCTATTCCTGCAGGTGTAGAAACACCAGTAGTGGGAAGGAAGAAAGTACTTCAAAGTTTTCAGCTGATACACGGTGATAACATCATCATCATAAGCATTGAAGAGAATAAAATACTCTTACCGCAAGACTCGGACCCAAGCCACCATACGATGCTGGGTCATGCAGGCTTATGTCCTCACAGGGACTCAGGTTGTGGTGATGTGATGTCGTGTTGTCCTTATTTGATCCACGATTGGAAGTCTACACCGGATCAGATCCTTCAGCTCAAACCACGATCAGATATCCAGGAAAGGAATCAGTTCCAAGAAAAGAAAGAAAAATCCTCCGCATGGTGTAAAACCAGATAACTGGGTTTTATTAAAACTAAAAAGGTTCAAATGGCAAAAAACCACTGCACAAAAAAATATTTTTTAAAATGAATAAAAATAATATACAAAAATCCAAAATTCTGGAAAAGCAAACCAGCGAATATAACAAACAAGCGTGGGCTAGGTGGCTAGCATGTGGTCCTGACGCGTTTCGTCTACTGCAGACATCAACTGGGGTACAAGCTAGTGTGTCACCTCCACGCTTTATATAGAAGGAGGAAAGTTGAAATTGTAATTGAAAAAGCCGCTCCGAACTCACTTCTGGGATCACCGCATCACGTGGGTCACCGCGCGGACGTGTTGACGTCATTGCACGCTTAAAAGCCAATAGATAACAAGTGGAACCCTCTCCGGGTTTCTAAACCAATGACATCACTGATATCTAAACACGTGATGAACAGGCGCCAAGGGTGCCGGGAGATGTAGTTCAAAGATCTCCCGATCGGAGAACACAGACTTGATATCTTTGGGCAGAATGGGTGTCAATAGTAAATAACAGGCCAACCATGGAATGGACACTAGGTAGCCTGGGTATTGCGGTATTTTGCCGCAATATACTGGATACAAATGTCGATGACGCTTCCGGCAGAAAAAAACGGAAGCGCGACGCAAAGCATCTTGGAAGTTGTAGTAACTATCTAAACATAAAGAGCCAATTGAAAAAACAATACCAGTAAAGACCGGAAGTGAGGCGCTAGGTGTTCTGGACATTGTAGTATCATACTTAATGCGCTAATGGTTAAACCCACAAGCACCTGTCCTATGCCTCACCAGTCCGGACCTAAAACGGTGCGAGCTGGAAACCATGATTACAGATGTAAACACTAATCCAGCATGTTGACATAACATCACACGCTCCGCATTGGTCCTCCATATGGATCAGAGGCTAGGTGGGGAACAGACTGGGATATGCAATTCCATAGTATGCCAAGTGCTTAAACCAGGAATAACTTTTACCCAGTACAGGAAAAACCCATCACCTACACAGATGCCTGTGGGAACTAAATGGCATATATATATATATACTAAAGATAGCCGTGATGGATGATAACCGGACTGAGCAAGGATGACTAATCTCATCATGTACAAATAAAGGTTATATCACAATACTTATGGAGACAATAAAATCTTATAAATCCCCTAAGAAACTTGAAATTGCCTAGATATAGGTCAATGTACTAGCAGATCTCAATGATAATATTCTAAACATATCCAAACTAATCGATTAATAGAAATTGCGTATAAGAAAATGGTTTTATATAAAACCTGGAGGATTAAATAAAAATTATATAAAAATATGTATATAAACCAAATGGACCTATAAGAAAAATGGGGAGCTATGCCTTATTAATAAAAGCATTAATATCCCATTCTATGTTCAAGCCATAAGGCCTGAAACATCTGAGCTGATAGATCCAATAAGTCTCCAGTCTGGAGACCCCCCTTAGACTAGATTCTCCCCTCCAATTGGGGACACACTTGTCTATGATCTGAAATTTGGTTCCCATTGGGTTTTTATTATGGAACTCAGAATAATGTCTTGGTACGCTATGATTTGTTTTGCCCTTCTTGATGCTAGTGAGATGTTCTCCTACCCTGATTGAAAACGTACGGATCGTACGCCCCACGTACTGCTTCCCACAAGGACAGGTAAGTAAATAAACAATGTGCTTACTAGCACAAGTTGTAAATTGTTTCATTTGATAATTAATTCCAGTGGATGTAGAACAGAAGGTGTCAGTCCTCCGCTTCCCACAAACATTGACCTGACACACTTTACATTTTCTGCATGGGTAGTAGGCTTTCATGTGGGGAAAAAACACTGGAGTGGTGGGGGGATCCGTAACGTTTGGAGCAATTTGATTTTTCAGAGATGCTGCTCCTCTATATATCACTCCTGCCTTATCCGGAAGGGTAGGACCCAATATTTGATCATTTTTTAATATTCTCCAATGTCTTTGGAAAATATCTTTAATTTGTTTGTGTTGGGTCGAAAATGTGGTGAAAAATGACCATTTGTATTTCGAATCCTGTGACCGTTTTGGTCGTTCAATTAATAATGATTCACGATTCCCCGCTGCAATCTGTTGTATTTCTTCCTCGATTGCCGTTGGTCTATAGCCTTTTTCAACAAATCTAGTTTTGAGCATAGTCGCTTGATGGTAGTAATCTGTAAGGTTGGTACAATTCCGCCTAATCCGCAACAGTTGGCTGCGTGGCACTGATTTTAACCAGGTGGAATGGTGACAACTGTCGACCGGAATATAGCCATTCCGGTCTGTTGTTTTGAAGAAAGTTCTAGTCTCTAATTGACCTTCATTACAAAATATTTCTAAGTCCAAGAAATGAATGTTAGTACGACTGGACTCGTAGGACAAATGAATGCCTGTCTGGTTGTCATTCAATATGGATATGAAAGACTGGAGGGTGTCATGATTGCCTTTCCATAGGAGGAGGATGTCGTCGATGTATCGAACCCAGAGGGCTATCTCTGTTCGATTGAAAGCATAGACGACATCCTCCTCCCATTTGGCCATGAAAATGTTGGCCAAACTGGGGGCAAATTTGGCCCCCATGGCAACCCCTTTTTGTTGCAGGAAAAAATCCCCGTTATACCAGAAATAGTTGTGTGTAGTTGCGAACCTCAGCAGGTCCATGACATATCTTTTCTGGGTCCTTGGGAGGTTGTCTTCCCTAGATAAGAAAGATTCAACTGCTGTTAAACCCAGTTGGTGCGGGATACACGTGTACAGTGAAGTCACGTCTGCTGTGACCAATAGCATGTCATCACTGTACTTAATCTGTTGTAATAGAGAGACGGTGTGCCTCGTATCTTTAAGGTATGATGGAATACGTCTCACAATCGGCTGTAAATAGAAATCTATATACCTCCCTATTCGGGAGGTCACAGAGTCGATGCCGCTGATGATTGGGCGGCCTGGAGGATGGTCAGCATCCTTATGTACCTTTGGTAGGTAGTAGATAACAGGGATGCGTGGGGCAACTGGAACCAAATAGTTGGCCTCTTTTTTGTCGAGGATGCCCAATTGTGTTCCTGTATCGATAAGGTCGACCAACTCCCTTTTAAAGCTCTGCGTAGGATTCTTCGGAAGGCGTGCATATGTTTCACTGTCACTTAGAATATTCATCATTTCCAAGTGATAGGCTTCCTTATCTAAGACAACTATACCACCCCCCTTATCAGCGGGGCGTATGGTCAAATTTTTCCGTTCACATAGTGACTTCAAGCCCACTTTAATATTAGGGTTATTGTATGTTTTTTTCCTGGGTAATGTCTCCAAGTCCTTCAAGACAAGTTCCTTAAAAACTTGAATGGAAGGGGCTGTTATACATGGGGGGTTAAAAAGTGAAGGATTCGAAAAACCTGAGTGTACAATCGAAGAGGTAATTTCAGGTAATGATGGTCTAATGGGTTTCGAGAGAAAAAATCTCTGCATATTCAATTTGCGCACATATTTTTGCACATCAATGAAGGTGGCAAATTTATTTAAATTTTTCGGGGGGACATATTTTAATCCTTTATTTAATACTATGTTCTAAGCTTCGGTGAAAATAGCTGAACTCAAGTTAAAAATTCCGCTGGCATCTATACGCATTTTCTTTTTCTGGGCGCGCCATCCACCTCTGCTTCCACGTTTGGATCGGGGTTTCTGTTGTGTCCACCCTGTTCTTTGTAAAAAAACCCTGAATAAGATGGTCCAGGGTGGTTTTGATTGTAATTAAATGGAGATCTGTTGTATTGGTAATTCTCATCTCTATCTCTGTGATTATACTGAGACTGGTATGTTCCTCGTTCTTCTCTCAGAGGTGAGAATCTATTGTATGTCTGTATGGGTGTCCTTTGGGGTTGATAATAATGATGATCATAATCATTAGAACTATGATATTCTCTTCCCCGTGGTGAATCGTATCGCCGATGTTCTCGAGAGCTATCTCTTCTTCCTCTGTTATTTCCTCGATGGCCTCTCCCTCTACCACCAGGTATAGAGTACGAACCGTGGTTTTGAGTGGTGGGGGTGCGTGTATTAGGCTGTCTTTGATTATGTTCCCTGGCACTAAGTGGACGGCCAGATGGCTGAGCTATTGCTAGTTGTTGTGGCCGTAATTCCTTATTAAAAGGAGCTGAAGTCTCCATGTTATTAGGATTACTTTCATTGGCCCTTAATACACTCTCTTTGGACTGCCAATTAAATACACAATTGGTTTTATAATCATTAACATCTCTTGTATATTTCTTTTGCTTTTTCGTTCTTTGTTCTTTTTCCTCCTTCTCCAAATGATTCTTTAAATTTGTGGATAAATTGTTATATTCAGTTGTGGATTTGAGTGGCAGGAGTTTATCTCTAATATCTTTGATTTCCTTGTCAATGAGTACTAGGCGGGATGTTTTTTTCTCCAACAAAAAGGAAATAAAAGAGATTCCCGCTTCATTAAAGTAGCGGAACCATAGGTCAAATTCAACATCGCCTTGTTGGGGACATACGTCCCACCTTAGTCCTCTGGGGACCATCCGTTCTTTTATATATTGGTCTAAAAATGCTTTATCCCACTCAAGGTGCAATTCTGTGGTCAGGAGATTTTTCAATCTCATGAATAAACCTCCAATCTCTGAGTCTATATTGGAAGCTATAAATACACCTTCTGAAGTAAAAGTGCGATTGGAACGATATTCAAAAACGTCCATATTGTGAATCTAATGAAATAAGTGATGGCAGCAATATAAAAAAAGAGTCAAGCAAAAACGATAAAGAAATAAGTAATACTGCGCCTATCAACAAGTGCAAAAATGATATAGATATCAAAATTATTAATAAATGTTAATATTCTAATAAGCTGCTAACTTGTTGATAGGCGCAGTATTACTTATTTATTTATCGTTTTTGCTTGACTCTTTTTTATATTGCTGCCATCACTTATTTCATTAGTTTCACAATATGGACGTTTTTGAATATCGTTCCAATCGCACTTTTACTTCAGAAGGTGTATTTATAGCTTCCAATATAGACTCAGAGATTGGAGGTTTATTCATGAGATTGAAAAATCTCATGACCACAGAATTGCACCTTGAGTGGGATAAAGCATTTTTAGACCAATATATAAAAGAACGGATGGTCCCCAGAGGACTAAGGTGGGACGTATGTCCCCAACAAGGCGATGTTGAATTTGACCTATGGTTCCGCTACTTTAATGAAGCGGGAATCTCTTTTATTTCCTTTTTGTTGGAGAAAAAAACATCCCGCCTAGTACTCATTGACAAGGAAATCAAAGATATTAGAGATAAACTCCTGCCACTCAAATCCACAACTGAATATAACAATTTATCCACAAATTTAAAGAATCATTTGGAGAAGGAGGAAAAAGAACAAAGAACGAAAAAGCAAAAGAAATATACAAGAGATGTTAATGATTATAAAACCAATTGTGTATTTAATTGGCAGTCCAAAGAGAGTGTATTAAGGGCCAATGAAAGTAATCCTAATAACATGGAGACTTCAGCTCCTTTTAATAAGGAATTACGGCCACAACAACTAGCAATAGCTCAGTCATCTGGCCGTCCACTTAGTGCCAGGGAACATAATCAAAGACAGCCTAATACACGCACCCCCACCACTCAAAACCACGGTTCGTACTCTATACCTGGTGGTAGAGGGAGAGGCCATCGAGGAAATAACAGAGGAAGAAGAGATAGCTCTCGAGAACATCGGCGATACGATTCACCACGGGGAAGAGAATATCATAGTTCTAATGATTATGATCATCATTATTATCAACCCCAAAGGACACCCATACAGACATACAATAGATTCTCACCTCTGAGAGAAGAACGAGGAACATACCAGTCTCAGTATAATCACAGAGATAGAGATGAGAATCACCAATACAACAGATCTCCATTTAATTACAATCAAAACCACCCCGGACCATCTTATTCAGGGGGTTTTTACAAAGAACAGGGTGGACACAACAGAAACCCCGATCCAAACGTGGAAGCAGAGGTGGATGGCGCGCCCAGAAAAAGAAAATGCGTATAGATGCCAGCGGAATTTTTAACTTGAGTTCAGCTATTTTCACCGAAGCTGAGAACATAGTATTGAATAAAGGATTAAAATATGTCCCCCCGAAAAATTTAAATAAATTTGCCACCTTCATTGATGTGCAAAAATATGTGCGCAAATTGAATATACAGAGATTTTTTCTCTCGAAACCCATTAGACCATCATTACCTGAAATTACCTCTTCGATTGTACACTCAGGTTTTTCGAATCCTTCACTTTTTAACCCCCCATGTATAACAGCCCCTTCCATTCAAGTTTTTAAGGAACTTGTCTTGAAGGACTTGGAGACATTACCCAGGAAAAAAACATACAATAACCCTAATATTAAAGTGGGCTTGAAGTCACTATGTGAACGGAAAAATTTGACCATACGCCCCACTGATAAGGGGGTTGGTATAGTTGTCTTAGATAAGGAAGCCTATCACTTGGAAATGATGAATATTCTAAGTGACAGTGAAACATATGCACGCCTTCCGAAGAATCCTACGCAGAGCTTTAAAAGGGAGTTGGTCGACCTTATCGATACAGGGACACAATTGGGCATCCTCGACAAAAAAGAGGCCAACTATTTGGTTCCAGTTGCCCCACGCATCCCTGTTATCTACTACCTACCAAAGGTACATAAGGATGCTGACCATCCTCCAGGCCGCCCAATCATCAGCGGCATCGACTCTGTGACCTCCCGAATAGGGAGGTATATAGATTTCTATTTACAGCCGATTGTGAGACGTATTCCATCATACCTTAAAGATACGAGGCACACCATCTCTCTATTACAACAGATTAAGTACAGTGATGACATGCTATTGGTCACAGCAGACGTGACTTCACTGTACACGTGTATCCCGCACCAACTGGGTTTAACAGCAGTTGAATCTTTCTTATCTAGGGAAGACAACCTCCCAAGGACCCAGAAAAGATATGTCATGGACCTGCTGAGGTTCGCGACTACACACAACTATTTCTGGTATAACGGGGATTTTTTCCTGCAACAAAAAGGGGTTGCCATGGGGGCCAAATTTGCCCCCAGTTTGGCCAACATTTTCATGGCCAAATGGGAGGAGGATGTCGTCTATGCTTTCAATCGACCAGAGATAGCCCTCTGGGTTCGATACATCGACGACATCCTCCTCCTATGGAAAGGCAATCATGACACCCTCCAGTCTTTCATATCCATATTGAATGACAACCAGACAGGCATTCATTTGTCCTACGAGTCCAGTCGTACTAACATTCATTTCTTGGACTTAGAAATATTTTGTAATGAAGGTCAATTAGAGACTAGAACTTTCTTCAAAACAACAGACCGGAATGGCTATATTCCGGTCGACAGTTGTCACCATTCCACCTGGTTAAAATCAGTGCCACGCAGCCAACTGTTGCGGATTAGGCGGAATTGTACCAACCTTACAGATTACTACCATCAAGCAACTATGCTCAAAACTAGATTTGTTGAAAAAGGCTATAGACCAACGGCAATCGAGGAAGAAATACAACAGATTGCAGCGGGGAATCGTGAATCATTATTAATTGAATGACCAAAACGGTCACAGGATTCGAAATACAAATGGTCATTTTTCACCACATTTTCGACCCAACACAAACAAATTAAAGATATTTTCCAAAGACATTGGAGAATATTAAAAAATGATCAAATATTGGGTCCTACCCTTCCGGATAAGGCAGGTGTGATATATAGAGGAGCAGCATCTCTGAAAAATCAAATTGCTCCAAACGTTACGGATCCCCCCACCATTCCAGTGTTTTTTCCCCACATGAAAGCCTACTACCCATGCAGAAAATGTAAAGTGTGTCAGGTCAATGTTTGTGGGAAGCGGAGGACTGACACCTTCTGTTCTACATCCACTGGAATTAATTATCAAATGAAACAATTTACAACTTGTGCTAGTAAGCACATTGTTTATTTACTTACCTGTCCTTGTGGGAAGCAGTACGTGGGGCGTACGATCCGTACGTTTTCAATCAGGGTAGGAGAACATCTCACTAGCATCAAGAAGGGCAAAACAAATCATAGCGTACCAAGACATTATTCTGAGTTCCATAATAAAAACCCAATGGGAACCAAATTTCAGATCATAGACAAGTTTGTCCCCATTGCCAATTGGAGGGGAGAATCTAGTCTAAGGGGGGTCTCCAGACTGGAGACTTATTGGATCTATCAGCTCAGATGTTTCAGGCCTTATGGCTTGAACATAGAATGGGATATTAATGCTTTTATTAATAAGGCATAGCTCCCCATTTTTCTTATAGGTCCATTTGGTTTATATACATATTTTTATATAATTTTTATTTAATCCTCCCAGGTTTTATATAAAACCATTTTCTTATACGCAATTTCTATTAATCGATTAGTTTGGATATGTTTAGAATATTATCATTGAGATCTGCTAGTACATTGACCTATATCTAGGCAATTTCAAGTTTCTTAGGGGATTTATAAGATTTTATTGTCTCCATAAGTATTGTGATATAACCTTTATTTGTACATGATGAGATTAGTCATCCTTGCTCAGTCCGGTTATCATCCATCACGGCTATCTTTAGTATATATATATATATATGCCATTCAGTTCCCACAGGCATCTGTGTAGGTGATGGGTTTTTCCTGTACTGGGTAAAAGTTATTCCTGGTTTAAGCACTTGGCATACTATGGAATTGCATATCCCAGTCTGTTCCCCACCTAGCCTCTGATCCATATGGAGGACCAATGCGGAGCGTGTGATGTTATGTCAACATGCTGGATTAGTGTTTACATCTGTAATCATGGTTTCCAGCTCGCACCGTTTTAGGTCCGGACTGGTGAGGCATAGGACAGGTGCTTGTGGGTTTAACCATTAGCGCATTAAGTATGATACTACAATGTCCAGAACACCTAGCGTCTCACTTCCGGTCTTTACCGGTATCGTTTTTTCAATTGGCTCTTTATGTTTAGATAGTTACTACAACTTCCAAGATGCTTTGCGTCGCGCTTCCGGTTTTTTGCCGGAAGCGTCATCGACATTTGTATCCAGTATATTGCGGCAAAATACTGCAATACCCAGGCTACCTAGTGTCCATTCCATGGTTGGCCTGTTAT
This sequence comes from Rana muscosa, assembly GCA_029206835.1. Classification (NCBI taxonomy): domain Eukaryota; kingdom Metazoa; phylum Chordata; class Amphibia; order Anura; family Ranidae; genus Rana; species Rana muscosa. The sequence continues at coordinate 179,768,274 of CM055118.1, read as the reverse complement.
TTACTATTGACACCCATTCTGCCCAAAGATATCAAGTCTGTGTTCTCCGATCGGGAGATCTTTGAACTACATCTCCCGGCACCCTTGGTGCCTGTTCATCACATGTTTAGATATCAGTGATGTCATTGGTTTAGAAACCCGGAGAGGGTTCCACTTGTTATCTATTGGCTTTTAAGCGTGCAATGACGTCAACACGTCCGCGCGGTGACCCACGTGATGCGGTGATCCCGGAAGTGAGTTCGGAGCGGCTTTTTCAATTACAATTTCAACTTTCCTCCTTCTATATAAAGCGTGGAGGTGACACACTAGCTTGTACCCCAGTTGATGTCTGCAGTAGACGAAACGCGTCGGGACCACATGCTAGCCACCTAGCCCACGCTTGTTTGTTATATTCGCTGGTTTGCTTTTCCAGAATTTTGGATTTTTGTATATTATTTTTATTCATTTTAAAAAATATTTTTTTGTGCAGTGGTTTTTTGCCATTTGAACCTTTTTAGTTTTAATAAAACCCAGTTATCTGGTTTTACACCATGCGGAGGATTTTTCTTTCTTTTCTTGGAACTGATTCCTTTCCTGGATATCTGATCGTGGTTTGAGCTGAAGGATCTGATCCGGTGTAGACTTCCATTCGTGGATCAAATAAGGACAACACGACATCACATCACCACAACCTGAGTCCCTGTGAGGACATAAGCCTGCATGACCCAGCATCGTATGGTGGCTTGGGTCCGAGTCTTGCGGTAAGAGTATTTTATTCTCTTCAATGCTTATGTGATGATGATGTTATCACCGTGTATCAGCTGAAAACTTTGAAGTACTTTCTTCCTTCCCACTACTGGTGTTTCTACACCTGCAGGAATAGGATTAATCCACAACACATTCCAGGAAGTTCCAAGTGGACATTATACCCACATCTAGGGTTTCCTAGTACCCCCATGTGATTGACATTTATTTGGGGAACACTGGATACATACCTGACGGTGTGGATACAAGTTATAGACTTTATTTTTGTTGTTTTCATGTCAGATATGCACTTTATAGACTGTCCCTCTATTTACATCTTATGATAAGCAACGTTGCCATTTATATTGCTCAAAGCTTTTTTTCTCACTTATATAGGGGTTCACATACCCTGTATTTTCTGAGAGTGCGATCTTAATTTTTGTTTTCTGTTTTTGGTCACTTTGATACGGATTAAGTATAAGATTGCATTATTTGTATAGAATTTGTGCACACACACATTTATTAGTTGTTATCATTGATCATGTATCATTGATACATAATTTTTTTTGTGATTTTTTGTGATTTTCACAGACATAACAACACTGTGGATACATTTGTTGTGATATGTCTATATAGGCACTTTTCCTAGGAATTAGGATTGTATTTAGCGCTCACATATTTTACACATGCCCCAAAGGCAGCCAGCTATGTTGAGTGTATGTGGCCTTGAATGGTTCGGGAGGGAGTTGGGCGATCGTTCTTCTCGCTAGACATGTGCAAAAGGAAAAAATTTGTTTTGTTTAGTTTTAATTTGTTAATTAATTAATTTTGTTTAGTTAGATTCGTTAAATTCGTTTTCGGATTTAGTTTTGTTTTCGACCGAATTCGAAAAATCGGTCGCATTCGAAAATATTTCAACTGAATTCGAAAATATTTCGACCGGATTCGAAATTATTTCAACATGATTCAAAATTATTTCAACCGCATTCAAAACTATTTCAACCGGATTCGAAAATATTTCAACCGAATTCGAAAAAATTTCAACCGGATTTGATAATATTTCAATCAGATTTTTTGCAGATTACTATTTATTTCCATCAGATCGCCTGCAGTATATTAACATCTATTTATTTATTTTTTGCAGATCTCCTGCAGACTATTAGCATCTATTTCATTTTTCTTTTCTTTTTCTTTTTTTGCATTAGAGCAGCCATTTCCTTTATTTTAGCAGATCTCCTGCAGACTATTAGCATCTATTTCATTTTATTTTTTATTTTTTGCAGATTATTATTTATTTCCATCCGATCTCCTGCAGACTATTAACATTTATATAATTTTTTTGCAGATCTCCTGCAGACTATTAGTATCTATTTCATTTTCTCATCAGATCTGCAGACTATAAGCATCTATTTCATTATTTTTTTTTTGCAGGTCTCCTGCAAACTATTAGCAGTCATTTCCCTAGTCTAGTCTATTTCTACTCTATTTTCTATTTCTATTCTAATCTTTTCTAATTGGAATTTGAATTCATTCTATTTTCATTCTATTTTCTATTCGGTTGGAATAATTTCGAATCCGGTTGAAATATTATCGAATTTGGTTGAAATATTAACGAATGCGGATGAAATATTATCGAATCTGGTGGAAATATTTTCGAATTTGGTAGAAATATTTTCAAATGCGACCGATTTTTCGAATTCCAATTAGAAAACATTAGAATAGAAATAGAAAATAGACTAGAAAAAAATAGAACAGAATAGAATAAAATATAATATATATATTGTATTTTATTCTATTCTGTTCTATTGTTTTTCTATTCGATTCTTTCCAATATTTTCGATTCTATTCTAATTGTTTTCAAATTCGATTCGACTAGAATTTTATTTCGAATTCGATTCAAAATTTTTGCGAATTCGAATTTCGTCCGTGGTTTTTCGATTGGAAACGTTATTTCGGATTCAATTGAATTTGTTAATTCGGATGCATCGATTCGGAACGAAACGAAATGCACATGCCTACTTCTCGCACCTTTCCTAGCCGGCCCTGTTGTTTACTCTGAAATAGTATGTGGTTTGGATTGGTGAAGGCAGCTCACAGTTCACAATTATATGCATTAGCAGGGGGAGACACGAACATTGAAGTGTGGAGTTCCCCTTTAAAAGAAAAAACTAGCCCCAAAGAATTATATGCATTAGAAAGGAGAGACACGAGCATTGTAGTGTGGAGTTCCCCTTTAACCACTTCAGCCCCGGACCATTTTCCTGGTCAATGACCGGGCCACTTTTTGCGATTCGGCACTGCGTCGCTTTAACTGACAATTGTGCAGTCGTGCGACGTGGCTCCCAAACAAAATTGATATCCTTTTTTTCCCACAAATAGAGCTTTCTTTTGGTGGTATTTGAACACCTCTGCGGTTTTTATTTTTTGCGCTATAAACAAAAGTAGAGTGACAATTTTTAAAAAAATGCAATATTTTTTACTTTTTGCTATAATAAATATCCCCCCAAAAAATATTAAAAAAAATTTTCCCCTCAGTTTAGGCCAATATGTATATTATTCTACATATTTTTTGTAAAAAAATAAATCGCAATAAGCGTTTATTGATTGGTTTGCGCAAAAGTTATAGCATCTACAAAATAGGGGATAGTTTTATGGCATTTTTATTAATATTTTTTTTTTTTTACTAGTAATGGCGGCGGTCAGCGGTTTTTATCGTTACTGCGACATTATGGCGGACACATCGGACATTTTTGGCACATTTTTGGGACCATTGTCATTTTTACAGCGATCAGTGCTATAAAAATGCACTGATTACTGTGAAAATGACACTGGCAGTGAAGGGGTTAACCACTAGGTGGCGATGTAGGGGTTAAGTGTTCCCTATTGAGTGTTTCTAACTGTAGGGGGGATGGGCTGTGTGTCACATGACACTGATCTTCGCTCCGAGTACACGGAGCGGAGATCCGTGTCATTGTCACTAGGCAGAGTGGGGAGATGCTTGTTTACACAAGCATCTCCCCGCTCTATAACTCCGTGCGACGATCGCAGGGATCCCCGCGGCGATCGAGTCTGTGGGACCTGCGGTCCAACTCATGGGGAAGGCGGCAGGGTCGCGAGCGTGCTGCCGGCGGCGCGCGTGCGACCACATGGCAGGCATTTAAAGGGGATGTACAGGTACGTGATTATGCCTATCCATGCCATTCTGCCGACGTAAATCTAAAACAAAAACTAGCCCCAAAGAATTATATGCATTAGAAGGGGGAGACACAAACATTGGAGTGTGGAGTTCCCCTTTAAAATCTAAAACTCGCCCCAAAGAATTATATGCATTAGAAGGGGAGACACGAACAATGTAGTGTGGAGTTCCCCTTTAAAGTCTAAAACTCGCCCCAAAGAATTATATGCATTAGAAGGGGGAGACACGAACATTGGAGTGTGGAGTTCCCCTTTAAATGCAAAAACTAGCCCCAAAGAATTATATGCATTAGAAGGGGGAGACACGAACATTGGAGTGTGGAGTTCCCCTTTAAAAGCACAAGCTAGTCCATAGTAAACATATGCATTAGAGGGGGATGGTTAAATGCCCTTTCATGAGGAGCTAGAGTAGCAAGAGTATTTTTACAAATTTTAACAAGGTACATGTAACATGTTAACAACGTAACACGCTAACATGACCTGTGTGCAAATATCCTTAAAAAAAATAAATAAAAGTAAACCAGCGTTAAAAAAAAAAAAAACGTCAAGTTTAGAGGTGCGCCTGTTCAAATTATGCAAATGCATTTACGTTACTTGACATTTACTAAGATTTTGCCGGCACAGTGAACCAACGCACTTGGCCGTGCGCAAATGCCGCTCGCACATGCGCCGTGTGCAAAAAGACCTCACGCAGTTCTAAACGTACTTGCAGGCGCAGCAGGCTTGTTCTTTAAAAATTTGTTTCTCATTCTATTTTGACCATATTTGTTACTTAGGCAGTTGTCACTATACTTCCTCACATCACCCCACATCACCACATAATATTGGCACTTCCAGCTTCTTTATATTTTGATTTGAAGATGCCATGCGCCAGGTCCATAGTGGCACACCTTGCGCCTCCTCCCGTGCGCCGAGAGCACTTTAGTAAATTGGGGAATAGCGCTGCGTTACCGGCGCACCAGTTTCGTAAATACCAAAACACCCGTTGCACCTGCGAGTGCGCCACAACTCAAGGCGCAAACGGTTCGTAAATCAGCCCCTTTGTGTAGTTTTGAAAACTGCCCACCACTACAGAAGAGGTAAAGAGGATCATGCAGAACAGGTGACCAGCCAGAAGCCTTCTGGAACAAGTATGTATTTTTTTTTTTTTACATACTGTCACCAGTGCAGTACAGCGTTTTTATACGCTAATTTTTATTCAAGTTTTTCACAAAACAGAATAAAGACTTTGGCGCTGACTCTGAACAGTACATAGCTTCCATAATCTGAAGAACATACAGTATAAGAATGAAAAATGTAACCTTATAATTGCATAAGTACACTAGGAGGAACATGTTACTACACTCTGCATGGCGATAGGCCATGCTCCCTTATGCCCTGTAAACACGATCGGTTTGTTCGATGAAAACAGTCCGATGGACTGTTTTCATCGGACAAACCGATCGTGTATGGGCCCCATCGGTCTTTTTTCTATCGGTGAGAAAAAATAGAACATGTTTTAAATTTATCCGATGGAAAAAAAAACAATAGCAAATTCCGATCGTCTGTGTGGAACTCCATTGGAGAAAAAACCCACGCATGCTCAGAATCAAGTCGACGCATGCTCAGAAGCATTGAACTTAATTTTTCTCGGCTCGTCTGAGTGTTTTACGTCACGGCGTTTGGGACGGTCGGATTTTTGACTGATGGTGTGTAGGCAAGACTGATGGAAGTCAGCTTCATCGGAATTCCGATGGAAAAATCCATCGGATTTGAATCCATAGGAAATCCGATCGTGTGTACAGGGCTTAAGACAACTTGCTTCTTATGTGTTAGAGACAAGAAATCGTAATCTTTAGTAATAACGTTTCATTAACTGCAATCTTGATTAATAATCTTCAAAACAAGCTTATTCACATTTTTTACAATTTTTAAACATTTTTTTTTTTTATTTACGTACGTTTCATCAGAGTAGTTCAGTGTCACCTTAGTGATGCTGTACCACTTGGAGTGGGTGATCAGGTATTTTTTTTTTTTACACTTTGATTGCTGTAACAACATTGTTTTGAACTGTCATGAATGGCTTACAGTCCTAACGCTGTGATAACTATTGTGTGCTGTAATTGGCCCACAGCTATCACATGGTACAGCTGAAACCCATTTATAACAGTTGTGTTTACATTGTGATTATGTGATCGCATAGCAATCATGTAATAACCCGGCCGCTGCCCGGTAGACACAGCTGTCTTGAGAGCAGCACGCTGCCGATCAGCAAGTGATGTACAAGTACGTGATCCAGCCTGCCCATGCCGCCTGTCAACAGTAAATGGTTAAACACATTTTTTATTCTGTTTACATTTTCCTCCTCTTACATACAATGTATCTTTTTCTTTAGGTCCATTTCACAACAGAACGCAGTGCAGTCAGTGGCTATCACAGTGATCAGGTGATTGGGAACTGTGCAGCAGGCTCCCAGCACAAACAAATTTACACGTATATGCATCCTGTGGCAGAGCGAGGCTCTGTCCCAATGAAAAAAGGGTTAAAGTGAACACAGAGTCTGCATATCGGCTGAGTGCAGAGCTACAGAGCGTAAATTTAAAAACTGAGAAAACTGTGCTGGCAGTTTTCTTGGATCTTGCTATTTCTACATGGGGCTCTATGGCTTGGAGATCCCACAGAAACTTGGGTGGGATGGGATCTCCAACCCTGTGTCCAGGTCTTGTGGACAGCCAGCATGGTGTGTGCTCAGGTGCACACAACCAATATAATGAGGGGCTGGTGAGAGCAGAGTGAATGATGGTGGAGGATGGTGAGCAGCTTTTTAACTGCAGTGGCTGCTAGTGAGTGTCTCTGTGTGAGGATAAACGCTGTGTGCGCTGAAGGGCTTTAATCTGTGTGCGTCCAAGGAGCCAGAAGTTGTGTGCATTAAGGGACTTCAAGCTGTGTGCATTTAAGAAGCCCAAAGCTGTGTGCATCCAAGACTGTGAGACTGGAAGATCTAGTGGTTTAAAGGTATCAGTACCTAAAGCAAGCAGAGGAACTGCTAACAAGAGAGCCAGGTGGCTTGGTATGTTTTTCTTATTTTTGGACTGCTAAATGAAGTTAAACCCCTGCGTGGGAATCCTGAAGGGACGTTTTGCTTTTGTTTTTCTGTTTAAATAAACGTGGGCTACCAGGCCCTTAACTAGAATGCCTGTCTGATATGGACTCACTGCATAAAAATGCATCTATCCACTTGAGCTAAAACACCCCAATATCCCAGTGGTGGATTCAGCGGGCACAAGACGGTGGAATCCAGGTCCTTGCTCCACAGTGAGTTCAGGTCAGGAACTGTTGGCTGTGTGTGGAAGTGCAGCCAGGTGAAAGGCATTGTGTGTTGCAGGTGGTGTACCTGTGAACGAAAAGTCAATTTTTTTTTCTGCGATGAACTGCTGCTAGCTGTGTGTGGCAGCCAGGCAGACTGCATTGCACAGAAATTTGATGGACTGTGTTGCATGCGGGTTGTGTACCTGTAAAAGGAGAATCACATTTTCTTCCCTCTCTGCTGTGAACTGTGTTACCGGTTGCTGTGTGCAACACCGCAAGGATGGGGCGGTCAAAACAGAAAAAGGAGGCGATCCTTGCTGAAGCAAGAGAAAGGCTACTGTGGCTAGAGGGTATTTCATCACATGCCCCAGCCAAACCAGAGAATTTGACTGAGTGTGAAATCTCTGTTATCTGGGGTAAATTACTCATGTCACCCCCAGTTAAAAGGGAAGTGAAAGAGGTTGTCCCTGGCAACGGGAAGCCAGGTGGACAACAACGTGTGGAAAAGAGGAGAATGGTCGTCCGTGGAAGCAACGTCCAGGCCAGCAGGGATGTCGGGGATCCAAGGAGTCTGTCGGCTGATGGTCATGACCAGTGGAGTCCTCAAGAGTGGTATCCCGTGGCAACAGAGAGCCAGGCATTGAGGAGATGCCAAGAAATTAAATTTCAGCGTCCAGTACCTTGCTTGGAATGTGGTCAAGTGGGGCATGGGATCTTTACTTGCCCAAGGTTCTGGAACACCGCTGAAGAGTCTGGAAAGGCTGCAGTTGCGCTATATGGCCCCAAAGAGACAGTAGCTGGTATGGATGCAGCTGAGAGACAGTGCACTCAAGTGAAGGCTATGATGCCAGCCACTGAAAATGGTAAGACTGTTCCAGTTTATGGTACTGAACCCAGTGAAGTGGGAGTATGTCCAGTGGGGAGATCTGCAGTGCCAATGGACATAGACTTGTGGCAGTGTGCTACCCAGGGCAGTGGGGAGGCACAGCGTGAAGCCCAACTAGCCGCAGGGCTAAAGACTGGAAAGGACATGGGGACTCTGCATGTGCCTGCTATAGTCCAGCAGATGGCTGGGAAAATAGAGTTAGGGGTGACCAAAACAGTGCTGGTGCCATGTTCCCTAGTGACAGGTACTGCAGGGTTGCCCAGGGAAACTTCCAATAAGCCCGCAGTGACGGAGCCAAGCATTTCCCAGGTCAGCTTTGGAGCTGCCCATGTAGGAAAGGGTGCCCCTTTAAAGATGGAGGGCGCTGTGAGGAGTCACTCAGAGGCTTTGGTGGGTAATAGACAATCCACAAAAGTAGCAGCTATGTCTTCACGTAGTGAAAATTCTGATGGTTATGCTGACAAAAGTGTTACTGTTGGCAAATGTGATGGTATTGGTGATAATGACATTGAAAAATGTGTTTCCTTTAATGTTATGTCTGAAAATGTTGCAAATGTGTTTACTACCAATGATGGGAGTAGGATATCTCCCATAATAACCAGAAGTGCAGGATTGTCCATGGAAGTCTCATGGGGCCTCCATGTGTTGGAGCCAGAGGTTTTCCAGGATTGCTGTGGTGCTACTCTGGTGAAACAAGGGAAGACTGTGTCACATAGTGAGTGTGTCTGGGCGCAGCCCCACAACCCTAAGTGTAACCCAGTTGTCAAGGGGTTAATTCAGCCTGCAAATGCTGAAAGTGCAGAGCTGTATGTGTCTGTAGCGCCACCAGAGCAAGGTGATCAAAATAAGGTATTGCACCTTGCCTTGGTTGAGGATGCAATATCCCAGTGTGATGTGAAAAAAAAAATATGGTAACAATGTGAGGTAGATAGAAGTGACAAGTGTGTTGGTTTGGCTAGTGAATCCCAAGTTCCTGTTGGGCCTTCTAGAGCAGGTGATGCAGTGTTGTGGAGCACCAGTGATGGAACCACAGGAGACTGGGATGATTGGTGCAAGGAAGCAGTTGCGGCACTAGGCCAAGTGACAAGGAATTACGAAGCAATGATGTGTAACAAAGTTGTGGACAGAACACCTGCTATGCCCAATGGAGGGATCGCAGAATGGCCAGTGCTCAAGGGCACGCCAGCCCCGGCAAAGGCTGATGCCCTCCAGTCTGAAGGAACGGTTCTGGGCGCAGGCATGGCAGATGGGTTGTCCACGGCCCAGCAACTAAGTAATGGCAAGTGTCAAGGTGACAATGTGATTAATGATGACTCGCAGAGGCTCATTGGTGTATCGTTAGAGGTGAAGAGGAGACATATGTCTGACAGTGCTCCAGGGGAGCAACAGGCTGGGATGAGGGGTACCTCCAAGGAGTTGGAGGTCTCTTCAAATGTCTCAACCTCACAAGCTGCAATGGATGAGCCCCTCCATGTCTCGGACAGGGGAAAGGTTCCCAAAAAGGTCACGCATTTAGACATTGGTTGCATAGAGTTGACAAAAACTTTATTAGAAATGCTGGAGTTGGTAAAAGTGCCCTTACTGTACACTTGGGTGTTTCCACCGCAGTCGGACCATATGGTGCTGCGTGGTACCAATAGGTGGAGCCAGGTGGTACAGGCTGTGCTGGGAAGCTTATTAACAGTGTGGCAAATAGTCCTGAGGTTCTCTAAGAGGGTGCTCCCAGTTACTGAGTGGCCTGGAAGGTGCTCAGAACTGTTGGAGACATCAAAGGTCCCTCCGGCTGGTGTAGTGACTGGAAACATCTCTGCTGGTGTGCTCCGAGGTGCAGCTGAGCAGTGGTCAGTAGAGGGCACAGATACTGTCTCAGCAGCTAAATCTCATGAGAAGGAAGGGCAAAGAATAGATGCAGCACTAGAAGAGATGCTTTCTATCACTCAGAAAGCGGTACAACTTAAAGTACCCGGAGACACTGTGAGAAAAAGTGCTAATGTTGGTTGCTGCAACAATGTAATGTGTACAGCAGAAAGAAGTAGTTTGTGCTTGGATCAGTGTAATTTGTTAGATCAGTTACCCATGGAGTGTTGGACAACAGGTGAGGTGGAACTTGGCTTTGGTCCTGTGGGATGTAGTCCCTCGCCTATGTGTGGTCCCTCCTCAGGTCTGGTACTAACAAGCACTGAGATGGACAGCACTGATTGCGTTGGAAAGTGTGACATTAAAATATATGATTTAATGATTGGCGCTGTTAAAAGTAATGTGGTTGCCCTGGGTAACCAGAGAGAGGTTTTTGAACCTGAAAGACCTGTGGTGAAAGATAAAACTTCCGTAAGCTAGGATCAGGGAAGGCAGAGTTCCCCCAAGAGAGGAGAGTATGCACAGGGACCCCAAGAGAAGAGAGGGAAGGCAGAGTATATGGAATTATAGGACCCTGTTAAGATCCAATCTGGGACGTACCTGGAAGCACCCCCGAAAAAAGGGTTGGGCCTACGTGGCTGATGGCCATCACAGAGGTGTCCCAACTGCTATGGTGGGTGCAGGTGTTTCTCCCTCCGGATCAAAACAAGAGGGGGGGTATGTGGCAGAGCGAGGCTCTGTCCCAATGAGAAAAGGGTTAAAGTGGACACAGAGTCTGCATATCGGCTGAGTGATCTTGTTGCTATTTCTACATGGGGCTCTATGGCTTGGAGATCCTTCAGAGTCTTGGGTGGGATGGGATCTCCAACCCTGTGTCCGGGTCTTGTGGACAGCCAGCATGGTGTGTGCTCAGGTGCACACAACCAATATAATGAGGGGCTGGTGAGAGCAGAGTGAATGATGGTGGAGAATGGTGAGCAGCTTGCTAACTGCAGTGGCTGCTAGTGAGTGTCTCTGTGTGAGGATAAACGCTGTGTGCGCTGAAGGGCTTTAAGCTGTGTGCGTCCAAGGAGCCAGAAGCTGTGTGCATTAAGGGACTTCAAGCTGTGTGCATTTAAGAAGCCCAAAGCTGTGTGCATCCAAGACTGTGAGACTGGAAGATCTAGTGATTTAAAGGTATCAGTACCTAAAGCAAGCAGAGGAACTGCTAACAAGAGAGCCAGGTGGCTTGGTATGTTTTTCTTATTTTTGGACTGCTAAATGAAGTTAAACCCCTGCGTGGGAATCCTGAAGGGACATTTTGCTTTTGTTTTTCTGTTTAAATAAACGTGGGCTACCAGGCCCTTAACTAGAATGCCTGTCTGATATGGACTCACTGCATAAAAATGCATCTATCCACTTGAGCTAAAACACCCCAATATCACAGTCCCCACAGAAGAAGGCTTGTTTCTGTGAGGTTGCATATACATTATGTGTACACACATTGGGAAGGGGTTAAGAACCAGCATCCAGTCTCCTTCCCCTACTATAAAACTCAGTGGTATTAAAAATTTGTCAACCCCCCAAAAAACTACAGATTAAATTGCAGCTGCACTTTGTGAACCTAGCCTTAACTGACATTGAGCAAGGATTGCGTTGGTAGGGTTCCCACCTGTCCGGTTTTGACCCGGACAGCCTGGGTTTTGACATATGGGCCCGGGTTTCAACCCGCCCAAAACCCGGACACGTATAGCAACTGTTCAATCATAGACTGGCCCGGCCGCAACATCTAGAGCGGCGCACCCCGTGCCCATCGCCATCAATGAGACTGTGACACTGTACGAGAGCTGGGCAGTGGGAGCGGGCACCCTGTGATTGGCTGAAATAGTCATGTGCGGGCGGCGGTCATGGGGGTTTGTGATTGACCTGATGACTGGTCACATGTGGAGGCAGGGCTGGACTGCGGGTGCTCGCGGCCGCCCGGAGTCCCGACTGCCTGCCTGGTGCATGCTGTCTGTGTGTCTTCTGACTGAGGTGAGGTCTCTCTGTCATCTGCTCTTCCGCCTGTCTGTCAGCCCACCCCTCTCTGTAAGCCACCCCCGTTTGTCTGCTACCCCCCTCCACTGTCAGCTACCCCCTCTCCCCTGTCAGCTACTCACCCCCTCCTCTGTCAGCTACTCCCCCCTCCTCTGTCAGCTACTCCCCCCCCTGTCAGATACTCCCCCCTTCTCTGTCAGCTACTCCCCCCTCCCCTGTCAGCTACTTCCCTCTCCTCTGTCAGCTACTTCCCTCTCCTCTGTCAGCTACTTCCCTCTCCTCTGTCAGCTACTCCCTCCTCCTCTGTCAGCTCCTCCCTCCTCCCCTGTCAGCTACCCCCTCCTCCTCTGTCAGCTACCCCCTCCACTGTCAGCTACCCCCTCTCCCCTGTCAGCTACTCCCCCCTCCCCTGTCAGCTACCCCCCCTCCCCTGTCAGCTACCCCCCTCCTCTGTCAGCTACCCCCTCCCCTCTGTCAGATACCCCCTCCCCTCTGTCAGCTTCCCCCCTCCCCTCTGTCAGCTTCCCCCCTCCCCTCTGTCAGCTACCCCCCTCCCCTCTGTCAGCTACCCCCTCCCCTCTGTCAGCTACCCTCTCCCCTCTGTCAGCTACCCCCTCTCCTCTGTCAGCTACCCCCCTCTCCTCTGTCAGCTACCCCCTCTCCTCTGTCAGCTACCCCCCTCTCCTCTGTCAGCTACCCCCCTCCCCTCTGTCAGCTACCCCCCTCCCCTCTGTCAGCTACCCCCCTCCCCTCTGTCAGCTACCCCCCTCCCCTCTGTCAGCTACCCCCTCCCCTCTGTCAGCTACCCCCTCTCCTCTGTCAGCTACCCCCCTCCCCTCTGTCAGCTACCCCCTCCCCTCTGTCAGCTCCCCCCTCCCCTCTGTCAGCTCCCCCCCTCTCCTCTGTCAGCTTCCCCCCTCCCCTCTGTCAGCTTTCCCCCTCCCCTCTGTCAGCTTCCCCCCTCCCCTCTGTCAGCTACCCCCCTCCCCTCTGTCAGCTACCCCCCTCTCCTCTGTCAGCTTCCCCCCTCCCCTCTGTCAGCTTCCCCCCTCCCCTCTGTCAGCTTCCCCCCTCCCCTCTGTCAGCTACCCCCTCTTCTCTGTCAGCTACCCCCTCTTCTCTGTCAGCTACCCCCTCTCTGTCAGCTACCCCCCTGTCTGTTAGCTACCCCCAAACAGCACGCATTCCCCCCTTCTTCCCCTGTTCCAGCAGGGCTAATGTCCTGCAGCCGGGTCACACTGCACTGTCTGTCTGTGCACTCTCTCTCTCCCACCCAGCTGCCGGCACCGATGCCACCAAAGACAGTGAATTGAGGGCCTCTGGACTGGTGTCCTAGCAACCAGGGATGCTTTTGCAGGAGAAAGCATGGTATTACAGACTCCGCTCTACTGATGCCGTCCCGTGCTCTGCTGACGCCGTCCCGTGCTCTGCTGACGTCGTCCACTGCCCTACTGACACCGTTCACTGCCCTACTGACGCCGTCCTCTGCTCTACTGACGCCGTCCTCTGCTCTACTGACGCCGTCCTCTGCTCTACTGACGCCGTCCTCTGCTCTACTGGCTCCGTCCTCTGCTCTACTGGCTCCGTCCTCTGCTCTACTGGCTCCGTCCTCTGCTCTACTGGCTCCGTCCTCTGCTCTACTGGCTCCGTCCTCTGCTCTACTGACACCGCCCTCTGCTCTACTGACGCCGCCCTCTGCTCTACTGACGCCGCCCTCTGCTCTACTGATGCCGCCCTCTGCTCTACTGACGCCGTCCTCTGCTCTACTGGCTGACAGAGTCCACTTTTAAGGTAGTTCCATATTTTAACTGACATTTCTTTTATTAAATCATATTTTATGGGTACACAAATGCTTTTGTTTTATTTCTCTATGCCCCTTTAAGGCTGGATTCACACCTATGCAGTTTTAGTGCTTTTTGCATTTTGCAGATTTGCAGTACAGTCCATTTAACATGGTTTCCTATGAAACATGTTCTGTAGTGCAAATCTGCAAAATGCAAAAAGCACTAAAAATGCATAGGTGTGAATCCAGCCTAAATCCCTCCTCACCCCACTGTTAATGCAATTTGACCAAAGCCACTGTTCACTGTAGCACACCTCATTACTACTGTCTTTGGGTTACAATCCTATAGCGTGTACTACAAAAAAATTGCTGTGCGCCGCGAAAGTGTTCGGGTTTGGCTTGAAGAAAAGGTGGCAACCCTATGCGTTGGGTGTGGAGAAGTCATCAAAAGACAACAACTGCACACAAGTACATCCTTCCTTGTAAAGTGTCAGGTTTACTGCAGGAGCATTAAGTCAGGCCCACTGGACGACTACAGTACCAGGTCCTAAGATCCTCTCTAGGTTGTCTTGCGGATGATCTAGTTCTGCTGGAGATATCACTTATCTTGACAGAAGACCAGAAGGTGGGTGTTCTCTATCTTCTGAGCCTCCTGAAGCACAAGGGCGCCAAAACAGCTGGTCTGGCTATTATCAGGACACATCTAAGACACAAGTGGAATAAATATCAAGAGTTGTGCAGCCACCTTCGACGCCTCAGACAAGAAAAGAAACTAGTTAACGTTTTTCCGGAAGAATGATCTCAGTAATAATCCCCTGCACATATCTGCGAATAAAGTGACAATGCAAAAACACCTGCCTGGGGTAGAACATTTCAACACCTGATTGATAAATTCCACCAGGCCTCTGTCAGCTGGGAGGAATCTCATCTGAAGACAGAAAAACACATCGATCAAAAGATAATTTACTGCTACAATTATCTGCAAGAGGTGGTTGAAGACAGGAGGAGGCCAGGAAAGGTGGGGGACAGGAGGGGGGCAGAAAGCCGAGAAATGTCTGTTTATTTCTTGCCCTGTTGTAGATATTCTACATGTTTACATAAAGTCAGATTTCATAGATAGCAGCACATTGACATTGAAGAAAAAACACAATGGTCCTTTGCACAAATAATGACATGACACACCTTCTGGTTTTATTTGAACTGTGAAAATATACTTTCACAATAAACTGCAGACTTGAAATAGATAAAATGCAACTCCAGCTAAAACTTTTGGTTGGAAAGTGTTAGCCAGGATTAGAATTTCTGTTAAAATTTTATTTGTGTCTGTGTCCCTGTCAGGAAGGCTTAAAGGGGTTGTAAAGGTTCATTTTTTATTTTCTCAATAGGTTCCTTTAAGCTAGTGCATTGTTGGTTCACTCATCTTTTCCTTCAATTTCCCTTCTAAATGTTTTTTTTCTTTGTCTGAATTTCTCACTTCCTGTTTCTCCTCAGTAAACTTCACACCATCACCCGAGTGGTGTTTAGTCAGCCAGAACAGCTTACTGGAGGAACAGAAAGTGAGAAATTCACACAATGAAAACAAAGAAAAAAAACATTTAGAAGGGCAATCGAAGGAAAAGGTAAGTGAACCAACAATGCACTAGCTTAAAGCAACCTATTTAGAAAATAAAAAATGAACCTTTACAACCCCTTTAACTTCACTTCCATCCCTGGTGACCACACAAGATCTAAATGGGAACCAGACAGCAATAAAGTCTAATGCCGCATACACACAATCGGAATTTCCGACAATAAATGTTCGATGTGAGCTTTTGGTCGGATATTCCGACCGTGTGTAGGCTCCATCGGACATTTGCTGTCGGAATTTCCGACAACAAATTATTGATAGCAGGTTCTCAATTTTTCCGACGGCAAAAGTTCTTGTCTGAAATTCCGACCGTGTGTATCCATTTCCGACGCACAAAAGTGCTGCGCATGCTCGGAATCAATTTGACGCATGCTCGGAATCATTGTACTTCATTTTTCTCGGCTCGTCATAGTGTTGTACATCTCCGCGTTCTTGACCATCGGAATTTCCAAGCAACATTTGTGCGACCGTGTGTGTGCAAGACAGGTTTAAGCCAACATCCGACGGAAAAAAAAACCACAGTTTTGTTGTCGAAAATTCCGATCATGTGTACGTGGCATAACAGGGGTCTTAATAGAGTCTCAATGAAGTCCACTCACCAACCAACTCATTCTCATGTTCCCTGCCCTCTCCCGCTGCTCCATTTCTCTGCACTCCTTTGTCATTTTGCCCTGAATAAGTCTCTCTAAATTACTTTATGGGATTGTGAGGTTGTGAAGATTATTGACTTCTTAACTCTATCACTTCCGGACCATGCAGCCAGGCTATAGGTTCTGATCCGGTTCCTTTGGGGAACCAACCGCTGTGGAGGGAGCCTAGTTCTGTTTACACATAGCAATTGCATTACTCCTCCTGCTTGTCTTGCAGAGTAAACCTTTTGTAGTGGCTTTTCTTCATACCCCACATGTGCTTTTCTGATCCTAGTTGTTTCATACGCCAGGAACTTTAATGCAACCCTTTGAAATGACTTCAGACCAGGCTTAGAACAGTTGATGCAACTTTACCTGAACATTTTGAGGCACAGTCCAACATGAACAGTTCAAAATAACTGTAACGGCTGCCCAAGTATGAAAGGGGTTAACGCCGTCTAAGACCTTCCCTCTCCTGGACACACACTCGCTACCGATCCTCCACAGTCAGGCGACCACTTCCCATAGGATTAATCCTTCCAAAGAACGAGACAACGCTCTGTATCTTTCCAGAATAGACTGACTCTTTATTGCAAAAATACTACAACTCTTATACACACAGAGAGAAGCTTCTGACCGTCCTCCCATAATACCCCTCTGACCAGACCCAATTTACATGAGCCAATTAGCTACAGCTGCTGACTCAGACACATGACCTTTTTGTCTTCCAATACACATCTCTTAGAAGACAACAGGTTAGCTAATCCCTTTCTAGTTTAAATGATTATGCATGACCCTTTTGTGTTCCCCCAGCCAGACGGTCTGCTAGAGTCCAATACCTATACTTACAGACTTAATTATCACTATTCACAATAGACAATAGAATGCAATCCCTATAATTACAGGCTTAACTCAAACACGCCACAATAGACAATAGAATGTAATCACACCCCATCACAGCAAGTATTACATAACAGCCCACACACAGTATATATGCCATGTATATACAGTATGGGATATGGCTATCACAGATCATGGTGGGGTTCTCATTCACCCTGTGCCCCTAATAGAGACACAGGGTGGTTTACACATAAGAGGCATTGAGGAAGCTGAAGCAAGGGTATCTCATACTTTCTAAGAGCTTCTGGGTTCCCCGGGCCCTCCCGTTACAATAACATTTCCTAACTAACTCAACTAGGCTGTCCAGGCATATCTCAGTAAGGTGATAGTCCATAAATGGTGTTTTCCAAGACTTGGCGGTTCTCCGGACTCTCCTTGGTGCTCCACAGCAATCACAGCATCTTCCTGAGAGGGTCAAAGCGCCTTCCCCTTTATTTACAATATCATGGGGTCAGGGGCGTAACTAGAAATCACAGGGCCCCATTGCAAAATGTTGTGTAGCGGGTATTTGAATTTAGGGGAAGCATCTGGGTGGTAGTGTAACCCAGATGCACTGATTGTTATGGAATCCGAGACCCTTTTTATGGTTCTTGGAGGACTCTGGTGGTGTGAGGTTCCCTGCGGCCTGCAGGTGGCATTGTCGCCCTGGCCGGAGTTGAACTCACACCGCAAGACTGCTTCCCTTTTGTCCTTTCCTGGTGCTGTTACAGTGGGGCGAGGAACCTGCTGTGACGCAAAAGGCGAGGGGATAAAAGGGGCGGACACCCTGACCTTGGGGTTCAGAGTTGGAGGACGCGGCCGCACCCAGGCACCTTCAGCTTGGGTGCTGGCGTTCCTGAGTTCCGGGCCCAGGTGCCCTTGACCTGGCCGGAGTGAGAGATGGAGTCCATCTCAGGCACCTTTAGCCTGGGGTGAGGTACTATGGCGGATGCCTGGGGCTCAGTACCTTTGACTGAGTTCCACGAGGGTGGAGGAATCCGCGGGGGCCCTAACTCCTTGGGTGCCCGTGTCTGAGTTTGTGAGGACTGGTGAGCGTAACTTTTCTGGAGAGCCCGGCGCAGCATTGCTGGTGACAGAGAGGCCTCCGGTACCTCCCTTGGACGGATTGCCTTCCCCTGACAGGGGCTGTGCTAGCGAAGGTAATTCATGTTCTACCTCACATAGTCAGTGGCAGTGACTATTCGCCACTGGTGACACCACAGTGGTTAGCGATACTTTAAAGGATTGTGCCTCGACCTACTCCCATTAATACTGAACTGTTGCAAAGGTCCCAACTTGACTCTGCTGTATGTTTATTCGCTGAGAAGAATAAAACTGTGTTGGACCTATTCAGTGTGTGGAATTCTGGTTACTAGGAGCAAAGGGGAGTGGATCCGAAGAAATGATTTGACCCTAGGACACCTACACAAAGTCCGATCTTTCTGGCCTTCACCTCTTCACTATGGAGGACATGGGCCATGGTGTATCTCATTCCTCTCTCCCAGGTACCCCTAGACAACAACCGTATAACCGATAAAGCTAGAGAGAGGGTGAGGTCGCTACACGTGGGGGCATCGTATCCGGGATGTGTATGGTGTCTGAATTTGAACTTTGCTGCCCGGAGGAGTTCCGAGTAGGTCGGCCATATTGGCCAATGCGCCACGAGGCAAACCATAGCTGCACAGTTCGTGGGCGGGGAGAAGGAAAAGCCAGCGAACAAGTGCAGAGTGTGGGAGGAGTCTGGCCATGTGGACGGACGCACGTGGAGATTCCGGCGTGAGTGGGTCAGTGCGCACTGGAGCAGCAAACAGGGAAGATGACTACAAGTACCCCCTGGATTTCTGCTTCTTCCTTCACGGACATGACTTCTCTAGCTGCTCCAATCATAGACACAGGAATCAGACTAAGGCCCCGGGGGCGATTGGCTCTGTACACCTGCAGAGACATGGAGGCCCTCGGTGTGATCTGTCCCGGCTGTTCTGGACTGGTGGTTCAGTTGAAGCCATTCGGGCGATGTGAGGTCTGCAAGGAGTTTCTCTTCGAGGTGGAACCATCCACAGAAAGGCCTCGCGCCTTCCACCTCAACTACCTCACAGGTACTGCCACTCCGGAGGGAGAGATCAATGCCATGGCGGGTATTCCTGCGCGCGCTGACCAGGGTGAAGTGACTGCCCTAGCGGAGATTAAAAGAGAAAAATCAGAGGATGCTGCCTCGGTCACCAGCAGCTCCTGCTCCGACCGCCGAAGAGGAAAATCGGCCTAGTGATGGCCTCCTGTGGTCGTGGAAGAGCTTCGCCCCATCGTTTGCCTGGCCTGGATGGATCCGGAGGGAAGAGCCCTGGACATCCCTGTTCTTCTGAAGGCCCAGGTGAGCCAGGGGTTGGGACTGTGTGTGTGGTTGGAGGTGTCGGCAGCCCACTGTCGGTGGAGGCCATCAAGGGGGATTATTCTGTGACTGGGAATTATCTGCCCACTGAGTGTTATGACACCTCCGACCTGGATTCGTTGTCTGACAATGGCGATGATGAGGAGATAGATGAGATACTCCACCGGAAGGGATGGGACAAGATAAAGTTACCCTCGTCCCATGTCAGAAGGGACCCACCTATGTCCATTGGGGATAGTACACCCCGGGTGGAGGCCTCGGAGCCTAGGGAAGAATCAACGCCAGTCACTTCGGGCCCCTATGCCCAAGTCTGCCGAGGTGGTGAACGCACCTCGCAATCCGGAAGCTGTTGTTTTGCCTGGAGAAGGAGACCGTGTCATAATGCCACCTTTATCAAGGCTGCAGCGTCTCTTTGGCCAGAAGGTTGCCCAAGAGTATGGGTGGGAGTATCCATACCTGCCTCGAGAATTGCTATACGAGGTGGAAGTTTTTCACCAGAGGTGGTATGATACTTTTGTTTGGGACAAACTCAAGGTACCTCAAGCACGCCGATACCTTTCATGTTCACCAATGGTCACTAAAAAGTTTTGGGACTGTAAGGCTAAGTGGATGCTGGGAAGGCATATCCATGTGGACAGAGTAGTGATTTGTCGCAAGGATGGAGGAAATGTTGAGTATAACATGGAGGCTTTTGACAAGCATTTGAAGCCTGTGTTCCTGCCGCATCCAAAGTTCTACCTTTAGGAGAAAAAGACTCCTGTGTGTTCTTTCTTGCTGCTCATTGCTGAACTTTCCGGAGTGCCTTTGCCGGAACACAAGGACTGTGCCCTAGTTTTTTTTGTATTTGGGCGTTCTACTCTTTGGAGAAATGGGAGCTATTACTGTTTTGTTCTCCCTCCTTCTCCTTACACTTCAGAGAAATCAGTGACTTTGGGGTTTTAGTCAGTGTAGGGCCACAGAGAAAAAAAAAGAAAGAGCAAGAGAGAAAAGTTCATCTGGATTTGATAAGTGTCTTTACTGCGGCATTACCACCAGGTGGCAGTGTTGCACAACGATTGTTGTTTGTTTTTTTTGTACACTATGCAACACTCATTGGAGTGAATGGGTTTCTTCTCGGATAGACCCATTTGTTCCAAGCGAAACACATATATTATGTTAGGATGTGTGTTTCTTTTTTCTTCCCTCTGCAGGAGACTCGCCTATCAAGGCTGCTGAGAATGGGGTGGTCCTTAGATAGCCAGGGGGAGGGATGTAGATGCCAGCCATGACGGACTAGGAGGTGTGCTGTACCAAGAATATGAAGGACAGTTGCGCCCAGTTGCCTACGTTAGTAGAAGTCTGGCACCAGCAGAAAAGAACTACCCCACCCACAAGTTGGAGTTCCTGGCCCTAAAGTGGGCAGTCATGGATAAACTCAGAGATTACCTGTATGGAGCTGATTTCACAGTAAAGACTGACAATAATCCACTCACCTATCTCTTCACCATGGCCAAGCTGGATGCCACTGGTCACCATTGGTTAGCAGCCCTATCCGTATTCAACTTCAGCCTGAAGTATAGGCCCGGAGCTGGAAACCGTGATGCAGATGCATTGTCCAGAAGAGCTCACGCACCCACCCACCGTCCAGAAGGTTGGACCCAGGTAACCCCGGATGGGGTACGGGCCTTGTGTCAAGGAGCACAACTTCAAGCTAGTGGCGGGTCAAGGGCTGAAGAGATCGGTGTTTCGGTGTTGGGGGTGCCCAAGTGTTACTGCGATGTGACCCAGGTTGGAGAGGATGACCTGCCAAAGCTGTCCAAAAAGGACCTAAGGAAAGACCAGTTGGAAGATCCCTGGGGAAATTAACTTTGAGGGCATTGGAAGACCAGGATCCAGGCAGGCTTCTGAAGGACCCCTCAAAGGTGGCTCGATTGGTCCACAAAGAATGGGACAAGTTACAGGTGCATCAAGGGGTGGTCTACCGAAGGGGCCCCTCTGATGACCAGTGGCAACTGTTCTTGCCGGAGAAACACAGAAGAACTGTCTTGGCTGCCCTACATGATAATCATGGCCACTTGGGGGCCGAACGAACATTTCAGCTTGTAGGGAATAGGTTTTACTGGCCTTGTATGCGGGCTGAAGTGGAGGAGTACTGTCACTCCTGTGCTCGCTGTATTCAAAGGAAGACATTGCCACGTCAAGCTGCACCAATGGGCCATCTGCAGAGCCAGGGACCCTTGGACTTGGTGTGCATTGACTTTCTCTGTCTAGAACCTGACTTAAGCAGACAAGGAAATGTTCTGGTGATAACCGACCATTTCACCCGTTATGCTCAGGCCTTTCCAGCCAAAATCTTGGTGGAAAAATACTTTGTGCATTATGGGCTGCCACAGCGCCTGCACTCAGACCAAGGGAGAGACTTTGAGAGTCAATTAATTAAGAAATTGCTGGACTCTTTGGGTATCAAGAAAACCCGTACTACCCCTTATCACCCCCAGGGTGATGCTCAGCCGGAGAGATTCAACAGGACTCTGTTAAATATGTTGGGGACTCTGAGCAGCGAGCAGAAGCAGCATTGGAACAAGCACATAGCAGCAATAGTGCATGCTTACAACAGTACAACTAGTGATGCCACCGGATACTCTCCATACAGACTAATGTTTGGCAGGGAAGCAAGACTGCCTGTGGATCTGGCCTTCGGCATATCGATGGATCACATTTCGGCCACCTCACATAAGGGATATGTGGATAGACTGAGGAAGAGTTTGAAGCTAGCTTTTGAGCAGGCCCAAGTAGCATCAGAGCAAAGAGGAGCCCGGAACAAGAGGAACTTTGACCTCAAAGTTCGAATTCAGGACTTGCAACCAGGAGACAGAGTGCTGTTGCGAAACCTAGGAGTTCCAGAGAAGCATAAACTAGCAGACAGATGGAGACCTGAACCATGTGTGATCTGTAAAAAGTTACCAGACTTGCCGGCGTATCAGCTAAAGCCAGAAGGGAAGATAGGGCCGCTGAAGACATGGCACAGAAACCATTTACTTCCACTTTCAGAAGCGGTTCGGATACCTCCTGTAGAAGCTTCCCCTGGATCATCCGCAAGCTTGGATACACCTAGACCCAACACTTGGTCTCTGGTATCTCAGTCTGGAGGAATGATTGTCTCTGATCAAAGCGAAGAAGAACAGCTTGGATGGTTGTGGCCCTCTCAGGCCCCTGAGCCTATGTCTATAGATCTTCCACCCTCTGAAGGTACCGTGGATAGTACATTGAATGTGGAAGCCACTGAGTTTGTTCCGTCCAGCCCTCTGTCTGAGGAGTGGGAAGATGCCATATGGTCACCTTCTGCTGATCATCAAGAGGACTCTCAGCACCTTCCTGCACCTGATCTGGATGCTCCGGAAGTATTGGAACCCAATACACCTACTCCAGAAGAAGAACCTGTGGTGGATGAGACAGTCACCCCGAAAGAACAGAGAGCCAAGAGAACCATTCGTCCTCCTCAGAAGTTAACCTATGCTCAAATGGGGGAAAGTTCTGAGGATACAGTAACTACTGCTAGAAGGACAATACCAACACCTGGTCCCTCCACTGTGCATTTGGTGGAGAGCAACCCCAGCTCACTTTCTGGCACATTTAGGCAGGTCAACCCCATTGATGTGACCTGTGGGCAGGACAAGCTCCCTTCCCCGTTTTGGTGGGAGTTTTCTCTGCCAACTTCTCTAGCAGCCCTCAATGAGTTTGTATTTTCTTACTGTTGATACTGTCTTTGGGGACCAAAGATTCTAAGTGGGGGGAGTGTGTAGCGGGGTATCGTTTTCACCCACAGACTACAGTTCCCAGCACGCTTTGAGGCACCCAGGGTGCATTTCTCCACGCAAGGACTGCTGGGGTGGACTTTAAAAGGGAGATGCGGGCCCCAGTTCTTTCTCTTTGGACACCGCCCTCCCAGCAAGAGGATCCCTGTGCTGACCTGCTGTGCGTGCAAGGCCTGAAGCCTAGGCCTTGTACTTTCTTCCAAAGAGCCTTCCGCTCCACCGAGGAGCCTGCGGAGCGTCCGATCCTGCTGTGAAGTGCCATCATCAGGAGGACCGAAGACCCGGGCATCGTGGGCACCGTGAAGCGACTCACAGTAGCGGCGGTACCGGACAGGAATCAGTCCGGTCGGGTGAGAGAGCGCCAGCTCAGAACCGCATCTTGTTACCTTTGTTGCCTATTAACTTTATTCAGGCTCATTAGTGATTACAGTTCAATTCTGGGGAGACTGTCTGCTGAACTGAGTTTACTAGTCTCTCCAGCTTTACAAAGTTAGCGGTCATCGCTACCCCATTGGATTACAGTTTTATTCTTTATGTGCACCACCGTGTTTCTTCAACAAACTATACCCCAAGTTATAGTCAGGCCTGACTGGGTAGTATAGGATATTGCTGGGCGCCATATTTGCTCACGAGGGAGGATAGCTGCAGCGGGATTTATTAAACTGTCATTACATTGCTGAATGTTATATCTTTTTATGAGTATACTTATATTGCAGGGATCTGCATGAGACACTGTATACTGTTTACCCTTATTACTTTTTACCAATAGTAAAGAACTTATAGTTAAGTATATTGGTTATCAGTGTCAATTACTGTGCTGTGTTATAAAGGGGATTGTGCCATACAAGAGAGAGTGCAATTATATCATCCCCTTTCCTAACTGTGCCACGAGAGGTTAGAGACTATTGCCAGGGGTTGATAGCGGTGCACTACAAGGCCCAAAAACAAACAGGCAGCCCTCTTAACTGGGGGTATCGCTATACATGTGTACTGCCTGTACCCACCTGATGGCCTGCAAGGGACTGTAATACAGGAACTACGGAAGCCAGTCTGATCCTCATTTCGTTATTTCTCACTAAGCCATACACACCGGACGGCTGTCTGGCATTGGTGCCATGGCTTGTTCCAGATAGCCTTCAGTAAAGGAACATTTAACGTCATTCCTGTGTCCATGGCCCTGATCCTACGAGAAGGGGGCACTGCCTGTTTCAATCAAGTTGGCAAGGGCAGGGCTCTTTCGACTGCCTGAGCTAATCAGCCGCTGCATGGATGTATACTTATTAATCACTTTAAGAATAAAATTGACACAAGCTCGACTCCTCTAACGCCAGCGTTTACCTCTAACCCACTACCACTGCCACCCATCTGCTGTCCACCAGCTGGGCGAAGAGATTACGTATTTATCTTGCGGTTTTCATAAATGGAAACTTGGCCACATCTGCAGTTTAAAAAAATCAGCTAGCCGGTTTGCGTCTGAGCTGTCAGTCTGTTGACACATCAACGCTTACAAACGTGAGCTGCCTGTGCTGTGAGAAGGACACAAGTATTGATGATGTATAGACCCATCTGCACTTCCTAAGGATTATAGCATATGGAAAATAATTCAATATGGAAAATATCAGTGTAGAAAGTGCAGTAGCCCAAACCAATCAGTACTTTTTGTGGTTGTAACTGCTTCATGCTAGGTGGAGTTAAAGCTGAACTCTAGGCAAACATAAAAGACACAAATGAATTCAGCTCTGTAATCATTATTATATATTCGAAGATATTTTTTAAATGCAAACAATGTAAGTACCTTAATTTGACCTGGTATCAGTGTTTTGCAGTCCCTGTATAACAGGGCAGTGTGAGAAGAAGCCGTACAAGGAGGCAATCAGTTCATGTGCTGACAAGAATCATGCTGATAGGAGGAGAGAGCAGAGTGACAGAGATATGAGCTCATCACTGTGCTGCTTCTCCTTTTACTATGTAGTCGCAGGATGGGAGTGGATCCAAGCTGAACTGAGCTCAGAGGATGTGAGTTGAATCATGCTGGTCATCAGATTCAGGTCATCTAGTGGCACAAAAATGCTGCAGGGAAAATCCTGGGATTGAAGGTAAATATTGATTTAAACAGATTGTGCAGTCTTTAAATTTTTCTGCATGTAAGAAAAACATATTGTAAATGCATGTAATAATTAAAAAATCGTATTTCTATGTACCATCTGTAATTCTATAGGAACATGGGGCAGCCACAGGGCTTTTTTTCAGGGGGAACTTTGTGGAACTCAGTTCCACCACCTCTGGCTCAGACCCTTTGGGGCCTGCTCACCACAATCACTTGTAAACACAGAAGTCTGGTTTCTGTGTTTACAAATGACATCTCTGCACTCTGTATGTAATGCAATCCTGGTATTTAATGCCCCTTTAAGACCCTCCCACTGTTCGTGAAATTTGACTGACCACACCCACTATTTGATGTGATTTGGAGGGTGTGTGTAGGGGGAGGGGTTTTGTGGGGTCATGGTTAAGTTCCAGCACCTATTGTTTAAGAAAAAAAGCCCGGGGCAGCTATATTTGCTTAATACACAACTCCTGTATGTAGTGGGTGTATTTTACTGTTCCTTCTCACATTGCTTCGAGTCAGCTAACTCACTGAAAACCATGCACTCCCTTCATTGCTGGCATGTTATCTCAACAGTTGTTAAACTGGACCTAGAATTGATATAGAAATAACATATTACATATTAGTTAAAGTTGTCTAGTGGTCTTACAAATATTTAAGAATGCCTCCAAGACTCGGTTAAAGCGGAGGTCCGCCTAAAAAAAATAAAAAATAAAAAATAAAAAATTAAAAGCCAGCAGCTACAAATACTGCAGCTGCTAACTTTTAATAAATGGACACTTACCTGTCCAGGGTGCCCGCGATGTCGGCAGCCGAAGCCGATCAATCGCTCGGCTCTCCGCTGCCCCGCCGCCATCAAGAAGTGAAGTGTTGCGGCTTCACTTCCCGGTTCCCTACTGCGCATGCGTGAGTCACGCTGCGCTTCCTCACTGGTCCCTGCTGTCTCCTGGAACCTGTGTGTTTCCCAGAAGACAGTGGGGGGGGGGGGCGGGGAGGGGGTGTGACTGTAATATAGAGGTATCTGCACCCCCCTCCCCCCTGAAAGGTGCCAAATGTGACACCGGGGGGGGGGTTCTAAAAACCGCAGGTTCCATTTTTGTGTGGACCTCCGCTTTAAGGATTATACATGACAAAGTCTAGTTACTTTTAGTTAAGTCATGTGAAAGGAATGTGTGATTGTAAACTGACCAAGTCATTGAGGGGTCATATTGGGAGTTGGCTTGGGCATTGTCCATTCCTTATACAAGTCTAAATACCCCTGCCCAAACTGGAATAAGTTAGTTTCACACCAGAGAGCAGGGGGACTCCATTTTTAGTTACCGTAAGTATTTTTGTCATATTTTCTTTATCTGTATCTGTCATTATCTTTAATAAATGTTATACTTTTAAATATTTTTGTGATCTCTCTTTGCACATATCGAACACAACCCAAAAAACATGACAAAACACTTATTACTAGGAGTGAGGTAAGAGGTTGGAATGTCTGCAATAGTCTCTCCATCTCTCTCCTCTCTTACATAAACATGTGAAGGGAGGGGCAGGGATCTGGACAGCCACACAGACATGCAGACACCGCAGCCATCTCTGCTACAAATGATTCTTTCCGTTAAATATATGTAGCACCGGGACCTTTTTCCTGCCTTTGGCTCACTTGCAGGTCAAGGCACACCACGCTATATGCCTGTACCCTCCTGTTTTAAGAGGTTGAGCGGTGTTAACAATTTTGGGTCCTGCAGCAAGTTATCCCATTCAACTGGTTCTCGTCTCCTAGAGTGTAGGGACAAGTCTCTATTTCTCCCCAGGAAGGCCAATGTCCACACCACTTTAACTCCAACGCTGAGTTTATTTTATAAGCAAAGTTCAAGTTTAGCAGACAGGAAAGGTGGATGAGAGAAAGGACAGTAAGGTTTGGGAGATAGGTCCAGGCACAAACTGGTACAATTGTCGCCACTCGATCCCGAGTAGGTTTAGCTCACCCGGATAGTCCCCTGTAAGAGCGGATCCTAGCAGCTGGAGTGATGCTCGAACGTTCACTTTAGGTTTCCTAGAGATACGATCGGAAGATCCTCTGCCACAGAATCTTTAAGTCCCAAACTTCTCAGCATTTGCAACAGAAGGACAGGTGCCAGCGATAGCACGTTGCAAGGCCTGTCACGGATCTTTGAATCCCTCTAGAAGGTAACCGGGCCTCTCTTTCACTGTGAACTCTCACCGGTCCATCAGAAAGGTCCTCCCCCGGTCTCCTCTTCTTAGAGCAGAACCACCCTCTCCCGGGCACCCTGGGATTCCTCTTTTGGAGATAGGCCCCAGCTAAAGGTGCTGGGCCTACTAGTGAAGTTGTAGCCACAGGCTAAAGGTGCCTGAGACTGATACACGCGCGTACCCCTGGCCTGCAGGGCCGGGTGGCGCGAACCGCTCACTCTCCAGTGCTCCAGTCTCTCCCTCGGAAAATGGCGTCTGCCCCTTATGTATCCTCTCCCAGCATGCACAGCAGACTAACCACGCCCACCGCACCACTGCCGAGAGAGGACACCCTAAGGCATAGTAATGCCACCCACGGTTCAACCCTGACCTGATATGGCAGTGCCACCTACAGGCCACAGGGAACTGTACATCAGGCTGCATCACATAGGCAGAAGCGAGTACTAACAATCAAAGTGGTCTGAGCCTGGCTACTAGCTCAGACCAACCCCTAAATTTAAGTACATAGCACCCCTGAAAAGTAAAGGGGCGCTACATATACAAAGGGTCACTTTTCTCATGCCATTTTCTCAGTTTCAGTATCTACTGCATAACCCTTCTATTTCTCACTTTTCTCCTGTACAACTTTACAGAACTTTTGCTTCAATTTCATTACTTAACCATTCTAATGTTAAACTCGCATAGACCCTCAAACATAAGTTGCAAAAATTATTTTACATATCATCAGTACTTAGCGTTAACTTTCTATCTCAATTCAAGTAACATTGTCACATTTAACACAGACAAAACAACATGCATGCATTCAACATGTCTTCATACAAGCAACATTTCCTCATCATTAGTTGGCTAACACAACACAAAGAGCTCAACGCATATTTACATATCTTAGGTTACTGCAGTAATCACTATTATGAACATCAGCTAATCTTTTTGAAATTCAAAAAAGCTAATTCCTCTGAAACTTGCCTACAGTCCAGAGTCCAATGCTTTTACTATCACAAATTGAGGCTTCCTAACGATACAACCTTCCCAATTGTATATCAGTCTCTTGCCCAATTTATCACACTAAAACAAAATCGTAAGTCTGTGTCCAGGTGTGGGCACCAAAACAAAAATGGGATTGCATCTGATCACCTAAAGGCATCTCCATTAAACCAGCTAAGTATCTGATACATTTTCTGCGCTTTCTTAATGTACTATGGCTTACAATACAAGAACACAACATTAAACCCAGCACAAACAGTCTAGCACAATTCTGCATCATTATTTGTATCTCTAGTTTATGCAAATCAAACACCCAACTTCTGGTACCGATCGTTTTGTCACGTTTTTGGGGTTGTGTTTTGATATGTGCAAAGAGAAATCACACAAATACTTAAAAGTATAGCATTTATTAAAAGTAATGACAGATAAAGATAAAGAAAATATTATAAGAATACTGAAGATGCTGTTTCGCCATGGAGTCCCCCTGCTTTTACGCTGCATGGCAAACTTGACAAAACAAGAATTAAATATCTCAACTATATATGATCTTCCTGACAAAATTCTCTGTCCACCTGGAAGGTTTTGGATGTTATCATCCATCTTTGTGTTCCAGCGTCTCCTGTTACTTTCTCTATAACATATAATAAATAATACCTCCAGCTGGGATGGTGGCAGACCCTCAAAATGGGTAGAGCAGGTTTGCTGATCTGGAAACTCAGTGCAAAGATGGTGGAAACCCTTCATAATATGCAAAGCTGGTGTGCATGCCTGGGAACTCAGCACTGAAATGGTGGGAACCCCTAAAAATGAACTCAGCAGATGTATTGTACAGACCCAAGGACTTAGCAAAGGGATGGAGGGAGCCCCTCATAATGGGCACAGCAGATGTGAACTCAGCACAGAGATGGTGGGAGCTTCTCATAATGAGCTCAGCAGGTGTGGAGACCCAGGAAATCAGTGGAGGGATGGTTGGAGCCCCTTATAAAGGACACATTAGGTGTGCAGACCCAGGAACTCACCACAGGGATGGTGGGAGCCCCTCATAATGGGCACAACAGGCATGCAAAATCAATAGCTCAGCACAGAGAGCTCAGTAACTGGCAGACATGGGAGTAAGTCACACATGTGCAAGTCACAAGCAAGTCTCAAGTCTTAACCTTCAAGTCTCAAGCAAGTCCCAAGTTACTGTGACGAAAAGCAAGCAAGTCAAGTCGAGTCCCTGCTAGAAGTCAAGCAAGTCAAGTCAAATCATTTATTTTGGTCAAGTCACAAATCAAGTCAACATACTGATCTACCCCATACTGTATAAAAATAATAGGAGGGATAACAATAAATAATATTGGTTATGTGCCCATGCCTCACTGTGCCCGTGTCTCACTGTGCCCAAGCTTCACTGTGTCCGTCAGCCGTGTACCTGATCGGCGGAATCCCGGCGGCCATTCCAGTATTCAAAAGCCGCGCCTCCTCCTCGTCTGTGATAGGCGAAACACTAAATTTCCCAGCATTCAGTGTTCCGCCTATCACGGACATCCGCTCATCCTCATAACACAGACGAGGATAAGAGGATGTCCGTGATAGGCTGAACACTGCCTGCTGTGAAATTCAGTGTTCCGCCTATCACAGACGAGGAGGCGCGGCTTTTGAACACTGCAATGGCCGCCGTCTGTCTGCATGACACGCTGATCAGGTAGGCAGACGGCGGCTTGCGGTTAGTGTTAGTGGTGGCAAGTCATTGCAAGTCATATAGCCCAAGTCAAAGTCAAGTCGCAAGTCATTAGTGACAAGTCAAAGTCAAGTCGAGTTATTTATTGAATTCTGTTAAGCAAGTCGCAAGTCCTCAAACAGGTGACTTAAGTCTGACTTAAGTCAAGTCATGTGACTCAAGTCCCCCACCACTAGTAACTGGTGTTACTGTCCCTGGGGGGTAGAAGTGACTCACAGGGGGTTTTACTCACCATCAGGGATGAGCCGAACACCCCCCTGTTCGGTTCGCACCAGAACCTGCGAACAGACAAAATGTTCGTGTAAACTTTAGAACCCTATTAAATACAATGGACTCGAACGTTCGAAATCTAAAGTGTTAATTATAAAGGCTAATATGCAAGTTATTGTCCTAAAAAGTGTTTGGGGACCCGGGTCCTGCCCCAGGGGACATGTATCAATGCAAAAAGAAGTTTTAAAAACGGCCGTTTTTTCGGGAGCAGTGATTTTAATAATGCTTAAAATGAAAAAATAAAAGTGAAATATTCCTTTAAATTTCGTACCTGGAGGGTGTGTATGATATGCATGTGAAGTGGCGCATGTTTCCCGTGCTTAGAACTGTCCCTGCAAAAAATGTCATTTTTGAAAGAAAAAAATGCATTTAAAACTGACTCGTGGCTATTAATGAATTGTCGGCTCCCGGCAATACATACAAAAGTCATTGATAAAAAAAAAAAAAAAGCGTGGGGGTGCCCCAGAATTCAATTACCAGGCCCTTCAGGTCTGGAATGGATATTAAGGGGAACCCCGCCGCAAATTTAAAAAAAAATTGACGTGGGGTTCCCCCAAATATCCATTCCAGGCCCTTCAGATCTGGCATGGATTTTCAGGGGAACTCCACCCCAAATTTAAAAAAAAAATGGCGTGGAGTCCCCCTAAAAATCCATACCAGACCCCTTATCCGAGCACGCAACCTGGCCGGCCGCAGGGGAAAAGGGGGGGACGAGAGAGCGTCCCAGGCCACATGCCCTCAACATGGGGAGGATGTCCCCATGTTGATGGGGACAAGGGCCTCATCCCCACAACCCTTGCCCGGTGGTTGTGGGGGTCTGCAGGCGGGGGGCTTATCGGAATCTGGAAGACCCCTTTCACAAAGGGGACCCCCAGATCCCGCCCCCCCCCCTATGTGAATTGGTAAGGGGTACATTGTACCCCTACCATTTCACGAAGAAAGCGTAAAAAAATGTTTAAAAAAAACACACAAACACCTTGAAAAAGTCCTTTATTTAAAAAAAAAAAAAAAAAACATTCCAGCGGTGAAATCCAGTGTCCCGCGGCGATCCCGATGTCCAGCGCTGTCCTTCATTGGTTGTGCCTGAGCGGACCTGATGGGGAACTCCCTCTCAGTATTTTAAATGTATAGACCCGCCCCTTCTAAAGTTCCCCATCAGGTCCGCTCAGCGGACCAGATGCGGAACATGAGAAGGGGCGGGTCTATACATGTATTACCAAAGTGAGAGCAGTCCCCCATCAGGTCCGCCCCCTCGGTATGTCGGACCCGCCTACGTCATTGGCTTGAGCGGGGAACTTCCTTCACTGTGTAATTTAAATTTACATAGTGAAGGAAGTTCCCCGCTCAAGCCAATGACGTAGGCGGGTCCGACATACCGAGGGGGCGGACCTGATGGGGAACTGCTCTCACTTTGGTAATACATGTATAGACCCGCCCCTTCTCATGTTCCGCATCTCGTCCGCTGAGCGGACCTGATGGGGAACTTTAGAAGGGGCGGGTCTATACATTTAAAATACTGAGAGGGAGTTCCCCATCAGGTTTTTTTTAAATAAAGGACTTTTTCAAGGTGTTTGTGTGTTTTTTAAACATTTTTTTACGCTTTCTTCGTGAAATGGTAGGGGTACAATGTACCCCTTACCAATTCACATAGGGGGGGCCGGGATCTGGGGGTCCCCTTTGTTAAAGGGGTCTTCCAGATTCCGATAAGCCCCCCGCCCGCAGACCCCCACAACCACCGGGCAAGGGTTGTGGGGATGAGGCCCTTGTCCCCATCAACATGGGGACATCCTCCCCATGTTGAGGGCATGTGGCCTGGTACGGTTCAGGAGGGAGGGGGGGCGGCTCTCTCGTCCCCCCCTTTTCCCCTGCGGCCGGCCAGGTTGCGTGCTCGGATAAGGGGTCTGGTATGGATTTTTAGGGGGACTCCACGCCATTTTTTTTTAAAATTTGGGGTGGAGTTCCCCTTAAAATCCATGCCAGATCTGAAGGGCCTGGAATGGATATTTGGGGGAACCCCACGTCAATTTTTTTTTAATTTGCGGCGGGGTTCCCCTTAATATCCATTCCAGACCTGAAGGGCCTGGTAATTGAATTCTGGGGAACCCCCACGCTTTTTTTTTTTTTTTTTTTTTATCAATGACTTTTGTATGTATTGCCGGGAGCCGACAATTCATTAATAGCCGCGAGTCAGTTTTAAATGCATTTTTTTCTTTCAAAAATGACACTTTGTGCAGGGACAGTTCTAAGCACGGGAAACATGCGCCACTTCACATGCATATCATACACACCCCCCAGGTATGAAATTTAAAGGAATATTTCACTTTTATTTTTTCATTTCAAGCATTATTAAAATCACTGCTCCCGAAAAAACGGCCGTTTTTAAAACTTCTTTTTGCATTGATACATGTCCCCTGGGGCAGGACCCGGGTCCCCAAACACTTTTTAGGACAATAACTTGCATATAAGCCTTTATAATTAACACTTTAGATTTCTCCCATAGATTTTTCGAATTTGCCGCGAACACCCCAATTTGTTCGCTGTTC
Organism: Rana muscosa; assembly: GCA_029206835.1. NCBI lineage: Eukaryota > Metazoa > Chordata > Amphibia > Anura > Ranidae > Rana > Rana muscosa. Next base: position 179,735,385 of record CM055118.1, on the reverse strand, counting down.
GGCGAACGGGCGAACAGGCAATGTTCGAGTCGAACATGAGTTCGACTCGAACTCGAAGCTCATCCCTACTCACCATCATCTACCAAACACTCAAATAGCCATTTATCAAGGACTAATCCTTTAATTTTTCTAGATCCACAAACATTATATTTTACCTTTTTTTTGGATTCTCATATATAAATACAATGGGCTGGGGACTATTTTTGACGATTACTGAAGATGCCTTGGTCATGTCACCTTATGGTAACCACAATTTTAGATAATTTGGGCATTCTGTTGCTAAGCATCAGTTTCATTGCAATGACTCCAGAAACAAGGAAAAATACCACAACTATTTATAATATGTGTAAAAGGGCTGACAACATGACTTTTTCAAATGCCAGAAGCACACAGAACATATGTTTAGACTGCATGCTTCAATACAAGGAGCAGATGAATTACTTAGATGCCTTGAAAAAATATTCATATCCCTTGAAATTTTCAACATTTTGTCACGTTGTAACCAAAAATGTAAATGTATTTTATTGGGTGTTTATGTGATAAACCAACACGAAGTGGAACATAATTGGGAAATGGAAGGAAAATGATAAACGGTTTTCATTTTTTTTTACAAATTTAATATGTGAAAAGTGTAGCGTGCATTTGTATTCAGCCCCCCTGAGTCAATACTTTGTAGAACCACCTTTCGCTGCAATTACAGCTGCAAGTCTTTTTGTGGATGTCTCTACCAGCTTTGCAAATCTAGAGAGTGAAATTTTTGCCCATTCGTTTTAGAAAAATAGCCCAAGCTCTGTCAGATTGGATGAAGAGCGTCTGTGAACAGCAATTTTCAAGTCTTGCCAAAGATTCTCAATTGGATTTAGGTCTGGACTTTGACTGGGCCATTCTAACACATGAATATGTTTTGATCTAAAACATTCCATTGTAGCTCTGGCTGAATGTTTAGGGTTGTTGTCCTACTGGAAGGTGAACCTTTGCCCCAGTCTCAAGCCTTTTGCAAACTCTAACAGGTTTTCTTCTAAGATTGCCCTGTATTTGGCTCCATCCATCTTCCCATTAACTCTGATCAGCTTCCCTGTTCCTGCTGAATAAAAGCATTCCCACAATATGATTTTGAAAAACATTTATCATTTTGCTTCCACTTCACAATGATGTGCCACTTTGTGTTGGTCTATCACATAAAATCCGAATAAAATACATTTACATTTTTGGTTGTAACATCACAAACGTGGAAAATGTCAAGGGGTATGAATAATTTTCCAAGGCACTGTATATGCTGGCTTAGTGTCAGTGGCCCTCTGATTAGTGGTGGTGTGATAAAAGCCAGGTGCGATAGTAGTATAGATGTGAAACAAAGATTCATCTTTTTGGCTGGAGGCAGAATATAAGCATTGTTGTTTATTTAAGCCATAGTGTTTTAATGCTCATTGAGAACGCTATCCATGGGTTCCCCTAGGACTGTCCATGACAAATAGACCAATTCACAATAAGAAAATTAGCAAACACTCCAAACAAGCCAGAAATAATAAAAGGAAGTGATAATATATTTCAAATAATTTTCAATAGTTTTTAAATCTGCTGCTTTCATTTAAATGATCTGACGTGATACTACCATGATGGTCCTTTGTATAGGCTCTTCCTCTTTCAGAGTGACAGTCTCTGCCTCCCAGTTGTTCTCCTGCATTATTAACCTGTCACATAGGCTTGCAATGAAGGCTACAAGTGGCCATTTAAGCAGATATCATGCAGGCATGGTCTACTGTTGTCATCATCTGGAAACCCTCCCCGAAACTGTCATACAGTCATCGCTGAACTGCATTAGATAGAAAGTAACTGAAGAAAACCTGCAGGAGATCAGCAGCACTGAGCTGCAACAAAGGATACACAAATGGTAAAAACAAGCATTTTATTCAATTATTTTTTTAAAGGCAATTGTTTACATTATACAGTGCTTAGATTGTACACTTGTAGGCTTCTTTCACACGGGAGATCCGATCAGGTCCACCTGTCAGTTTTTCAGATGGACCTGATCGGACCCTCCGGTCTCTATGGAGCGGCAGATCCGCTGACACCCACCCTCGCTATTGGAAGATCCTGTGACAAGGTGACAATGTTAGAGCACAATTAGGAAAAAGTGGCACACTATTGTTACCCAACAGGTAGTGCTTAAAGCCATAAACACCAGGGCTGTTAATAAAAGATTCACATTTAATAAAATTTTAAATTATTTTGAAATGTCATTACATCTTATATGAGATTTTAGTGATTGTTTTCTTCTTCTTTAACCACTTGCCGCCCGCCCTATAGCGGATTGACGGCGGCAAAGTGGTTTCAAAATCCTGACTGGACGTCATATGATGTCCTCAGGATTTTGAGCCGCTGCGCGCCCCTGGGTGCGCTCATCGCGGTGATCGTTGTTGCAGGGTGTCAGTCTGACACCCCGCAACACCGATCTAGGTAAAGAGTCTCCGACGGAGACTCTTTACCACGTGATCAGCCGTGTCCAATTACGGCTGATCACAATGTAAACAGGAAAAGCCGGTCATCAGCTTTTCCTCACTCGCGTCTGTCAGACACGAGTAGAGGAGAGCCGATCGGCTGCTCCTCTGACAGGGGGGGTTTGTGCTGATCGATTATCAGCGCAGCCCCCCCGAGGATGCCCACACTTGATCATGAGGGATGCCACTGGACCACCAGAGATGCCACCAGACCACCAGGGATGCCCATCACCAGGTATGCCTCCCTAGACCACCAGGGATGCCAATTAGTGCCCCTAATGGATGCCAATCAGTGCCCACAATGGATGCCAATCAGTGCCCACAATGGGCATCACTGATTGGCAGGCATTATTGTTTGGCACTGATTAGCATCCATTAGTAACACATTACAGTACAATGCCACCTATCAGTGCCCATCCATGCCACCTATCAGTGCCCATCCATGCCGCCTATCGGTGCCCATCCATGCTGCCTATCGGTGCCCATCCGTGCCGCCTATCGGTGCCCATCCGTGCCGCCTATCGGTGCCGCCTGTCTGTGCCCATCCGTGCCGCCTACCTGTGCTCATCCGTGCCGCCTATCGTGCCCTTCCGTGCCGCCTATCGGTGCCCATCCGTGCCGCCTATCGGTGCCCATCCGTGCTGCCTCATCGGTGCCCATCAGTGCCGCCTCATCGGTGCCCATCAGTGCAGCCCCATCAGTGCCCATCAGTGAAGGAGAAAACATACTTATTTACAACGTTTTGTAACTGAAACAAAAAAAATAGGATTTTTGTACCCACCGTAAAATCCATTTCTCTGACGTCCATGGACTGACACAGCTGGATACTGTAAACGTGTGGGTATATGTCCCTGCTCGCAGGAGAAGATCTAGGCAGAATGTTAGATGTTAAAACATTCTAGAACAAACCAGAGCTGAACAGCCCCGCCCAGGGGGCGGTCCCTCTGGACATTACCCTCCCACCTGCAGCTAGCAGACCTCAGTTCGTAACAAAGCAGTACAAACCTTAAAAGGAAGGGTGGGTGCTGTGTCAGTCCATGGACGTCAGAGAAATGGATTTTACGGTGAGTACAAAAATCCTATTTTCTCTTATCATCCATGGACTGACACAGCTGGATACTGTAAACGTGTGGGACGTCCCAAAGCAGTATCAGAAGGGTGGGAGCGGTAGCAAAGGAACAACCAAAACTTCACTCCAAACAAGCAGAGCGCCTCAACGGAGGAGTTGCGACATTAAACAGCGGCCTGCAATGCTTTGCGGCCGAAGGGAGCATCCGAAGATGCAGCCACATCAACCTTATAAAATCTTGAAAAGGTATGAACGGACGACCAGGTCGTCGCCTTGCACACTTGTGCAACCGACGCTTTATGTCGGAAGGCCCGGGAAGCACCAATTGCCTTGGTGGAATGCGCCGCAACCGGAAAGGGAGGTGCCCGCCCCTTAAGGGCATAGGCCTGTATGACGGTCTGCGTGATCCACCTAAAGACGGTGGCAGACGACACCGCTCGGCCCTGTTTTGGACCAGACACAGATTTCCGAATGGAAACAGTAGCAGACAGGTACACTCGTAAGGCTTGTACCCATCTTAATGTATGAAGCGCAAGCTCTCAGGGATGCGATGGGTGAGGACACAAGGACGCAAGAACAATGTCCTTCTTAAGGTGAAAGGCCAAGACCATCCTTAGAAAGGAAGGATGGTCGTGGGCGCAACACCAACATATCCTTATGGAGGACCAAGTAAGGCGACTTGCCGGACAAGGCCAGCAACTCAGACACCCGTCTAACCAAAGCAATGGCCACTAAGGCCAACTTCCGGGACAAGGTCAAGAGAGGAATCTCTCTGATATTCTCAAAGGGATGTTCTTGGAGAACCGAGATGCATCAAAATCAGATCCCAAGTAGGGAGAGGAGGCTTGACAGGGTGGATCACATGGCGAACCCCCTGCACAAAAGGTGCTAATCAAGGAATGGCCCGGTAGCGGTCGTTGAAAAAGACAGCCCGGGCCGAAATCCGACCCTCAAAAAAGGTATGCAAGGCCAGCTTTTGGGTCACACCACGCTGTAAGAACAGCAAAATCCTGGGAACGGAATACATCCGAGGATGCCACTCAAGTTCCTCGCACATAGCGATGTAAGCCTTCCAGGTACGGTGAGATATCTTTCTGGAGGAAGATTCCCGTGTCAACAACATAGAAGAGATGACCGAATACGAGAGAACTCGGTCCTTCAGCACCTGGCTTTAACAGCCATGCCATTAAAGCCAAGGACTGTAAAGCAGGATGAAGTATGGGATCATGAGACAGAAGGTCCACCCCAATAGGCCGTCGCCAGGAATGTCTGCGACTAGCCGAAGTAGATCGGCGTACCAATGTCGCCGTTCCGGAGCACTGGAATGGCCTCAGCCCCTACTCTGCGAAGCCGGCGAGGCAACAACAGTAGCGGAGGGTAAGCATATATCAGGCGATACTGCCCCCACGGGCTTCCAACGCGTCTGACGCGTCCGCCCAGGGGTCCCTGGACCTGACCACGATCTTGCCACCTTGCGAGTGAGTCGAGAGGCCACAAGGTCCACTTCCGGTGCCCCACCTCCGGTAAAGAAGGTGGAAACACCTCCGGATGCAAGGACCCTTTGCCTGCAATGCACACGGCCGACAGGACTGTCTTGCAGCGAGATGTATGAAAATCCCAAAGAGACTCCGCAATGTATCGGAGAAGGGAGGCCCCAGTGTACAGGGTGCCTCAAATGTTGGCCAATAAAGGCAACTTGACGGAACTTCCCTAGAAACTCGGTCAGAGGACTAGTACCTCAGCCTCCACAGGTGGCGCAAACCCACCCTGGGCACAGAGACCCTAAAGGCTAAAGCAGTTGTAGTGCACCTGCTAGACGACTGATGGATGAAGCAGAGGCCTTTGCCCAGTCATTGAGCTATAAAAAATGCCAGAGACGCAGCCACTAACGGGCGTAACGCTAACCCCAAACTGGCGAACACAGTCCAAGCCAGCGCTTCTGATCACCACTGAAAGCAGGTGGAAAGTGATACCCCTGAAACCAGGGATCCTTGTGACAATGCTCCATCCAGCAGCTACCCATGGATAGGTGCCGATTGTGCAAACACATAGTTTATACTATGTATTGCGTCAAACGCACAAATGGAGAGTGTGGGAGGAAACCCACCCAGCCACAAAGAGCATAATACCACCACATACGGCGTATGTAGTTTAGTATTTGTGCATAAACCTATTAAACACGTATATACTGTGCCAGTGACGAAGGCGCGCACATCATCGGGGCCTGAACGTAAACCAGCCACGCAGATTGCGTACACAACCGTGTAGGTATGTTAGCCTGCGAATAAACAAATTGCACATGTTTATACTGTGCATAGCGCTGAGAATGCGCACACCATTGGAACGCAGGGGAGAAACCTGAGCACCCGGATGAAACCCATGCAGACTGCATGCGCATACCGTGTATGGTATTATAGTATGTGTGCTAAACATTTTGCACAAGCCCATGTGTGCATAGCACCGAAGGCGCGCACACTGTTGGCGCGTGGGAGGAACCGAAGTACCCCACGCATACTCAGAGAATGCAATACCTTCAGCTACTGTAAATGTATTTAGTGTAGTGTATAGACATAAGGTGTATGTTTACACCGTGTATTGCACCAGAGGCATGCATGTCATGTAGCGTGGGCGGAAACCCACGCAGACTGCATACGCATACCGTGTAGGTATTATAGTGTGTGTGCTAAACATTTTGCACAAGCTCATGTGTGCATAGCACCGAAGGTGCGCACACCGTTGGCGCGTGGGAGGTACTGAAGTACCCCACGCATACTCAGAGAATGCAATACCTACAACTACTGTGAATGTATTTAGTGTAGTGTATAAACATAATGTGTATGTTTACATTGTGTATTGCACCAAAGGCATGCATGTCATGTAGCGTGGGCGGAAACCCACGCAGAGTGCAAAGACATACCGGGTAGGTATGTTAGTATGTGGATATCCAATCGCACAAATTTAGACTGTGCATAGCGCCGAAGCGCCCATACCAATGGAGTGTGGGAGGAAACCGGAGTACCCGAAGGAAAACCACACAGACTGCCTACACATACCGTGTAGGTATTATAGCATGCGTGATAAACATTGAACATGTTTAACTGTGCAGAAGGCCAAAGGCGCACATACCGTCAGCGCGTGGGAGGAAACCGGAACACTCGGAAGAACTCCACGCAGACAGCACACAGATACCGTGTAGGAATGATAGCATGTGAATCAACATATTGCACATGTTTATGCTGTGCATTTCCATTGGAGCGTGGGGGGAAACCGGAGTACCCGGAGGAACCCCCACGCAAACAGTATACCCATACTGTAAACATGTATAATATGTGCAATAAACATATTGAACATGTCTATACTGTGCAGAGAGCCGAAGCGCACATACCATGAGAGTGCGGGAGGACACCAGAGCCCGCGCCAACCCAGAGAGTATAATACATACATATACTGTGAATGTATCTGGAGTCGTGCATAAACATATTTTGTACGTTTATATCATGTATGGCACTGAAACACAGCATTGGAACGTGGGGACAGCCACGCAGACACAGAGACCAATAACACATACATACACTGTGAATGTATGCAGTGTAGAGGTATAGGATGAGTTTTAATTATGTCGCAGAGGCGCATAATCTTCTCTGTATTATTCCAACCTGCTTGACTGTGCTGCTGAAGCAGCATGCAGGTAACAGGTAACCTCTGATCCTCAGACCGTGTGTCTGTCAGAGCTCAAATCATTCCCCAGGAAATGGCGGGAAATGTTACCTCAGGTATCACACAGAAGGCTGACAGGGATTAGAGACATAAATTAATAAAGTCCTCCCTCATCCATGCTGCTCTTGAGGCAGCGTGTGAGGAAAACAGTGAGGAAACTGTGTAAAAGAAAAGCTTGTCACAGCAATTTCAACCTGAGTGTGTTTCTCACATCATCAATGAGATCACTTACAAGCGCCCTGTCATTCACTGACACAGAACTGGAGTCTTCCTCACAAGGGAATGTCCTGTTCATAAACATTAAATATTCAGAGGTCGGGTCCTGAGCATAGTAGCTAGGCCCATATCTGACTCAGAGCACCCCTTCAGTAAAGATTTTTGTGGGGGGAGGGGGCTTATAGCTCCTTTTGCTCGCACACCGCTTCCATTCTGACAGGAATTATTCCAGGACTGCTGACAACTGGTCCATAAGGACCGCAGGTGCAGGAAATATATGAACATGTTTAACTGTGCAGCACTGCCAGTTGCCCTAGGCAAGTGTGGAGAGCATGTGTATCAGACTCCATAAACGCCACCCTCTGAGACCTTAACCACTTGTCCCCCGCCCACTGTCAATTGACGGCGGGCGGAGGATACTCTCGTTCTGGGAGGACGTCATATGACGTCCTCCCTTTAAAACGAGCTAGGAGGCGCGCGCTCGCCGCGTTCACAAGGCCCCGGTGCGCGTGCCCGGCGGCCGCGATTGCCGCCGGGCACCCGCGATTGCCCGGGAAACAAGCAGGAAAGTGGATCTCTGTGTGTAAACACAGAGATCCACGTCCTGTGAGGGAGAGGGGACCGATGGTGTGTCCCTTGTACATAGGGACAACCATCGGTCACCTCCCCCAGTCAGTCACCTCCCCCCACAGTAAGAACACATTGAGGGAACATATTTAACCCCTTCCCGCCCCCTAGTGGTTAACCCCTTCCCTGCCAATCACATTTATACAGTAATCAATGCATTTTTATAGCAGGGATCGCTGTATAAACGTGAATGGTCCCAAAAATGTGTCAAAAGTGTCCGATGTGTCCGCCGCAATATCGCAGTCACAATAAAAAATCGCAGATCGCCGCCATTACTAATAAAAAAATAAAAAAATAAAAATGCTATAAATCTATCCCCTATTTTGTACATGCTATAACTTTTGCGCAAACCAATCAATACGCGCTTATTGCGATTTTTTTTTTTACCAAAAATATGTAGAAGAATACGTATTGGCCTAAACTGAGGAAAATTTTATTTAAAAAAAAAATGGGTATTTATTATAGCAAAAAGTAAAAAATAGTGTTTTTTTTCCAAACTGGATACTCCTCTTTTGTTTATAGCGCAAAAAATAAAAACCGCAGAGGTGATCAAATACCACCAAAAGAAAGCTCTATTTGTGGGAAAAAAAGGACACAAATTTCGTTTGGGAGCCACGTCGCACGACAGCGCAATTGTCATTTAAAGTGTGACAGCGCTGAAAGCTGAAAAATGGCTTGGGCAGGAAGGGGGTTTTCGTGCACAGTAGAGAAGTGGTTATACACTATACAGTGACTATACAGTCCACCCACTGGCTACGCTGAGGAGGGGATACCCGGGAGGACCCACCAACCCTTAAGGTCCGCTCAGTCTGTGAGGAGATTGTGAGGGGATTTGCGCCGCCGCCAGAAATAAATGCGCGGCGGCCACAAGAAAATGGCCGCCGGCCGCAGCTATAACTGCGCCACTGAACGCCAAGATGGCCACCGAGCGCGAAATTCAAAGCTCTAATGCGCGCCAATGGCGCACGCAATAATCACCTCACACACCAGAAAAAACTGCAGACATGAGCGCCCAGCCAGGCCAGAGTGACCCCCAAGCACCCCACAGCACAGCACCAGTACAGGGTGCAGAGAGCAGCATAACAGGGGGGAGACAGGGAGAAACCCCCACACACAGAAACACAGCCAGCATGTATTCACCTGCAGTAGGAGAGACTACTTACCCGTCCCTTTCAGGGACCCACTGGCTTGTTTCAGACAGACCTATCACAGAGTCGTACTGCGTAGCTGTCGGCCCGGTCCACCGCGAGAGATACAGTCAGTCAGGTACTGTTCAATCTTGAGAGGACCGCGGGAGCATGAAAGCAACCCGGCCACCCCTGGAGTCATGGGGCATGTCGTGAACTGAGTCTCACGCACACAAGGCGAGGATCAGCACGCTCGATGGTCGGACAGGGAAGACTACGAGGATACCAGTGTACCCAACCTGTTGCCCAGCCGACAGTTGATTGAAGGTCTCAAAAATAAAATAATAAAATTCCCAAAGGAATCAAATTTAAAAGTAAAATCTTCCAGGAGACTGGCTCCTGAGAGAGCCACGTCTTCTCCTTCTGCTAGGCAGAAAAAAACTGAGGTCTGCTAGCTGCAGGTGGGAGGGTAATGTCCGGAGGGACCGCCCCCCTGGGCGCGGCTGTTCAGCTCTGGTTTGTTCTAGAATGTTTTAACATCTAACATTCTGCCTAGATCTTCTCCTGCGAGCAGGGACATATACCCACACGTTTACAGTATCCAGCTGTGTCAGTCCATGGATGATAAGAGAAAATACGTTTTTTTTTTCAAAATTTTCTGTCTTTTTTTAATTTTTTTAGCAGAAAATAAAAATCGCAGAGGTGATAAAATACCACCAAAAGAAAGCTCTATTTGTGGGAACAAAATGATAAAAATTTAGTTTGGGTACAGTGTAGCACAACCGCGCAATTGTCATTCAAAATGCAACAGCGCAGAAAGCTGAAAATTGGTCTGGGCAGGAAGCTGTATAAGTGCCCAGTATGGAAGTGGTTAAACAGGCGGTGTCAACCACAGTGCAGCATTGGACATGCCACGGCCCATGTGGTTGTTTGTCCTGAAAAGTTTATGCCTGCTGAGCAAAGGCAGAACGATCACCATGATGCCAAGTCGGAACAAAGTTTCTAACAATGTAGTTTAAAACTGTAAGTTATTCTGTTTTTCTGAAGTTATTCTGTTAAAAGGACTAATATGAAAAAATATCAAATAAAAGCAAATAAATATAATAAAACTTTCTATACTCACAATGTGTAGGTGGAAGTAGCTGTAAACACCATGCCATATAATTTCCTTATGCAGTGCTCGGTTCCTGAAAGAGAATCAAAGCCGACTGATTGCCCCATTAAGTAGTTAAAAATATCAAAATTTCCTTCGAGCGGTATCATTTTCATTTCGTCTTTCTAACGGCTGCAAAAAGTAATGAGCCCGTTCCGAGGTATGCAGAACAAACACAAGGCCATAAAATAAAGCCAGCCGCTAAACAGAGAAATGTTTCTTCTTTGGCCATAATTTTAATTACCAGACATTTGGTCAAGGCAGCTCTCGGTAATAGAACATTATATTATATAACATTGCAACATTACCGATTCCTCATTAAACGAGAAAGATAGCAGATGTTTATGAGGTGCGTATATTTTTCATTCATGTCGATAGGTCAGAAAGTTTGATATTTGCAAAATGTGTACTGTGCAATATTCCATGAAAATAATGAGTTCTTTAAAGTGTAACTGCAATCATATGGTAACATAAACTACAGTATGTTTAAGGCCCAATTCTGGGTTTGGGTCCTCCTCTTCCACTCGCATTTTTTCCCCAATCCCCTTCTGAACGTGTAAAAGAAAAAAAATCTATTTGCTTAAGTTTGTGTCAAGGTGTGTTTGCTACTGCTGCATTCCATCACAAGTCCTCTTCACATTTTTCTTTCTCTAGGTAGGCGAATCCTAAATGCTGCAGAAAGTGGAGCCATGTAATAACACACTCCAAAATATTGTAAAAAGTCTTCCCGGAAGAGTTGAGACAGCTATAGCTAACTGTGGTTTTGAAATGGGATGTCCAACAAGTTCACATAGGTATGATGGCCATGTGTCCATGTTTGGCCATATAGTGTGTAAACAGTAAACCTCACAGGTAGTGATGAGCCGAACACCCCCGGGTTCGGTTCGCACCAGAACCCGCGAACGGACCGAAAGTTCGAACGAACATTAGAACCCTATTAAATACAATGGATGCGAACGTTCGAATTCTAAAGTGCTAATTATAAAAACTATTATGCATGTTATTGTCCTAAAAAGGGTTTGGGAACCCGGGTTCTGCACCAGGGGACATGTATCAATGCAAAAATAAGTTTTAAAAACGGTCGTTTTCCGGGAGCAGTCATTTTAATGATGCATAAAGTGAAAAAAAAAAAGTCAAATATTCCTTTAAATATCGTACCTGGGGGGTGTCTAAAGTATGCCTGTGAAGTGCCACGTGTTTCCCGTGTTTAGAACTGTCCCTGCACAAAATGACACTTCTAAAGGAAAAAAAAGCCATTTAAAACTGCTTGCGGCTTTAATGTAATGTCTGGTCCCGGTAATATGGATGAAAATCTTTAAGAAAAATGGCATAGCTACCCCATGACCCCCCCCCTACCCCAGCCCATTACCAGCCCCTTTGGGTCTTGTATGGATATTAAGGGGAACCCCGCACATAAAATAAAAAAGGCCCTATATACTCTGAACAGCCGTATACAGGCGGTGCATACAAGACAGGGACTGTAGGTTTGTTCTTATGTAGAATCTGTTTGTAATTTTGAACAGGTACATTGTTGAAGTGTAGCTCCAGACCAAAAATCTATTTTTAAACTTTTTGGAAAACATAGGTAAGGGTTATCACCCCTGTAACATTTGTTTTGCTGTCTGTGCCCCTGTTCAGAACATTTCACCTCACTTTCCGTCCCAATGACAACTGTTTTTGAAATGTGGTGTTTTTCTTGAAACAAGGATTGCTGATAAAGCATCAGTACAGAGGAGACACCTTTCTCCCATATTTATTCTTACAGGAGAGAATTTTCCTTCCTAGTGGTAGATTTCCTCTCACTTCCTGTTGTCTTCTTGCGTTTGCAAGTAGGAGTCGTTTGTAAGTTGGATGTTTGAAAGTAGGGACCTGCCGTATATACTCTGCAGAAATAGGCCCCTTAGTTGTTGGTGTTGGCACAACACTGTAAGCACTCACAGTTACTCTTGGTTGGTGCTGGAACGCCCTGCTGTCAACTATTATATCAGGAATTTTAATTACATATAATTGTTGAACAGTGGTAGTAAAAATTGGGCCTTTGATGGTGGTGCTGGTGCCACAACACTGTAAGCCCTGACAGTTACTCTTGGTGGGTGCAGCAATGGGCCCTGCTGTGAATTATTAGATCAAGAATTGTAATTACATGCCCCTGTTGAACAGGGGCTGAAAAATTGGGCCTTAGGCACTGGTGGCACAACACTGCAACCCTTCACAGATACTGTACTTGGAGCACAGCAATGAGCCCTGTTGCAAAGTATTGCTTCAAAAATTGTAATGACACGCCCCTGTTAAACAGGGGCTGAAAAATTGGGCCTTAGGCACTGGTGGCACAACACTGCAACTCCTCACAGATACTGTACTTGGAGCACAGCAATGAGCCCTGTTGCAAAGTATTGCTTCAAAAATTGTAATTACACGCCCCTGTTAAACAGGGGCTGAAAAATTGGGCGTTAGGCACTGGTGGCGGCACCCATAAACAAAAATGATCTTCCAAGCTATCATCATCAATCGTATCATTGAGGACTCGGAGGAGGAGGATAGCCAGTCAACATAACAGCACAGGCACTCAGCATCAGCATCAGTCTTGAAGGGATGTGACATTTTAAAATCAATTAGTCTGTTATATCAGCATCAGGTGTGTGGTAGCTGGTGGTGATCCAAGACTGGTTCATCTTGATGAAAGTCAGTCGATCAACCGAGTCGGTGGACAGGCGCACCCTGTGATCCGTGACAAATCCTCCAGCAGCACTGAATGTGCGTTCCGAAAGAACGCTGGATGCAGGACAGGCCAGTAGCTCAATTGCATACTGTGCAAGCTCTGGCCAGTGATCCATCCTCAAGACCCAGTAAGCCAGAGGATTTTCGGTGGGGAAGGTGTCCAAGTCTGACCTTGCCCCTAGATATTCCTGCACCATGTTTATCAGACGCTGGCGATGGTTGCTGGAACCGATCATACTTTGGGGCTGCGGACTAAAGAATTGTCTGAACGCATCGGTCAGACGGCCACCTTCCCCACCGCTCCTTCTTTGACTGGCCGAAGCCTCAGCAACTCGTTGTCCAGGACCAGGAGTTTGCAACCTCCCAGTCTCTGGGAACGCGTTGCACAGACCTTTCTGCAAGGCCTCCCGGAGTTGTCTCATCCTCTGCTCCCTCTGCGACGGTAACATAAGGTCCGCAACCTTACCCTTGTACCGTGGATCAAGGAGAGTGGCCAGCCAGTAATGGTCCCTCTCCTTGATCCGAAGAATACGAGGATCCTTCCGCAGACTTTGCAGGATCAGGGAGGCCATGCAGCGTAGGTTTGCTGAGGCATTCGCTCCGGAGTCCTCTGGGTCACTAAGGACGACATGATCCGCAGCCACCTCCTCCCAGCCACGTACAAGTCCACTGGTTTCTTGGGACTGTAAATCATCCCTAAAAGACTGCTGCTGATGATGCTGAGTGCCAGCCTCCACCTCCATGCTGACACAATCCTCCTCCTCCTCCTCCTCCTCCTCCTCCTCCTCCTCCTCTTCCTGTGCGATGGGTGGGACAGAAGGAACACTGTCTGGGTAAAGGGGGCCTTGAGAGGCAAGGAAGTCCTCCTCTTCCTGCCTCTGTTCTGCCTCAAGTGCCCTGTCCATTATTCCACGCAGCGTGTGCTCCAACAGGTGGACAAGAGGTACAGTGTCACTGATGCATGCACTGTCACTGCTCACCATCCTCGTGGCCTCCTCAAATGGTGCCAGGACAGTGCATGCATCCCTGATCATGCCCCACTGGCGTGGAGAAAAAAAACCAAGCTCCCCTGACCCTGTCCTGGTGCCGTAGTCGCACAGGTACTCATTGATGGCCCTCTGCTGCGTGTGCAGCCGCTGCAGCATGGCCAACGTTGAGTTCCACCTGGTGGGCATGTCACATATAAGGCGGTTCTTGGGCAGGTTCAACTCCTTTTGCAGCTCAGCCAGGCGAGCACTGGCATTATAAGATCTGCGGAAATGCACACAGACTTTCCTGGCCTGCCTCAGGACATCCTGTAAGCCCGGGTACCTGCCCAAGAAGCGCTGCACCACCAGGTTAAGGACGTGAGCCACACAGGGCACATGGGTCAGTTGTCCCTGTCGGAGGGCGGAGAGGAGGTTGGTGCCATTGTCGCAAACCACCATTCCTGGCTTAAGCTGGCGTGGCGTCAACCACCTCTCGGCCTGGCCCTGCAGAGCAGACAGGACCTCTGCCCCAGTGTGGCTTCTGTCCCCCAAACACACCAGCGCAAGCACGGCATGGCATCTTTTTGCCTGCGTACTTGCGTAGCCCCGTGAACGGCTACGGAGCACCGCTGGTTCATAGGACAAACCACAGGAAGAGGCCATGGAGGAAGAAGAAGAGGAGGGGGTGGAGGAGAGAGGTGTGTCACAACCAGTAGTAGCATTTTGGAGGCGTGGCGGTGGGACAACCTCCAACACTACTGCACCTTGTCCTGAATCCTTCCCAGCTGCCAAAAGAGTGACCCAATGGGCCGTGAAAGAAAGGTAACGTCCCTGTCCATGCCTGCTGGACCATGAGTCAGCGGTAATATGCACCTTACCGCTGACCGCCCTGTCCAGCGAGGCCAAGACATTGCCTTCCACATGCCGGTAGAGAGCCGGAATAGCCTTCCGTGAGAAAAAGTGGCGTTTGGGAACCTGCCACTGAGGAACCGCACATTGCACAAACTCACGGAAGGGGGCCGAGTCTACCAACTGAAAAGGCAGCAGTTGAAGCGCTAGCAATTTAGCCAAGCTAGCATTCAACCGCTGGGCATGTGGATGGCTGGGAGTGAACTTCTTTCGACGGTCCAGCAGCTGGGGCAGGGAAATTTGCCTGCTAGAATCGGACGTCGGTGTACTGCTAGCAGAGTGGGCGCAAGTACTTGGCTGTGACACACCTAATTCTACACCTTCATTCCTCTCAGTGCATGTTTCAGAGAGGACTGAAGTTATAGTAGGGTTGGAGATCCCAGCTGATGCGGTGCAAGGAGAGGTCCGCTTGGTTCTTTGGTGTGGGTCTTTGAGGTAGGCTTGCCAACGAGCTGCATGGCAGGTCAACATATGTCTGGTCAGGCATGTGGTACCCAAGCGGCTGATGTTTTGGCCACGCGATATACGCTTGAGACATATGTTGCAAACAGCAGCTGTGCGATCTGATGCACTAGCCTCAAAAAAGGCCCACACCAAAGAACTTTTTGAATGACGGGCAGAGGCAGCGCCCTGCACAGGCGGAGCTCTGCGGTGTGATTCCGTCGGTGTACTGCCCTTACGCTGGCCACCAAAGGGCATCCTGCCTCGTTGGAGATGTGCCTCCTCCTCATCCTCCTCCTCCTCCTCTCTCCTATTAGGCACCCACGTGGAGTCATTGACCTCATCATCCCCTCCCTCCTCATCACTGGAGCCAATCTGGCAGTATGCTGCAGCTGCTGGAACATGACTGCCAGATTGGTGTCCTTCTTGAGCATCCCCTCTGTCTGCTCTCACGCTACTGCCTTCCTCTAGCTGGGTTTCATCATCAGACCCTTCGAAACGCTGGGCATCCTCCTGGAGCATGTACCCAACACTGTGCTGAAACAGTTCGGGGGACTCCTCAGGAGGAGGACATGGTGGGTCTAGGGAAGGAGTGACTGATGATTTGTCTGACATTGATACCAGGGAAGACGACGCTTTGGCAGCTGCTTTTCCAGTACCCTGAGCCTGGGTGAGAGAGGATGAGGAGGAGGAGGAGGGCTTGGTCATCCACTCTACCAAGTCTTCGGCATGATGTGGCTCAACATGTCCAGCTGCCGAAAAGAAGGACAAGCGTGTCCCATGGCCATGTGCTGATGACAATGCACCGCGTCCACGACCAGCACTGTTGCCCCCAGACACAGAGCCTGCTTGCCCTCTTTTATTGCCTCCTGACTGTCTGCCTCTCCTTGTTTGCCTTCCAGACATTCTAATAGATGGCCTGCAGGGAGATGGGAAAAAAGCAATAAGGGCTACCTTCAGGTGTCCTTCTCTGTCCCTTGAAACAAGGACTTTCACAGTGAAAGAAACTGACACTGTCCCTACCTAGAGTTTTCTGTCCCTAGAATAAATGTTTTTTTTAATCACAATATAGCACAAGGACAATTCACTCAATGTCTCTCCAGGTCCCTGGAAACAAGGACTTGCAGAGTTAAAGAAACTGACACTGTCCCTACCTAGAGTTTTCTGTCCCAAGAATAAATGTTTTTTTTAAGCACAATATAGCACAAGGACAATTAACTCACTGTCCTTACAGGTCCCTGGAAACAAGGACTTGCAGAGTGAAAAAAAAAAAACACTCTCCCTACCTAGAGTTTTCTGTCCCTAGAAAAAATGTTTTTTTTAAGCACAATATAGCACAAGGACAATTAACTCACTGTCCTTACAGGTCCCTGGAAACAAGGACTTGCAGAGTGAAAGAAAAAAAACACTCTCCCTACCTAGAGTTTTCTGTCCCTAGAAAAAATGTTTTTTTTAATCACAATATAGCACAAGGAAAATTAACTCACTGTCCTTACAGGTCCCTGGAAACAAGGACTTGCAGAGTGAAAGAAAAAAAATACTCTCCCTACCTAGAGTTTTCTGTCCCTAGAAAAAATGTTTTTTTTAATCACAATATAGCACAAGGAAAATTAACTCACTGTCCTTACAGGTCCCTGGAAACAAGGACTTGCAGAGTGAAAGAAAAAAAACACTCTCCCTACCTACAGTTTTCTGTCCCTAGAAAAAATGTTTTTTTTAATCACAATATAGCACAAGGAAAATTAACTCACTGTCCTTACAGGTCCCTGGAAACAAGGACTTGCAGAGTGAAAGAAACTGACACTGTCCCTACCTAGAGTTTTCTGTCCCTAGAATAAATGTTTTTTTTAAGCACAATATAGCACAAGGACAATTAACTCACTGTCCTTACAGGTCCCTGGAAACAAGGACTTGCAGAGTGAAAGAAAAAAAACACTCTCCCTACCTACAGTTTTCTGTCCCTAGAAAAAATGTTTTTTTTAATCACAATATAGCACAAGGAAAATTAACTCACTGTCCTTACAGGTCCCTGGAAACAAGGACTTGCAGAGTGAAAGAAACTGACACTGTCCCTACCTAGAGTTTTCTGTCCCTAGAATAAATGTTTTTTTTAATCACAATATAGCACAAGGACAATTAACTCACTGTCCTTACAGGTCCCTGGAAACAAGGACTTGCAGAGTGAAAGAAACTGACACTGTCCCTACCTAGAGTTTTCTGTCCCTAGAATAAATGTTTTTTTTAAGCACAATATAGCACAAGGACAATTAACTCACTGTCCTTACAGGTCCCTGGAAACAAGGACTTGCAGAGTGAAAGAAAAAAAACACTCTCCCTACCTAGAGTTTTCTGTCCCTAGAAAAAATGTTTTTTTTAATCACAATATAGCACAAGGAAAATTAACTCACTGTCCTTACAGGTCCCTGGAAACAAGGACTTGCAGAGTGAAAGAAAAAAAACACTCTCCCTACCTAGAGTTTTCTGTCCCTAGAAAAAATGTTTTTTTTAATCACAATATAGCACAAGGAAAATTAACTCACTGTCCTTACAGGTCCCTGGAAACAAGGACTTGCAGAGTGAAAGAAAAAAAACACTCTCCCTACCTACAGTTTTCTGTCCCTAGAAAAAATGTTTTTTTTAATCACAATATAGCACAAGGAAAATTAACTCACTGTCCTTACAGGTCCCTGGAAACAAGGACTTGCAGAGTGAAAGAAACTGACACTGTCCCTACCTAGAGTTTTCTGTCCCTAGAATAAATGTTTTTTTTAAGCACAATATAGCACAAGGACAATTAACTCACTGTCCTTACAGGTCCCTGGAAACAAGGACTTGCAGAGTGAAAAAAAAAAAACACTCTCCCTACCTAGAGTTTTCTGTCCCTAGAAAAAATGTTTTTTTTAAGCACAATATAGCACAAGGACAATTAACTCACTGTCCTTACAGGTCCCTGGAAACAAGGACTTGCAGAGTGAAAGAAAAAAAACACTCTCCCTACCTAGAGTTTTCTGTCCCTAGAAAAAATGTTTTTTTTAATCACAATATAGCACAAGGAAAATTAACTCACTGTCCTTACAGGTCCCTGGAAACAAGGACTTGCAGAGTGAAAGAAAAAAAACACTCTCCCTACCTAGAGTTTTCTGTCCCTAGAAAAAATGTTTTTTTTAATCACAATATAGCACAAGGAAAATTAACTCACTGTCCTTACAGGTCCCTGGAAACAAGGACTTGCAGAGTGAAAGAAAAAAAACACTCTCCCTACCTACAGTTTTCTGTCCCTAGAAAAAATGTTTTTTTTAATCACAATATAGCACAAGGAAAATTAACTCACTGTCCTTACAGGTCCCTGGAAACAAGGACTTGCAGAGTGAAAGAAACTGACACTGTCCCTACCTAGAGTTTTCTGTCCCTAGAATAAATGTTTTTTTTAATCACAATATAGCACAAGGAAAATTAACTCACTGTCCTTACAGGTCCCTGGAAACAAGGACTTGCAGAGTGAAAGAAACTGACACTGTCCCTACCTAGAGTTTTCTGTCCCTAGAATAAATGTTTTTTTTAATCACAATATAGCACAAGGAAAATTAACTCACTGTCCTTACAGGTCCCTGGAAACAAGGACTTGCAGAGTGAAAGAAACTGACACTGTCCCTACCTAGAGTTTTCTGTCCCTAGAATAAATGTTTTTTTTAATCACAATATAGCACAAGGAAAATTAACTCACTGTCCTTACAGGTCCCTGGAAACAAGGACTTGCAGAGTGAAAGAAACTGACACTGTCCCTACCTAGAGTTTTCTGTCCCTAGAATAAATGTTTTTTTTAAGCACAATATAGCACAAGGACAATTAACTCACTGTCCTTACAGGTCCCTGGAAACAAGGACTTGCAGAGTGAAAGAAAAAAAACACTCTCCCTACCTACAGTTTTCTGTCCCTAGAAAAAATGTTTTTTTTAATCACAATATAGCACAAGGAAAATTAACTCACTGTCCTTACAGGTCCCTGGAAACAAGGACTTGCAGAGTGAAAGAAACTGACACTGTCCCTACCTAGAGTTTTCTGTCCCTAGAATAAATGTTTTTTTTAATCACAATATAGCACAAGGACAATTAACTCACTGTCCTTACAGGTCCCTGGAAACAAGGACTTGCAGAGTGAAAGAAACTGACACTGTCCCTACCTAGAGTTTTCTGTCCCTAGAATAAATGTTTTTTTTAAGCACAATATAGCACAAGGACAATTAACTCACTGTCCTTACAGGTCCCTGGAAACAAGGACTTGCAGAGTGAAAGAAACTGACACTGTCCCTACCTAGAGTTTTCTGTCCCTAGAATAAATGTTTTTTTTAAGCACACTATAGCAGAAGCACAAAACACACTGACACTCTCCCTACCTATCCTTCTCTTTCCCTAAACTAAAGGAATCCAGGTTAAGCAAGAAAGAAATAACAGTCACTGTCCCTGCCTATGCTACTCTATCCCTGCTCCGGAACACACTACACTAGGCCGCCGTGCTGGCGGCCTTTTATAGTGTGGGGCGTGTACTAAACACCCTCAGCAATAATTGGCCACAGGCATCCTGCCTGTGGCCAATCATTGCTCTCCTCGCTGCCGGCGCTGTGATTGGCCAAGCATGCGGGGTCACAGTGCATGCTTGGCCAATCACAGCGCCTGGATGACACTGCGATGGCGTAGTGCATTGTGGGCCGTTCGCGTCACTCGAATTTGGCGCGAACGGCCCAAATCGTTCGATCTTCGTCGAACGATCGAACAGCCAATGTTCGAGTCGAACGTATGTTCGACTCGAACACGAAGCTCATCCCTACTCACAGGTCATCACCCTGACTCCCATCATTCACAATCTATATAGAGCACTGCCCCCATAGGGATGGGCCTCCCCTTATTATCTTGCAGCAAGTAACTAGGGGTTTTTCACACGACCAACCGCACTCTCATCCGCTCGTTATCCAATAATCAATCCAGGTTGTTTTTCTTTTTCTATATTTATTGTTGGAACTTGGATGGGAGAAGGGAATAATGGGATACCCCAACTGGAACTAATTACAGATGGGAACAACTCTCACTTGGCCTAACCAGGTTGAATGTGGTAGCAGACTCTTTGCTATACCATATTGCACTTGTATGGAAGGGATAAGTCCTTTGCTTGCTCTGACAGCAGACTTGTGTTTGTGGGATATTCTGCCCATACAGCCAGAAGAACAAGAGAGGACATTTCTATCAGCATACCAATTCATCCCAAGACCACTTGCGTTCCTTCATAACAAACTCATCAAACCATTTCTTTATGGAGCTGACTTAGTGCACAGGACACAGTCATGTCAGAACAGAAAAGGTCCTTCTCTAAGCTGTTACCAAAAAATTGGATGAGCCACAATCGTCAAAAATGTCTGATGTAGCATTAACAGTACCTTTCACTGGAAACACTTGAACTGAATCATTTGAAGGAGGGTCCAGATACTTTTAGCCATAGTGTGTAGAGATGTAGCACTACCCCAAGAAGTTACGCTTGGTTTAAAGGGGCCTCTGTTCTGCCATGACTCCTAATCCACGCGGTCGGAATTTCCGATGGAAAAAGTCAGATGGGAGCTTTTCATCAGATATTCTGACTGTGTGTATGCCCCATCAGACTTTTCCCGCCGGAATTTCCGACTGACTTAGATAGAGAGCAGGTTCTCTATTTTTCCGTCGGAAATTCCGACTGAGTTTTGCCCATGGCAAAGTCCGGCCGTGTGTACGTGGCATTAAAGTGCTCAGTCCCCACTGACACACCTGGTAAAGATTCAAGGCAGCTCACACCTGTGGAACTCAAATGTTAGTATGCTACCACTCTATAACAGTACACAGAAAATAGGCCACAAGCAACTGGATGGGAGAATGAATCAATATATTATGGCAGGGCAATTAAACAATGCGTGAGTCAATAATAGGACAACTGAACACATTTGAATAGGCTAGACCAAATAGGATATACACCAACCTATTCAATGTCACTTAACTTACCGCAATAAAGTTACACCCACATTTTAACTGTCATACACAGTGGGAAATATAACAACATTAACTAACTCAAAAAGATCCCCTTGAGTGCACTCGGCTCACACAGACCTTTAATGGGTGGGCATATGCATTCCTGACAAGGGGTACCCCTTAAGGTGGCTAAAAGTACCTGGCGTCTTATTGTCAGTATTAGCCAGCTATCATTGGGGCCCATTTGTAATGTGGTGCATGTGATGCTGTCCCCTTAAGGCTGTACTCAATGGATGGCTGATGGGCTGTTAAGTAGGGAGGGGGCAGTCCCTTGGCATTAACTGTAGGCAGTACGGGGCTAAGCTCAGTAGTTCCACTAACCAGTCCCGGTATGCAAAAGATCTGGTCCCAGTCTGCTTGGCGATCGGTTGTCCCAGAAGGTTCAGTCCTCAGGATCAGTCCTCTTGAACCTGTCTTCACAATCTCAGTATCTGAGCTTTGATTCTCACTGGTGTAGGCACGCATCGTAACGGGCCTCTCCAGCTCTGGTCTCCAGAATTAGGAAGCTTTCACAATCTCTCTCTCTCAGTGAGGGACCCAGACAGCAACAGGTCTGCACTTAATGACTCCCCACACTGGACCGCCTGGATCTATGCAGAATTTCCAGAGAAAGGTTCCGTCTTTCCTCTCTATGGTGCAAAGCCATTCACTGTTCAATGCAGCTTTCCTTTAAGAACTATTCTTTCCAGTGTCTTCTGCGGGTGCATGGCAGGTCCTCTCTGCCCTGATTGGCTCACTGCCGCTGCTACCAAGAGGAGGGAGAGGAAAGAGAGGGGGATTCAGAGCCACTCCTGTCAGCTGCTTCCCTCACACACCCAGCAATCATGGAGGGAGTGCAGAAAATCGAGCACATAAAGAAGGGACAGGCAGAGATTCACATAGCCAGTGGCAGTCAGGTACAGAAGCCTGGCTTCAAACCTCCTTATGGAAGTCCTCAGACTCCATGATGAGTTCTGTAAGGGGGTTCAAAACAACAGCAAAAGGTGCAGCACAAGAGAGCTCCAGGCGGTGTAAGCAAGAAGAGAGTAAGGACCTTTTCATACAAGCTTTCTGATGAAATCCACCTGTCAGTTCTTCAGGAGGACCTGATCTAAAACTCCATGGGCAAGTGGATGTAACAAACTTGTGTCCATTTATATTCACCTACTTCTGAGTCTTCCCAGGTGCGGGAAAAAAATAATTAAAAGAACTGTGACCTTTTCTGTTTTTCTGGATCAAAGTTAGCCTGATGTGAATACAGTGCCTTGAAAAAGTATTCATACCCCTTGAAATTTTCCACATTTTGTCATGTTATAACCAAAAATGTAAATGTAATTTATTGTTTTTTTTTTTTGTGATAGACCAACACAAAGTGGCACATAATTGTGAATTGAAGGGAAAATGATAAATGGTTTTCAATTTTTTTTACAAATAAATATGTGAAAAGTGTGCCGTGCATTTGTATTCAGCCCCCCTGAGTCAATACTTTGTAGAACCACTTTTCACTACCATTACAGCTGCAAGTTTTTTTGGGGATGTCTCTACCAGCTTTGCAGATCTAGAGAGTGACGTTTTTGCCCATTCTTCTTTGAAAAATAGCTCAAGCTCTGTCACATTGGATGGAGAGCGTCTGTGAACAGCAATTTTCAAGTCTTGCCACAGATTCTCTATTGGATTTAGGTCTGGATTTTGACTGGGCCATTCTAATACATGGATATGCTTTAATCGAAACCATTGCATTGAAACCATTGCATTGTAGCTCTGGCTGTATGTTTAGGGTCGTTGTCCTACTGGAAGGTGAACCTCCACCCCAGTCTCAAGTCTTTTTCAGACTCTAATGCCGCGTACACACGATCGGAAATTCCGACAAGAAAACCGTGGATTTTTTCTGACGGAATGTTGGCTCCAACCATTTATCATTTTCCTTCCACTTCACAATTATGTGCCACTTTGTGTTGGTCTACCACATAAAATCTCAATAAAATACATTTAAATTTTGGTTGCAACATGACAAAATTTGGAAAATCTCAAGGGGTATGAATACTTTTTCAAGGTACTGCAGACACAAGTCTGTTTACATCCAGCCAAACATAGTGCCATCACTGGTCTGCCACAGTCCACTGACAAAATACAGATACAAACTGAACAAGTGGGGATATCACAAATAGGCCATCGGTCCCCTTCAGCTGACAGATCCTCTGCTGAACGGAGCAGAGCGATACCATGTGAAGAAGGCCATAGAAGCAAGGTGATCACCTTTTTTTTATAAAAAATGAGTCCTCCCAAAATGTTAATTGCAGTAAACACCATGCTCATTACATGCTACTGAAAAAAAAAGGCAAAATGCATGCAAGAAGAGGAAAGCCTGTGCAAGTGATCTGTAGCTCCGGCAATAAAGGGAGAGCTGACAGATTTGCTCCTGCTGATGACTTTGTGTCTTGTCTCCCCAGAACCGAATTACACTCACTGCACAATTATCCAGAGCGTGTTATTGGATTACCAACCAACTGACACTATTAGCTGCTGAATATTAAAAACGTGACTTATGCTTTCTGCCTGTGTTAATGAGCAAACAAAGCTATCGCTTCCTATGCAGTACAGCGAGTCAGTAATTGCTGAAATATGCACTGAGAGGACTAAACAACTCCCTAATTGTGGAGTGACCTCCGTCCTGCGGGGTGCCTCTTCCACTAACTTTGCCAAGGAAATGCAATGCAAATGCAATGCCTTTCATATCCTGGCAAGGCTGAAATTATATTTAGAAATTAGATTAGCTAGTTCCAACTCTTGTCGGAATATCTTCTGATCCGCTTAATTTTAGGCTGTTCTTAGAACAAAATAAAAAACCTTCATTCCATTTTGCATATGTAGCACTACCCCCGAAGGAGCTGCTGGTTTAATTGGGGTCAGTACTCTGTTTGCAACCCTCTTAACTGGCTCAGACCCTCCCTTGGCACAACTGGTGTAACTGGCAATTGTGAGACCCACTGAATGCTGGGAACACAATTTGGCATGTATAACACAATAACATGTATAAGTATTGTTACCTTTCTCTGGTAGCAGGCCCTCAGGAAACAAAATATTTCAAACAAAATGGTTCATATTCATATAGGGGGGCCCTACAAAAGTCAATATGAAAAAGGTAAAAAGGTTTTCAAACGAAGTTAAAGTGGTTGTAAACCCTTTTACCTTTTTTTTTTTTTTTTTTTACTAACCTGCAAGACAAAGCTATAATGAGCTAGTATGACTAGCATACTAGCTCATTATGTACCACTTACCTTCGATCGGGGCCCCCGAAGTCGTCCGTGTCCCTCCTCTAGCCGCATCCATCGCTGCGGCGATAGCCGGAATGTTACTTCCGGGTATCGCCGCTGCAGCCAATCACAGCGCCGCTCCGGCGCTGTGATTGGCCGGAGCGGCGAAGACGTGACTCCGCGCATGAGCTGTCGAATTCGGCTACGTCGTCGAATGTTGCGACCTAGCCGAATTTGTGAATGGGGTGACTTCAGCGTCGCCGCATTTACATACAAATATCTCCTTAACCGTGTAGGTTAAGGAGATAATTCATGCACCTACAGGTAAGCCTTAATCTAGGCTTACCTGTAGGTCTTTGTTTAAAAAGTGGGTTTACAACCACTTTAAGTTTATTTGCAAACAAGGAAGACAGTCTATGCTCGTGAGCTCCCCCTAGTGGGCAATACCACCCTGTGTCCTGTAAGTGTTAGTTCCAGTCAGGCCTGACAAAGATCACTATACGAGTTCCTCAATGATGGGGGTCTTCGCTAGCAAAACGTTGGTGCACTTTATATTTGTAATCCAAGGTAAATTAAAGATGCAGCTAACTTCCGCAGATATAATGTTTGTGGAAGTGAACTCTCAATTATTATAACGCCAACTTAACTGCGTAATTATCACGCGCTGCACTATGTACTTGGTGAGTGTGAGATGCACTACTCTGGTGGGGGTGAGCCCTGAAAAGTCACAGGCCTATAACAGTTGCAGAACCTGGGCAGGTGCCCGCTCACCCGAACAGGCCTAGTCCACCTCAGTTTCCTCGCTGCTGGCACCTCGATCCGTGGTCCCTCCGCAACGTGCAGTCTCCAGTCCCTCTATCGGCAGCAGTAGATGTCAGCCGACGGCCGACGGACGACTCCGGTCTCTGGGAAGCGCGAGCTGGACACACAAAAAGAGATCACCCTCCAGGCTTGGTGATCCTCCGCAAGGTTGAAGGCCCAGGCTTCAGGCCTAGTCCCTCTGGCAGCAGGCCTCACACACACGTCTTGCAGGGAGGGGGTGAAGATCCAAAGAGGCCGAACAAAGCTCCTCCTCTCCTTTAAGTAACCTCTCCCATAAAGCTGTGCGGGGATGCAATGCACTTTGGGAGGACAACTGCACTGTGGGTACCATAGTCTTATTATCTACTTATGTCAATGGAGTCCTGTTCTCCTGGTACCGCAAGTTCCACAATGCATTGCTTCACAAGTTTAATGACAGTCTTATATTACACCACAAACCGCCACCCCGCTACACTAGGGTGACCAGACATCCCCAGTTTCCGGGGACAGTCCCCGGATTGAGGACACTGTCCCCGGACCAAGTCTGTCCCCGGTTTTGTCCCAGAGATTGGATTTGAACAGGGGCTGGGGCAATTTAATAGACAGTCAGTGCAGAATAAAAATCTGAATTACACCCCCGCTCTGCCGCTCCTACTAGCTTAGGGGGGTGTATTTTTTTTCCATTATCTGTGCCCCTTTCTGATGATCATGTGCTGGTCGGAGCGGAGGGAATATTTCTTCAGTTTCGGGTGCATGCCCATTCAGCTCCGCTCGCATGTTCTTCTGCCTTGGCTCAAGTCCCGGCCAGCCGCCTGCCTGCTTATCTCCTTGCCTTCCTCCATTCCCCACCCAGTAGTAGCTGGGACCCAGAGAGTAAGGCCCCTTTCACACTGGGGCGTTTTTCATGCGGTTTAGCGCTAATATTAGCGCTATTATACCGCATGAAAAATTCGTGCCTGTAGCCTTCAATGTGAAAGCCCGAAGGCTTTCACACTGAAGCGGTGCGCTAGCAGGACCGCTTCAAATGTCCTGCTAGCCGCTTCTTTACAGCGGTGAATGGGACACCGCGGTAATACCGCCCGCAAACCGCAGCAATAGCCACGGTTTGCGAGCGGTATTAACCCTTTTTCGGCCGCTAGCGGGGGTTAAAGCGGAGTTCCACCCAAATTTTGAACTTCTGCTTTATACACTCCTCACCCCCTTACATGCCACATTAGGCATGTAATTTTTTTGGGGGGGGAGTGGGGGCTTCAGTAGGAGTGGGACTTCCTGTCCCACTTCCTCCTTCCGCCCTGGGCTCGCCTAGGCGATACGTCATATCGCCTTGTGGCGGCCCCTCCCTGTAGGCGATCACCTGGGACGTGACAGGTCCCAGGCGATCGCCTGTCCATTCAGAGAGCGCTGCGCTGTTCGCGCATGCGCAGTGAGTGCCCAGCCGTGAAGCCGAAAGCTGTCACGGCCGGGTGCCCACACAATGAATGGAAGCGCCGGCGGAGAAGGGGGGGGGGGAGAGGAGCGGAGCTCCAGGCGGCGCGGTGCTGGACAGTGGAACAGGTAAGTGTATGTTTATTAAAAGCCAGCAGCTACACTTTTTGTAGCTGTTGACTTTTAATAAACATAAAAAAAGGGTGGAACTCCCCTTTAAATTCACCCCCCTAGCGGCCGCATACCGCGGTAAGAACGACGGTATAGCAGCGCTGAAAATCGCGCTGCTATACCGCCACCGCACCTGCCCGCCCCAGTGTGAAAGGGGCCTAAGACTTGACAGGCTGTGAGGGCGGGTGGCGACGGGTATTGAGTCGCTGATTGCCGCCATTACTAGTAAAAAAAAATATGTCCCCGGTTTTCATTTTAAAAATCTGGTCACCTTACGCTACACCAGTGTTTCTCAACTCCAGTCCTCAAGGCGCCCCAACAGGTCATGTTTTCAGGATTTCCCTCAGAGGAAACGGCTGTGGTGATTACTAAGACCGTGAAACTGATCAAATCACCTGTGCAAAATAATGGAAACCCTGAAAACATGACCTGTTGGGGCGCCTTGAGGACTGGAGTTGAGAAACACTGCGCTACACATACTTAATTTTTGCCACTATAAATTTGCTACAGTTGTTCTTAGAGGGAACCTGTCATGAGAGAAACATGGATGTTGCCATTGTTGCTCTCTCTTTTGGAAAATACCAGCTGCCTGGCTATAATCTTCACCCTGATGCTTCAATACTCTTTATTCACTGACCTAGAGCAAGAATGCAAACGGGGACCTTTGACCTTAACCTTTCCTGTCCTGTATGCTTATTGTGGGTTATAGTGATATTAACTCTTTCATGACTAAGCCCATTTCTGTCATTTGGTGTTTACAAGTTAAAATGCGTATTTTTTGCTAGAAAATGACTTAGAAACCCCAAACATTATATATATATATATATATATATATATATATATATATATTAGCAGAGAATCTAGAGAATAAAATGGCGATTGTTGCAATATTTTATGTCACACAGTATTTGTGCAGCGGTGTTTTAAACGCAACTTTTTTTGAAAAATGTATTTAATGAATTTAAAAAAAATTAAAAAGTAAAGTTAGCCCAATTTCTTTGTATAATGTGAAAGATGATGTTACGCCGAGTAAATAGATACCAAACATGTCATGCTTTATAATTGCACGCACCCGTGGAATGGCGACAAACTACGGTACCTAAAAATCTCCATAGGCGACGCTTAAATTTTCTTTTACAGTTACCAGGTTAGAGTTACAGAAGTTACAGAGTTACAGAAGAGGTCCATGGCTAGAATTATTGCTCTCGCTCTGACGATCGCGGCGATACCTCACATGTGTGATTTGAACACCGTTTACATATGCGGGCGTGACTTCCGTATGCGTTTTCTTTACTGCGCGAGCTCGCGGGGACAGGGGCGCTTTAAAAAAAATTATTTATTTTTTCTTATTTATTTTATTTATTTTTATAATAAAAAATTGTGTTTTAAAAAAAAAAAAAATTGATCACTTTTATTGCTGTCACAAGGAATGTAAACATCCCTTGTGACAGTAATAAGTGGTGACAGGTACTCTTTATGGAGGGATCGGGGGTCTAAAAGACCCCCAATCCCTCATTTGCGCTTCAAAGTATTCAGATCACCGAAAACGGTGATTCTGAATACTGTGTATTTTTTTAAATCAGGCGCCATTGGCAGCCGAGTAACCCGGATGTGACGTCCGTGGTTACAGTGAAGAGACTGAATCAAAGCCATGTCTCTAGGCGCCGGAGGTGGCGCATCGTGGATCGGGTCTCCCGGTGGGACGGGAGGCCCGGTAAGAGCGGCGGAGGCGGCGGGGGGGGGGATGTCCCCTCCCGCTCCTCTGGGATAACAACCGAGCGGCTTTTAGCCGCATCGGTGGTTTGCCCTGGAAAGCCAATCGCCGGCTCTAAAAAATTATACCGGGATGATGCCTGCGGCTGCAAGCATCATCCCGGTATAACCCCCGGAAGCCGAGGATGCATGTATGCGTCCGCTCGGCGGAAAAAGTGTAGCTGCTGACTTTTAATAATCGGACACTTACCTGTCCTATGGTCCAGCGATGTGGGCGTACGAAGCTCCGCTCCTCTCCCCCTCCTCTCCATGGCGCCGGCATCACTACTGTGGGCGCCCGGCTGTGGCATTACAGTCGGGCACGCACTGCACATGCGCGACCCGCACTGGCCTGGCAATCTTCTGGGATTATAAGGAGGGAGGGGGGAGAGGTGAACTTCCTTCCGGTGCCGCGGAGCCCCGGGAGGATGTGGGAGCTGGATGCCTCTAAAAAGAGGGTATCCGCTCCCCCCCCCCCCAAAAAAAAAATGACATGCCAAATGTGGCATGTCAGGGGGTCACCGTCGCTTAAAGCGGAAGTTCCATTTTTGGGTGGAACTCCGCTTTAAGGTGGGTTATGTTGCTTTTTATGGTATCCAGATCCACATATTCTTCTTGTTTGTAAAGAATGTCCCTAGGGGAAATGTCTGCCTAGTAATGTTAGGGATAAGCACCCCACCCATGAACCCATGCATTTTTATTTTTAGATATAATAAACCGGCATTTTTTAATATATTTTAGCTGTTAAAATTAATATTTATGGGTATGCTGCATCTTCGTGTTTTAAAGTTTGCTGGTTCTTATGGATCCCCTTGTTTGTACACACTTACGGGAGAAGAATACAGGCCAACATCGGGATGTTGTCTGCGCCAAAACACACATGCAATCAGAAAACACTGGAAATAATATGACACACCTTTGCTCCTCCTCCTCTTCAAAGTGATTGACAGCAGCTCAAATTGGGCACACATACACAATGAGAGTATGAATTATGGGATATGTAGTCATTGGCGTCTGCAGAACTTTTTTCAGGGGGAGGCATCATTTTAAGGTCTGTGTCAGTCAACAGCGGCTGCAGGAGAGAAAACGCTTGGCGACGGCTGATAAAGCCTGATGAGGTGATGTCACCCATAGGTTCCCATGTCACAGTTTTTTATTGGTGCTCCCTCCTCTCCCCTGCATATGCTGCTGGATCACACAGGTGAGATAACATGACCAGATTGGAACAGTCTGAAAATAGGTTAGTCCGCATAGGTGTTAGGTGTAAGGGGGTGGGGGGCAGTTTTTAAGGCTAGCACAAGCTGGAATTCTACTTTCAATCTACCCTCCCTATTGGTGACTTGTAGCAGTGTTAAAGCAGAGATCCACCCAAAAGGGGAAGATCCACTTGTTTGCACCCTCCCCCCTTCCACTGCCACATTTGGCACTTTTTGGGAGAGAGAGTTACCTGGTTTCGCCATGGCGATCTGAGCTACATGCAAAACCATGCAAAATATGCTGGGAGCGACCACAGCAAGTGAAGGTATAAATAAACATACAATTAGGCAATCAATCAATTACAAAAAAAAAATACACCTGCATGGTGCAGCATTGGCTTCAGCCAGTGGAGATTTTAAAATCTATATGGACACAATAACATCTTTATGCTGTTGTGCCCATATAGCTGCTTTTGTGCCCACCAGGGATGAGCCGAACACCCCCCTGTTCGGTTCGCACCAGAACCTGCGAACAGACAGAACGTTCGCGTGAACTTTAGAACCCTATTAAATACAATGGACTCGAACGTTCACAGTAATGAGGGCATGTGGCCTGGTACGGTTCAGGAGGGAGTGGGGGCCGCTCTCTCATCCCCCCCTCTTCCCCTGCGGCCGGCCAGGTTGCCTGCTCGGATAAGGGTCTGGTATGGATTTTTGGGGGGACTCCACTGCATTTTTTTTTTAAATTTGGGGTGGAGTTCCCCTTAAAATCCATGCCAGATCTGAAGGGCCTGGTATGGATATTTAGGGGGAACCCCACGCCATTTTTTTAAAAATTTGCGGCGGGGTTCCCCTTAATATCCATTCCAGACCTGAAGGGCCTGGTAATTGAATTTGGGGGAACCCCCACGCTTTTTTTTATTTTTTATTAATGACTTTTCTATGTATTGATAAAAGCCGACAATTCATTAATAGCCGCGAGTGAGTTTTAAATGACTTTTTTTCCTTCAGAAATGACACTTTGTGCAGGGACAGTTCTAAGCACGGGAAACATGCGCCACTTCACATGCATATCATATACACCCCCCAGGTACGAAATTTAAAGGAATATTTCACTTTTATTGTTTCACTTTAAGCATTATTAAAATCACTACTCCTAAAAAAATGGCAGTTTTTAAACTTTTTTTTGCATTGATACATGTCCCCTGGGGCAGGACCCGGGTCCCCAAACACTTTTTAGGACAATAACTTGCATATAAGCCTTTATAATTAGCACTTTAGATTTCTCCCATAGACTTTTCGAATTTGCCGCGAACACCCCAAATTGTTCGTTGTTTGGCGAACGGGCGAACAGGCAATGTTCTAGTCGAACATGAGTTTGACTCGAACTCGAAGCTCATCCCTAGTGCCCACATAGATGCTGGTGTGCCTCTATATGGGTGCAACAGCATCTATATAGGCACTATAGCAGTTATATGGGCACAATAGCATAAAGATGATATTCTGTCCATATAACTATATAAATATTTTGGCCATACAAATGCTAATGTCACCTATTGTGCCCAGGGACACTGACCTTGCAGCACTGCCAGTGGCGGGACAAGGTTATCTGGTGACCAGGGCGAAGATGCCAAACTGCGCTAAATTTTGGGTGTCTTTAATTAGCCTACAATACAGATTTCTTGTAAAATATTAACAGCTACATACAGAATGCCCAAAATGATTTATACTGAGTGAGAGAGAGATTTTTAGACATTTGTAACTGACCTTAAAGAATATGTAACTGATCACATGCTTGGTCAGAAATGAATTCTTGCAGATGCTCACCTCCTTTGCAATCGAAACATGTAGCCTTAAAAATGTCCATTAGGCTACTTTCACACTGAGGCGCTTTGCAGGCGCTTTAGCGCTAAAAATAGCGAATGCAAAGTGCCCTGAAAGAGCCGCTTCTCTCACTCCAATGTGAAAGCCCGAGGGCTTTCACACTGGAGCGATGCGCTGGCAGGACGCTCAAAAAAGTCCTGCTAGCCGCATCTTTAACGCCGCCCGCGCCCCAGTATGAAAGTAGCCTTACAGATTTGTAATGAGCCTGGGAAGTAGTATAATTGTCCTGGTCTGGGGTTTTATCAGAGTTGCTGGATACTGATACATAGTTACATAGTTAGTCATGTTGAAAAAAGACATCCAGTTCAACCATAAAAAAATAAAAAAATAATATCATACAATCCCATATACCTAATTCTATACCAACAGTTGATCCAGAGGAAGGCGAAAAACCCCAGCAGTGCACGATCCAATTTGCTACAGCAGGGGAAACAATTCCTTCCTGATCCCCCGAGAGACAATCGGATATTCCCCGGATCAACTTTACCTATAAATGTCAGTACCCAGTTATATTATGTACATTCAAGAAAAAATCCAGGCCTTTCTTAAAGCAATCTACTGAGCTGGCCAGAACCACCTCTGCAGGTAGTCTATTACACATTTTCACAGCTCTTACTGTGAAGAAACCTTTCCGTATTTGGAGGTGAAATCTCTTTTCCTCTAGACGCAAAGAGTGTCCCCTTGTCCTTTGTGTTGACCGTAAAGTGAATAACTCAACACCAAGTTCACTATATGGACCCCTTATATATTTGTACATGTTAATCATATCCCCCCTTATTCTCCTCTTCTCAAGAGTGAATAAATTCAGTTCCTCTAGTCTTTCCTCATAGCTGAGCTCCTCCATGCCTCTTATCAGTTTGGTTGCCCTTCTCTGCACTTTCTCCAGTTCCCCAATATCCTTTTTGAGATCTGGGGCCCAAAACTGAACTGCATATTCCAGATGAGGTCTTACTAATGATTTGTACAGGGGCAAAATGATGTCTCTCTCTCTGGAGTCCATACCTCTCTTAATACAAGAAAGGACTTTGCTCGCTTTGGAAACCGCAGCTTGGCATTGCATGCCATTATTGAGCTTATGATCTACCAAAACCCCCAGATCCTTCTCCACTACGGATCCCCCCAGTTGTACTCCCCCTAGTATGTATGATGCATTCATATTATTAGCCCCCAAGTGCATAACTTTACATTTATCAACATTAAACCTCATCTGCCACATAGTTGCCCAATTAGACAGAGCATTGAGGTCGGCTTGTAAATTGGCGACATCCTGTAAGGACGTTATTCCACTGCATAGCTTGGTGTCTTCTGCAAAGACTGAAATGTTACTTTTGATCCCAGACCCAATATCATTTATAAACATATTAAAAAGTAAGGGTCCCAACACTGAACCTTGGGGTACACCACTGAGAACCTTAGACCATTCAGAGTAAGAATCATTAACCACTACTCTCTGAATTCTGTCTTTTAGCCAGTTTTCTATCCATTTACAAACTGATATTTCCAATCCTGTAGACTTTACCTTACACATGAGTCGTGTGTGGGGAACTGTATCCAACGCTTTTGCAAAATCCAAGTATACCACGTCCACAGCCACGCCTCTGTCCAAGGTTTTACTTACCTCTTCATAAAAAGAAATCAGGTTTGTCTGACAACTTCTGTCTTTCATGAATCCATGCTGTCTGTTCCTAAAATATTTTTTTCCAGCAAGAATTCATCTATGTGGTCTTTTATTAATCTCTCCAGTATCTTCCCAACTATAGAAGTTAAACTAACAGGTCTATAGTTACTTGGAAAATACTTTGTTCCCTTTTTAAATATAGGCACCACATTGGCCCTGCGCCAATATTATTAAACGGTAATCTGCAAGCACTGATTACAGACAGACCATGACACAGAACAAGCTGACACTAAGACCCCTTTCACACTGAGGTGCTTTGCAGGCGCTATAACGCTAAAAATAGCACCTGCAAAGCGCCCTGAAAGAGCCCTAGAAGAGCCTCTCCTTTCACTCCAGTGTGAAAGCCCGAGGGCTTTCACACTGGAGCAGTGCGCTGGCAGGACGCTAAAAAAAGTCCTGCTAGCAGCATCTTTGAGGCGCTGTAGGAGCGGTGTATACACCGCTCCTACAGCGCCCCTGCCCATTGAAATCAATGGGCAGCACAGCAGAACCACCCGCAAAGCGCCGCTAGCGGGGGGTTGAAAGCGCCCCGGTAGCGTGCGAATAGCGCGGTAAAAATGGCGGCGCTTTAACCATTGACGGCCCCACCGCCCCAGTGTGAGAGCGCTCTAACCCAGCTTGTTCTACAAATAGAATTTAGCACTTCACCTTAATGGCAGCTTCCATAGCTTGATTCAGGAACTTCTTAGCTGGCCTAGGGTGAGCTCCTGTGACTGTTGGGCTGGACAGTGGCTGCTGAGTGAACTTTATCTTCCTGCTCCGCCAAACCTCACTGCTGCTCTGACTGTGATCACTCTGACTTGGACAGCAGCCAAACCTGGGAGGATCGTCCTTCTCCTGTCTGGTACGGCTTCAGCTACAGAGAAGGAGGCAACCACAGCCTCAGTTCAGTGTGTGGGCTGTATCGGAGTTCAGAGCATGGGGTAGTGTGACAGCTGGGCAAGTTGCTGAAGAGCTTCTCCTGAGTGTTATGAGCATAGTGCAGCTCGCAATCTGGTGCCCCCTCTCCTCCCCGCCGTGCCTGCAAGGACTGCTCACAGACACCAGTGTCTGTATGCAGACACCTTGCCGATTCCAGGGGGGGGCACTTGACCCCCCTTGCCCCTACCTGCGGGCGCCCACAGTCCCAATTTTTGTTGAATTAAGTTATTAGTGCGCACTCCTCAGAAGGATATTTATGAAAGTGGTGCAGAGGAACCTGAAGGACTTTAGTGTTACAGCTAGCATGCCAGCATAACAGATGGTCAACTAGCATTTCCAGAAGAGAAACTTTTCATCTCCCCTGCCCATTATATATTTAGTTATATTTACTCCCCCACTGCTCTGTTTGGTGCTGGGAGTTGAAAGAAATAGCAGTACTTCCAGGTATGAATGAGCATGTGACTCGCTCCAATAAAAGGTGCTGGCCCTTTCAGCAACTTTTAGCCTACACAAGGCATGTAAGTATATGTGTGTGACCCATCCCCCACCCGTATACAAAAATAAATAAAAAGTTCACACTGGAGTTGGGTTTTAAGTACAACCAGCAAAACTGGATGTATCTAGCGACCATGATAAGTTCCTATTTTAAAAGAACATTTTTTAGCGAGGTAAGAGTTCTTCTTTATAGGCATTGTAGTATAAAGTGTGTTTCAAGACAAAGGAGTTCAAAGTCTTCAGAGTTTTGCCCGCTCCCCATATGGGGTTTAAAGCGTTAACTCCGAAAGTCTGAAGCAATTAAAACTGGCTGCCGTGCTGCCAAATAAATCGTATTAGTTGGGTCTTACGGGAGGATTAATGCAACCTTCCCAAGAGGAGCGGAAAGACGCTGATAAAATCCATCCAATGATAGCTACTGATGGGAAGGAGACGAGCAGCGGTTTCTGCTTAATTAGGTTACCTTTTTTTTATTTTCCTATAGACTCATTTTCCTGGATCCTGTTGGGAACCGCTGAAAGATGCAGTGCCAGCAATCTGGACGGTATCTGCTTTCAGACACTGTTGAGCTGACTTGCTCAATACATCAAGTCCCCGAGCCTGACTATCAGAGTCTAAAAGAACGGCCACTGGAACGTAAAGCCGCTGTTTTGTTCTCTTCTAGGAAATGCGCCTTGAATAATCGCCTCGGTTTAAAAAAAAAACATGGCTCATTCAGCATACTGGTTATTAGGGATGAGCCGAACACCCCCCCCGGTTCGGTTCGCAGCAGAACCTGCGAACGAACCGAAAGTTTGCGCGACCTATCAAACCCTGTTAAAGTCTATGGGACTCAAACGTTCGGAATCAAAAGTGCTAATATTTTAAAAGCTAATATGCAAGTTATTGTCCTAAAAAGGGTTTGGGGACACGGGTCCTGCCCCAGGGGACATGTATCAATGCAAAAATAAGTTTTAAAAACGGACGTTTTTTCGGAAGCAGTTATTTTAATGATGCATAAAGTGAAAAAAAAAAGTGAAATATTCCTTTAAATATCGTACCTGGGGGGTGTCTATAGCAGTCTTTCTCAACCAGTGTGCCGCGTAGGGTTGCCACCTTTTCTTCAAGTCAAACCCGAACACTTTAGCGGCGCACGGCAATTTGTATTTAAAGTATAAACTATATACATATATTTTGCTATTAAATAACATTTCTAATCATATGAAGTTAATAACAAGAGTCCCTCTTTACATCAGAGTCCACAGAGTTCCCCTTTTACATCTGAACTCGCAGAGTTCCCTTTCACTGTAAGGGGGAACTCTGCAGACTCTGACATAAGGGATGCTCTGGGGACTCTGACATAAGGGATGCTCTGGGAACCCTGATTTAAGGGGGAACACTGAGAACTCTGATGTACGGAGAAGACTCTGATGTAAGGGGAAACACTGAGAACTCTGATGTACGGAGAAGACTCTGACGTAAGGGGAAACACTTTGGCCTCTGGTGTAAAGGGGAACTCTGATGTAAAGGGTGCTCTGAGAACCCTGATTTGCCTTAGTGTACTCAGAGGCAGGAGAGAGAAGGGGGGAGACTTCAGTCACAGACAGGGATGGATGGTGAGCTCACTCACCCCTTGCCAGTCAGCACTTCTCATCCAGATGTATCTGTGGCTGCTGTACTTCAAATTTCCAGCCCCAACTTTCCTTTTCTGAGGCACAGCGCCGGGGATTGAAGTGTGGGCAGACACAGAGGGGTAGGGGTGGGGGGGAAGAGGTGCAGATCGAGCCCTCTCTCCTCTCCTGTCTGTGTGTGTGGGGGGGTTGTTAGTGTTGGCTTTGGGCAGTATGAAAGAGTGTAACAGACACTCTCAGCTTAGACAACTGCAGCCAGCAACCCTGCTGGGAAGCCAAAGTCCAGTCTAAATAGTGTGTCCGGGTTTCAGACAGTCTGAAACCCGGACACATGATTCCAAACCCGAACTGTCCGGGTGAATCCTGGACAGGTGGCATCCCTAGTGCCGCGGCACACTTGTGTGCTGTCAGAGGTTTTCAGGTGTGCCGCGGGATCAGGGGAGAGAAGGGCTGTCAGATGAGCTTGATCTCCCGATCCCCTGCCGAACTATACATCGGCACTATGAAAAGCTCCGACAGCCTCAAGATTGAAAGTAAAGAGCAGGGGAATGTGCTGTGCTCTCTGCTTCCCCCTAGAGTGCAGTACCTGGTTTAATGAGGAAACAGAAAAGGTACTGTGCTAAGAGCTAGATTTGTTTTAAAAATGGCTTTATACATGTGTCTGTGTGTGAGTGTCTGTGTGTGTGTACATGTGTTTGTACATGTGTCTGTATGTGTGTGTGCGCGTATGTTTCTGTTTGTGTTTGTATGTGCATGTGTGTGACTGTGCATGTGTCTGTGTGCATGTGTCTGTATTTGTGTGTGTGCACGTGTCTGTATGTTAAGGTGACCAGATTTTTAAAATGAAATCCGGGGACATTTTTTATTTTTTTTTACTAGTAATGGCAGCAATCAGCGACTCTCTGCCCATCACCGCCGCCGCCCGCCTGACAGACTGTCAGGTCTCACTCTCCGGGCCCCGACTACTACTGGGTGGGGAGCGGAGGAAGATCACTCTGCCAGGGAAGGCGAGGAGATAAGCAGGCAGGCGGCTGGCTGGGACTTGAGCCAAGGCAGAAGAACATGCAAGCGGAGCTGAATGGGCATGCAACCGAAACGTAAGAAATATTCCCTCCGCTCCGACCAGCACATGATCATCAGAAAGGGGTACAGATGATAGAAAAAATACACCCCCCCCCCCTAATCTAGTAGGAGCGGCGGGTGTAATTCAGATTTTTTTTTCTCATTCTGCACTGACTGTCTTTGATATTGCCCCAGCCCCTGTTCAAATCCAATCCGGGGACAAAACCGGGGACAGACTTGGTCCGGGGACAGTGTCCTCAATCTGGGGACTGTCCCCTGAAATCGGGGATGTCTGGTCACCCTACTGTATGTGTCTGTATGAGTATGTGCATGTGTCTGTATTTGTGTGACTGTGCATGTGTCTGTGTGTGTGCATGTGTCTGTATTTGTGTGTATGTAAACGTGGCTGTCTGTACATCTGTACACGTATGCGTATGTGCATGTGTCTGTATGTATGCTACTTTTAATCCTAAGCCCCCCCCCCTCATTCCTATACGATCAGAACTGCTTTTGTAGGCTTGTTTGTGGTAGCAGCAAGGAATGCTACTCCTCTGAAAAGCAATCTATGCACAGATCGCTTTTCAGGGGCATTTGACAGGTGGTAAAGAGGCATTAAGTTGCCTCCTCACCACCTGTTTTAAGACCGTACATGCAGCATCACTACACCACAACCCCATGCAATGCACACAGTTGGGGGTGGTTGTAGTACAGCCCCATTCACCCTGGGTATACCTCCAGCTGCAGCCACAGCATGTGTACACCCCCAGCAGCTGCCTCTGCAGCTAAAGGGGGAGAAGTTGGGGTTGGTAAAAACAGCTCAACCCTGTGGTTTTACCGCCCCTCCAACCTGACATGAGAACAAGCCCTTGGTTCACATCTGTGTGGCTGCGAGTATGGGGCAGCCTATTCATTTCAATGGGCTTTTCTACCCACAAAAATGCAGGGAAAGAAGTCCCCGACCTTTTTTTAAAAATTGCACTGCACCAAAAGCCCCCCACGTTTTCCAATGCATGGGGTACCATTAAGAATTAATTGCACCCCTAAAGAGCAGAGCGCGATTTTGCGCGTGTTCCGTGACACACAGTAACGTGAACCAAGCCTTGGACTGGGGTGCCTCAAGAATGAAAATACTTTTTAAGGGCGCCCCAACTGGAAAAAGGTTGAGAAACAATCTATTTTTAAGCTTTTTGGAAAACATAGGGAAGGGTTATCACCCCTGTAACATTTGTTTTGCTGTCTGTTCACCTGTTCAGAACATTTCACCTCACTTTCTGTCCCAATGACAAATGTTTTTTGAAAATTTGGGGTTTTTAGTGAAACAAGGATTGGTGATAAAGCATCAGTGGAGAGGAGACACCTTTTTCCCATATTAACTCTTACAGGAGAGAATTTACCTTCCTAGGGGTAGATTTCCTCTCACTTCCTGTTGTCTCCTTCCGTTTGCAAGTAGGAGTCGTTTGTAAGTTGGATGTTTGAAAGTAGGGGTCTGCTGTATATACTCTGCAGAAATTTGGCCCTTAGGTGTTGGTGTTGCCACAACACTGTAAGCCCTCACAGTTACTCTTGGTGGGCGCTGGAACGCCCTGTTGTGAAATATTAGATCAAAAATTGTAATTACATGCCCCTGTTGAACAGGGGCATAAAAATTGGGCCTTAGGCACTGGTGTCACAACACTGCAACCCCTCAGAGATACTCTAGTTGGAGCACAGGAATGAGCCCTGCTGCAAAGTATTGCATAACATTTTTTAATTACACGCCCCTGTAAAATAGGGGCTGAAAAATTGGGCCTTAGCCACTGGTGGCGGTGCTCAGAACCAAAAATGTTCTCACAAGCTATCAGCATGATCATTGAGGAGGAAGAGGATAGTCACTCAGCATAACAGGATAGTCACTCAGCATCAGCATAGGCAGTCTTGAAGGGATCTGACATTTAAAAAAAAAATATTCGGTTACATCAGCATCAGGTGCTTGGTAGCTGGTGGTGATCCAAGACTGATTCATTTTTATGAAGGTCAGTCGATCGACCGAGTCGGTGGATAGGCGCACCCTGTGATCAGTTACAAAGCCTCCAGCAGCACTGAATGTGCGTTTCGAAAGAACGCTGGATGCAGGACAGGCCAGTAGCTCAATTGCATACTGTGCAAGCTCTGGCCAGTGATCCATCCTCAAGACCCAGAAACCCAGAGGATTTTCAGTGGGAAAGGTGTCCAAGTCTGATCTTGCCCCTAGGTATTCCTGAACCATGTAAACCAGACGCTGGTGATGGTTGCTGGAACCGATCATACCTTGGGGCTGCGGACTAAAAAATTGTCTGAACGCATCGGTCAGACGGCCACCTTCTCCACCGCTCCTTCTTTGACTGACCGAAGCCTCAGAAACACGTTGTCCAGGACCAAGAACTTGTAACCTCCCAGTCTCTGGGAACGCGTTGCACAGACCTTTCTGCAAGGCCTCCCAAAGATGTTTCATCCTCTGCTCCCTCTGCGATGGCAAGATATGGTCCGCAACCTTACCGTTGTAACGTGGATCAAGGAGGGTTGCCAGCCAGTAATGATCCCTCTCCTTGATAGAACAAATACGAGGATCCTTCCGCAGGCTTTGCAGGATCAGGGAGGCCATGCAGCGTAGGTTTGTTGAGGCATTTGGTCCGGAGTCCTCTGGGTCACTCAGGACGACATGATCCGCAGCCACCTCCTCCCAGCCACGTACAAGTCCATGGGTGTCTTGGGACTGTAATTGATCCCTTGAAGACTGCTGCTGATGCTGAGTGCTAGGCTCCACCTCCATGCTGACACAATCCTCCTCCTCCTTCTGTTCCTCTTCCTGTATGATAGGCGGGCCAGCAGGAACACTGTCTGGATAAAGGGGGCCTTAAGAGGTAAGGAAGTCCTCCTCTTCCTCCCTCTGTTCTGCCTCAAGTGCCCTGTCCATTATTCCACGCAGCGTGTGCTCCAACAGGTGGTCAAGAGGGACAGTGTCACTGATGCATGCACTGTCACTGCTCACCATCCTTGTGGCCTCCTCAAATGGTGCCAGGACAGTGCATGCATCCCTGATCATGACCCACTGGCGTGGCAAAAAAAACAAGCTCCCCTGACCCTGTCCTGGTGCCATATTAGCATACTCATTGATGGCCCTCTGCTGCGTGTGCAGCCGCTGCAGCATGGCCAACGTTGAGTTCCACCCAGTGGGCATGTCACAGATTAGGCGGTTCTTGGGCAGGTTAAATTCCTTTTGCAGGTCAGCCAGCCGAGCACTGGCATTATATGACAGGCGGAAATGCACACAGACCTTCCTGGCCTGCCTCAGGACATCCTGTAAGCCCGGGTACCTGCCCAAGAACCTCTGCACCACCAAGTTAAGGACGTGAGCCAAACAGGGCACATGGGTCAGGTGTCCCTGTCGGAGGGCGGAGAGGAGGTTGGTGCCATTGTCGGAAACCACCATTCCTGGCTTAAGCTGGCATGGTGTCAACCACCTCTGAGCCTGCAACTGCAGAGCTGACAGAATCTCTGCCCCAATGTGGCTCCTGTACCCCAAGCACACCAGCTCAAGCACCGCATGGCATGTCTTTGCCTGCGTACTTGCATAGCCCCTTGAACGCCTACGGAGCACCGCTAGTTCCGAGGACAAAGCACAGGAAGAGGCCATGGAGGAAGAAGAGGAGGGGGTGGAGGAGAGAGGTGTGTCAGAATCACCAGTAGTAGCATTTTGGAGGCGTAGTGGCGGAACAACCTCCAACACTACTGCACCTTGTCCTGCATCCTTCCCAGCTGCCAGCAGAGTCACCCAATGTGCCATGAAAGATAGGTAACGTCCCTGTCCATGCCTGCTGGGCCATGAGTCATGCACCTTACCGCTGACCGCCCTGTCCAGCGAGGCCAAGACATTGCCTTCCACATGCCGGTAGAGAGCCGGAATCGCGTTCCGTGAGAAAAAGTGGCGTATGGGAACCTGCCACTGAGGAACCGCACATTCCACAAACTCATGGGAGGGGGCAGATTCTACCAACTGAAAAGGCAGCAGTTGAAGTGCTAGCAATTTAGCCAAGCTAGCATTCAACCGCTGGGCTTGTGGATGGCTGGGAGCGAACTTCTTTCGGCGGTGCAGCAGCTGGGGCAGGGAAATTTGCCTGGTACAATCTGACGTTGGTGTACCAATAGCAGATTGCCCGCAAGTACTTGGCTGTGACACACATAATTCTACACCTTCATTCCTCTCAGTGCAGGTTTCAGAGAGGACTGAAGGTATAGTGGGGTTGGAAATCCCAGCTGATGAGGAGCAAGGAGTGGTCCGCTTTGTTCTTTGGTGTGGGTCATTTAGGTGTGCTTGCCAACGAACTGCATGGCAGGTCGACATATATGTCTGATCAAGCATGTGGTGCCCAAGCGGGTGATGTTTTGGCCACGCGAGATACGCCTGAGACATATGTTGCAAAAAGCAGCGCTGCGATCTGATGCACTCGTCCCAAAAAAGGCCCACACCAAAGAACTTTTGGAATAACGCGCAGAGACAGCAGCGGCCTGCACATGCGGAGCTCTGCGGTGTGATGCTGTCAGTGTGCTGCCCTTAAGCTGGCCCCTGGAGGGCATCCTGACTCGTTGGACATGTGCCTCCTCCTCTCTCCTATCAGGCACCCACGTAGAGTCTGTGACCTCATCATCCCCTCCCTCCTCATCACTGTAGCAAACCTGGCAGTATGCTGCAGCTGGGGGAACATGACTGCCAGATTGCTGTCCCTCTTGGGCACCCCCTCTCTCTGAGCTCACGTTACTGCCTTCCTCTAGCTGGGAACCATTATCGGAGCTTTCAAAACGCTGGGCATCCTCCTGGAGCATGTACCCAACACTGTAGTCAAACAGTTCGGGGGACTCCTCAGGAGGACATGGTGGGGCTAGGGAAGGAGTGACTGATGGCATTGAGCCGAGGCAGCTGCTTTGCCAGACAAAGTACCCTGAGCCTGGGTGAGAGAGGATGAGGAGGATGAGGACGGCTTGGTCATCCACTCTACCAAGTCTTCGGCATGTTGCGGCTCAAAACAGCCAGCTGCCGAAAAAAAAGGCAAGCATGTCCCACGGCCACGTGCTGATGAGGATGCACCGTGTCCACGACCAGCACTGTTGCCTCTAGACCCAGAGCCTGCTTGCCCTCTTTTATTGGCTCATGACTGTCTGCCTTTCCTTGTTGTCCTTCCAGACATACTAATGGCCTGCAGGGAGATGTAGCTGCACAAAGCTGGGATGTATATATATATATATATATATATATATATATATATATACTGATTATACTGCAGCTAGCAGAATCAACTGCCTGCCTATAGTATTATTAGTATTAGAACACCAGCTATTGTCTTCAGTTAGCTTTAGTTGCACATTGTGCAGAGGACACAGTACGCTAACTGAAAATACTGCAGCTCCCTGCCTGTGGTATTTGTATGGGAACACCAGCAATTGTATTGAGGTAAGCTTTAGGTGCACACCGTGCAAAGGACACTAAAGCAAAATACTGCAGCTCCCTGGCCTGTATTTGTATCAGAACACCAGCAATTGTATTGAGGTAAGCTTTAGATGCACACTGTGCAAAGGACACTAAAGCAAAATACTGCAGCTCCCTGCCTGTATTTGTATTAGAACACCAGCAATTGTATTGAGGTAATCTTTATGTGCACACTGTGCAAAGGACACTAAAACAAAATACTGCAGCTCCCTGCCTGTATTTGTATGAGAACACCAGCAATTGTATTGAGGTAAGCTTTATGTGCACACTGTGCAAAGGACACTAAAGCAAAATACAGCAGCTCCCTGCCTGTATTTGTATCAGAACACCATTAATTGTATTCAGGTAAGCTATAGGTGCACACTGTGCAAAGGACACTAAAGCAAAATACTGCAGCTCCCTGCCTGTATTTGTATCAGAACACCAGCAATTGTATTCAGGTAAGCTTTAGATACACACTGTGCAAAGGACACAGTACACTAAGTGAAAATACTGCAGCTAGCACAATAACCTGCCTGCCTGTCAGTATATTATGAAGAGAATAACAGGAACGGATCTAGCTAAACTGAATACAGTGTATAAATATATATACACAACACCTAGGATGCATATATATCCTCTACACACTGGAACTGAAGCTAACTGACTCGCCTGCCTGCTCTGTCTAACTCAAATTAAATGACACTATCTCTCTCTCTCTCTGTCTTTAACCACCGCCGCAACACACTATACAAGGCCACCATGCATGCGGCCTTATATAGTGTGGGGCGTGTACTAAACCCCCTTAGACATAATTGGCCAAAGCCACCCTGGCTTTGGCCAATTATGGCTCTCCATTTTTTCCGCGCTGTGATTGGCCAAAGCATGCGGGTCATAGTGCATTCTTGGCCAATCATCAGCCAGCAATGCACTGCGATGCCGCAGTGAATTATGGGCCGTGACGCGCCATTTGAATTTGGGCCAAACTGAACATTATGTTCGAAATTTGGCGAACGGCCGAACAGACGATGTTTGAGTCGAACATGGGTTTGACTCGAACTCGAAGCTCATCCCTACTGGTTATTCTAAACTGGAAGCTTTCTGTAGATTCTAATAGAAGAGATGCTTAGAACTCTAAATATAACCTATAAGTAATTCTAGGGTTTTTTTTCAGCAGGAACACAAGGGAAAACAACAACTCCAGCAATGAATGTTTGTAATGGCAAGGGGTACTGGAAAGTCTATGATGCTGGCTGGCTATAATCTATTGTGTTATGGAGATATTCCTAACCTCGCTTAAATGCTTAAAATAAGTGATTAAAAACCTTTTGTCTATATAAAATGAAATCAAACGATAGCGTCGGGAAAA
The DNA here is from genome assembly GCA_029206835.1 of Rana muscosa. Lineage (NCBI taxonomy): Eukaryota > Metazoa > Chordata > Amphibia > Anura > Ranidae > Rana > Rana muscosa. The sequence goes on along the minus strand of CM055118.1, from coordinate 179,690,819 downwards.
GAGAAAACAATGACATTTATTTATACAGAACTGGTACCCCCTAATAGCAAGGTGATACCAATGTTACACGATAAATAATAGGATTATTGCTATGACAAACATGATACCAATGTTACATGATAATAGGAACAAGAGAGCAAACGCAAAATAATATTAATCTTAAACATGGGAGAGAGAGAGAGAGAGAGGGAGAGAGGCAGAGAGGCCGAGCGAGAGGGAGAGAGAGAGAGAGAGAGAGAGGGAGAGAGAGGGAGAGAGACAGAGAGCTTATTACGTCACCATGTCGTCTGCGTCAGATCTTCATTCGCAAGGGGCTCTAGCCATGAGTGTATCTGACTTTTATACCCCCTATGCCAACCAGAACCCAAAATCCTGTGGTCTCATTGGTTTAAAGCTGACCACCTGATTGGTTGAAATCTCAAACCTCTCTACTTAGCCTTCCAAATCTAAACCAGAAATACTTGCTGCTTTTATCAGATAGGTGTGTTCCTTTGATGCTCAGTTCAACAAGTTTCTCACATTAGCAAGCAGGCTAAGATAAATTTAAGTCACCTTAATAATAAAGTATTGTAAAAAACATATACAACCATATATACACGTAGCTTCTTGTTATAAATATGGATTTGAAAAATCTCCACCACAGTCCCCCCTGAAGTTCATTCTTGAACTTATGAAGTCCCTTAATGATTTTGTACCCACCCACAACGGCCCAGAAGCCCTGACCCTTCCCCCACCACCACTGCGGCCTCTTCCTTTCTTGAACCCGCCGTAACCCATCAAGGTAGACTTGAGACAGTTCTGGTGCCTTTGAGACTTCACATCCGAACCATGAGAGTCTGTACTGCAATGCTTCATCGCCCCGCTGCATTGAAGGAGCGGAATTCAAACATTACTGGCGGGATCCTTGCATATTTAGTCCTGTAGCTTGGAAATATGGTGTTATGATTGTCACGATTGGATAGGACCGCGAGACAGCACTTTTCAGCATGGTGAAGGAAAGTTTCAGAAGAGTCTTATTCGTGGCACGTTTTTCTTAAGAGATGCGTTGCTTCTTCAGGTGGTGGTTGGGCGGGCCTCCGGACAGTCGTGCATGAATACAAAAAAAAAAAAAAGAACAAAAAGGAGAATGTCAGACAGGAGTTATTGGCGGAATGTCAGACAAGAGTAGTGGCGTGGCCACTAAGACTGAATATCTTATGAGGGGTGCAATGTGGACGAGTAAGGTGGGATCCCCACAGGGTACCGAGACCGAGCCACGGCCAGTATCATCCATTGCCCTTGATGGTAGGGATAGTCAACACTGTCTGCTATTGTCAGGTCCCTGGGTTCACCACACCTGCTCACGGGGCTCAGGTTAAAGCAGTGGGCAGATTAGGGTAGGTAAAATTACATTAAGACATGGGACCTGGATGTCCAGGGATACTTTGTGAAATATGGTATTTGTATGTTTCAGGAACCCATTCTATGGAACCCACTGGACTCTTAAAAAAATGGAGTCAGGCAGAGACGGTAAACCCTTACAATTCACAACTCATCTCTGATATTCAAACAAAAGTTCCAGAAGATGAATACATTTATTTTCCAAGATAAAGCAGAATATGAACCAAAGAAAGTAGGAAAGAGAAAAGAGAAAAAAGAATACAATAAGCAACAAAACATACAGGTTCAATGCTGCTTCGACCCAGACCGTTTGTCACCCATTTCCCTTTATGTCAAAGAGCACTGACTCTGCATTAAAAAAAAAAACAAACAAACAATATATAACTGTCCTGAAACAGTGCCTCGAAAAATAATATATTGTGGCTGTTGCAGCAGCAGCTTGGCAGAAAAAAATAAAAAATAACTAAAAATAAAAATAACATAAAGGAGGAAAAAAATAAAAATAGATAACTCTTCTATCCTATTAGTGATCAACAGGTGAACAGGATCACTGTCACTAACCATTTACAAGTCGGGTAGAAAAACAAAAAAATAAAAATATTTTAAAAAGGAGAGGCTAAACCAATGGTTGCCAAAAAATTTTTTTTAGAATTTAGTCACCCCGACTGTCCTTTAATATTACAGATTGAACAGGCTTATCCCTAGAACAAAAACAAGAAAAATATAGTTCTAGGGTCCTCTCTTAAATGCGCTACTCTAAATCGGTCTCTTAATAGTGACCCGCATTGGGACCGCAACAGGGTGGAGTTTACTAAAGTTTTTTTTTTGGCCCCAGAACATCCTGATTTCCATCTCCCTTGTTATCTCCTCCCATGCTCCACCTCAGGACTGCTCCAGACCCTCTGGACCTGCCCACCTTTAAAACCATACGCCCAGCCAGGCGCTCCCCTTTCCACACCTAAATACTCTTTTATTCCAGGAAGCCTACCCCGCCTCCACCTAAAATGTTACCCCAGCCCGCTCCATATCAGATAATTCCCAGCGGCTATTATTTTGTTCCACCCCCTCCTCTTAGATTATCAACCCCTAGAGAAGGGCCTTTTTATTCACGCCTTGCCCGAACTGTTGGCACCAATTAAATCCTGTTGCCCAAAGTTTAACTACCCATCTTTTAACTCCTCCCCGAATCCCAACGGAAGTTTCACTAAGTGTAAGGGGATGTCAGGTTTTATAAAAAAACTTTCTTTCGGGGCTATAGGGGTGAAACCCGGGGTTCCTTCTATATCCCTCCCAAGGACAAGAGTGTAGGTACAATAGACTCCCCGAGGTAGTGTACCCTGCTGAGTACAATTCAACCTGATGCTGAAAACAGTGTATCATTAGCCATGTGATGTCAGCATCAGTACCCCAGCATCCGGTATTGAGTCTAACACCTACACCATCGAAGCAATGACAAAAACCCACAAAATTCTATCCCAGTGACCATGCCCAGGGTATATCATGCACCCCTACCTATTGTTAGGTTCAAGAAACACCCTTGTTCCATGCCTAACGCCACATCAGTATCCTCTAGGTCAAATAACCAAACTCGCCTATATCCCAAATAATACCCAGGTGCTTCCTTCCCAGCAATGATCTCCCCATCCAGAACACAGCGTGAAATACATTCACCACTGTGTATTGGCCGTGCAAGGGACATTGTGTTCACACCTCTGACAGAGGGAAATATCAACCTGCCCCCAGCTTCCGTACCCTCTGATCACAGGTGGGTTCCTTAGCCACAAATGCAACAAGATAGAATCCCCAGTCAGTAAGCCACTGGTGCCCTCAACTCTACAGACCGAGTCTGCATTTCTGTAACACCTTTCACAATCCAAACCAGTACAGCCCATCCAGGCATTCGACTACCACTTTGGATTAGTGTAGGCGACGTGTTTTGGCACAGTCTCACTGAGTGGTGATGCTAACTCATCAGGCCACTGCCCCTCATAGAGAGATTTGTACAATCAGCTTGATGCTGGTTGACAACTCCACCTGCCCATGTGTGCACACCAGAGCCAATGACATATATCTGCCCTGTACCATCTCACACTCTCTACCAACCTCTCACCATGGTTGATGAAATCTTGAGCCACTTTACACTGTGGTTCTCTTTCCCCCCCATATAGTGCTGAACACATCCCTCCTCTCCTGGTTATTCCTCCGAGATAAGCGTCCTGTACTCTGTGTCCGCACATCTCTGGGAGCAAGCCACTGGTACCATGACCGCGCTTGATTCAGTGTGTATTCAGTACATATAGGATAATAGGTTTTCATCAACCATTATAAGATGCTGGAGCGCCATGTGGTGATGGAATACTGTAGATACCTGCACCATATTCAGTGTCCCACCTGTCCCCCAAAAAAAACAAAACAAAAAAAACATTTCCTCCTTTCCATCCCTGTCCGGACTCAAACCCCTCAGAACCAGATGGACTCCAGTGTGTAACCCAGTAGAGTGATAGGATAGTACCCAAATTGACCGTAATATAGGCACAATGTTCCGTCCCTGCCATTAGGGATGAGACTAGTACTAGTTACATTTTGACAACCCTGAACTGAGTCATCCACCACTCCATAGGACTCATAGTCAATTCAGATACTACCCCACCTGCCTGTCTTTATAAGGTGGAACTTGTCACACTGAGTAAGAGTCAGTCAACTCTCCGAGGTTTTTAATTCTGGCCAGTGCAAGTTGAATGTCCTACCCTTTCCCTGATATGTAGCCCAGGACCTCCCAATGTGTTCCTGATTATCTCCAACTCCATAGTGTTTATGGTACCCAGTGACCCGCCTCCCGCTCCAAAGACAGTCGCCATCAAGCCTCTCTTTTTCCTAAGTCATGGGATATGGTCTGGATACCCGGATTGAAAACCACCTGCCACCAGGTACACCCAATCCCTCATATAGACTGCACACCTTCTCCCTCCTCTTTCAATTCGGTATTCAGACAGTGTTATACTTCACCCCTACAACACAAGCTGCCTACACTATTCAGACAGGACTCCCATGAATGACAGGAGCCTAGTGCCACACTGGGGCACTGGTCTTCTTGGCCTGCAAGACACAGACAACTAGTTAAGGTTCACAAGGACTCTCGGACAGGAAGGACACCTATGGGTGTAAACTGAGGAGAATACGGCATGCCCACACCTCTATCTGATAATACCTCGGACGTGAGGGCTCTTGGAACAGCCAATCGCTGGTAACACCCCATACAACCTTCCTGCACAATTTTTCCCCAGACTCGACCAAAACTATACAATATGAGGCCAGACCTATACCCTCTCAACTTGTATGCAATCAGGCAGGCCCTCATACCACACATCTGCAGGTAAATCTAAAATAAATGGGAAAACAAAATTGCATAATGTGTATCCAGCTTGAGAAACTGCTGCTACCAGACACACCTGACCAGCAGACTAAGACAAATCCCTTGCAGCACTGAGGCGCTGGGACCACTGAACAGTAGGGGGTACCCGAGCCGACCGGTGTGCCTTGAAACACACAGATATTTATTAGGCAATTGGTAACAAATAGCCACATAAACAGTCCCAGCAGGAAACTATGAGAAGGGTTGGTTTCCCCTATTTCAGAGAGATGGGATTGCTTGGTGACACGGTAGGAAAACAGGTTTGAACTACATTTGGGGACACACAGATAGCTAGGGACATTAGCATACCTTAGCTTCAGGCAATGAGCCAAACTCGTACAGCCAGGTATGGTTGGGCGTGTACCTAATTACAATGACAGCGAGGGGGGGTGTAAGCAGTCCTACTCCTGAACACAAGTTCGCCCAAAGTAACATCAGACCATTACCCTTTTACCACTAAGTGCAGCACCCCTGGCAGAGATTTATAATGCTCCTTAGCCTCACATATGTGTTAGAGTGCCAATTATCCCCAGCAGTCTTACTCAACTTTTATGCAGACTTCAGTTAATTGGTTCTGCTACTCAGTAGATCAGAACATACAACACACGCTGGGTGGTCCAAAACACAACCGAATGGACTGACAACTAGACATTCCAACTAGATAATGGTGGCGACAACCTAAAACATTTTACATGTGAAACCCGACCAACCAGGAAAAAACACTTTTTTATCACGTTGTTCTCTGGAAGCTACGATTTCCTCTTGTTCTGAAAGCCAGAAAACCCAATTATCGACTCTGAGGGATAAAATTCCAATAACAGTTAGTGATAAACATTCCATTTTTCGCAATTTACAAAAAACAATTCCAGTAACAAGACATTAGCATATGAAACACAAATATACATTACATTACATAACCCGTGCACTTTTTTTTAAAATACCAAAAATTGTTGAGCTCAACTTTTAATTAATATGTATTACATAATACACATTAATACCACGTGGTTTTGGTTTCCCCAAAAAAAAATTATTCACCATGGTGAGAAAAAAATTAGCAACTTGTACTGTGCTGGAAAAAAACTGTCACTCTTACATTTATCATTCTCCTCCCATTTTCTTCCTCATTACAGACTGACGGAAGAAATGCGTGGTGCAGGAAAAAAGAAACAATGAAATAGCCTATGATACTTTTTCCTCCCTCAGACTCGTATTTATCCATATGTACAGCTGTCTACATACACCTGTTCTCTGAGTACAAAACTCCTTGGACCTGAAAAATACTTATAAGCAAAATCATTACTCTATCCTTCATATTTGACCTGCAAAGAATGGTAAAACAATAATGACATTCCTGTACATTGGTAAATTGTCAATGACATTCTTTCAAAACCGATTCAAACAAAACCCTCTGTAACCCTTACTTTTCCCGTTCCTACAAACATACAACAGCCGCGACGCATCGGAGGATCGCCGCGGTAAGTTCGAACATATTCACGTTACTACATACAAACATTCCGATACAAACGTGGGGGAGATACTTCATAGTTTCCAAAACCACAAATGAAAAAAACAAAAACAGCCAGCATTCTACCTTCACTCTTTCAGCAACAGGAGAAAAAAAAAATACAATGGGAAAAACATGAGAGCAGCTCGAGAACCTGGCCTGGACCAGCCATACAAAGTTCAAACAAATGGGCATGAGAATCTAACCACTGTTCCGCCTCTGAGAATCACGAAAGCGTGTACTACACCTCCATCAACACTCATCATTACAGATTTCTGAAGCCACAGCTCAACTACATCCAAGGTACCCTTTATTCTGAGGTCTCGTCCTCCAGACATCAAAAGTACCTTCCAAAGGAGTACACCTTACTGTACCCTCTGACCAGATATGTCATCCTTTAAGGGGTCTCATGTCCGGAGCCCCAAACCCAGATCTCATGTGCGGTGCAGCTGTCTGACTGGTGGGGAGCCTAATTTTTTCCTCCCAAGCATGGACGGCACATTACCCATGACGATTCGAATCGCTTATGAAGTGTCCCGAGTCCAGGACACCCTTGCGCTTTATTTTTGGAGCGATTATGGTTTACGGCTTTATTACCATAATCGACCCCCGGAATCCCGGTTATTTTACACGGCCTGACCGGGGCTGTTAGCGTACTACTCCTCACGTTTATGTTAATCACAGGAATTCCGATTATTCTACACGGCCCGACCTGTCTCGCGATAAACGTGTTTGTCAGACGAGCTGCAAAGCACCATGAAATCCTCCACTATTCAAAACAATATTATGGCTTCTTTCTACCTGCATCTAGATGTTACAATAATAGTGATGCCTCCTGTTTGCTCTCCACCCAAAACTGTATTACAGTACAAAACTTCACAAAATTGGAACGAAATGTCCTAAACTTTTTTAACGGTACCATTTATCAACCAATCATAATACTTCACCACAAAATCCCTTGCTGAATCGTCTTCTGTAACACAAACACATTTTAGTAAAAGCACTTTCACAAAAAACTATTACAGCCTGGCTCAGGTCATTTGCATGTCAATACAATTTGTTTTACATTCTCACAGATCTGGTTGGAAAGAAAGGGGGGTCATTTCGGGCTGTCAGCAGCTGAGAACATAATGTCACAGATCCGCACTACACCTCTCGCATAGTCTCCACACACACATATTCACACACTTGGTCAAAGATGACCTCTAGACCTCACACAAATCAGAATCTTTTCTATCATAACCTGTACTTCTTAAACCCATAACATCTGTTTGGTCAGGTTCCTCCTTGTCCCCCTGTTCATCATTATTCTACCATCCATGCACAATAAGCATCTCTTTCCCAAGCATTTGGCTTGACCGTACCATTTTTTTTTTCAAAATACAATTTCCCAGTCCACCATTCCCAACATTGCATATTTCCCAACTCAAGGCCCCTGTATCAATCCTTTCTTCCTTCGGGGTCAAGTGGTAAGGTTCCCCACGGTTAGACTCCCTCTTTGAAGCGATTTTATTACCCATCCTTTACGGACGAAAGACCTTGAACTGTTTCCCAGAGTTAGCTACTCTGTGATCAATGATTGGGTCGACAGGTACCGCCCCTGTCGCCGTTGCAAACCTTTTTTCACTACTCTGCCAGAACAACCACTGCTCTGACTATAGTCCTTCAAAAAATAAGCCTGGAAATCTTCCCAACTAAATAAATAGTTTAATCTCCCCGTGGACTTCTCCAAGGTATTCCAAAAATAAATAAATAAAATGACTGTATCACAGGGCTTCCCAAGCGTTAAGCTTGATTAGACCCTCTGATTGCTTGTAGTGCAGGAGGCAGTTTTGTTTGCTAACCTGGAACTTCCCATCTCAAACTCTAAACGCCTCTCAAGATGGCCGACAAGCCAAGCCACCACAAAATGGTGGATGACCACCGCACATCTCATGGACATGACAAAATGGTGGATGATGCCCAATTTTTTTCCCGCCAAAACCAGCTTGGCACATACCACATGGGTTCCCACACACACAGGAAAACAAAAAATAGTCTCCATCAGATTGCAACACCGAAAAAAAACGCACTACTCCATTCGCACCAAACATCAAAATCTGCCCCAACAGCTTACAATCCCCCCGTTAGTAGTTTACACAGAAAGATAGATTCCCATACATCCAGATAATTCAGTGTGATTTAGTCTCCGTTTCCACTGATGCAATTCGCCATGTGACTTTGGGCACAAAGTCGCATTACAAATCGCTTCCCATTGATTTCAATAGCACCCATTCCAATCTATGTGACTCAAAGCTGCAGTGACTCTATCAAAATCGCATTCAACACCACACCACAGTCGCACTAAAGCTGCATTTCAACGTCACATGACATTGGAGTTGCGACAGTGGAAACGCAGCCCTGTACGCACAGGTTTGTTTCAATCCCAAAGATTGGCCTAATCTTAATCAAAGGGTCAACTGAAATTGATTCCAAACAGAGCCCTTATCATTCATACCGATACCCTGCTGCAATTTCATTCTATATACATACATTATTCAAAAATCAGTCTCATCAAAATATTCGCCTAGACACGGGGCACCATCTGTTACGGAGATAGTCCTAACCTCGCTTGAATGCTTAAAATAAGTGATTAAAAACCTTTTGTCTATATAAAATGAAATCAAACGATAGCGTCGGGAAAAGAGAAAACAATGACATTTATTTATACAGAGCTGGTACCCCCTAATAGCAAGGTGATACCAATGTTACACGATACATAATAGGAATATTGCTATGACAAACATGATACCAATGTTACATGATAATAGGAACAAGAGAGCAAACGCAAAGTAATATTAATCTTAAACATGGGAGAGAGAGAGAGAGGGAGAGAGGCAGAGAGGCCGAGCGAGAGGGAGAGAGAGAGAGAGAGAGAGGGAGAGAGAGGGAGAGAGACAGAGAGCTTATTACGTCACCATGTCGTCTGCGTCAGATCTTCATTCGCAAGGGGCTCTAGCCATGAGTGTATCTGACTTTTATACCCCCTATGCCAACCAGAACCCAAAATCCTGTGGTCTCATTGGTTTAAAGCTGACCACCTGATTGGTTGAAATCTCAAACCTCTCTACTTAGCCTTCCAAATCTAAACCAGAAATACTTGCTGCTTTTATCAGATAGGTGTGTTCCTTTGATGCTCAGTTCAACAAGTTTCTCACATTAGCAAGCATGCTAAGATAAATTTAAGTCACCTTAATAATAAAGTATTGTAAAAAACATATACAACCATATATACACGTAGCTTCTTGTTATAAATATGGATTTGAAAAATCTCCACCACAATTGTAACTGGTGGGGGCCTATTGTTGCTAGGGGGTCTATTGTTGCAAGGGGCATTTTATGTTGCTCAGGGGTCAATTGTTACTGCAATGGATCTACTGTTGAGGGAGAGGTCTATTGTTGCTTGCTGCTGGAAGATCTGTTGTTGCTGCTGGGGGTTTATTGTTAGAGAAAATAAGGAGGGAATCCCTGGTGCCGCAAATCCACAAGGTTGTGTGATGGTGAAAGAGACAACCTCAGCCTGGGCTCCCCCCAGACCAAGCCCCTGACACGTTTCACTCTGCCCCAGGAGCTTAGTCATGGCCTCCCTGGGATTCGCTCCTTCCTTTCTCTATTGACCACAGGAGATGGGTTGAGCTCCATTCCCTTGCCAGCACTCCCATAACAGCGGACTCAGAACCATCTACATTACTCCCAAGACTGAAAAACTAGCCTGAGCAGCACACCAATCTACCGTGGGTCACAGGGGGTTAATTGTTGCGGGGGTGGTATTTTGAAACAGGGGCTCATTGTTGCTGGGGGGGGGTATAATATTGTGTGAATGACCTATTGCTGTGGGGGATCTATTGATTCTGGGGTGAGATATAATGTTGCTTGGGTGCGGTCTTTTGTTGCTAGGGGGATATATTGTTGCTGAGGTGTGGGTCTATGGTTACTGGGATAGGGTCTACTATTGCTGGGGGGTTCTAGTGTGGTTGTGATGGGGTCTAAGGTTGCTGGCTGCAGGGGATTGATTTTACTGCTTTTTTTGTTACCATTTAGAATCTGCATACAAATTACTTAATGGGTTACTAAACTCTTGTTTAAAAAAATAAAAAATAAAATAACAAACATGTCATACTTACCTCCTCTGTGCAGTTGGTTTTGCACAGAGTGGCCCCGATTCTTCTCTTCTGGGGTCACTCAGCGGTGCTGGTGGCTCCTCCTCTTTTAGAGTGGCCCGTCAGAGAAGCGCTCTTCTGCAGGACACTCGCGCGGGCGCACTCCCGTGTCCTGCTTCTGCGTTTATTGACACAGAAAGCAGGACTCGGCCCCGCCCTCCGGCGCCCAGGGTAATTGGATTTGATTGGCAGCAGCGGGAGACAATGGCTGTGCTGCTATCAATCTATCCAATCAGGACACAAGACACCAGCCATAGCTGTTGTGCTCGTTCCCCAGGGCTTAGTTAAGTAAAATGGGGGGTCTCGGGGGCTGCAGCATGAGAGGTTTTTACAAGGGTTTACAATCCCTTTAACACCACAAAATTATACTTGGTTCTGGATTCTCTAAAAGGGGTGTTACTGGGAGATGGGTTAGGGTGGAGCCAAGGGACGGCAGGTAGGGGTGGAGATTGGGGCTGCTATTATGCAAATTAGCTAACTTCCTAAACCAAACAGCCTGAATTATTTGCCGTCCGTGCCCGCTCCACTATATGGGTGATTGGGAGTTAAGATTGGCGGCCAATCGGGTCTTCAGACTCCTAGCCAATCGGGACTCGGGACTCAGGACCCGCTTCCTGAATGGCCGAGAGGAGAAACAGGAAGACATTAGTAAATATTAATTCATGAATGTCACACAACGGGGTGAACTTAGACACACAGAGCCCACCCTTTTTGAAGCCTCCGGCTCTAATCATGTGCTTCTGAAAAACAAACAAACAATGGAATCCATGCGTCCGACGCCCTGCATGTAGATTAGAGGCCGGACGCATTGATTAGGGTGGCGGCGCCCCCAATGGACGGGCTAACACTGGTACTAATGTTAGCAGCATAAAGATTAAGAACAGTAGTGATGAGCCGAACACCCCCGGGTTCGGTTCGCACCAGAACCCGCGAACTGACCGAAAGTTCGCGCGAACATTAGAACCCTATTAAATACAATGGATGCGAACGTTCGGATTCTAAAGTGCTAATTATAACGACTATTATCCATGTTATTGTCCGAAACAGAGTTTGGGAACCCGGGTTCTGCACCAGGGGACATGTATCAATGCAAAAAGAAGTTTTAAAAACTGACGTTTTCCGGGAGCAGTCATTTTAACCACTTCCTACCGGGTCATAGACATATGACGCCGGCAGGAACCCTCCCTCCCTCCGGGCGGACGTCATATGACGTCCTTTTTTCCCGGCCGTCTATGGGGCGCGCGCGCGGCAACGCTCGTGACCCGGTGAGTGTGCCCGGCGGTCGCGATGTCCGCTGGGCACCCGCGATTGCCCACGATCACGGCAGAAGTGTGGATCTGTGTGTGTAAACACACAGATCCACCTCCTGTCAGAGGTGAGGAGACCGATGTGTGTTCCCAGTACAGAGGAACACAGATCGGTCTCCTCCCCTTGTGAGTCCCCTCCCCCTACAGTTACAATCACTCAATAGGGAACATATTAACCCCTTGATCGCCCCCTAGTGTTAACCCCTTCCCTGCCAGTCACATTTACACAGTAATTAGTGCAGTTTTATAGCACTAATCGCTGTATAAATGTGAATGGTCCCAAAAACGCGCCAATAGTGTCCGATGTGTCTGCCGCAATGTCACGGTCACAATAAAAATCGCAGATCGCCGCTATTACTAGTAAAAAAAATAAAAAAAATAAAAATGCCATAAATCTATCCCCTATTATGTAGACGCTATAACTTTTGCGCAAACCAATCAATATACGCTTATTGCAAAAAAAATTACCAAAAATATGCAGAATACGTATCGGTCTAAACTTAGAAAAAAAATTGTTTTTAAAAAAAAAAATTGTGATATTTATTAAATCAAAAAGTAAAAAATATTGCATTTTTTTCAAATATGTCGCTCTTCTTTTGTTTATAGCACAAAAAATAAAAACCGCAGAGGTGATCAAATACAACCAAAAGAAAGCTCTATTTGTGGGGGAAAAAGGACGTCAATTTTGGTTAGGTTCAACGTCGCACGACCGCGCAATTGTCAGTTAAAGCGACGCAGTGCTGCATCGCAAAAAGTGCTCTGGTCAGGAAGGGGGTAAATTCTTCCAGGGCTGAAGTGGTTAACCACTTAAGCCCCGGACCATTTCGGGCCATTAGGACCAAGCCTGTTTTTGGGATTCGGCACTGCGCTGCTTTAACTGTAAATTGTGCGGACATGCAATGTTGTACCCAAATGAAATTTGCGTCCTTTTCTTCCCACAAATAGAGCTTTCTTTTAATGGTATTTGATTGCCTCTGCGATTTTTATTTTTTGCGATATAAACAGAAAAAGACCGAAAATTTTGAAAAAAAATGATATTTTCTACTTTTTGTTATAAGAAAAATCGAATAAACTCAATTTTAGTCATACATTTAGGCCAAAATGTATTCAGCCACATGTCTTTAGTAAAAAAAATGTCAATAAGCGTATATTTATTGGTTTGCGCAAAAGTTATAGCGTTTACAAACTAGGGTACATTTTCTGAAATTTACACAGCTTTAAATTTATGACTGCCTATCTCATTTCTTGAGGTGCTAAAATGGCAGGGCAGTACAAAACCCCCCCAAATGACCCCATTTTGGAAAGTAGACACCCCAAGGAAATTGCTGAGAGGCATGTTGAGCCCATTGAATATTTTTTTTTTTTCGTCCCAAGTGATTGAATAATGACAAAAAAAAAAAAAAAAAAAAAAATTACAAAAAGTTGTCACTAAATGATATATTGCTCACACATGCCATGGTTATATGTGGAATTGCACCCCAAAATACATTCTGCTGCTTCTCCTGAGTACGGGGATACCACATGTGTGGGACTTTTTAGGAGCCTAGCCACGTACGGGACCCCGGAAACCAAGCACCGCCTTCAGGATTTCTAAGGGCGCAAATTTTTGATTTCACTCCTCACTACCTATCACAGTTTCGAAGGCCATAAAATGCCAAAATAGCACAAAACCCCCCCAAATGACCCCATTTTGGAAAGTAGACACCCCAAGCTATTTACTGAGAGGCATGTTCAGTCCATGGAATATTTTATATTTTGCCACAAGTTGCGGGAATATGACAAACTTTTTTTTTTTTGCACAAAGTTGTCACTAAATGATATATTGCTCACACATGCCATGGGCATATGTGAAATTACACCCCAAAATACATTCTGCTGCTTCTCCTGAGTACGGGGATACCACATGTGTGGGACTTTTTGGGAGCCTAGCCGCGTACGGGACCCCAAAAACCAAGCACCGCCTTCAAGGTTTCTAAGGGCATAAATTTTTGATTTCACTCCTCACTACCTATCACAGTTTTGAAGGCCATAAAATGCCAAGATGGCACAAAACCCCCCCAAATGACCCCATTTTGGAAAGTAGACACCCCAAGCTATTTGCTGAGAGGCATGTTGACCCCATTGAATATTTTTTTTTTTTGTCCCAAATGATTGAATAATGACAAAAAGAAAAAAAAAAAAATGTACAAAAAGTTGTCACTAAATGATATATTGCTCACACATGCCATGGTTATATGTGGAATTGCACCCCAAAATACATTCTGCTGCTTTTCCTGAGTACGGGGATACCACATGTGTGGGACTTTTTGGGAGCCTAGCCGCGTACAGGGCCCCAAAAACCAAGCACCGCCTTCAGGATTTCTAAGGGCGTAAATTTTTGATTTCACTCCTCACTACCTATCACAGTTTTGAAGGCCATAAAATGCCAAAATAGCACAAAACCCCCCCAAATTACCCCATTTTGGAAAGTAGACACCCCAAGCTATTTGCTGAGAGGCATGTTGAGTCCATGGAATATTTTATATTTTGCCACAGGTTGCGGGAATATGACAAACTGTTTTTTTTTTGCACAAAGTTGTCACTAAATGATATATTGCTCACACATGCCATGGGCATATGTGAAATTACACCCCAAAATACATTCTGCTGCTTCTCCTGAGTACGGGGATACCACATGTGTGGGACTTTTTGGGAGCCTAGCCGCGTACGGGACCCCAAAAACCAAGCACCGCCTTCAAGGTTTCTAAGGGCATAAATTTTTGATTTCGCTCCTCACTACCTATCACAGTTTTGAAGGCCATAAAATGCCAAGATGGCACAAAACCCCCCCAAATGACCCCATTTTGGAAAGTAGACACCCCAAGCTATTTGCTGAGAGGCATGTTGAGCCCATTGAATATTTTTTTTTTTGTCCCAAATGATTGAATAATGACAAAAAGAAAAAAAAAAAATGTACAAAAAGTTGTCACTAAATGATATATTGCTCACACATGCCATGGTTATATGTGAAATTACACCCCAAAATACATTCTGCTGCTTCTCCTGAGTACGGGGATACCACATGTGTGGGACTTTTTGGGAGCCTAGCCGCGTACGGGACCCCAAAAACCAAGCACCGCCTTCAAGGTTTCTAAGGGCATAAATTTTTGATTTCACTCCTCACTACCTATCACAGTTTTGAAGGCCATAAAATGTCAAAATAGCCCAAAACCCCCACAAATGACCCCATTTTGGAAAGTAGACACCCCAAGCTATTTGCTGAGAGGCATGGTGAGTATTTTACAGCTCTCATTTGTTTTTGAAAATTAAGAAAGACATTTTTTTTTCTTTTTTTTTTTCTTTTTTTACATTTTCAAAACTTTGTGACAAAAAGCGAGATCTGCAAAATACTCAACATACCTCTCAGCAAATAGCTTGGGGTGTCTACTTTCCAAAATGGGGTCATTTGGGGGGGTTTTGTGCCATCTGGGCATTCCATGGCCTCCGAAACTGTGATAGGCAGTGAGGAGTGAAATCAAAAATTTACACCCATAGAAATCCTGAAGGCGGTGCTTGGTTTTTGGGGTCCCGTACGCGACTAGGCTCCCAAAAAGTCCCACACATGTGGTATCCCCGTACTCAGGAGAAGCAACAGAATGTATTTTGGGGTGTAATTCCACATATGCCCATGGCATGTTTGAGCAATATATAATTTAGTGACAACTTTTTGTACATTTTTTTTTTTTGGTCATTATTCAATCACTTGGGACAAAAAAAAAAAATATTCAATGGGCTCAACATGCCTCTCAGCAAATAGCTTGGGGTGTCTACTTTCCAAAATGGGGTCATTTGGGGGGGTTTTGAACTGTCCTGGCATTTTATGCACAACATTAGGAAGCTTATGTCACACATCATCCACTCTTCTAACCACTTGAAGACAAAGCCCTTTCTGACACTTTTTGTTTACATGAAAGAAAATTTTTTTTTGCAAGAAAATTATGTTGAACCCCCAAACATTATATATTTTTTTAAAGCAAAGGCCCTACAGATTAAAATAGTGGGTGTTGCATTTTTTTTTTCCACACAGTATTTGCGCAGCGATTTTTCAAACGCATTTTTTGGGGGAAAAACACACTTTTTTTATTTTTAATGCACTAAAAAACACTATATTGCCCAAATGTTTGATGAAATAAAAAAGATGATCATAGGCCGAGTACATGGATACCAAACACGACATGCTTTAAAATTGCGCACAAACGCGCAGCGGCGACAAAACTACATTCATTTTTAAAAGCATTTAAAAGCCTTTACAGGTTACCACGTTAGATTTACAGAGGAGGTCTACTGCTAAAATGACTGCCCTCGATCTGACCTTCGCGGTGATACCTCACATGCATGATGCAATTGCTGTTTACATATGACGCTAGACCGACGCTTGCGTTCGCCTTTGCGCAATAGCAGGGGGGGACAGCGGTGCTTTTTTTTTTTTTTTTTTATTATTTATTTGGCTTTTTTATTTTATTTTTAAACTGTGCCTTCCATATTTTATTTTTTTACCATTTTTATCGTTATCTCAGGGAATGTAAATATCCCCTATGATAGCAATAGGTAGTGACAGGTACTCTTTTTTTGAAAAAAATTGGGGGGTTAGACCCTAGATCTTTCCTCTGCCCTCAAAGCATCTGACCACACCAAGATCGGTGTGATAAAATGCTTTCCCAATTTCCCAATGGCGCTTTTTATATCCGGGGGGGGGGGGGGGACATTCCCTCCCACTGCTTGTAAAAGCAGTCTAGAGGCTAATTATCTGCTAGAATTGCTTTTACATGAAAGCCGGCTGCTGGCTGAAAAGAATGATACCAAGATGATACCTAAACCCGCAGGCATCATTCTGGTATAAACATTCAAAGTCCAGCAACATACCAGTACGTTGCTGGTCCTTGTTGGACATGTATTGTAATCTTTTTTTTCATACAGCCTATTGGCTGAACGAAAAAAAGAGATTGATTGGTGGGTATGCCCACCATTAGAATACCTCCCTTCATCCACCCACTTCTAATGATGGGCATATATGCCGAAGCATGGGGGCATCCTCCCGCAAAAAAGTTATGCCGCGTACACACGGTCGGAATTACGACCGTATGTACGCGGCATTAGGAGCAAAATCGCTCCTCCGCCCCTGCTGCCCCCATGCTTCGGCATATATGCTCTTTTTTTAACTGTGGTGGTGAAATCACCTCCTACAGCGTTGGAGTCACGGCTTTATGTATCGTGGGAGCAAACGCTGTTGCTGTCAAGATAAATAGATCCGCGCTGCAACTGAATGGCGTACCTGCTAAGCAAATGGTGGTTAACATTAAAACAAAGTAACATTACAGTACAACAGTAAGACCTTACCATGCCATACCTGCAAAGCAAATACCAAAACAAAACCTAGTAAAAAATAAAAAAATGTTTTAACGCAACCTGTGCCTAAAATATATATATGCCGAAGCATGGGGGCATCCTCCCGCAAAAAAGTTATGCCGCGTACACACGGTCGGAATTTCGACCGTATGTACGCGGCATTAGGAGCAAAATCGCTCCTCCGCCCCTGCTGCCCCCATGCTTCGGCATATATGCTCTTTTTTTTAACTGTGGTGGTGAAATCACCTCCTACAGCACTGGAGTCACGGCTTTATGTATCGTGGGAGCAAACGCTGTTGCTGTCAGGATAAATAATTCCGCGCAGCAGTTGAATGGCGCACCTGAAAACAAAAAATTACATACCTGAAAAGCAAGCATGATAAAACATTGCAGAATAGAATACAGTAAAAAAAGAGCAGAACAATAGAGAGAAAATAGAGAGAGAGAGAACAATAAAACGACAACTATTTTTGGTTTTTTTATTTTATATTTTTTTTGTGTTTTGTTTTTTACGTTTTTTTTTTCTTTTTCACACTTTTTTTTGTAACTTTACAACTGTAATGGTTCGGGTCTCTCAAAATGTAATGGCATCTTGGGAGACCCTGTGTAAGTGTGTCCTAGTCTGTGAAATGCTGTACCCTACGCTAAAACTTCACTTTTGAGTGGTAGCGTTCAAAACATTCACCTTGGCAAAGACCAGGCTTGTCAGGACAGAGTGGACAAAAACTACGGGTGTCACGCCTAAATCCGCGCTTGCTACAGACACGACATCTTTTTTGGGGGTGGCTTTGGGTAGGGGTACTCGGGAGGACATACGAATAATGCCTCTCATGCAGCCGGCTTACTGCATTTGGTTGGGGATGGTGAGGTGCAGAACCGCCTGGATACAGGAGTTCTGTGACTATCTCATTCTGGAATTTTAGAAGAGATAACGTCCCGCCTGAAGCTCTGTATAGCACATGAGCGTTCAGCAAAGCCAATTGGAATAATGATAGAGACACTTTTTTGTACCAGCGTCTCGCCTTACGGTCAATTAGATACGGCGCCATCAACTGGTCGTTGAGGTCCACCCCTCCCATATTTTGGTTATATTCGTGGACACAGAGGGGTTTCTCCACAACACCAGTCGCCGTACGAATTTGGACTGTCGTGTCTGCATGAAGGGAGGTAAGAAGGAAAACATTCTTATTGTCCCTCCACTTCATAGCGAGCAAGTTATTACACTTCAAGCAGGCTCTCTCCCCCAGCCTAAGACGGGCATCTACAAGCCGCTGGGGAAAGCCCCGGCGATTAGGTCGCACGGTGCCACATGCTCCAATCTTATGATCAAACAAGTGACTAAACAGTGGCACGCTCGTGTAATAATTGTCCACATACAAGTGGTACCCCTTTCCGAATAAGGGTGACACCAAGTTCCACACTATCTTGCCAGCGCTCCCTATGTAATCCGGGCAGTTGACCGACTCAATCTGACTGTCTTTTCCCTCATAAACCGTAAAGTTCACTACATAGCCTGTTGCCCTGTCACAGAACTTGTAGAGCTTGACCCCGTATCTGGCACGCTTGCTGGGAAGGTACTGCTTGAAAGACAAGCGGCCAGAAAATTTAATCAGGGACTCATCAACGCAGACAACTTGATCGGGAGTAAACAAGGCTGCAAAACGTTCGTTGAAGTGGTTTATGAGGGGCCGAATTTTATAGAGCCGGTCGTATTCAGGGTCCCCACGTGGACGACAAAGTTCATTGTCGTTGAAGTGCATGAACCGCAAAATCTGCTCGTATCGTGCCCTGGACATGGAGGCAGAGAACACGGGCATGTGGTTAATTGGGTGCGTGGACCAATAAGCACGCAATGACGGAAATTTATGTGTGCCCATGTTGAGGGAAAGGCCCAGAAAGGTCTTAAATTCGGAAACCGTAATTGGTTTCCAATTTCTGGCAATTTTAGGCAACTGGGGGTTAGCGGCGATAAATTGACCAGCATACAAATTACTCTGGTCCACAATAGATCTATAGAGATCTTCCGTGAAAAACAGCGAATAAAAATCGATTGGCATAAAATCAGCTGTTTCCACCTGAATACCGGGTTGGGCAGTGAATGGGGGAAGTACGGGTTCTGCAGAAGTGGTGGGGACCCAATCAGGATAGGCGAATTCTGCAGGAAGGGCAGTATGGGCACGACGGGCCTGCCTTTGTCTTCTTGGTGGCAGCGGGACACTACTTGTGCTTGCCACCTCGCCAGCTTGAACTGCACTTATGGGACTCGCCACGTCACCAAGTGTTACTGCAGTGCTGGATGTACGTCCAGGCTGTACTAGGCCGCTGGTGCTTGCCAGTTCACCAGAAGGAATAGCGGCGCTAGTACTACTCTGCTCCATGATACGAGAGCCCTGCGGTTCTTGCTCCTCAACAACCTCAGAAGATCGGGATCGGGTACGCCTGACCTTAGCAGGGACCTCAACTTCGTCGTCAGAGCTATCTGACGTGGGGCCGCTGACGTCACTGTCTTCTACGGGAAGATATTCTGAGCCTGAATCTGACAGATACGTGACCTCCTCTTCACTATCTGTCATGCTCAGAATCTCGTAGGCCTCTTTACTAGTGTACCTTCGACTTTCCATTTTGGGCTCTAAATTTAGGGGTACACTAGTAAGATTCACAGGAAAAAAAGCACCTGACTGTCGTCAGCAAATATATCAAACGCTACAAAAAAACTGTTAGCGATCGCAGGGATCAGGCCTGTCTCTGCGAACGCTGCAGTTATGTGTGTTGTGTTTGGTAAGTGACAGTGATCGATCGATACTGCACTTGGGTGGGCTGGGCTGGGCTGGGCGGAGGGGCTAAACGCAGGTACTAGCAGGTATCTGGGCTGATCCCGCTAACACTGCGTTTTTGGGAACCCTAAACCGCTGGGGATGCTAGTATAGATCTGATCAGATACTATACCACTAAGGGGGGTGTATGCTTTGCGCGTGGGTGTTAGCGTTACTGGCACTAACCTAACACTGCCTGGGGCGACGCAGACCCTCTCTGGCGCTAAAACCTAATTGATCTCACCCGCCGGGCGATCAGGGGGTTAAACCTTTATTGGGTTATATACGGCGGGTGCCCTGATGCTATAAAAAGCAAACTAATCAACCAGCGTCACCCGTAACCTTTATATGGTGATCACTGGTGAAAGGGTTAACTAGGGGCAATCAGGGGGTTAAAACCTTTATTAGGTTAAATATGGGGGTACCTGACACCAATAAAAACCTGCGGCGAACCTAAAAAAAAAATAACTGCCTATCTAAAACACCAGCGACACGAATACAGCGATCGGAAAAACAATCGCTTAGTGACGCTGAAGTTGGGGGGTGAAAGGGTTACCTGGGGGGTGATCAAGGGGTTAAACCTTTATTAGGGGGGGTTAGGGGGCTACCCTGGACCTAAAGGGGCCTAATCCTAACTGCCTTGCAACTTTTTACAATCACAGATGACACTAAATGCAGTGATCAGTAAAATAAATGATCACTGCAATCAGTGACACTGTGATTGGGGGCTTTGGGGTGACCTGGGGGGTGATCTGGGGGTGACTGGGGGGTGATTTGTGTGCCTATGTGTACCTACGTGTCAGTGGACTGTTGGAGCACTAACCTCTGTCTTCACTCCTCGGCGCCGGGAACGAAAAGACCGCGGCGAGGGAGATGACATCACTTCCTCCAGCCTGTGTTTACATCACATGGCGGAGGAAGCAATTTCATTGGCCGGGAGCGATCGCGAGGGGTGGGGCGGAATCGAGCGGCCGCCCCCTCATGCCTGATCGCTCCCGAACACTTAACGGCCGCTCACTGCAGTGAAGGGGGGTCCGGATGGACCCCCCAACTGCACAAAGGCGATCACGTAGATCTACGTGATTCTGCCTGTCCGTGCCATTCTGCCGACGTAAATCGGCGGTGGGCGGTCGTTAAGTGGTTAATGATGCATAAAGTGAAAAAAAAAAAGTCAAATATTCCTTTAAATATTGTACCTGGGGGGTGTCTAAAGTATGCCTGTGAAGTGCCACGTGTTTCCCGTGTTTAGAACTGTCCCTGCACAAAATAACATTTCTAAAGGAAAAAAAGCCATTTAAAACTGCTTGTGGCTTTAATGCAATGTCTGGTCCCGGTAATATGGATGAAAATCTTTAGGAAAAATGGCATAGCTACCCCATCAACCCCCCCCCCCCCCCCTACCCCAGCCCATTACCAGCCCCTTTGGGTCTTGTATGGATATTAAGGGGAACCCCGCACACAAAATAAAAAAGCCCCTATATACTCTGAACAGCCGTATACAGGCGGTGCATACAAGACAGGGACTGTAGGTTTGTTCTTATGTAGAATCTGTTTGTAATTTTGAACAGCTGCATTGTTTAAGTGTAGCTCCATGCCAAATTCCTTTTTTTTAGCTTTTTGGAAAACATAGGGAACGGTTATCACCCCTGTCACATTTTTTTTGCTGTCTGTGCCCCTGTTCAGAACATTTCACCTCACTTTGCGTCCCAATGACAACTGTTTTTGAAATGTGGTGTTTGTATTGAAACAAGGATTGGTGATAAAGCATCAGTAGAGAGGAGACACCTTTCTCCCATATTAATTCTTACAGAAGAGAATTTTCCTTCCAAGGGGTAGATTTCCTCTCACTTCCTGTTGTCTTCTTCCGTTTGCAAGTAGTAGTAGTTTGTAAGTTGGATGTTTGAAAGTAGGGACCTTCCGTATATACTCTGCAGAAATTGGCCCCTTAGGTGTTGGTGTTGGCACAACACTGAAAGCACTCACAGTTATTCTTGGTGGGTGCTGGAACGCCCTGCTGTCAAGTATAATATCAGGAATTGTAATAACATATAATTGTTGATCAGTGGTAGTAAAAATTGGGCCTTTGATGGTGGTGCTGGTGCCACAACACTGTAAGGCCTGACAGTTACTCTTGGTGGGCGCAGCAATGGTCCCTGCTGTGAATTATTAGATCAATAATTTTAATTGCATGCCCCTGTTGAACAGGGGCTGAAAAACTGGGCCTTTGGTGGTGGTGGTGGTGGTGATGGTGTTGCTGGTGCCACAACACTGTAAGGCCTGACAGTTACTCTTGGTGGGTGCAGCAATGGGCCCTGCTGTGAATTATTAGATCAATAATTATAATTGCATGCCCCTGTTGAACAGGGGCTGAAAAATTGGGCCTTAGGCACTGGTGGCACAACACTGCAACCCCTCACAGATACTGTACTTGGAGCACAGCAATGAGGCCTGTTGCAAAGTATTGCATCAAAAATTTTAATTACACGCCCCTGTTAAACAGGGGCTGAAAAATTGGGCCTTAGCCACTGGTGGCGTCACCCATAAACCAAAATGATCTTCCAAGCTATCATCGTTAATCGTATCATTGAGGAGGAGGAGGAGGATAGCCAGACAACATAACAGCACAGGCACTCAGCATCAGCATCAGTCTTGAAGGGATGTGACATTTTAAAATCAATTAGTCTGTTATATCAGCATCTGGTGTGTGGTAGCTGGTGGTGATCCAAGACTGGTTCATCTTGATGAAAGTCAGTCGATCAACCGAGTCGGTGGACAGGCGCACCCTGTGATCCGTGACAAATCCTCCAGCAGCACTGAATGTGCGTTCTGAAAGAACGCTGGATGCAGGACAGGCCAGTAGCTCAATTGCATACTGTGCAAGCTCTGGCCAGTGATCCATCCTCAAGACCCAGTAAGCCAGAGGATTTTCGGTGGGGAAGGTGTCCAAGTCTGACCTTGCCCCTAGGTATTCCTGCACCATGTATATCAGACGCTGGCGATGGTTGCTGGAACCGATCATACTTTGGGGCTGCGGACTAAAGAATTGTCTGAACGCATCGGTCAGACGGCCACCTTCCCCACCGCTCCTTCTTTGACTGCCCGAAGCCTCAGCAACTCATTGTCCAGGACCAGGAGTTTGTAACCTCCCAGTCTCTGGGAACGCGTTGCACAGACCTTTCTGCAAGGCCTCCCGGAGTTGTCTCATCCTCTGCTCCCTCTGCGACGGTACGATAAGGTCCGCAACCTTACCCTTGTACCGTGGATCAAGGAGAGTGGCCAGCCAGCAATGGTCCCTCTCCTTGATCCGAAGAATACGAGGATCCTTCCGCAGACTTTGCAGGATCAGGGAGGCCATGCAGCGTAGGTTAGCTGAGGCATTCAGTCCGGAGTCCTCTGGGTCACTAAGGACGACATGATCCGCAGCCACCTCCTCCCAGCCACGTACAAGTCCACTGGTTTCTTGGGACTGTAAATCATCCCTAAAAGACTGCTGCTGATGATGCTGAGTGCCAGCCTCCACCTCCATGCTGACACAATCCTCCTCCTCCTCCTCCTCCTCCTCCTCTTCCTGTGCGATGGGTGGGACAGAAGGAACACTGTCTGGGTAAAGGGGGCCTTGAGAGGCAAGGAAGTCCTCCTCTTCCTGCCTCTGTTCTGCCTCAAGTTCCCTGTCCATTATTCCACGCAGCGTGTGCTCCAACAGGTGGACAAGAGGTACAGTGTCACTGATGCATGCACTGTCACTGCTCACCATCCTCGTGGCCTCCTCAAATGGTGCCAGGACAGTGCATGCATCCCTGATCATGCCCCACTGGCGTGGTGAAAAAAAACCGAGCTCCCCTGACCCTGTCCTGGTGCCGTAGTCGCACAGGTACTCATTGATGGCCCTCTGCTGCGTGTGCAGCCGCTGCAGCATGGCCAACGTTGAGTTCCACCTGGTGGGCATGTCACATATAAGGCGGTTCTTGGGCAGGTTCAACTCCTTTTGAAGCTCAGCCAGGCGAGCACTGGCATTATAAGATCTGCAGAAATGCACACAGACTTTCCTGGCCTGCCTCAGGACATCCTGTAAGCCCGGGTACCTGCCCAAGAACCGCTGCACCACCAGGTTAAGGACGTGAGCCATAAAGGGCACATGGGTCAGTTGTCCCTGTCGGAGGGCGGAGAGGAGGTTGGTGCCATTGTCGCAAACCACCATTCCTGGCTTAAGCTGGCGTGGCGTCAACCACCTCTCGGCCTGCCCCTGCAGAGCAGACAGGACCTCTGCCCCAGTGTGGCTCCTGTCCCCCAAACACACCAGCGCAAGCACGGCATGGCATCTTTTTGCCTGCGTACTTGCGTAGCCCCTTGAACGCCTACGGAGCACCGCTGGTTCCGAGGACAAACCACAGGAAGAGGCCATGGAGGAAGAAGAAGAGGAGGGGGTGGAGGAGAGAGGTGTGTCACAACCAGTAGTAGCATTTTGGAGGCGTGGCGGTGGAACAACCTCCAACACTACTGCACCTTGTCCTGCATCCTTCCCAGCTGCCAAAGAGTGACCCAATGGGCCGTGAAAGAAAGGTAACGTCCCTGTCCATGCCTGCTGGACCATGAGTCAGCGGTAATATGCACCTTACCGCTGACCGCCCTGTCCAGCGAGGCCAAGACATTGCCTTCCACATGCCTGTAGAGAGCCGGAATAGCCTTCCGTGCGAAAAAGTGTCGTTTGGGAACCTGCCACTGAGGAACCGCACATTGCACAAACTCACGGAAGGGGGCCGAGTCTACCAACTGAAAAGGCAGCAGTTGAAGCGCTAGCAATTTAGCCAAGCTAGCATTCAACCGCTGGGCATGTGGATGGCTGGGAGTGAACTTCTTTAGACGGTCCAGCAGCTGGGGCAGGGAAATTTGCCTGCTAGAATCGGACGTTGGTGTACTGCTAGCAGAGTGCCCGCAAGTACTTGCCTGTGACACACCTAATTCTACACCTTCATTCCTCTCAGAGCAGGTTTCAGAGAGGAGTGAAGGTATAGTGGGGTTGGAGATCCCAGCTGATGCGGTGCAAGAAGAGGTCAGCTTTGTTCTTTGGTGTGGGTCTTTAAGGTAGGCTTGCCAACGAGCTGCATGGCAGGTCAACATATGTCTGATCAAGCATGTGGTGCCCAAGCGGCTGATGTTTTGGCCACGCGATATACGCTTGAGACATATGTTGCAAACAGCAGCTGTGCGATCTGATGCACTCGCCTCAAAAAAGGCCCACACCAAAGAACTTTTTGAATGACGGGCAGAGGCAGCGCCCTGCACAGGCGGAGCTCTGCGGTGTGATTCCGTCGGTGTGCTGCCCATACGCTGGCCACTCAAGGGCATCCTGCCTCGTTGGAGATGTGCCTCCTCCTCATCCTCCTCCTCCTCCTCTCTCCTATTAGGCACCCACGTGGAGTCAGTGACCTCATCATCCCCTCCCTCCTCATCACTGGAGCCAATCTGGCAGTATGCTGCAGCTGCTGGAACATGACTGCCAGATTGGTGTCCTTCTTGAGCATCCCCTCTCTCTGCTCTCACGCTGCTGCCTTCCTCTAGCTGGGTATAATCATCAGATCCTTCCAAACGCTGGGCATCCTCCTGGAGCATGTACCCAACACTGTGCTCAAACAGTTCGGGGGACTCCTCAGGAGGAGGGCATGGTGGGTCTAGGGAAGGATTGACTAATGAAGATAATGATACCAGAGAAGAGGACGCTTTGGCAGCTGCTTTGCCACTACCCTGAGCCTGGGTGAGAGAGGATGAGGAGGATGAGGTGGGCTTGGTCATCCACTCTACCAAGTCTTCGGCATGATGTGGCTCAACATGTCCAGCTGCCGAAAACAAGGACAAGCGTGTCCCATGGCCATGTGCTGATGACAATGCACCGCGTACACGACCAGCACTGTTGCCCCCAGACACAGAGCCTGCTTGCCCTCTTTTTTTGCCTCCTGACTGTCTGCCTCTCCTTGGTTGCCTTCCAGACATTTTAATGGATGGCCTGCAGTGAGATGGGAAAAACAGCAATAAGGGCTACCTTCAGGTGTATATTGTGCAGGAGGCTTAGCAACAATGACACTGACACTGCCCCCTGCCTATCCTTCTCTGTCCCTAAACACAAGGATTGAAAATATGGTTCAGCAAAAAAGTTTTAGAACAGAATAGCACACTGACACTTTCCCTCACTGTCCTACTCTGTCCCTCCCTACAAACAAGATTTAGCACAGAATAGCACACTGATAATTTCTACGAGTGTCCTTCTCTGTCCCTCAACTCAGGGATTGAAAATATGGTTCAGCAAAATAGTTTTAGAACAGAATAGCACACTGTCAGTTTCCCTCACTGTAGCTCTCTGTCCCTCAACTCAAGGATTGAAAATATGGTTCAGCAAAATAGTTTTAGAACACAATAGCACACTGACACTTTCCCTCACTGTAGCTCTCTGTCCCTCAACTCAAGGATTAAAAATATGGTTCAGCAAAATAGTTTTAGAACAGAATAGCACACTGTCAGTTTCCCTCACTGTAGCTCTCTGTCCCTCAACTCAAGGATTGAAAATATGGAACAGCAAAATTGATTTAGAACAGAATAGCACACTGTCAGTTTCACTCACTGTACCTCTCTGTCCCTCAACTCAAGGATTGAAAATATGGTTCAGCAAAATAGTTTTAGAACACAATAGCACACTGACACTTTCCCTCACTGTAGCTCTCTGTCCCTCAACTCAAGGATTGAAAATATGGTTCAGCAAAATAGTTTTAGAACAGAATAGCACACTGTCAGTTTCCCTCACTGTAGCTCTCTGTCCCTCAACTCAAGGATTGAAAATATGGAACAGCAAAATTGATTTAGAACAGAATAGCACACTGTCAGTTTCACTCACTGTACCTCTCTGTCCCTCAACTCAAGGATTGAAAATATGGTTCAGCAAAATAGTTTTAGAACACAATAGCACACTGACACTTTCCCTCACTGTAGCTCTCTGTCCCTCAACTCAAGGATTGAAAATATGGTTCAGCAAAATAGTTTTAGAACAGCATAGCACACTGTCAGTTTCCCTCACTGTAGCTCTCTGTCCCTCAACTCAAGGATTGAAAATATGGTTCAGCAAAATAGTTTTAGAACACAATAGCACACTGACACTTTCCCTCACTGTAGCTCTCTGTCCCTCAACTCAAGGATTGAAAATATGGTTCAGCAAAATAGTTTTAGAACAGAATAGCACACTGTCAGTTTCCCTCACTGTAGCTCTCTGTCCCTCAACTCAAGGATTGAAAATATGGAACAGCAAAATTGATTTAGAACAGAATAGCACACTGTCAGTTTCACTCACTGTACCTCTCTGTCCCTCAACTCAAGGATTGAAAACATGGTTCAGCAAAATAGTTTTAGAACACAATAGCACACTGACACTTTCCCTCACTGTAGCTCTCTGTCCCTCAACTCAAGGATTGAAAATATGGTTCAGCAAAATAGTTTTAGAACAGAATAGCACACTGTCAGTTTCCCTCACTGTAGCTCTCTGTCCCTCAACTCAAGGATTGAAAATATGGTTCAGCAAAATAGTTTTAGAACACAATAGCACACTGACACTTTCCCTCACTGTAGCTCTCTGTCCCTCAACTCAAGGATTGAAAATATGGTTCAGCAAAATAGTTTTAGAACAGAATAGCACACTGTCAGTTTCCCTCACTGTAGCTCTCTGTCCCTCAACTCAAGGATTGAAAATATGGAACAGCAAAATTGATTTAGAACAGAATAGCACACTGTCAGTTTCACTCACTGTACCTCTCTGTCCCTCAACTCAAGGATTGAAAATATGGTTCAGCAAAATAGTTTTAGAACACACTAGCACACTGACACTTTCCCTCACTGTAGCTCTCTGTCCCTCAACTCAAGGATTGAAAATATGGTTCAGCAAAATAGTTTTAGAACAGAATAGCACACTGTCAGTTTCCCTCACTGTAGCTCTCTGTCCCTCAACTCAAGGATTGAAAATATGGTTCAGCAAAATAGTTTTAGAACACAATAGCACACTGACACTTTCCCTCACTGTAGCTCTCTGTCCCTCAACTCAAGGATTGAAAATATGGTTCAGCAAAATAGTTTTAGAACAGAATAGCACACTGTCAGTTTCCCTCACTGTAGCTCTCTGTCCCTCAACTCAAGGATTGAAAATATGGAACAGCAAAATTGATTTAGAACAGAATAGCACACTGTCAGTTTCACTCACTGTACCTCTCTGTCCCTCAACTCAAGGATTGAAAATATGGTTCAGCAAAATAGTTTTAGAACACAATAGCACACTGACACTTTCCCTCACTGTAGCTCTCTGTCCCTCAACTCAAGGATTGAAAATATGGTTCAGCAAAATAGTTTTAGAACAGAATAGCACACTGTCAGTTTCCCTCACTGTAGCTCTCTGTCCCTCAACTCAAGGATTGAAAATATGGAACAGCAAAATTGATTTAGAACAGAATAGCACACTGTCAGTTTCACTCACTGTACCTCTCTGTCCCTCAACTCAAGGATTGAAAATATGGTTCAGCAAAATAGTTTTAGAACAGAATAGCACACTGTCAGTTTCCCTCACTGTACCTCTCTGTCCCTACAAACAAGGATTAGCACAGAATAGCACACTGTCACTGACACTCTCCCTACCTATCCTTATTTGTCCCTAAACACAAGGAATCCAGGATTAGTAAAGGAAAAAAAATGACACTGTCCCTGCCTATGCTTCTCTTTCCCTGCTCCGGAACACACTACACAAGGCCGCCGCGCTGGCGGCCTTTTATAGTGTGGGGCGTGTACTAAACCCCATCAGCAATAATTGGCCACAGGCATCCTGCCTGTGGCCAATCATTGCTCTCCTTGCTGCCGGCGCTGTAATTGGCCAAGCATGCGGGGTCACAGTGCATGCTTGGCCAATCACAGCGCCTGGATGACACTGCGATGGCGTAGTGCATTGTGGGCCGTTCGCGTCACTCGAATTTGGCGCGAACGGCCCAAATCGTTCGATCTTCGTCGAACGATCGAACAGCCGATGTTCGAGTCGAACGTATGTTCGACTCGAACACGAAGCTCATCCCTAAAGAACAGTTAGGAGCTGATTAACCGCTTAAGGACCGCCGCCTGTACATATACTTCGGCAGAGCAGTTCGGACAGGCATAACCACGTACCTGTACGTCCCCTTTAAGATGCCACCGTGTGGTCCCGCGCGCACTGCTGGCGGCGCGCTCGCGACCCTGCCGCCTTCTCCGTGAGCCCGACCATGGGTCCCGCTGACTCGATTGCCGCGGGGAGAGATACAGCGGGGAGATGCTTATGTAAACAAGCATCTCCCCGCTCTGCCTAGTGACAATGACACTGATCTCCGCTCCATGTAGTCAGAGCGGAGATAAGTGTCATGTCACACACAGTCCATCCCCCCTACAGTTAGAAACACTCATCAGGGCACACTTAACCCCTACAGCGCCACCTACTGGTTAACCCCTTCGCTGCCAGTGTCATTTTCACAGTAATCAGTGCATTTTTATAGCACTGATCGCTGTAAAAATTATAATGGTCCCAAAAATGTGGCAAAAGTGTCCGATGTGTCCGCCATAATGTCGCAGTCATGATAAAAATCGCTGATCGCCGCCATAACTAGTAAAAAAAAATTGTTGCTCTATTTTTGTTTATAGCGCAAAAAATAAAAACCGCAGAGGTGATCAAATACCACCAAAAGAAAGCTCTATTTGAGGGAAAAAAAGGACGCAAATTTTGTTTGGGTACAACATTGCATGACCGCGCAATTACCAGTTAAAGCAGCGAAGTGCGAAATTGTAAAAAGACCTCTGGTCCTTAGGCTGACAAATGGTCCGGGGCTAAAGTGGTTAAGAGAGTTTAGTTAAAAGGAGTTATCATTTTTATTTAACCCATCACTTTACACAAAAAAGACTTCTAAAGTCTAACCATGAGCCTAATGGTAATGGGATATCCAACAAGCTGATATACTGTATCATCAAATTCCAAAACAATGGGTGTTATTATGAAGTGGCCCCCCAATCCTTCCTTTGTGGCTTTAATGGCCTTCACTCTTCTGGGAAGGCATTCCAAAACACTGTAGAGTGTGTCTGTGGGATTTTGCGCCTATTCAACCAAATGAGCATCTGTGAGATCAGGTACTGATGTTGGATGATCTCGCAATTGGTGTTGCAATTCATCATAAACTTGTCCAGTAGATGTCCGGCAAGCTCATTTAGCTGTGATGGTCAGGTGTCTACAAATGCTTGCTATATAGTATAAATGCATTATTTTTAGGTTTACCAATGTACTGCATGTATTTAAAGTGGTCCTAAAGGCAGAAGTTTTTTTTTTATGTTAATGCATTTATGCATTACGATAAAAAAAAGTCTTCTGTGTACAGCAGCCCCCCTAATACTTACCTGAGCCCCACCTCGATCCAGCAATGTTGCACAAGAACCTCAGCTGCCCGGGACTCTCTCTTCTCATTGGCTGAGACAGCAGCAGGAGCCAATGGCGCCAATGAGGAGAGAGAGGAGGCGTGGCCAAGCAGTGGCTGGGCTCGGGTACCCCTATAGCAAGCTTCTTGCTGCCCCCCACTCGGTAGTAGGGAGGGTCCAGGAGCACTGGCGGGGGACCTGAGAAGAGGAGGATCTGGATTGCTCTGTGCAAAACCACTTCATAGAGCAGGTAAGTGTAGCAAGGTGTCTCTTTTGCACGTAGCTTATGGACTACAGTTTGTGCTTAATGAGAACTTAATTCCTTTTGTTGTCCGTTTGTATCATACTGCTGCAATTTGTTTGGTTCAGCTATGATAAGAACAATGCATGACCGACCTTGTGGTGCAGAGAGAGAGAGACTCTATTGCTATGGGTCAGAAATAGACTACAAGGCCCACAACGCTGCTAGGGTGTGTGGCGCCACGCACAGCCTGCTGGGAGAACTTATTTAAGACAAGGCAGGGCTTGTGTTCGGTCTCTTGGGATGCCATCTTACAAGAGGCAAGAGGCCTGCAGCGAGGGTACTTAGGCCGGAGAAGCCTGGGCCTAAAGTGACGGAGGCCGGATCGCCTGACGGAGGGATTTCTGTCACAGCCCTGCTGATCGGACCAGGGAGAGGGACTGCTCTACGCTCCCGAGCATCCAGAGTCACCTATTCACGACGCCTTGTGAGCGGCTAAGCGGAGGACCAGGGACCACGACTCGTCCGGAAGCTGAGAACCAAGAGGGCCCAGTTGGAGAATACCAGCGAGGAGAGGCCTCATGTGGTGAGAGGGCACCTGCCCACCAACATAACTAACTGTGTTGCAGGAAGGTGACTTCCATACTTTTACTTACACTTGCTGGCAACTGCAGTGCCGCAATCAGAGACACGCTACATTCAGTAGTGAGTTAGCGCTTTGGGAAGGATCAGCATTTCACTTGCCCTTTTCACCACACATGTTAAGTGTTTAATCTTTCTTCACCCTTTCTGTTGGATTACAAATACCCTTTAGGGGTCCACAATCACATTATTGTTATTATTGTCCAGTTGTGCCAAGGGGGAATCAAGCCAAATTACAGGGGTTGATAGGCAGAGTACAGGCCCAAAACTTAAACCAGCAGCTCCTACGGAGGTAGTGCTACACGTGGGGGCTCGTCCGGGATTCCTGTGAATACCCCCCCCCCAGACAGAAGCTCTACCGGCACCAACAATGGATTCTGCTGCTGCTATAGCGTGGTGCAAGGAAGAAAATGCCCGCTCAGAGCTCAGTGTGGTGCTTGAAATTCCAGGAGAGTCCAGAATAACAGTTAAGTCAAGCCATTAAAACATTGTCCCCAGACAAGAAAGCATGGGTGATTGCTGTAAAGACAGACACAGGGACACCACATACGTATGCATTGATTGAGTGGAAACAGGAAATCCCTGAACACTTCAAGGGTCCAAGTGTGAAGTTGGCCAACAAGGGAGAACTTAATGTGATACACCCAGAGGCACCCAAAGAAGGTCCTACCTCATCCAGTCAAGCTGACTCTAGCAAACCAGAAGTTTCTACCAAGTCACCTCTAGCCACCATTGGGCCTGAACTCTGTGCTGTCCTTGGGGAATTTGTCAAAAAGTGTCAAAAGGATCCCCACGCATACTCAGCTGCGGGCTACAGGAAGCTCAGAATCTTCTCAGGAAGGCAGCCGGTACCTTCATCGGAAGACAGTTTTGAAGAATGTCTGGACCAGGCTACCCAAGCTTTGGATGAATGGGACATACCAGAGCCTCATAAGAAACAGAGGATCACTGAGAGTCTGAAGGGACCTGCCCTGGAAGCCATTCGCAACCTGAAGCTTAGCAAGAAGGACTGTACTGCCCAAGACAACCTAAGCATCTTGCAGGATGTATTCGGTCACACTGAGAAAGCCGCTGACTTCATCTACCAAATGGAACACTCTTATCAAAGAGAAGGAGAGAAATTGTAGGAATACATGAGGCGCCTGGACAAGATCATACATCAGATCCTGTTGAAGAAGGGGTTAGACCCTCGGGATGTGGACAAGATCCGAGCAAAGCAAGTTTTGAAAGGGGCTCAACCTTTAGACCCCATTACCCTCCTGTTGAGGACCCGGCAGGATGGTGGTATCTTGAAATATCCAGACTTGATCCGGATTGTCAGGGAGGAAGAAGTCATGTTGGACAGCAAGAAGAAGAGTCAGAAACCTGACTCTGCTGCCGGAGTCAGAGTGATCAATGCTAAAGATGGTGACCCTCGGGTTGAGCTTCTAAAGACTCAAGTATCCCAATTAATAGAGATGATGTTCATACTGACCAACCAGCCAGCTGGTCTGCCCAGTGGAAACACTCCAGAGGAGCCCAAGAAGTCTCTCTGTTCTAATGTTGCCCAAGTGCAGAAACCAAGGAAGATGATGACCTGTTTCAATTGTGGAGGAGTCAAACATTATCGGGAAGTATGTCCAAGCCCGGAGAAAGCTGCAGCCCAGTACCGCAAGCCGGCGGAAAACTCCAGAGGGCCCCCGTGAAGGAGTCAACCGGGTGCCCACCAGTTCCAGCTAACTCCATGAAATCTTAGGACGCTGGGAGGCCGCCCCTGTCTAGGGCTCCAGCTGTTGCCTCTGAGCGAGCTAATGTCTCCCGCTCCTTAACCTAACCTGCCCGGCGACGGAGAGTCAGTGCACACAAAACCCAACAGGGGTCAAAATCCAGCCAAAGTCCCAAGAAAAAGGAAGTAAGGGTACAAATCACTGAACCGGTCAGGCAGGCTCCACTGAAAGTTTCCTGTCAAGTTAGTGGGGCCCTCCCCAGTAGTCTCAATCCTAGTAGAAGGGATCTACACCAAGGCCCCCCTGGATACTGGGGCTCAAGTGACACTCCTGTACAGAGACTTCTATAAAAAGCACCTTAAACACTTGCCTTTGCAGAAGTTGGAAGAACTGGAGATATGGGGGATTGGAACTCAAAACTTCCCCTATGATGGTTACTTACCAATCAAACTAACCTTTGACCCCTCAGTGGCTGGAAATACAGAGACTTTTGACACCCTGGCAGTGGTCTGCCCTCGCCCACCAGGGGCTGGTAAAAGTTCCCTCATTATAAGTACCAACACTGACCTAGTCAAGAGACTGTTAACGCCTCTGGCCCAGGAGCGGGGTACTTCAACTACAGGAATGCACCCCCTGCTGAAACAAGCATACCAGCGCCTAGTATTAGAACAGAAAGCTCCCACAGAAGGGGTAGGCAAGATCTGGCGTTTGGATAGAGGAGAAAGAGTACTACTGCCCGGGGAAGTGACTTGTCTGAGAGAGTCTGTCAAGCTTACTTGGAAGCAACCAGGCCCCTTCATTGTCCTTGAAACGGACCAACGGAAGGAAGGAAGGGGTATGGAAATAATCCCTGAAGTGGTTCCATTGAAGGCCCTACAGAGGAATCATGGGAAGGTCTCAGTGAGCGTTCGCAACATGACCACTTTACCAGTGAAGGTACCGGCCAGAATGCTATTGGGCCAAGTAAGCACCGCCACCCCAGTCTCGCCATCTGATTTGAAGAAGGAGGAGAAGGGTGAGATCCCAGTGGAGAACTTCTACCCAGAAGACACCACCCTTCCACCAGAATGGAGAGAAAGGGTTAGGACCCAGATAGCCCGATGGCAGACTGCATTCTCCAAGAACGAATTTGATGTAGGGTGTGCGAAGAGTGCCACTCACAAGATCCGCTTGCAGGAAGACAAACCATTCAGAGAAAGGGTCCAACGGGTTCCTCTGGGGGACTTGGAGGACCTACGTGAACAACTGGCAGAACTCAAAAGAGTGGGGATCATCAGAGAATCCAGGAGCCCCTACGCTTCTCCAATAGTGGTGGTACGGAAAAAAAATGGTTCATTGAGGCTGTGCATTGACTACCGAACGCTAAACAGAAGAACCATTCCTGACCAATACACCGCCCCCCGGATAGAAGATGCTCTGCAGAGTCTGTCAGGAGCCAAGTGGTTCAGTGTGATGGACCTGAAGAGTGGGTACTATCAGATCCCCATGCATCCGGAGGATAAAGAGAAAACTGCCTTCATTATCCCAGTGGGTTCTTCGAGTTTGACCGCATGCCCCAAGGGTTATCAGGAGCCCCGGACACTTTTCAAAGGCTGATGGAGAAAACAGTGGGCGATATGAACTTGATGGAAGTACTGGTGTACCTGGACGACATCATAGTGTTCGGTAGAACACTGGAAGAGCATGAAGAGCGGTTGGAGAAAGTCCTGAAGAGACTTCATGAAGAAGGCCTAAAGCTCTCCATGGAGAAGTACCAGTTCTATAAACCCTCGGTCCACTACCTTGGCCACATCGTGTCTGCTGAGGGGATAGCTACCGACCTTGAGAAGCTTGATGCCGTCTTCTCTTGGCCAAGGCCTACCAATGTGACTGAGCTTTGGTCACTTCTGGGATTCTGCTCTTACTACAGAAGATTTGTAGAAGGGTTTGCTAAGATAGCCCGCCCACTCAATGAACTACTAAGGAGTGAAGGAGAGGAAGATGTCCCAGAGCCACTAAAACCTGTGAAGCCCACAGTGGGGCCTAGAAGACCCAAAGAATCCATCCAGGATCAGTGGACTTCAAAGTGTGAGGAGGCTTTCACTCAGCTGAAAAGGAGCCTAACCACTGCCCCAGTCTTGGCCTATAATGACACCACCAAGCCATACGAACTGCAAGTTGATGCCAGTCGAGATGGGCTGGGCGGAGTGCTATACCAGGAACATGATGGTCTCTTACGGCCCGTTGCCTATGTGAGTAGGAGTTTGGTCCCCACTGAAAGGAACTACCCCACGCATAAGCTTGAGTTTCTGGCCTTAAAGTGGGCTATAGTGGATAAGTTGAGAGACAACCTCTACGGGCCCGAGTTCCTGGTAAAGACTGACAACAATTCACTCGCCTACCTCCTCACTACAGCCAAGCTGGACGCCACAGGACATAGGTAGTTGGCCGCCCTCTCGGGTTTCACCTTTAGTCTTAAATATCAACCTGGAGTTGGGAACAGGGACGCGGACACCCTCTCAAGTAGGCCTCATGGCCCCAGTGACCCCCCAGAGGAGTGAACTTGGCTGACACCAGAAGGAGTGCGAGCCCTATACCAGGGTACCAGGGAGATGAACATCAGTCTGGAGGAGGATCCAGGGCCGAAGAGATTGGAGTGTCTGCTGCTGGAGTACACAAATGCTACTGCAATGTGACCCAAGTGGGAGATGAAGGCCTGCCCAAGCTGTCAAAGAAGGACCTGAGAAGGGACCACTTGGAAGACCCTCTAGGAAATTTGGCATTGAAGGCTCTGGAGAGTAACGATAACCATGGCCATTTAGGGCCCGAAAGAACTTTCCATTTGGTGGGGGATCGATTCTACTGGCCCTGTATGCTGGCTGAAGTCGAGGGTTACTGCCACTCTTGTATTAGATGTATCCAAAGAAAGACTCTGCCTTCCCGAGCTGCCCCAATGGGCCATCTTCAGAGTCAAGGACCCATGGAGCTGGTGTGCATTGACTTTCTTTGCCTGGAGCTGGGTCTGAGTGGACAGGGAAACATTCTGGTGGTGACTGATCACTTTACAAGATATGCCCAAGCTTTCCCAATGAAGGATCAGCAAGCATCAACAGTGGCCAAGGTCCTGGTAGAGAAGTTCTTTGTTCACTATGGTTTGCCCCAGCGTATCCATTCGGATCAAGGAAGAGACTTTGAAAGTAGCCTTATTAAAAGACTTTTAGACCTATTAGGCATCAAAAAGTCCAGAACCACTCCTTATCACCCCCAAGGGTAACGCTCAACCCGAAAGGTTTAACCAAACTCTTCTTAACATGCTTGGCACTTTAAGCTCAGAGAAGAAGCAACACTGGAGCAAACATGTAGCTGCCATTGTTCATGCCTATAACAATACTGCAAATGATGCTACAGGATACTCTCCTTATCGGTTAATGTTCGGACGAGAGGCTCGATAACCAGTAGACCTGGTCTTTGGCATATCTTTGGATCACACCTCAGCAACCTCTCACAGAGGATATGTTGATCGGCTGCGGAAAAGTCTAAAAGCCGCCTATGACAAGGCCCAAGCCACCTCGGACAGGAGGAAACTGAGGAACAAAAATAACTTTGATCTTAAATTCCGAGTGCAGGACCTGCAGCCAGGTGATAGAGTACTGTTGAGAAATCTGGGTGTCCCTGGCAAACACAAATTGGCTGATCGCTTATGTCATCTGCAAGCAGTTACCCGGGCTCCCAGTATACCAGATCAGGCCCGAAGGGACTGTAGGCCCACTAATGACTTGGCATCGGAATCACCTGCTGCCCCTCTCAGAGGCAGTTCGCCTGCCACTAATATCAGATTCACAGACGACTCCCTCAACCTCTCAAGGGTCTCGGCCTGTCACTAGGTTGCAGTCTGTACCTCAAGATATGGAGGAAGAAGACACTGAAGATGAGGAGGCAGAATCAGACTGGTTGTGGTCATCTCAACCGTTAGAACCCACAACCTCTTCATTGTCCCCACCTGAAGTGTTTGACACTGGAAGACCCTGAAGAGGTCCCACCCCTCACAGAAGGAGCACAGGAAGATATGGAAGAGACAATGTCAAATGTGTCTGAGCAAGGAGAAGAAGTCGTGGAGGGACAAGAGTCCACTGTACTTGAGACCTTAGCACCTAAGGAGCAGAGAGAGAGAAGAGCCATTCACCCACCCAAGAGACTGACTTACAATCAATTGGGTGAATGCTCTGATGAGGCTGTGCTCACCTCAAAAAGAACAACTGAGATGCCTGGTCCCTCCACTACACATTTGGTGGAGGACAACCCCAGCTCACCCCCTGGCACATCTGTTTGGGCCATTCCTGTTAAGGTGGCCTGTAGGCAGAACAACCTCCTTTCCAAAGCCTGGTGGGGGGTTCCTCTGCCTATTTCTTATGAAAATGTGAATTGCCTTATTTCTTGCACACACTAACTGGTCCTTTTTCTCCTCGTGTTTCTGAACAAAGCATGTAACAGGTCACAAACTGCTGCTGTCTTTGGGGACCAAAGATTACAAGTGGGGGGAGTGTGTAGCAAGGTGTCACTTTTGCACGTAGCTTATGGACTACAGTTTGTGCTTAATGAGAACTTAATTCCTTTTGTTGTCCGTTTGTATCATACTGCTGCAATTTGTTTGGTTCAGCTACGATAAGAACAATGCATGACGGACCTTGTGGTGCGGAGAGACAGAGACTCTATTACTATGGGTCAGAAATAGACTACAAGGCCCACAATGCCACTGTGCTGCTAGGGTGCGTGGCGCCACGCACAGCCTGCTGGGAGAACTTATTTAAGAGGCCTGCAGCAAAGGGTGCTTAGGCCGGAGAAGCCTGGGCCTAAAGTGACGGAGAACGGATCGCCTGACGGAGGGATTCCTGTCACAGCCCCGCTGATCGGACCACAGAGAGGGACCACTCTATGCTCCCGAGCATCCAGAGTCACCTATCCACTGATGCCTTGTGATCGGCTAAGCGGAGGACCAGGGACCACGACTCGTCTGGAGGCTGAGAACCAAGAGGGCCCAGTTAGAGAATACCAGCAAGGAGAGGCCTCATGTGGTGAGAGGGCCCCTGCCCACCAACATAACTAACTGTGTTGCAGGAAGGTGACTTACATACTTTTACTTACACTTGCTGGCAACTGCAGTGCCGCAAGCGGAGACACGCTACATTCAGGAGTGAGTTAGCGCTTTGGGAAGGATCAGCATTTCACTTGCCCTTTTCACCACACATGTTAAGTGTTTAATCTTTCTTCACCCTTTCTGTTGGATTACAAATACTCAAGTGCACCAACAAAAGCTAGCAAAGATTACTGGAGACTTTTAGGATCAATCATCAGTTCAGCTCACCGACTAGGTCGATATAGCGGGACACATACCACTAAAGCTGCCCACCAGGGGGAGCCAGATAGCTTGTTGAACTTGCACGAATAAATCAACTGTTTGCATTTACTTTATTGTCATTTTGCTGTTTTAGTGAGCTGGGTTGGACTTGGTGGAGAAGTACCCCACTGTAGGTATCATAGCAGTGGGAGATTCCTCCACTGTGCACTTCTTCAGGTCTGACCCTAAGTTGGGTAAATTTGGGTCTCTTAGATTATAAGTGAAACCCTGGAACTGTTGTGTATATGTATGTCAGTGGACTCTCACAGGGATCTGTTTTAGTCAAATGTCACATGTGTAACCTCTATTTCTTTACCAAGTAAACATATTACCTCTTGGTTGAACTACTTCTTGTGTGGGACTCTGTCATTTGCAGCTGTGCGGCAGGCAAACCACAATAAGGTAACAATATTTAATTGCATTTATTGTTGTGTGATATCATTGTGGCCCTTTATAGCCTTTAGGGGTCCACAATCACATTATTGTTATTACTGTCCAGTTGTGCCAAAGGGGAATTGAGCCAAATTACAGGGGTTGATAGGCAGAGTACAGGCCCAAAACTTAAACCAGCAGCTCCTACGGGGGTAGTGCTACATAAGTATGATATGTTTTAACCACCTCGCGCCCGCCGTACGAGAATATACGGCCGCAAGGTGGTTGTCAAATGCCGGGAGGCCGTTATTATACGGCCTCCGCTATTTGGCCACTGGGGGGCGCGCGAGCGCCGGCGGCGGCGCGCGCACGTGCCCGGCGCTTCACTGCAATGCCGATGCGCGTGCCTGGCGGCCGCGATGTCCGCCAGGCACCCCCGATCGCCGGTTACAGAGACAAGGACATGGATCTGTGTGTGTAAACACAGAGATCCATGTCCTGTCAGGGAGAGGAGACCGATGCTGTGTCCCTTGTACATAGGGACACAGATCGGTCACCTCCCCCAGTCAGTCCCCTCCCCCCACAGTAACAATCACTCCCAGGGAACACATTTAACCCCTTCCTCGCCCCCTAGTGTTAACCCCTTCCCTGCCAGTCACATTTATACAGTAATCAGTGCATATTTATAGCAGGGATCGCTGTATAAATGTGAATGGTCCCAAATTAGTGTCAAAAGTGTCCGATGTGTCCGCCATAATGTCGCAGTCACAAAAAAAATCACTGATCGCCGCCAATACTAATTAAAAAAAAAAATATATAAAAATGCCATAAAACTATCCCCCTATTTTGTAAACGCTATAACTTTTGCGCAAACCAATCAATAAACGCTGATTGCGATTTTTTTTTACCAAAAATATGTAGAAGAATACGTATCGGCCTAAACTGAGGAAAAAAAAATATAAAAAAAAAAAAAAAATTGGGATATTTATTATAGCAAAAATCAAAAAATATTGCTTTTTTTTCAAAATTGTCGCTCTATTTTTGTTTATAGCGCAAAAAATAAAAACCGCCGAGGTGATCAAATACCACCAAAAGAAAGCTCTATTTGTGCGAAAAAAATTTTGTTTGGGAGCCACGTCGCACGACCGCGCAATTGTCATTCAAAGCGTGACAGTGCTGAAAGCTGAAATTTCGCCTGGGCAGGAAGGGGGTATATGTGCCCAGTAAGGAAGGGGTTAATGTTTAACAACAAAAACAAGCCCTTAATATCACTTTAAGTAGAACTCTGGCCAAAAAAGATAAAAATATATAGCCCATTAAAATATAAAATAGCAAAACCAACTTTTGCTGCACTGATTACCTTTAATCTAGAGATTTCCCTTTGCACTACTATTTTCTGCCCCAAAAGTTTCCTAATATGATGGCTAGCATCATTCAACCCTCTTCATGTTAGTACAGGTCATTCTGGACTTGTCCAGTTGTAACTGGGCAATTA
Organism: Rana muscosa; assembly: GCA_029206835.1. NCBI lineage: Eukaryota > Metazoa > Chordata > Amphibia > Anura > Ranidae > Rana > Rana muscosa. The sequence goes on along the minus strand of CM055118.1, from coordinate 179,650,543 downwards.
AAAGAGACGCAGTACAGTGGTGAGCTCATCACTCTGCTCTCTTCTCCTACCAGCATGACTCTTTCTTGTCAGCACATAAACTGATTGGCTCCTTGTGCGGTTTCTTTTTCTCACACTCCAGCCCTGCTGTACAGGGACTGCAAGAGGCAGACACCTGGTCTGATTTTTGTACTTACACTGCTTGTATTTAACCACTTCAGGACCGAGCCTCTTTCTGAGATTTGGTGTTTACAAGTTAAAAACATTTTTTATTTTGCTAGAAAATTACTTAGAACCCCCAAACATTATATATATATTTTTTCTAACACCCTAGAGAATAAAATGGCGGTTGTTGCAATACTTTTTGTCACACCGTATTTGCACAGCGGTCTTACAAGCGCACTTTTTTGGGAAAAAAAATGTTTTTAATTCAAAAATAAGACAACAGTAAAGTTAGCCCAATTTTGTTTTATATTGTTAAAGATAATGTTATGACGAGTAAATTGATACCCAACATGTCACGCTTCAAACTTCAAAGTTGTGGAATAGCGAAAAACTGTTACCCATAAAAATCCCCATAGGCGACATTTAAAAATTTAAAAAATTCTACAGGTTGCATGTTTTGCGTTACAGAGAAGATCTAGAGCTAGAATCATTTCTCTCGCTCTAACGATCGCGGCGATACCTCACATGTGTGCTTTGAACACCGTTTTCATATGCGGGCACTGCTCACGTATGCGTTCGCTTCTGTGCGCGAGCTCGTCTGGACGGGACGCTTTAAAAACATAATTTTTTCTTATTTATTTTACTTACATTTTTTTATTTTCCACTGTTTTAAAAAAATATAAAAAATTTGGTCACTTTTATTCCTATTACAAGGAATGTAAACATCCCTTGTAATAGAAAAAAACATGACAGGTCCTCTTAAATATGAGATCTGGGGTCAAAAAGACCTCAGATCTCATATTTAGACTAAAATGAAAAAAAAATATTTTTGTCATTAACAAAAAATAAATAAAAAAATGTCCCTTTAAGAGCATTGGGTGGAAGTGACGTTTTGATGTTGCTTCCGCCCTGCAATGATATGGAGACGGGTGGGGGCCATCTTCTCCTCACTCGTCTCCATACCCATGCAGGGACAACATCCAATCGCCTCCGCCGCTGCCGACGGCTCCGGTAAGCTGCGAGCCCCTCTCTCGCCGCCGATAAAAGTGATCTGGTGGCGTATCTGCCACAGAGACCACTTTTATCTGAAAGCGGACCGCCCGCTCTTGAAGAGGGTACCGGGGTTATGGTAGCTAGCTGCTACCATAACAACGGTATTCCTCTTCAAAGTAGCGACGTATTCCTGCGGCGGGCGGTCCGTAAGTGGTTAAAAATACACTTAAAGTGATTGTAAATGATAACCTTGTAAAACAACCCATTCAGTTTAAAATGGACATGAAAGGCTAAACATTTGTATACAGATATAAAAAAAAAAGAAAAAATGATAAATACCTTTTTTCCTATTTTTATAAGTGATCACATTCCCTCTGTTCACAGCTGCATAAGAGCAGGGGGGAGGAGAAGCAACAGTACGCTGATCTTCCCAGTGGATGGCTGTGCGTGGGGCGGGGGGGGGAACAGTCAGGACAAGTCTGATCATTGGAGGAGTGTAGGCTGAGTTCCCAACATAGGTAGAGCACTGACCATGATGTGTTCTCCTGCTTAGTGTGGTCAGTTTTTAATATAAATGCGGAGGGGCTGGCAGGAACACCAGAGATTTCACACAAAAGGTAGCAATACAAAGAGAACAGGATAATTTCCCATACAAGTACATGGTACAGCAGGCACATATCAGGAATATGAAATGTTGGGTTTACATACTCTTTGATGATGTATTACCGATTACAGAGCTGCATTCATTTATTACTTATATATCCACTTAGAGTTCAGATTGCTTTAAGGGCTATATCCGGATGACCTTGACATTTTCCTTCTTTTTCTTTTTTATTATTATTATTATTATTATTGTTATTATACCGTTTTTATATAGCCAACAATTTGTGGAGCACTTTACATTTTATTTTCTTCTATTCTGTTTTCCTTTGGAACATAATAAGCAAATAGATTCAAATCACAGAAAGCTAATATATGTTTGTCTAATGGCTAATCATAGAGGCCCTGATCAGAGCAGCTTTAGTAACATCCACTCAAAATATGACTTTATAGCTTTGTTATGTTTACATCTGCCTGGCTGACTCTCACTAAGTGACTTCATCACTTTCATTATTTTCTCCAATCAATTGTGCAGCTCCGGCCTTACATTTTATATAAAGAGTACTTTTAAAGAAACCACTTATGGGGCACTTCACTACCTGGCTGAGCCGACATCCTCTAATGTGTCCCCTGTTCATCCCCCCTGCCGCCCCCTCCATCCTCATCAGTCAGGCTCTTTCCCCTATGCTGTTTCCAAGTTTAATTATCTTCAGTAATTACTGGACTCTCATCTACTAATGACAGCATCTTTAAGGAGACCCCTGAAGACCCGACTTTATTACTTCCTATGAAGGATGTGATTGCTGTTACCCTCTTATTCCTGCTGAACGCAGAAACCATAGTGAGCCAAAAATAGTGTTGAAGCTGTCAAAAAGCTGGTACAAGAGAACAAATGGGCCCCTTACTCTTGTAGTGGACTAAAAACCCAACTGAACTTTATGTTTAAATCAGCTAAATCAGCCAGGTGTATGTAAACAAAAGCTGTGCAAAGCAGGGTTTGCCAACCTCCCGAAGTGAAATTTACTGACACAAGACTAAAAATTTACTGACTGAGCTTTCTTTTTTTTTTTTTTACTGACATGACATAAAAATATACTGACAGAATCACTTTTTTTCCTGACAGTTTAAGAAATGTGCCCAAACGACAGTTTTCAGTGCAAATGTCTATATTTAAGCTACAAATATGTAGCTAGTGCGATTAGCAATGTGCTTAAAGTATAATAAAAGGCTAAAAAAATATTTGAGTTCCCTTTTACATCACAGTCCACAAAGTTTTTCCTTACATCAGAGTTCACAGAGTTCCCCTTTTACACCAGAGTCCGCAGGGTTCCCCCTTTACAGTGTAAACAGGAACTCTGATGTAAAGGGGAAAACTGTGAAACCTGATGTAAAGGGGATTGCTGCGGCCCTTGATGTAAAGGAGAACTCTGATGTAAGGGGTCTTTGGTCACCAGAGCTCATACCTCCCAGATTTCTGAGATGGGAATGAGGGACACCTACTAGCAAATATATGTAGGCATAGGACACACCTGTTGCCATGCCCCCTTAGAGGAGAAAAAAAATTATTGATCAAATCCATAAGTGCTTTTTTTACCACTACTATTTCTTTATACTGGCTTTGGAACTTACAAATGCAGCAATTTTGAGATTGAGTGAAAGGTTTAGCAGTGATGTAAAGGGGAACTTTGATGTAAAGGGGAACACCCTGGACCATGATGTAAGGGGAAATGCTGCAGACTCTGGTGTAAAGGGGAACTCTGATGTAAGGTGGTCTCTGGTCAACAGAACCCTCCTCCCCCCTTTACATGAGTCTGCAGTGTTCCCCTTTACATCAGAGTTCCCACTTACATCACGGTTTTCAGCATTGCCCTTTACATCAGCGTTCCCCTTTACATTGGGGTCTGCAGAGTTCCCCCTTGCACTGTAAGGGGTAATCCTGCAGACTTTGATGTAAAGGGGAACTATAAGGACTCTGATTTAAGGAGGAATGCTGGGAACTCTCGTGACCACAGACTACCTTGCGCAGAGCGAATGCACATAGGTAAAAGGGGTTACTGATATAAGGGGGAACCTTTATATCAGGGTCCTCCCTTACCTTAGTGTATTATTCACTCTCCCCTACCTCTTTAACACCCCAAACTTTGTGGGGCCTGGCTAACTGGGAGCTGTCACTGACCTGACCTCCAGGTTCCTCTATTACTTGCTTGGGTGCAGCAGGTGTAGGTAGTCAGACATGGTCCAAACAGTGTGGGCCCTCATCACCACCCCTTCTATATCTGTCCTCTTCTCCTCCAGAGTCCTACAGTGACACAGACAGTCCCGACTCCCAGTGGGGGGCTCTCTCGCTCCCGAGTCCCAGCTCCCCCTTTCAGTCCTGCTGTGTGATTCATAAAAGGCGCCACACCGCATGCCTGTTCCCCAGACTGAGCCCACCCAGGCCACTTTGTGCAGTTGCAAAGTCGGCTAAAAGCCATTTTTACCTAATGGACATTTATGGACAGCTTGTAAATCAGCCGATATGTACAAACTGTCTGTAAATTTGCAGACGGTTGGCAACCCTGGTGCAAAGTCTCAAGCCTTGTACACATGACCGAGAATCTCGTCGCAATTTTTTTTTCGTTTTTCTCGGCGGGTTTCTTGTCAAGCGTGACGAGATTCTTGTCAAGCTTTCCTTGCATACACACTGTCAATCCAAAATCTCGTCGTTGTAAAGCGCGGTCACGTACAACACGTACGACGGCAGTATAAAGGGGAGGTTCCATTCTCATGGCGCCACCCCTTGGGCTGCTTTTGCTAATCTCGTGTTACTGCGTGTTAGTAAAAGTTTAGTGAGAGACGATTCGCGCTTTTCAGTCTTCGTGCTTTCAGTTCGTTACAGCGTGACGAATGTGCTATCTCCATTACAAACGCTAGTTTTACAAGAAGGAGCGCTCCCGTCTCATATTTGATTCTGACCATGCGCAGTTTTGGAAGACTTGGAAAAGCATACACACGAACGTTTTTCTCGTCCAAATACAGTCTGACGAGACTCCCGACGAGAAAAAAGAAAGCAGGTCTTTTTTTCTCGTCGAGATTCTGGGCAGTTTTCTTGATGAGAAACCTGAAAGCCTCGTACACACGCACGGTTTTCTCGGCAAGAAAGCTCTCCCAGCAGTTTTCTTGTAGTTTCTTGCCGAGAAAACCGTTCGTGTGTACGAGGCTTGAGTCAGGGATTTCGATAACATTTTGATGGACCTGATAGTCAGTCCAGTGGCCAACTAAAGTGGCTTTCATGGCAGGTTGACAACGTTGTAGCTAATTGCAAGGCAGTGGCTTAATGTTGCCAGTTTGAAGCTAGAAACGCTATTACTGTCAGTATTCAAGTTAAAGCGGAGTTCCACCCAAAAGTGGAAGTTCTGCTTTAAGCACCCCTCACCCCCTTCTATGCCACATTTGGCATGTCATTTATTTTGGGGAGGGGGAGGCAGGTACCTAGATTTGACAGATACCCCTCTCTCACTTCCGCTGGGACCTCCTAGGTGACTCGAGCAGAAGTTCTCCTCTCCCTCCCTAAAAATCTTATGGGACACGTCACAGGTCATAGAAGATTGCCCGGCCATTAAGGAGGCGCAGCGCAACTTGCACATGCGCAGTGTGCACCCGGCTGTGATACCGCAAGCTGTCACAGCCGGGTGCCCACACTTGTAATGTTGGCGCCGGGGAGAGGCAAAGGAAAGAAAAGAGGGTTCAGGAGGCCGCATCGCTGGATCGTGGGACAGGTGAATGAATGCGTTTATTAAAAGTCAGCAACCACACCTTTTGTAGCTGCTGACTTTTAATAAACACAAAATCCACTGGAAATCCGCTTTAAGAAACTTTGCAACAGATTTTTGTTAAAATGTTAAACTGTAAAATGGTCCAAACTGTTCATCCATGCTTAACAATTACTATTATGTAAAGAGTACAAATTATTATCAGATGAACCACACATACTGTATTTACCATTCTTCCAATATAAGTGTTGTTTGACACATTCTGTATGATAATTTTTTGTTTGTACAAATTATGCAGAAAACAATAAAAATTATGGAAAAAAATGATTTGCCTAACTGCGTACACACGATCGGAATTTCCAACAACAAATGTTCGATGTGAGCTTTTGGTCGGATATTCCGACCGTGTGTATGCTCCATTGGACATTTGCTGTCGGAATTTCCGACAACAAATGATTGAGAGCAGGTTCTCAATTTTTCCGACAAGAAAAGTTCTTGTCGCAAATTCCGACCGTGTGTAGCCATTTCCGACGCACAAAAGTGCTGCGCATGCTCGGAATCAATTTGATGCATGCTCGGAATCATTGTGCTTCATTTTTCTCAGCTCGTCGTAGTGTTGTACGTCTCCGCGTTCTTGACCATCGGAATTCCCGAGCAACATTTGTGCGACCGTGTGTAAACAAGACGAGTTTGAGCCAACATCCGTCGGAAAAAAAAACACAGTTAAAAACTCATCCAATTTGCATATATAAAAGAAGGTGCAAAAAAAAAAGGGGCCCAAATTGCATTTCTCGGCGCTAAGGTGCTAAATTGCACTTCCTGATAAGACTTCCTTCAGCTAAAAACAGCTAAAAGAATAATAGGAATTAGGGCGCGGCTACCACAGCGTCTCTGCAATCAGGAAGTATCGAGTGTGCTCCACGGCCAGCTGTCCCATACTAGGAAGGAAGACTGCAGCGCCACGCTTGCAACGCGGGCGCCCTCTTGGGACAGAATAGCGGTGAATACACTCTATATTTTACGTGCTTTTAACAAGTGAATGAAATTTACGTGCATTTGACACAGGGATTTTGTATTGGGGGATATTTTCATTAACCACTTCCCTACTGTGCACGAAAACCCCCTTCCTTCCCAAGCCATTTTTCAGCTTTCAGCGCTGTCACAGTTTGAATGACAATTGCGCGGTCGTGCGACGTGGCTCCCAAACGAAATTTGCGTCCTTTTTTTCCCACAAATAGAGCTTTCTTTTGGTGGTATTTGATCACCTCTGCAGTTTTTATTTTTTGCGCTATAAACAAAAGAAGAGCGTCCAGTTTGGAAAAAAAAACACTATTTTTTACTTTTTGCTATAATAAATACCCATTTATTTTTTTTAAATAAAATTTTCCTCAGTTTAGGCCGATACGTATTCTTCTACATATTTTTGGTAAAAAAAAAAAATCGCAATAAGCGCGTATTGATTGGTTTGCGCAAAAGTTATAGCGTCTACAAAATAGGGGATAGATTTATAGCATTTTTTTTTATTTTATTTTTTTATTAGTAATGGCGGCGATCTACGATTTTTTATTGTGACTGCGATATTGCGGCGGACACATCGGACACTTTTGACACATTTTTGGGACCATTCACATTTATACAGCGATCCCTGCTATAAAAATGCATTGATTACTGTATAAATGTGATTGGCAGGGAAGGGGTTAACCACTAGGGGGCGGGAAGGGGTTAAATATGTTCCCTCAAAGTGTTCTTACTGTGGGGGGAGGGGACTGACTGGGGGAGGTGACCGATGGTTGTCCCTATGTACAAGGGACACACCATCGGTCCCCTCTCCCTCACAGGACGTGGATCTCTGTGTTTACACACAGAGATCCACTTTCCTGCTCGTTTCCCGGGCAATCGCGGGTGCCCGGCGGCAATCGCGCACCGGGGCCTTGTGAACGCGGCGGCGCGCGCCTCCTAGCTCGTTTTAAAGGGAGGACGTCATATGACGTCCTCCCAGAACGAGAGTGTCCTCCACCCGCCGTCTATTGACAGTGGGCGGGGGACAAGTGGTTAAAGCAGTATTACACTATATAGTGCCTTTGTGTTCCTATATGTTTACCTGCGGATTTTAACCCATGCTACCCTGGTGGTGATGACGGAGGTTGGAGTGAGATTACCCACTGACTAAAAGCCTACTTTTTTCATCTTTTTGGTGAGTTTGTACCCCGGAGGGGGAGAGTGCCTCACTTGTGGTGAAGATCTGGTATTGGTGTAGGGTGCACTACAGACTGTATCCATAGAAGAAATCATCACTTAATTGACTGTTGCTAAGTCATCACTCAAATGCTTCATGTGTATCTGGACACTTATCCATATCTAAGCACTGTTTTATCATACAGACTTTATGAGTTCTAGGGTTTTGATACAATTTGCATATATGTGAACCAAGCCTGAAGCTGCCCTGTCCCCAGGGTGACAACGCTGTTGTGCAATTTCAATGCAGAAAAAACAGCATTGAATTGTCATCCTATTACTGGTAGTTAAAAATAATAACATCTACTGGGGCAGGATCAACATGTAATATTACAGGAAGGACATTATACTGCATATGTCATTACTCCCCGCCCCCCCAAGTTATACTATAAAGCTGAACTCCAGGATAAACAAATATTGTCTAAATACAAGAGTCATATGTTTTCTTACTTGGTGTGATTTGTGTATTTTTTCCAGATCTTTGCAGTAATCCAGTGTGAAGGGAAATCCTCTGCGCAGGAGCTTCCTGTAATAAAGACCGGTCACTGCTGCTCTCTCTCCTTGTGCAGGGTAACTGATTTTGTCTCCAGTGGCGTACCGTGTATCCCCGAAAATAAGACCTACCCTGAAAATAAGACCTAGCATTATTTTCCAGGAGAGCTGCAATATAAGCCCTACCCCGAAAATAAGCCCTAGTTTAAAATGTTTGTAACATCCTATAATCCACTCTATTACAGTAGTATATGATGTACAATGTGTGTGTTTCTGTTATATAAATGCGGGGAAGAGCGCTCTGGCGGGTCACAGAAGAGCAGAACGGTGCTATAACGAAGGCATTTGGCACAATTATATTACAGAAACACACACATTGTACATTATATAATACTGTAATAGAGTGGGTTCTAGGATTTTACAAGCATTTTAACTCAGTTCACACTGGGGATTCCTGTCAGGCAGAGGGAGGGAAGACAGCACATTACATGGTAAGACCTACCCCAAAAATAAGCACTGTGTCTTTTGTTGCCAAAATAAATATAAGACCGGGCTTATTTTCGGGGAAACACGGTAGCGTAAGGTGAGCGAGGGGGGCCTAGGCCCCGGGCGCAACATTTGGGTGGGGGGGGGCGCAATCCCGCACCAGTGTCACCCTAGCTCCATTAATCTAAATTTTCATTTCTGTGAGAACACGATCCGGCTCCGGCCGCCATCTTAGATCTCAGGCTGGCCCCTGGCGCCCTGTGATTGGGTGAAAGGGGTCATGTGGCCTGTCCTCAATCGCGGGGGAGCGGGGTTGGCCTTAGCCATCCTCTCCTCCTCCTCTCCGGCCCAGGTCACCAGGTCACCATGTCCCCGTCGCGGCAGGCAGTCTGTGGCCGCCGTCTTCTTCTCCTCCTCCTCTCCGGCCCAGGTCTCTGATCATGTCCCCATCAGGACAGGCAGTCCAGCAGTGTGACAGACGGCGGCGGCGCAGAGGTAGAGCAGATGGAAGAAAACAAAGGTAAGACTCACTCGGCCTGGGGGGAGTAGATATGGTTTGGGGAGAGGGAGCAGCCAGAAAGTCAGTGTATAGTGTAATGTATAGTGTATTGTGTGTAGTGTATAGTATAGTGTGTAGTGTATTGTGTATAGTATAGTGTGTAGTGTATAGTGTATTGTGTGTAGTGTAGGGCTGGGCGATTTTCCCCCCCAAAAAAATCTGCGATTTTTTTATAAAAAACTTGATTTACGATTCGATTCGATTTTTTTTTTAAATTATATTAATTAAAGTGCATCAACAAAACAAAATTGCAAAGGCAAACCCTTTCTCTAACTGCAAAGTCAGTGTGCAACAAAGATTGTTAAACATCCAAATTATTAATACTGTATTTGGATTTAGCTAATAAAAACAACAAAAAATCTTGAGGTTACTCTTAGTTGAATTGAACTGTGCCCGTGCCTCACTGTGCCCGTGCCTCACTGTGCCCAATGCCTCACTGTGCCCAATGCCTCACTGTGCCCGTGTCTCACTGTGCCCAATGCCTCACTGTGCCCAATGCCTCACTGTGCCTGTGCTTCAATCACTGTGCCCGTACCTGATTCAGATTTTCATGGGATACGGGTTTTACTGCTACACCGGCGGCCATTCCAGTATTCAAAAGCCACGCCTCCTCCTCGTCTGTGATAGGTGGAACACTCAATTTCCCAGCATTCAGTGTTCCGCCTATCATGGACATCCGCTCATCCTCATAACACAGACGAGGATGAGAGGATGTCTGTGATAGGCTGAACACTGCCTGCTGTGAAATTGAGTGTTCCGCCTATCACAGACGACAAGGACTCGGGAGGCGTGGCTTTTGAACACTGCAATGGCCGCCGTCTGTCTGCATGACGTGCTGATCAGGTAGGCAGACGGCGGCTTGCGGTTAGTTAGTGTTACATTACATCTACTCATGGCGGCTGCGGCGAGTAGATGTAATTGGAGTAACGCCGCCCAGTGCCATTCCGGATACACCCCCTGCAGCCCTGCTACGGAAACTTTGAAGGAAAAAAATAAATAAAATAAATTAAAAAATCTAAAAAAAAAAACGATTTTCTTCAAATCTGAATCGATTTGAACTCAAAACTCGATTCAAGATTAAAATCGATTTTTTTTCCCAGCCCTAGTGTAGTGTATTGTGTATTGGTCTGTGGGTAGTGTATTGTGTAGCAGTCAGTATGTAGTGTATTGAGTAGTGTATTGTGTTTAGTGTATTGTGTGTAGTGTATAGTGTATTGTGTGTAGTGTATTGTGTATTGGTCTGTGGGTAGAGTATTGTGTAGCGGTCAGTATGTAGTGTATTGTGTGTAGTGTATTGTGTGTGTATAGTGTATTGTGTAGCGGTCAGTATGTAGTCTATTGAGTAGTGGTCTGTGGGTAGTGTATTTTGTGTAGTGCATAGTGTATTGTGTAGCGGTCAGTTTGTAGTGTATTGAGTAGTGGTCTGTGGGTAGTGTATTGTGTGTAGTGTATAGTGTATAGTGTATTGGTCTGTGGGTAGAGTATTGTGTAGCGGTCAGTATGTTGTGTATTGAGTAGTGGTCTGTGGGTAGTGTATTGTGTATAGTGTATTGGTCTGTGGGTAGAGTATTGTGTAGCGGTCAGTATGTTGTGAATTGCGTAGTGGTCTGTGGGTAGTGTATTGTGTGTAGTGTATTGTGTATTGGTCTGTGGGTAGAGTATTGTGTAGCGGTCAGTATGTAGTGTATTGAGTAGTGGTCTGTGGGTAGTGTATAGTGTATTGTGTAGTGGTCAGTATAGCAATCAGGTAGGTTAGTGTGGTGTGTAGTGGTTAGTGTGCAGTGTAGTGGTCAGTGTGTAGTGTAGTGGTCAGTGTGTAGTGGTCAGTGTGTAGTGTAGTGGTGTGTAGTGGTCAGTGTGCAGTGTAGTGGTCAGTGTGTAGTGGTCAGTGTGCAGTGTAGTGGTCAGTGTGTAGTGGTCAGTGTGTAGTGGTCAGTGTGCAGTGTAGTGGTCAGTGTGTAGTGGTCAGTGTAGGAATTAGGTAGGTTAGTGTGTAGTGTAGTGGTCGTTGTAGGAATCAGGTAGGTTAGTGTGGTTGTCGGTATAGGAATCATGTAGGTCAGTGTAGAGGTTAGTGTAGTGGTCAGTATAGGAATCGGGTAGATTAGTGGTCAGGTAGGTCAGTGTAGGAATCAGGTAGGTCAGTACTATTGTAGGAAGGGAAGGGACTCGGGGAGTGCGAAAAGTCTGCAGGTTAGGGGGCACAAATTACTTGCCTTGCCCCGGGTGCTAACAACCCACGCTACGCCACTGCTTGTCTCTGCCCCCTCCTGTAATTTAGTAGTGGATGGGGCCCGCTTGATCTCTCCCACGGCTCTGCTTTATGCATAGACTATGGGGGTTATTTACGAAAGGCAAATCCACTTTGCACTACAAGTGCAAAGTACAAGTGCAAAGTGCACTTGAAATTGCACTGAAAGTGCACTTGGAAGTGCAGTCGCTGTAGATCTGAGGGGTAGATCTGAAATGAGGGGAAGCTCTGCTGATTTTATTATCCAATCATGTGCAAGCTAAAATGCTGCTTTTTTCTTTTCCTTGCATGTCCCCCTCAGATCTACAGCGACTGCACTTCCAAGTGCACTTTCAGTGCAATTTCCAGTGCACTTTGCACTTGTAGTTCGCACTTGTAGCGCAAAGTGGATTGCCTTTAGTAAATAACCCCCCTATGTACAGTAAAGTGATTATTTCACTCACGCTTTTTCAAGGTAATATCTGGGTTTGGAAAGGCAATTTGTGCACACAAAATAGATTTATATCCTTCTGCGGTTATTGAGCAATGTATTTAAATGAAAGCTTTTGTGCCCAGAGTTCAGCTCTAATATCACTAAATTACAAAATGGTTCAACCATCTTTTTTTTTTCTTTTACTGAAAGCGGAGTTTTTACTTTAACAAGCCCAACTCTGTGCCAGCTCATCATTATTGCATGCAGCGTAGCCCAATAAAATACCACATGCGGTTCAATAATTGATGGAGGCCAACGTGCTTTAAACCATAAATCACTAGGTTTTAAAAAAAAGAATAACACCTATATTTTCTATAAAAGTGCTCAGAGCTGGGAGTTAATGGATTTTTGCATTCAGGAAGACTGACGCTTCAGACTGGCCGTAAGATTTGCAGTAAATAAGATACAGATGCCGATACAGAAGCCTTTTTTCCATTCATCCCTCATTTCGTGGCATTTTACAAGTGGGGCCAAAGATTTATGGGGACGAATCAGACTCTGAATTATAGGTAGGCCTCCAGCCCTTCACTATATGGTCATATATCACAGTTCCATACACTCCCAGCTTTCTGTCTGAGGGAGACAAACATAAAGGGCTACTCAACCAATGCACAGAAAAGATGTTACAGGTAAAAAAAAAAAAAGAAAAAATCAAACTGGGTTCTAGAGAGATTGGGTTTATGCAGGAATTTCAGCATTTACTCTTGGAGCCCATTCACACGGGGCGCAGACATGCACCTGCCATGCAGGGTCTTCTTTTACCGACATTGGAATGCACAGCTGCTGCATGCATCCCTGTGCCAGAGTCACATTCATTTCTTTTGGGACACGTGGCTGCATGGGCACAGTCACTGTTTCTATAAGATAACATGTGGGTGTGTACAAGTTCCCAAACACATTCACATGTCATATTAGGACACAGCGGCCGTGCCCGTGCAGCTGCGTGTCCCAATAGGAATGAATGGGGAGCTGGCACAGGGATGCACGTGTAGCGCCCTGCTCCTATTGAGTAGGCGCTATTTGTAAATTTAGTTGTCTGAGCTGTAGTTTAGCTCAGAATAATTGTGTAAATTTCTGGTTTCTGTTTCAGTCCAGCTGTGCCGCACATTTTTTCCACTTGACTGTGGGTGTTGCTGTCACCACAGGTCAAGTTTGGAAATGCAGCAGGCTGGAGGTATTGAGTACCTCTTGCTCAGAAACCGCTCAGTGGGATTGGTCTCCCTGCTGTGCATTCTGGGAGAGGGTACTTAAGGGACAGACACCGTCTTCGGGGTCTCTCTGACCTGTTGGCCCTCCTGGCCTAAAGGTGTGCCGCAGCAGTTTTCCTGCCTCTGGGCCGGCTGGCCCGAGGCCTCGTTACTGGAAGTAGGCCCAGGAGTTCTGGGGCCTACTAGTCAGGGGTGGTCCTGTGCTGTCTTGCCTGCGGTGAGAAGCCGAGCAATTGAAGAAACCAGGAGAGGACTTTTCCCAGACAGGACCAAGCAAAAAGGCTGGTATCTCAGGAAGAGCCTGGAGACTCAATTGGAGGACGCATCCCGACCCATCTACCTCACAGTATTGCTGGATTGGCTGAAAGAAACTGGCACTGTGTGACTGTACTTAAACTTTGCAAAAGTCCTGGATCGTTCAATCCTGTGGTAGAGGATTGTGCAGAGACTGTTGTGTTCTTCAAGTCTGTGGCAGAGACTTTTGACCGAGCACCGCACCGGCTGCTAGGTCAGTGAGAGAGGCCTATCCGGTGGTTGCTGTATCCAATGTGGAAACTGTTTGTCCTCTGGATTAGGAAGTACCCGTGATCCGCAAAGCAAGGTACCGGAATCTCCCCCAACCCTCCATCCTTCTAATTGATATTTTTTTAATAAAACCATTGGAAAAGAGACTGTGTGTTGGTGCTGACATCTGTGAAAAACTCTTCAATGGAACCCCTATGACGGATATGGTGGAACAGACAGGTAACGGCATGACCCAAAAATATAACCAGCAGCTTCTACGGGGGTAGTGCTACACACGCAACAGCAGTGCATCACCATGTCAATGAAAGGTGACCCTGCACGTGAGATGCATGTCTGCACCCCGTGTGATTGGGGTCTTAAAGCTGAACTCCATGCAGACAGCTAAATATACAGATATATTACATATGAGAGCTGTCAACTTACCAAAGGGCTTATATTTCTGCCTATCCAATCTTGAGATTTACACAGCTCTGCCACACAGCACAGTCCTGTCTGGCATGGCAGAAAATTTAATTTTTCTATGCCTAAGCTAACACTCACAGATCTTCCTCCTCCAAAACTTGTGAGTGGACAGTGAAAAGTGAAGTAGCAGGCTGATGAGCTGATCTCAATGTCACTCTGCTCTCTCTTGCATTCAGCATGCTCTTTGCACTGCCGCACCCCTGACTGTCTCCTTATGCTGATGTAGTGCCCTGGGGTTTAGTCAGGGAGTTCCTCACAAATTTATTTGCCAGGAGTAGTTACCCTGGTCAATTGCTAGAGATCAGTAGAAAAAACCAGACAGCGCAAAACCTATCCTAACAAAATGCAGCTGAACACTGAAGGTCAAAATATAAATCCTTAAATGTAACATGTAACAGGGACCATGGTCCCCTAATTATGGGGGGGCTGGATTTCTTTCCCATACACAGCACACACCAGGAATATGGCCTATATAAACGAACTGACATGTTGTCCCCATTTAAATATCGCTGAGGAAGTCCTTACCCACGGACGATACGCGTGCGAGGGGCTACACGACGTCAGGACAGCCATCTACCTGGTTTCACATCTAAGTTACATGACTGCCATCCGAGCACAGGGTATCTGTGCTTTGTTTGTGAGTAACTTTTTATACCAATAAATCAAGTGTTTTTTTCTATGGAGAGCACTATGTATTTCTTTTTTGACATTTTTCATGTAACCACGTCAAACATATGAGTTCATTACTGGGAGTATAGAGTGATTGAGGATTTCGGTTGAAGTGCCGTATGAAGACAGCCCTCTCATCTTTTACATTACCCTTGTTAAAGGGACTGCTTATGTGACCTTCTGGTAAAACAGAGGTCCACATTTTGAGGTGAGCGGCCTGTACACTTGGTGGTGGAATTACACGGAAGTGGTAGCACTTGTGATCATATACAAGCACTCTGTTTCACAGCTAGAGGATCCTTCTATCCCCCTGTTGGTGCTTTGGAGAACATCTATTTTTCTGAATTATACACCTATGGACTCTTTTTGTGTTATATACGTATTTAGCGCTGCACTGCTTTTCTATACAAATTGCTAGAGATCCACTGATTTCTCCCTAAGTTTGGCCTTGTTACACTTTTCTTTTCTACCGCAAGGTGGCCGGGTACTTGGTGGTACTAGATGTAAGAAGGGTAACTCAAGGTCAGGTTATGGGTATAAGGGGTATCTCAGCCAATGGGCAGGGGTTTTCTTGAATCCCTTGGCCTGCTGGGAGAACCTATATATTCGGGTGAGGTCAGGTGATCTATGTTCTGTCTGGGTGGACGTGTGTCATACGCCCTGGGCTGCTAGGCCAGAGATTGGGACTATCCCAGAGGCATCTGGCTGCCAGGTTGTGTGAGGGCCTATCCAGAAGTAAGAGGGCAACACAGGGTTGGGATTGCGGCTTGCAGTCCAACTATAAGTGCCGGTTCTGCTGGCCGGAGAGCCTGTCGTGGTCGGAGGTAAAAAGAAAAGCTTTCGCCACAAAGGGACCAACCACCTTTACCAGGGACCACAGTGAGTAACTGAAGCAAGTACCGGAGAAGCATTCTAACTGAACGGGCACAGTGAAGAATCAGGAAACTTCAGGCGGTGATCAAGTCAGGGGCCCAGCCAGGGGAGGTGACGCTTGCAGAGTAGCCTTGTGAGTCAAGCCAGGGACTGAGCAGTTTAGCAGGGGTGAAGCTTGAGAAGTATCTGGAGTGCCAAGCTAGGGACCCAGCAGGGAAGCGTGGGTGACGCTTGAGGGAGATACCACCTCAAAGCTTTGAGGAGCTCCAGGGATTCAGAGTCAGTGAATCAGATGAGACCAGGAGCTCAAAGGGCTGAAGTACTACAAGTAGAAGTTGTAGTGAAGCAAAAAGAGGACTGTAACGATTTGTGTTAGGAACTGTTAAAGACTGTTGCCATAGGAGACAGCAATTCTGCACGTGCAGATGTGGCGCCTTGCTGGGGGCCTTTCCTTGTACAGCTGCCCTCCTACTGAAGTCTCTGAGTCTGCCAATTGAAACTGCAATTGCTCAAGGGTGTCCTGGCCCTAAACCCGCTTTCCCACTTAAAATATAAAAAGGACTGTTAAAGTGGTTGTAAACCCACTTTTTAAACAAAGACCTACAGGTAAGCCTAGATTAAGGCTTACCTGTAGGTGCATGAAATATCTCCTTAACCTACACGGTTAAGGAGATATTTGCATTTAAATGCGGCGACGCTGACATCACCCCATTCACAAATTCGGCTAGGTCGCAACATTCGACGACGTAGCCGAATTCGACAGCTCACGCGCGCATGCGCGGAGTCACGTCTTCGCCGCTCCGGCCAATCACAGCGCCGCAGCGATGGATGCGGCTAGAGGAGGGACACGGACGACTTCGGGGGCCCCGATCGAAGGTAAGTGGTACATAATGAGCTAGTATGCTAGTCATACTAGCTCATTATAGCTTTGTCTTGCAGGTTAGTAAAAAAAAAAAAAAATCGATAAAAGGGTTTACAACCACTTTAAGAGAAAAGTTTCTGGCGCCCAATAACTTCATCTTCCTTACACTCACTATGCCTCACCACTCACTACATACAGAAGTATGTCAGCTATCATTGGCCCTGAAGGTTCTCCTACTGGATGGGGCTAGAGACTTTGCTACATTACTTTTTCCTCTCCCGGTCTAAATGCTGCTATACAGAGGGTTACAAGAGGCTGACATCAAGTCAAATTCATGTACTAACACCGATTGCATTAAATATTAATAATACATAAATACATATGTAGCACTACCCCCGTAGGAGCTGCTGGTTTAAGTTTTGGACCTGTACTCTGCCTATCAACCCCTGTAATTTGGCTCGATTCCCCCTTGGCACAACTGGATAATAATAACAATAATGTGATTGTGGACCCCTAAAGGCTATAAAGGGCCACAATGATATCACACAACAATAAATGTAATTACATATTGTTACCTTATTGTGGTTTGCCTGCCGCACAGCTGCAAATGACAGAGTCCCACACAAGAAGTAGTTCAACCAAGAAGTAATGTGTTTACTTGGTAAAGAAATAGAGATTATACATGTGACATCTGACTCAAACAGATCCCCGTGAGAGTTCACTGACATACATATGCACAACGGTTCCAGAGTTTCACTTATAGACTAAGAAACCCGAATTAACCCAACTTAGAATCAGACCTGCATGGTGGAGGAATCTCCCACTGCAATGGTATCTACAGTGGGGTACTTCACCAAGTCCAACCCAGCTCACTAAACAGCACAATGACAGTAAAATATTATATTTGTAATCCAAGGAAAGGGTGAAGAAAGATGAAACAATTAACGTGTGTGGTGAAAAGGGCAAGTGGAATACTGATCCTTCCCAAAACGCTAACTCAATCCTGAATGTAGCGTGTCTATGCTTGCGGCACTGCAGTTACCAGCAAGCGTAAGTAAAAGTATGGAAGTCACCTTTCTGCGACACACTTAGTTATGTTGGTGGGAAGGTGCCCTCTCACCACATGAGGCCTCGCCTCGCTGGTTTCCTCAGACTGGGCCCCCTTGGTTCGCAGCCATCGGAAAAGTCGTGGGCCCTGGTCCTCCGCTTAGCCGGTCACAAGGCGTCGGTGGATAGGTGACTCTGGATGCTCAGGAGTGTGGAGCTGTCCCTCTCCCTTGTCCGATCAGCCGGGTTATAGCTGGGATCCCTCCGACAGGCGATCCGGCCTCTGTTACTTTAGGCCCAGGCTTCTCCGGCCTAAGCACCCTCGCTGCAGGCCTCTTGCCTCTTGCAAGATGGCGTCCCAAGAGAGCGAACACAAGCCCCGTTCTGTCTTAAATAAGTCCTCCCAGCAGGCAGTGCGTGGTGCCATGCTTCTTCGCAGCACAGTGGCGTTGTGGGCCTTGTAGTCTATTTCTGACAGATAGCAATAGAGTCTGTCTCTCCGCACCACAAGGTCCTTCAGGCATTGTTCTTACCATAGCTGAACCCAACAAATTGCAGCAGTATTAAGCCTCGTACACACGGTCGGACTTCCATCTGACTTTTCCGTTGATTTTTGTCCGAACGGAGTTGGCCGGGCACACCCATAGCATACACACGGCAAAAAAAATTCTGCAAACTTTCCCAAAACTTTTCTAACATCACGTGGTTTTTCTGCTCTTTTCTGCTCTTTACCGCCACCCTTTGGTCAACTTCTGCTATTGTTGGTTGATTTTAACATTGGTTCTGGGCATGCTTATTTGTCCAAACTCTGATGGATTTCTGTACACACGGTCGGACTTTGCTCCATCTGACTTTTGTTGGCGAAAAGTTTGTCCGTATGCAGACCGAACATTTGTCCGATGAAAACCAAAAAAGTTTGTCCGATGGAGTGTACACACGGTCGGATTTTTGGTCAAACTTGCTCAAAATGAAGTTTGCTGGCAAAAAGTCAGACCGTGTGTATGGGGCTTAAGACAAACGGACAATGAAAATAGTTAAGTTCTTATAGGCACAAACTGTAGTCCATAAGCTACGTGCAAAAGTGACACCTTGCTACACATAAACCGCCAAATAAGAAAATAAAATGTAATGATGTATTAATGATTACTGAAATACTCAGGAACATCAGAGTCTATCTTAATTCAGTGGAAAAGTGTGAACCCAGCCTTAAAGCAGTATTAAACCCAAAACCAATTCTAAAATGTGTTTTCTTTTTTTTTTTAGGCTTTTTGGTTTATTTTCACCTAGTGATCCAGCCAATAACACACTTCATGTCTCAGGGTGTCAGTCTGGGGGAGGGGGGTAGTGTTAAGCCAGGTACACATGTCCTGAAAGTCATCTGGTTCAGCATGTAGGTGGGGCCAGTTGATTAGTACCGGAGATGGAGTAAAGGTACACAGATACCAGGGAAGGTGGCACAATTATTATTTGGTAAAGTAGAAGTAACAATTCCCACCTGGAAGACAGCAAGGAGCTGCCTTACAGTTCCAAACATAATGGCAAGGGAGCCTCACTAATACAGGAAACCCAGGTATAACACCTCTTAAAGTGGTTGTAAACCCTTATATACCACTTTTCCCTACTAAGCCTATAATACTTGCCCATTATGCTTTAAGATTGCAGGGAAAAAAAGAGGAAGTAAAACCCATCAGGGTTTACTTCCTCTTTAACAATGTTGGTGGTACTTTAACACAGTCTGTGCTTGAGAGGACACTTTGGTAGGCTACAATACCAAGACAGTATCTGATGAAGGGAGTGGCTGATAGGCAGAACAGAGGTGCAGGCACCTTTAGTAACCAGGTAGGGAGGTCCAACTCTCTAGGGTTCCCAGATGGCATTGCCAGTAGTAGTATCACTACACTATCCCTCCCCAACTGGAACCTCTCTCTAGCGCTAAGTGCACTGACCCTAGCCAGCCGGGATTCTGTCCCTACACTATCCACTTGCAAATACATGCCAATTGGAGTGGCATACCTCCCAACTTTTGAACTTCAGAATGAGGGACACTTTAAGGAGTGAGTGAGCTGTGGCGCTAAGCGCACCATGCAAAATGTGGGTGTGGCCAAACTCCTATCAGAGGGAGGGGCTTAAGGGTGAAGGGCGCATTGTGTACAAACTGCAGGGTTGTAGAGTGTGCTATGTAAAGAGTACAGTGTTGAGGAGTGTGCTGTGTACCAAGTGTAGGGTTGAGGGGTGTGCTACGCAATGAGTGCAGGGTTAAGAGGTGCGCTGCGTACTTGGTGCAGGGTTGAAGGATGTGCTGCGTACAGAGTATAGGGTTGAGGGGTGTGGCTGTGGCACTGTTAAGAAGACAGGGAGAAGGCTGACATTATAATTGTTAGAGGGACACAGGCTATGTACTGTACAGTAACAGAAAATCCCAGAGCCAGATGTAACCTACAAACCTGTGTGATCATTTACTAAATGTCCTCAGTCTGGTCAACTTGTGCTGTGCCAGGAAGAAACTGCCCCCTATATGGGTGCTCCCTGTCACCATCTGTTGCCACCCCCATGCTCAGAGCAGTCAGTGCCCCCCCATGCCCCCAGGTGAGTGGCGTCCTCCCCAGTCATTGTTTTCCCACCTGTCGGCCCCTTGCCCCCAGTGATCAGCAGGAACATAACTACATACCTGTAACCTGTAGTAGGGGAGCAGCCCGTTGCTCAGCATGAACCATCTCCAGGCTGGCAGTGGTGTGGTAGCTCTTCAGGTAGTTGGTATATTTGAAGAGCCAGCCTTTGTAGGTGTCAGGGTCGGGGGTTTAAAAATGTAAGGCAAATGGAGAGAAAAATGCCCAAAGGACCATAACATCGAGCCACTGAGCAACAGTGATCGATCTGAATAAGAAAAATAACATATACACAAATGAACTACAAAAAATATATAAAATAAAGTGCAAAAAAACACAGAAACCACCTTCTGTCACCAGAAAAAAACAACGTTGTCTATGAAAACCAAAATCTACGTCCAGGCGCCACACTCACATACATACAGTCCACACATACATTGAATTGCGCAGTCACAAGATAGAATATTGCATAGGGGATTGTGTATGAGGGCCACCTGAACAATGTCCTCGGGGAGATGCTGCAGATAAATGTGTGACAATGGCACAGCGAACCAGCCCAATGGCTCAGACCTGGAACAGCCAATGAAGGCTTAAATTATACATTTTCTGCTGCAGCACCCCTACACAGAGACATACTGGGTACACAGGGGGGGTCACATAAATCAAAGAAAAGCACCCAGAGCACCAGCTGCAAGAAGAGAAATTAATAATGGCACACCTACATATACTTCACTAGATAGTGACTGTACCTACCTAAATTAATTGTTCAAAAAGCACACGTGACCATTGGTGAATGGGCTGGTAATATAAAAAAACTGATGCTACATACAGTCACTCCTCACTATGCTTAGGTATGAGCAGGCTAGGAATTGAACAGAAGGTAGTGGCCGCAGCAGAGCAGTTAAGTGGCAGCAAGTGAAGAGTTAACAGAACTTCTATGCAGAGCACAGTATATGCAGCCTAAGAATACACACATAGATTAGACTTTTTTACAGAAGCAGGAAGTAAATCAACAGGCTTCATTGTGGGACACAGCACATCACACACACACACTCATATACACTCACATACAACACAGTAAACTGACCTGCTGAACTTCTGTGCAGACCCCTGGCATTCTCTGCTACACACGGGGAGGGGGCGTGGCTAAGCCGAGACTGAGGGGGCGGATTTCTTTCTTTAGTGAATGCAGCCAGCAGGAGCCACAGAAGAGCTCAGTGAGTGAAAGCACTAGTACAGCACAGGGCAGCTCTAAAGGGCTCTGGAATCATTTGTGCTGCCGAAGGGACTGGGGGTGTTATAGGAAGCACAGCCCAATGTCCTCTAGACTGGCTACCATGTGACCCCCCCTCAGGGGAGGGCTGACGGCCTTAGGCCTGGGGGGCAAGTCCAGTCAAGTGGCCCATTGAACCGCCGAATCAGCTCACCATCCATGGCTGACCTGGATTTTCAATGCAGCCTCACCAGTGCCCATCAGTGCAGCCAACTCCAGTGCCCATCAATGCAGCCTGATCACTGGGGCAGGTTACATGGGGTGTATGGGGGGGAGATGGGGGGTCAGCTAGGGGTGTCAGGGTCTCTCACCTCAGTGATCTCAGCTCAGCAGGTCCTTGCACGCCACGGTTTCCTGGGGGGGTAACGCTCCTGATCCTGGGGTCAAGTTGCAGCCAGCGCCCAGCCCTGCAGCCCTGCATCCCGACTCCCTGGCACGCCCTGCCTCTGCCTGCTTCCAAGAATACGGTCCCAGGGAGCTGTAGTTTCCTCTGCACTGCTGTGTTTTCCACCCACCAGAAGCTTGAGTGAGGACTACAACTCCCGGAATGCAACAGCTAGTGGTCGGCCGCCATGGGCATGCCCCCGGCCCGACTTCCTAGACCAGAATAAAAAAGAAAATGGTAGCGGGCAGCGGCTGCCGGCCATTTTGAACATAAGTTAGGGCGGCCTGGGAGGCAATTGCCACCCTGCCCCCTGGCCCAGCCCTCCCCTGCCCCCCCTCCTCCTTCTCTCATGTAAACTCTGCCTCCACAGAACCTGTCTAGCCTTTGTCCCAGCACTGCTCTTACCTTACATTTGCAGCTTGGAGCCAGGAGTCGGGGGGCGGAGCTGGGAGAGAGAGCTGCTCTGATCAGGTAGCTTCCTCCACAGTGCGCACCCGCAAATCGCGTCATCAGTTGCCAGGACGGTCCTGGCAACCAGTGTCTGTACAGAAGTTTGAGGGGGAAGGAGAAGTTTGAGGGGGGAGAGAGAAGCTGACATATCCTGCTGGCAGAGATTCTTACTGGCTGCAGTGAGGATACTCCCACTGAGTGGAGCCCAGTGTCGGAACTCACTTGTTCTGGCACTGGGCTGCTGGAATTTAGCCCTGATCACGGGACTTACTTCAAATCGCGGGAAAATCCAGCGGAATCTGTGACGGTTGGGAGGTATGGAGTGGGGCAGTGCTATTTATTAGCATTGCCTTCATTAACCACTTGCCCACTGGGCACTTATATACCCCCTTCCTAACCAGGCCAATTTTCAGCTTTCAGTCCTCTCACACTTTGAATGACAATTACTCGGTCACGCAACACTGTACCCATATGAAATTTTTGTCCTTATTTTCACATTAATAGAGCTTTCTTTGGCGGTATTTATTCATTGCTGGGTTTTTTATTTTTTGCAAAATATATATAAACATTTTAGTTTCTGTTATAAAGTTTTTCAAATTAGTCATTTTTCTTCATAAATCTTGACCAAAATTTATACTGCTACATTTCTTTGGTAAAAATTACCAAAATCAGTGTATATTATTTGGTCTTTGTGAAGGTTATAGAGTCTACTCTACAAACTAAGGGTGCCAATCATTGAAATTTGATCACACCTCATGTACTGATGTCTTATCTCAATTCTTCAGATACTAACAAGCCAGGACAGTACAAATACCCCCCTAACCCCTTTTTGGAAAGTAGACATTCCAAGGTATTTAGTAAGTGGCATGGTGAGTTTTTGACGTTGTAATTTTTTACCACAATTCTTTGCAAAATTAAGATTTTGTTTTAAACAAATTGTCATATTAACAGGTTATTTCTCGAACACAGCATATGCATACTTGCACGTACACACCAAAACACATTCTGCTACTCCTGAATATGGTGATATCACATATGTGAGACTTTTTCCCACATAGAGAGGTCCAACATGCAAGGAGCACTGTCAGGTGTTCTAGGGACATAAATTACTTGACTACTCATTACACTTTTGTAAACACCCACAAAATTACCACATTTTGGAAAGCAAACACCCCAACATATATTCTATGAGGCATAATGAGTCTTTTGAACATGTTATTTTTTTCCACAAGTTTTTGGAAAACGTGGAAAGGAAATGAAAACGCATTTTTATCTTTACACAAAGTTTTCCATTTATAAGATATTTTTAACACATAGTATGTGCATGCCAAAAATTACACCCCAAAAATTACACCCCAAAATATATTCTGCTACTCCTCCTGAGTATGGCGATACCACATGTGTGAAACTTTTCCACAGCCTGTAAACAAAGAAAAAAAAACTGCGCTAAAGGTTATATAGCTTAAAGGCAGCAAAAATGGTGGTATAAACACAAAACAATATGAACAGAAAAAATTTGCGCCAATATTAAAAGATGGACAAATATAGAGAAATGTCCAAGGGCTGGGTTGTGTGAAGCACTCACAATCCACAGATTACCAGCCCTAGCCAATTTAGATAGGACACAGAGAGAATAATCCGATGATGACCAAACCCCACTGGACCCAACTAATTGTCAAATACAGGGAACATATATATGGCTAAATATTAATCAATGTTGAGGTTAACCACACAGATAATAGATAGTGTGCAATCGAAAAAATATTCGCCGATGTTCAAATCATTAAACCAAAAAATTGTCCAGGGGCTGGTTTGTGTACAACACCCACACAGCACACTGATTCTCAGCCTTGGAAAGTGAAGTTGTAGTCTGTAATTTAGCTGTAGGTCAGGCCCAGACCTGGTAGATTAACAGTCTTATGTGTGGCAAGTGGGTCTCCAAGGATAGAAAACACAAGTTGAAATGCCAGCAACACCCAGTGCTCTCACAGACTGACAGTGCCCTCCACCACACAGATTGGCAGCTTACCAGAGATAAGCCCACGATACACAATCGGCTGTGACCCAGCCGGGGCCTTTGATAGGTGAACCACCAGAATCTGAAGACAGCATACAGCCCCACTCTTTCACCCGATCCTTCCACCCGTAGGTACACCGACACCCAGAGCCGTTGTAAAGGAGAGGACACAGGTGACGTCAGCACGACGCTCCCATACGCGTCACCCCCATTGATAACGTCCAATTAGTGACGTTAGTGGGAGCGACGTGCTGACGTCACCACGCTGTTCTGAGGGAAGGGTGATCGTTCGTTTGCCGGCCGGCAGAATTTTATGCTGTTATGCTGTTAAAATCGCTTCCTCGATGTAAGTGTTTTTATTCTTTATAAATAAATTTGTACCGTATGATACTACTCTATGGTCTGTGTCCTCTCCTTTACAACGGCTCTGGGTGTCGGTGTACCTACGGGTGGAAGGATCGGGTGAAAGAGTGGGGCTGTATGCTGTCTTCAGATTCTGGTGGTTCACCTATCAAAGGCCGCGGCTGGGTCACAGCCGATTGTGTATCGTGGGCTTATCTCTGGTAAGCTGCCAATCTGTGTGGTGGAGGGCACTGTCAGTCTGTGAGAGCACTGGGTGTTGCTGGCATTTCAACTTGTGTTTTCTATCCTTGGAGGCCCACTTGCCACACATAAGACTGTTAATCTACCAGGTCTGGGCCTAACCTACAGCTAAATTACAGACTACAACTTCACTTTCCAAGGCTGAGAATCAGTGTGCTGTGTGGGTGTTGTACACAAACCAGCCCCTGGACAATTTTTCGGTTTAATGATTTGAACATTGGCGAATATTTTTTTGATTGCACAATATCTATCATCTGTGTGGTTAACCTCAACATTGATTAATATTTAGCCATATATATGTTCCCTGTATTTGACAATTAGTTGGGTCTGGTGGGGTTTGGTCATCATCGGATTATACTCTCTGTCAACGCTATATCCTGGCCTAGGCCAACAAGGCCCAGGCCTAGGGCAGCACTTTGCAGGGGGGCAGCACAGAAAGAGTCCCCGTCGGCTTGTGCTACACTGTTAGTGTAACGCAAGCTGCTTCTAATTTTTACCGACCTATCAGCCTGAACCACAAACCTTCCTCACTGTGCTATATGTTTTCTGCTGCACCATTGGCATGGTTATATCTTCTTAGTCCTCTCCATAAAATTATCAGAAATTTGTGCTTAAAGTAGAACTATAGGCAACAGTTTTTATTTTTTTCATTTTGGAAAGAGTAAGGGAGGGTTATAGCCCCTGCCAGTTTATCTTTTACCATCCCTGACCCATTGCAGAGATTTTCCTTCACTTCCTGCCCCATAGCCAAACAGGAAGTGAGAGGAAATCTATGCAAATTAAGGGAATCCATTGCACCCCTCCAGGCCCTCAGAACTAGTGTCCCCACTCGAAAATGTCAGGGTGGGTCTTAAACAGAAAGGGGTGTGGCCTTGACAGGAAGGGGTGGGTCATATTTATATTAGGGGATGCACGAGTTTAGTCAGGCCTAGGGCAGCACAAAACCTAAATACACTACTGCTCTCTGTGTCCTATCTAAATTGTGTGACAGCAGGAAGGTAAAGTCACCTGGTTGCATCCAGGGGGGTAGATATATTTCGCCCAGATTCAGGCTTTACGCCGACTTATACAACTAGGTGGAGAGTTGTATAAGCCCAGCTGAGGCTAGTGGGCTCATGGATGACTCATACCTCTAGGGAGAGTGTGGGGCGTCGTGCAGACAGGGAGTTGATGAGACCAGCTGAAGCTTGTCAGCTCATTTAGGCCTCTATAAGAACTCCCAGATTCATTAGGTGTTTGCTCATGCCTGGACCCAGACCTGTGTGGACTGTCTAGGGAGAGTGAACCCCTGTGCGGTGAGACAAAGCCTGTGTGGCTATTTGCTTGGACATTTAAAACCAGGGACTTAGGGACTAGGACAGCACTAGGCTGATCCCAGTTGTTAGTTAGGAAACCTGTATGTTTAGTCAGAGGTCAAGTTGACCAGGATTTATTTTATTTATGTTTCTTTTGCTTTGCTGTGTTTTGTCACTGTAAATAGAAAATAAACCGCACCTTTTTGATTTTGAAAACCACAACCTCCGTTTGCTGGGCCTGTTTTTGTGTGGGGAGCCCATCCCGGGGGTCACACACACCCGCTGCCGAGCTAACCCCCTCACAGTTGGTGGAGAATGCAGGCAGTTTTTTTTAAGCCAGCATGGAGGAGATACTGAAACAGCTGGCTCTAGCAAATGCCAATCAACAGCAGACAAATGCAGGTTTGCAAAGGAGCCTTGCAGCCCAGCAGCAAGCTCACCAACAGAGTCTGGAAGCTCAGCAACAAGCCCAGCAGCAATCTGAGGCCCGCTTCATAGACCTGTTACAGAAGCAAGAGCAGAGACTACAACAAATGGAAGCAGTAATGCAGCAACGTCCGCAGACCAGTGAGGAAAGCCGTCCCACTAATACCGCGTCCTTTGGGGTGAGTCGTTTATTGACAAAAATGACTGGAGAGGATGATCCAGAGGTATTTTTGACCACATTTGAAAGGACCGCTGAAAGAGAAAAGTGGCCTGAGGAGCAGTGGGCTGGACTGGTGGCTCCTCTGTTAACTGGTGAATCGCAGAAAGCTTACTATGACCTAGAGCCTAACCAAGCAAAAGACTATGTGATGCTAAAAGCTGAAATTTTGGCAAGGCTGGGTGTCACCCAGGCTGTCCGGGCTCAGCGTGTGCATAACTGGACTTTCCAGCTTGGAAAACCCCCCAGGTCTCAAATGTATGATCTCATTCACCTGAGCAGAAAGTGGCTACAGCCAGAGACTTTGTCCGCACCAAAGATTGTGGAACGTGTTGTAATGGATCGGTTTTTGAGAGCTCTTCCTACTGCCATCCAAAAGTGGGTAAGCCATGGAGACCCAGAGACGGCCGATGGTCTTGTGGATCGTGTGGAGAAATACTTGGCTACAGAGAACCTGACGGCCTCTTCCAGAGACACTCGGACTTTCCACCCTAAGACCAGACCATCCCCAGGGGCGGATAAGAGGATTCCAAGGGGTGAGGGTGGAGAGAGTGAGAGGGTGGGAGCTCTACCCCAAGTTTGGCGAGAACAGCCTGGGAAATCAGCGGCTCAAGAGGCGGCAAGAAGGATCGTTTGCTACCGCTGCCGGCAAGCGGGACATATTGCAGCCAATTGGCCGGTTGTGGAGGAACCCATGCAGTGTGACTTTCTGACGGGCAGACGTCAGTCGCTGTGTGCGACAGTCGCATGCACTGCCATTCGAGGAACTGAGAAACATTTATGCAAAATGTGTGTTAATGGTAGAAATGTTGTGGTATTGCTGGATTCAGGTAGCCTTGTGACCCTGATAAAGGCTGAATTAGTTAAAACAGAGGTCTCTGGGAATAGCAAGGTAGCTGTTATTTGTGTGCATGGGGACACCCGAGAGTATCCAGTGACTACAGTGTGTTTCGAGACCCCCAAAGGTACCCTCTCTCATCCAGTGGGGTTAGTATCTCAATTACCGCATGATGCCATTGTGGGAAGGGATTTTCCGAAGTTCTGGGAACTGTGGGATGATCCTGTGCCCCCCACTGGTGCCCCTATGTACCAGGAATGTGATAGCCAGAACTCCTCTGAGAGTGGTGAGGACTCTCCAGAATTTCCCTTGTCAGTATTGGCAGGGGAGACTCAAGAAACTGGAGAGGAGCCCACCTCCTCAGACGAAAACCTACCGTCTGTGGAGTTTTCTGATCTGGAGGTTCACAGGGAAAATTTTGCCACAGAACAGTTAAAAGACCCCGCCCTAATAAAGGCACGGGAAAACGTAGTGGAAATAGATGGCGAGTTAGTGAACCCAGATAATACCTGCACTTACCCATACTTCAGCGTAGAGAAGGACCTACTGTATCGGGTGGCAAAAAGGGCAGAAGAAACCGTTGAGCAGCTTGTGGTGCCCAAACCTTACAGGAAGTTGGTGTTGGAGTTGGCCCATGGGCACATTCTTGGAGGTCATCTGGGGACAGAGAAAACCCGAGAGAGGGTATTACAGAGATTCTATTGGCCTGGGGTGATGAAGGACATAGAAAATTATTGTTCCTCCTGCCCTGTGTGTCAGAGGTCGGCCCCGATGCCACATTTCCGTAGCCCGCTGGTCCCTCTACCCATCATTGAGGTCCCGTTTGAGAGAATCGCAATGGATTTGGTAGGTCCTATAATCAAGTCCGCTAGGGGGCACCAGTACATATTGGTTATAATGGACTATGCCACCCGTTATCCAGAAGCGATCCCTCTCAGAAATAGGGATGAGCCGAACACCCCCGGGTTCGGTTCGCACCAGAACCTTCGAACGGACCGAAAGTTCGCGCAAATTTTCGAACCCTATTCGTTATAATGGACGCGAACGTTCGAAATCAAAATTGCTAATTACAATGGCCAATATGCATGTTAATGTCATAAAACAGGTTTGGGGACCCGGGTCCTGCCCCAGGGGACATATATCAATGCAAAAAGAAATTTTAAAAACTAAAGTTTTTTCGGGAGCAGTCATTTTAATGATGCATAAAGTGAAAAAAAAAAAAGTGAAATTTTCCTTTAAATATGGTACCTGGGGGGTGTCTAAAGTATGCCTGTGAAGTGGCATGTGTTTCCCGTGTTTAGAACTGTCCTTGCACAAAATGACATTTGTAAAGGAAAAAAAGAAGCCATTTAAAACCACTTGCGGCTTTAATGTCATGTCTTGTCCTGGCCGCCATATGGCTGAAAATCCTTGAGAAAAATGGCATGGCTACCCCATCACCCCCCCCCCACCCCAGCCCCTTTGGGTCTTGTATGGATACTAAGGGGGACCCCGCACCCAAAATAAAACCCTATACCTACAACCCTATATACTCTGAACAGCAGTATATAGGTGGTGCAAACAAGACATGGACTGTAGGTTTGTTCTTAAGTAGAATCTGAACAGGTACATTATGAAGTGTAGCTACATCCCAAAAAAATCAATTTTTAAGCTTTTTGGAGAACATAGGGAGGGGTTATCACCCCTGTAACATTTGCTGTCTTTGCACATCTGTTCAGAACATGTCACCTCACTTTCCGTCCCAATGACAAATGTTTTTGGAAAAGTGGGGTTTTAATTGAAACAAGGATTGGTGATAAAGCATCAGTAGAGAGGAGATACCTTTTTCCCAAATTAAATCTAACAGGATAGAATTTTCCTTCCTAGGGGTAGATTTCCTCTCACTTCCTGTTTTCTCTTGCCGTTTGCAAGTAGGAGTCGTTTGTAAGTTGGATGTTTGAAAGTAGGGGCCTGCCGTATATACTCTGCAGAAATTTTCCCTATTAGATGTTGGTGTAGCCACAAGACTGGTGGGCACAGGAATGGGCCCTGCTGTGAGTTAATAGATCAAGATTTGTACTTGCATGCACCTGTTGAACCGGGCAGAAAAATTGGGCCTTTGGTGGTGGTGGTGGTGGTGGTGGACGGTGTTGCCACAAGACTGTAAGCCCTCACAGTTACTCTTGGTGGGTGCAGGAATGGGCCCTGCTGTGAGTTATTAGATCAAGATTTGTAATTGCATGCACCTGTTGAACAGGGCAGAAAAATTGGGCCTTTGGTGGTGGTGGTGGTGGTGGACGGTGTTGCCACAAGACTGTAGGCCCTCATAGTTACTCTTGGTGGGCGCAGGAATGGGCCCTGCTGTGAACTATTAGATCAAGATTTGTAATTACACGCCCCTGTTAAACAGGGGCTGAAAAATTGTGCCTTAGGCATTGGTGCTGGTGCCACAACACTGCAACCCCTCACAGATACTGTACTTGGAGCACAGCAGTCACACCTGTTGCGAAGCATCTTTTTAAAAAATTGTAATTACACGCCCCTGTTATACAGGGGCTGAAAAATTGTGCCTTAGGCACTGGTGCTGGTGCCACAACACTGCAACCCCTCACAGATACTGTACTCTGAGCACAGCAATGAGACCTGTTGCAAAGCATTGCCTAAAAATTGTAATTACACGCCCCAACAGGGGCTGAAAAATTGTGCCTTAGGCACTGGTGCTGGTGCCACAACACTGCAACCCCTCACAGATACTGTACTCTGAGCACAGCAGTCACACCTGTTGCGAAGCATCTTTTTAAAAAATTGTAATTACACGCCCCTGTTATACAGGGGCTGAAAAATTGTGCCTTAGGCACTGGTGTGGTGGCATGGATCATTGAGGAGGAGGAAGAGGATAGTCAGTGAACATAACAGGACAGTCACTCAGCATCAGCATAGGCAGTCTTGAAGGGATGTGACATTATAAATTATTCCGTTATATCCGCTTCAGGTGTCTGGTAGCTGGTGGTGATCCAAGACTGATTCATTTTTATGAAGGTCAGTCGATCAACCGAGTCGGTGGACAGGCGCACCCTATGATCGGTGACAAATCCTCCAGCAGCACTGAATGTGCGTTCGGAAAGAACGCTGGATGCAGGACAGGCCAGTAGCTCAATTGCATACTGTGCAAGCTCTGGCCAGTGATCCATCCTCAGGACCCAGTAAGCCAGAGGATTTTCGGTGGGAAAGGTGTCCAAGTCTGACCTTGCCCCTAGGTATTCCTGCACCATGTATATCAGACGCTGGCGATGGTTGCTGGAACCGATCATACCTTGGGGCTGCGGACTAAAAAATTGTCTGAACGCATCGGTCAGACGTCCACCTTCCCCACCGCTCCTTCTGCTACTGACCGAAGCCTCAGCAACTCGTCGTCCAGGACCAGGAGTTTGTAACCTCCCAGTTTCTGGGAACGCGTTGCACAGACCTTTCTGCAAGGCCTCCCTGAGATGTCTCATCCTCTGCTCCCTCTGCGACGGCAAGATAAGGTCCGCAACCTTACCCTTGTACCGTCGATCAAGGAGAGTGGCCAGCCAGTAATGGTCACTCTCCTTGATCCGAAGAACACGAGGATCCTTCCGCAGGCTTTGCAGGATCAGGGAGGCCATGCAGCGTAGGTTAGCTGAGGCATTCGGTCCGGAGTCTTCTGGGTCACTGAGGATGACATGATCGCCAGCCACCTCCTCCCAGCCACGTACAAGTCCACTGGTTTGTTGGGACTGTACATCATCCCTAAAAGACTGCTGCTGCTGATGCTGAGTGCCAGGCTCCACCTCCATGCTCACACAATCCTCCTCCTCCTCCTCCTCCTCCTCCTCTTCCTGTGTGATGGGTGGGACAGAAGGAACATTGTCTGGATAAAGGGGGCCTTGAGAGACAAGGAAGTCCTCCTCTTCCTGCCTCTGTTCTGCCTCAAGTGCCCTGTCCATTATCCCACGCAGCGTATGCTCCAACAGGTGGACAAGAGGTACAGTGTCACTGATGCATGCACTGTCACTGCTCACCATCCTCGTGGCCTCCTCAAATGGTGAGAGGACAGTGCATGCATCCCTGATCATGCTCCACTGGCGTGGGGAAAAAAAGCCAAGCTCCCCTGACCCTGTCCTGGTGCCGCAGTCGCAAAGGTACTCATTGATGGCCCTCTGCTGCGTGTGCAGTCGCTGCAGCATGGCCAACGTTGAGTTCCACCTGGTGGGCATGTCACATATTAGGCGGTTCTTGGGCAGGTTCAGCTCCTTTTGCAGCTCAGTCAGCCGAGCACTGGCATTATAAGATCGGCGGAAATGCACACAGACTTTCCTGGCCTGCCTCAGGACATCCTGTAAGCCTGGGAACCTGCCCAAGAACCGCTGCACCACCAGGTTGAGGACGTGAGCCATACAGGGCACATGGGTGAGCTGCCCCTGTCGCAGGGCGGAGAGGAGGTTGGTGCCATTATCAGAAACGACCATTCCTGGCTTAAGCTGGCGTGGCGTCAACCACCTCTCGGCCTGCCCCTGCAGAGCTGCCAGAACCTCTGGCCCAGTGTGGCTCCTGTCCCCCAAACACACCAGCGCAAGCACGGCATGGCATCTTTTTGCCTGCGTACTCGCGTAGCCCCTTGTACGCCTACGGAGCACCGCTGGTTCCGAGGACAGAGCACTCGAAGAGGACATGGAGGAAGAAGAAGAGGAGGGGGTGGAGGAGAGAGGTGTGTCACAACCAGTAGTAGCATTTTGGAGGCGTGGTGGCGGAACAACCTCCAACACTACTGCACCTTGTCCTGCATCCCTCCCAGCTGCCAATAGAGTGACCCAATGGGCCGTGAAAGAAAGATAACGTCCCTGTCCATGCCTGCTGGACCATGAGTCAGCGGTAATATGCACCTTACCGCTGACCGCCCTGTCCAGCGAGGCATGGACATTGCCTTCCACATGCCAGTAGAGAGACGGAATCGCCTTCCGTGAGAAAAAGTGGCGTTTGGGAACCTGCCACTGAGGAACCGCACATTGAACAAACTCACGGAAGGGGGCGAGTCTATCAACTGAAAAGGCAGCAGTTGAAGTGCTAGCAATTTAGCCAAGCTAGCATTCAACCGCTGGGCATGTGGATGGCTGGGAGTATACTTCTTTCGACGGTCCAGCAGCTGGGGCAGGGAAATTTGCCTGCTACAATCGGACGTCGGTGTACTGCAAGTACTTGGTTGTGACACACCTAATTCTACACCTTCAGTCCTCTCAGAGCAGCTTTCAGAGAGGACTGAAGATATAGTGGGGATGGAGATCCCAGCTGATGAGGAGCAAGGAGAGGTCCGCTTTGTTCTTTGGTGTGGGTCTTTTATGTGTGCTTGCCAACGAGCTGCATGGCAGGTCGACATATGTCTGCTCATGCTTGTGGTGCCCAAGCGGCTGATGTTTTGGCCACGCGAGATACGCTTGAGACAAATATTGCAAATAGCAGTGGTGCGATCTGATGCACTCGTCTCAAAAAAGGCCCACACCAAAGAACTTTTGTGATAACGTGCAGAGGCAGCGCCCTGCACAGGCGGAGCTCTGCGGTGTGGTACAGTTGCTGTGCTGGCCTCTAGCTGGCCTCCAGGGGGCATCCTGCCTCGTTGGACATGTGACGCTGCATCCTCCTCCTCCTCCTCCTCTCTCCCTTCAGGCACCCACGTGGAGTCAGTGACCTCATCATCCCCTCCCTCTTCACCACTAGAGCAAACCTGGCAGTAAGCTGCAGCTGGTGGAACACTACTGCCAGATTGCTGTCCTTCAGCATCCCCTCTCTCTGCGCGCACACTACTGACTTCCTCAAGCTGGGTATCATCATCCGAGCCTTCGAATCGTTGGGCATCCTCCTGGAGCATGTACCCAACACTGTGCTCAAACAGTTCGGGGGACTCCTCAGGAGGACATGGTGGGTCTAGGGAAGGGGTGGCTGATGATGCCATTGAGTACGCGTTGGCAGCTGCTCTGCCAGTACCCTGAGCCTGGGTGAGAGAGGATGAGGAGGATGAGGAGGGCTTGGTCATCCATTCTACCAAGCCTTCGGCATGATGCGGCTCCACATGTCCAGCTGCCGAAAACAAAGACAAGCGTGTCCCATGGCCACGTGCTGATGACGATGCACGACCACGTCCACGGCCAGCACTGTTGTCTCTAGAAACAGAGCCTGCCTGCCCTGTGTTCTTGCCTCGGCACGCTCTGCCTCTCCTTGGCGGTCTTCCAGACATTGTAGTCGGTAGTGTATATAGTATAAAAAATAGAACTCCTATGTGTGCTCACAACACACTGTAGGTCCTATGGGTGCTGACACTAACACACTATAGGTACTATGTGTGCTGCTGACAAGAAAATATAGGAGCTCTGTTTGCTGCCACTAACACACTAGAAGTCCTATTGGTGCTTCTGAGATGAAAATATAGGAGCTCTGTGTGATGCCACTAACACACTAGAAGTCCTATGGGTGCTGCTGAGAAGAAAATATAGGAGCTCTGTGTGATGCCACTAACACACTAGAAGTCCTATGGGTGCTTCTGAGATGAAAATATAGGAGCTCTGTGTGATGCCACTAACACACTAGAAGTCCTATGGGTGCTGCTGAGAAGAAAATATAGGAGCTCTGTTTGCTGCCACTAACACACTAGAAGTCCTATTGGTGCTTCTGAGATGAAAATATAGGAGCTCTGTGTGATGCCACTAACACACTAGAAGTCCTATGGGTGCTGCTGAGAAGAAAATATAGGAGCTCTGTGTGATGCCACTAACACACTAGAAGTCCTATGGGTGCTTCTGAGATGAAAATATAGGAACTCTGTGTGCTGCCACTAACACACTAGAAGTCCTATGGGTGCTTCTGAGAAGAAAATATAGGAGCTCTGTTTGCTGCCACTAACACACTAGAAGTCCTATGGGTGCTGCTGAGAAGAAAATATAGGAGCTCTGTGTGATGCCACTAACACACTAGAAGTCCTATGGGTGCTTCTGAGATGAAAATATAGGAGCTCTGTGTGATGCCACTAACACACTAGAAGTCCTATGGGTGCTGCTGAGAAGAAAATATAGGAGCTATGTGTGATGCCACTAACACACTAGAAGTCCTATGGGTGCTTCTGAGATGAAAATATAGGAGCTCTGTGTGATGCCACTAACACACTAGAAGTCCTATGGGTGCTTCTGAGATGAAAATATAGGAGCTCTGTTTGCTGCCACTAACACACTAGAAGTCCTATGGGTGCTGCTGAGAAGAAAATATAGGAGCTCTGTGTGATGCCACTAACACACTAGAAGTCCTATGGGTGCTGCTGAGAAGAAAATATAGGAGCTCTGTTTGCTGCCACTAACACACTAGAAGTCCTATGGGTGCTGCTGAGAAGAAAATATAGGAGCTCTGTTTGCTGCCACTAACACACTAGAAGTCCTATGGGTGCTTCTGAGAAGAAAATATAGGAGCTCTGTGTGATGCCACTAACACACTAGAAGTCCTATGGGTGCTGCTGAGAAGAAAATATAGGAGCTCTGTGTGATGCCACTAACACACTAGAAGTCCTATGGGTGCTTCTGAGATGAAAATATAGGAACTCTGTGTGATGCCACTAACACACTAGAAGTCCTATGGGTGCTGCTGAGAAGAAAATATAGGAGCTCTGTTTGCTGCCACTAACACACTAGAAGTCCTATGGGTGCTTCTGAGATGAAAATATAGGAACTCTGTGTGATGCCACTAACACACTAGAAGTCCTATGGGTGCTGCTGAGAAGAAAATATAGGAGCTCTGTTTGCTGCCACTAACACACTAGAAGTCCTATGGGTGCTTCTGAGAAGAAAATATAGGAGCTCTGTGTGATGCCACTAACACACTAGAAGTCCTATGGGTGCTTCTGAGATGAAAATATAGGAACTCTGTGTGATGCCACTAACACATTAGAAGTCCTATGGGTGCTGCTAAGAAGAAAATATAGGAGCTCTGTTTGCTGCCACTAACACACTAGAAGTCCTATGGGTGCTTCTGAGAAGAAAATATAGGAGCTCTGTGTGATGCCACTAACACACTAGAAGTCCTATGGGTGCTTCTGAGATGAAAATATAGGAACTCTGTGTGATGCCACTAACACATTAGAAGTCCTATGGGTGCTGCTGAGAAGAAAATATAGGAGCTCTGTTTGCTGCCACTAACACACTAGAAGTCCTATGGGTGCTGCTGAGAAGAAAATATAGGAGCTCTGTTTGCTGCCACTAACACACTAGAAGTCCTATGGGTGCTGCTGAGAAGAAAATATAGGAGCTCTGTGTGATGCCACTAACACACTAGAAGTCCTATGGGTGCTGCTGAGAAGAAAATATAGGAGCTCTGTTTGCTGCCACTAACACACTAGAAGTCCTATGGGTGCTGCTGAGAAGAAAATATAGGAGCTCTGTTTGCTGCCACTAACACACTAGAAGTCCTATGGGTGCTGTTGGGGTGCAATGCTGTGCTAACAGCACTGCGGTTGGTACTACTGCAATACTGTACTAACAGTAAGCACGCACCAGACTAATCCCCAGCAGCAGCTAATAACACGCTAACTGTGCAATCAGCAGCAATGAACGATCAATGACTTAGGTAGCAATGGTTTAGCAAAGAAATAGCCAATGGTTTAGCAAAGAAGAGCAAATCTTTCAGTATCAAGCAAAGACAGAATCAGCAGACTGATCTCTCCTAAAGCCGGAACTCATGTGACCGGGGCCGATGGCGTGGCGGCCTTTTAAATGGTGGGGCATGTACTAAAGCCCCTGAGCTGTAATTGGCTACAGGCGTCCTGCCTGTAGCCAATTATTGCTCTCCGAGTTTCGGGCGCTGTGATTGGCCAAGCATGCGGGGTCACAGTGCATGCTTGGCCAATCATCAGCCAGCAATGCACTGCGCCGGCCGCGCCGGCCGCAATGCATTGCGGGGCCGCTCGCATCACACGAATGTGATGCGAACGGCCCAAATAGTTCTGGGCTCGACGAGCGAGCGAACGCCCGGTGCTCGATTCGAACATGGGTTCGAATCGAGCACCGGGCCCATCCCTACTCAGAAATACCTCGGCCAAAACCATAGCCAAAGAGCTATCTCTTGTTTTTAGCCGGGTGGGTATTTGTAAAGAACTGCTTACGGACCAAGGTACACCCTTTATGTCCCGGGTTATGAAAGAGCTGTGTAAATTGTTCAAAGTGACGCAATTGCGTACATCTGTGTATCACCCCCAAACCGATGGGCTGGTTGAAAGATTCAACAAAACCCTAAAACAAATGTTGAAGAAAGTGGTGGATAGAGATGGAAAGGATTGGGACTGTCTACTTCCTTATTTGATGTTTGCTATTAGGGAGGTGCCCCAATCCTCTACGGGATTCTCCCCCTTTGAGTTACTGTATGGGAGACACCCAAGAGGGCTGTTGGATATTGCCAAGGAAACTTGGGAAAGTGAGAGTTCTCCCCACAGGAGTGTGATTGAGCATGTCGCCCTGATGCAAGACCGAATTGCACAGGTAATGCCCATCGTGAAGGAACATTTGGCCCAAGCGCAGTTAGCACAGCAGAGAGTGTACAACCGTGGAGCCAAGACCCGTACCTTTTCCCCGGGGGATAGGATACTGGTACTTGTCCCTACGGTTGAAAGTAAATTCCTTGCCAAATGGCAAGGCCCCTATGAGATAATGGAAAAAGTGAGCGAAGTGAATTACAAGGTCAGACAACCAGGAAGGCGAAAGCCCGAACAGATCTATCACGTTAATCTGTTGAAAGCCTGGAGGGATAGAGAGTCCCTAGTCGCAGACACTTGGTCACCAGCTCAAACTGGTTGCGTGATTCCTGAGGTTGGAATAGCAGCCACCTTGTCACAACCCCAACAACAGGAGGTTAAGGAGTTTGTGCTTCGCAACAAGGAGGTATTCTCTGAGCTGCCGGGACAAACATCTGGGGTAGAGCATGACATCATTACCCCGCCCGGTGAAAGGGTGAAGTTAAAACCCTATCGGATCCCAGAGGCCCGACGGGAGGCAATACGGGAGGAAGTACAGAAAATGCTGAACTTAGGGGTGATAGAGGAGTCCCAAAGTGATTGGTCTAGTCCCATTGTGTTGGTGCCTAAACCGGATGGGAGCTGGCGATTTTGTAACGATTTTCGTCAGTTGAACAAAGTTACAAAATTTGACACCTACCCCATGCCACGTATAGATGAGTTGATCGACCGGCTGGGAACAGCCCGATACATGACGACTCTTGACCTCACAAAAGGGTATTGGCAAATCCCCCTGGCCAAGTCGGCCAAAGAGAAAACCGCATTTGTAACCCCAGACGGGGCGTTCCAATATAAAAGAATGCCGTTCGGGTTACAGAATGCGCCGGCCACATTCCAGCGGAAAATGGACCAGATGCTGAGACCCCATCGGAAGTATGCTGCGGCTTACCTGGATGACGTAATTGTCCATAGCACAGATTGGGCCTCACATCTGCCAAAAGTGCAAGCAGTCCTGGACTCTGTTCGGGAAGCGGGGTTTACGGCTAACCCCAAGAAGTGTACCATTGGGCAGGAGGAGGCCAAATATCTTGGGTACACCATTGGGAGGGGAGTAATAAAACCCCAACTCAACAAAGTCGAGGCCATCCAGAGTTGGCCACGTCCCAACAGCAAGAAGCAGGTACGAGCCTTTCTGGGAATCGCTGGGTATTATCGGCGATTCATTCCCCACTTTGCTTCTAAGGCTGTGCCCCTAACCAACCTGACGAAGGGGAAAGGGTCGGTCATGATTAAATGGACCCCCGAGGCTGAGGCAGCATTCCAATTCTTGAAACAAGCCTTATGTAGCCAGCCAGTGTTGTACTCACCCGACTTCTCTAAAGACTTTGTCGTACAAAGTGATGCGTCAGATGTGGGGTTAGGAGCAGTATTGTCCCAGGTCTGGAACGGGGAAGAGCACCCAGTCATTTACCTCAGCAGGAAGTTGAAGTCCCATGAGGTAAATTACGCCACCGTGGAAAAGGAGTGTTTAGCGGTGAAGTGGGCTCTAGATTCCCTTCGGTACTACCTGCTAGGTAGGCACTTTGACATGGTTACGGATCACGCTCCGTTAAAGTGGATGGCTCAAAACAAGGAAACAAATAGAAGAGTGAATAGGTGGTTCCTGGCCCTCCAGGAATTCAACTTCACAGTAAAGCATCGCCCTGGCGTTCAAATGGGGAATGTGGATGCTTTGTCTCGAGTACATGAATGCCTGATTGCTGGTGTTCCAACCCCGAGGTTAAAACAAGAGGGGGGGGGTATGTGACAGCAGGAAGGTAAAGTCACCTGGTTGCATCCAGGGGGGTAGATATATTTCGCCCAGATTCAGGCTTTACGCCGACTTATACAACTAGGTGGAGAGTTGTATAAGCCCAGCTGAGGCTAGTGGGCTCATGGATGACTCATACCTCTAGGGAGAGTGTGGGGCGTCGTGCAGACAGGGAGTTGATGAGACCAGCTGAAGCTTGTCAGCTCATTTAGGCCTCTATAAGAACTCCCAGATTCATTAGATGTTTGCTCATGCCTGGACCCAGACCTGTGTGGACTGTCTAGGGAGAGTGAACCCCTGTGCGGTGAGACAAAGCCTGTGTGGCTATTTGCTTGGACATTTAAAACCAGGGACTTAGGGACTAGGACAGCACTAGGCTGATCCCAGTTGTTAGTTAGGAAACCTGTATGTTTAGTCAGAGGTCAAGTTGACCAGGATTTATTTTATTTATGTTTCTTTTGCTTTGCTGTGTTTTGTCACTGTAAATAGAAAATAAACCGCACCTTTTTGATTTTGAAAACCACAACCTCCGTTTGCTGGGCCTGTTTTTGTGTGGGGAGCCCATCCCGGGGGTCACACACACCCGCTGCCGAGCTAACCCCCTCACAATTGGCTAGGGCTGGTAATCTGTGGATTGTGAGTGCTTCATACAACCCAGCCCTTGGACATTTCTCTATATTTGTCCATCTTTTAATATTGGCGCAAATTTTTTCTGTTTATTTTCCACAGCCTGGCCACATACAGAGGTCTAACATGCAGGGAGCACCGTTAGTTGTTCCTGGAGCATAAATTACACATCTAATTTCTTGACTACCTATTACACTTTTGAAGGCCCTGGAGCACCAGGACAATGGAAATGCCCACAAAATGACCCCATTTTGGAAAGCAAACACCCCAATTTATATTATATGTCATTTTTTTCCTCAATGTTTAGGAAAATGTGGAAAGAAAAAAATAACTTTTTTTATGCATTTTTTACAAATTTTTACGGCACTGACAGGCATTGATTAGGATCCACTGATAGGGTAGAACTGATGTGCACTCACTGATGAGCACTAAAAGGGCACTGCAGTGAGCACTGTAGTAGCACTAATAGGGCACTGTAGTGGCACTGATGAGCACTCACTGATGGCACTTATGTGCACTGATAAGTACTCACTGATGGACACTGTAGGGCACTGATGGCAGTGATGTGCAGTGTAGGGCACTGATGAGCACTGTAGTGGCACTGTGGGGCAATATAGTGGCACTGATGAGCACTGTAGTGGCACCATAGGGCAGGGCTGGACTGGGACAAAAATTTGGCCCTGGACTTCATCCAGACCAGCCCACTTTGACAGGTCTCTCCCATGGCGGTCGGACAAACCTGCCCCCCCCGGGCCGGCCAACCCCGATGGCCACCCAAGCCCCCCCTCCCCCTTCACTAGCCATTAGCCGTTCTACTTTATTAGAGTAGAATGGCTGGTACTGGTACTCTTATAGGCAGTACCAGTGGGAAAGCTAGACATTATTTCACCCGGGGCAAAGAATCAGTTCGGTGCCCCCCCTAATGGGACAAGATTAGGCAGAAGTGAGAAACTCCCAGGCCATGGTCTGTCCCCTCCCCCGTGCTCCTTTTGGACCCCCGTGCTCCTCTGCCCCCCCCTGCTTCTCTGTTCCCCCACATGCTTCTCTGTCCCCCCCATGCTCCTCTGTACCCTCGTGCTTCTCTGGTCCCCCCTGTGCTCCACTGGTACCCCCCTGCTTCTCTGGACCCCCACATGCTTCTCTGGTCCCCCACATGCTTCTCTGTTCCCCCACATGCTTCTCTGTTCCTCTCCTGCTCCTCTGTTCCCCCACGCACCTCTGTACCCTCGTGCTTCTCTGGTCCCCCCCTGTTCTCCACTGGTACCCCCTCTGCTTCTCTGGTCCCCCACATGCTTCTCTGGTCCCCCACATGCTTCTGCATTCCTCTCCTGATCTTCTGTTCCCCTCATGCTCATCTGGTCCCCCCTGCTCATCTGTACCCGCGTGCTACTCTGGTCCCCCCCGTGCTCCTTTGGTCCCCCCATGCTTTTCTATTCCCCCCTGCTGCTCAGTCCCCCCTGTGCTTCTCTGGTCCCCCCATGCTTTGCTGGTCCCCCTCATGCTCCTCTATTCCCCCCCATGCTGCTCTGGTCCCCCGTGCTCCTCTATTTTCCCCCCATGCTGCACTGGTCCCCCATGTGCTGTGCTGGTCCCCCGCGTGCTGTGCTGTTCCCCCATGTGCTGCGCTGGTCCCCCATGTGCTGCGCTGGTCCCCCATGTGCTGCGCTGGTCCCTCATGTGCTGCGCTGGTCCCTCGCATGCTGCGCTGATCCCCTGCATGCTGCTCTGGTCCCCCATGTGCTCTGCTGGTCCCCCACCTGCTCCTATGGTCCTCCATGTGCTCTGCTGGTCCCCCCATGCTCCTCTATTCCCCCCATGCTGCTCTGGTCCCCATGCTCCTCTATGCCCCCTCCATGTTGCTCTGGTCCCCCGTGCTTCTCTTTTACCTCCCATACTGCTCTAGTCCCCCGTGCTCCTCTATCCCCCCCCCCTTTGCTGCTCTGGTCTCCCATGCTCTATCTCCCCTCCTCCATTCTGCTCTGGTCCCCCATGCGCCTCTATTCCCCCCCATGATGCTCTGGTCCCCCATGCGCCTCTATCCCCCCCCATGATGCTCTGGTCCCCCATGCGCCTCTATCCCCCCATGATGCTTTGGTCCCCCATGTGCCTCTATCCCCCCCATGATGCTCTGGTCCCCCATGTGCCTCTATCACCCCCCATGATGCTCTGGTCCCCCATGCGCCTCTATCCCCCCCATGATGCTCTGGTCCCCCATGCCCCTCTATCCCCCCCATGATGCTCTGGTCCCCCATGCGCCTCTATCCCCCCATGATGCTCTGGTCCCCCATGAGCCTCTATCCCCCCCATGATGCTCTGGTCCCCCATGCGCCTCTATCCCCCCTGCATGATGCTCTGGTCCCCCGCAGCGCTCACCTCCTCTCCCTGGCTAGTTAACTTTAGTGTGACTGAA
Organism: Rana muscosa; assembly: GCA_029206835.1. Classification (NCBI taxonomy): domain Eukaryota; kingdom Metazoa; phylum Chordata; class Amphibia; order Anura; family Ranidae; genus Rana; species Rana muscosa. The sequence continues at coordinate 179,608,478 of CM055118.1, read as the reverse complement.
TACAGACATGCTCCTCGGGAGTCGCACTGAGAAGCTCATCATACGATCGACGAAGGACAGCGGCCAGTGTGACATAAGCTTCCTCAGCACTCGTTCTCCTGGTCTTTCCTTCCCCCGCTCTACATATAGATTCTACGCGGCAGCAGACAGGTTGGAGAGCGGTAGAAGGAAAGACCAGGAGAACGAGTGCCGAGGAAGCTTATGTCACAGCTGTGTGTGGGTGCCGTCCTTCTGGATCATATGATGAGCTTCTCAGTGCGACTCCCGAGGAGCATGTCTGTATTCAGTCATGCTGAAGTTAACTAGCCAGGGAGAGAAGGTGAGCGCTGCGGGGAGGGAGAGGAGGTGAGCGCTGCGGGGAGGGAGAGACAGAGGAGCAGAGGAGGGCGGCGGTCCGCTGTCACTGAAGCCGGCCCACTGAGCCATCGGCCCACCAGGAAACTCCTGGTAGTCCCGATGGCCAGTCCATCCCTGCCATAGGGCACTGTTGAGCACTGCAGTGGCACCATAGGGCACTGATGAGCACTGTAGTGGCACTGTAGGCAACTGATGAGCACTCTAGTGGCACTGATGGCACTATAGGGGCACTGATGAACACTGTAGTGGCACTGATGGCACTGTAGGGGCACTGAATAGCACTGTAGTGGCACTGATGAACACTGCAGGGCACTGATGAACACTGTAGTGACACTGATGGCACTGTTAGGCACTCGGGATCATGTCAACTCACGCTGCTGTGGTGTTTCTCTCTCCTCTCCTCACACTGATACAGCGTGTGAGGAGATAGAAACACTGCAGCAGTGTAAGATAAAACGGACATGATCCTGGTTTGCAGACGGAGTGATCACGCAGTAAGGCCCCTTTCACACGGACGGCAAAATTGCTGCAGTAAAAAGCATGTTTTTGTTCTGTGAAATTCAAGGCTTCAGGCACTGTGATTAGCTGCATTTGTACATTGCGATTAGCTGCGTTTACATGTGGCTGCGTTTAGCTGTGGTTGACCATTATTGTCATCCCCTTAACAACTGTTTTTATTTTGATGTGCTTCCTGTTTTTTTCTTTTGTTCATGCTGCTATCCGCAGTTGACACAAAAGACTGCGATTACCTGTGGTTATGTGCATATAGCTGCGCTACATCGCACCTGGACGCATTCAATTCTATTTTTTCTATTCGCACCAAACCACATGCAACGAAATCGCAGCTAAATGCTGTGTGTGAATGGGGCCATAGGACAGCATTGTGTGCTTTTAGCTGCGGTAGAAAACTAGAAAATCTGCAGCTAAAAGCACCATTCTATCCGTCCGTGTGAAAGGGGCCTAAAGGGCCGCTGTGATTGGCCCTTTACCCTGATCTGTGATGCGCTGGGTCCCACAGACCCAGCGATCACAGACATGCCTGGATGCGTGTCCCAGGGGGCATGGGTAAAGCGTGAACACAGGATGACTGTCAGTATGTGTGTACTCTTCTTTGTTCAAAAGATGCTGGTTCTTCTCTGTTTAAGAGAAGAACAACAGCATCTGTTCTAACGACTGGCTTCTGTTGAACAGTCATGCTGCAAAAACCAGCATTCTATCAGTGCTTGCAATGGCTGCAAGTTGATCTGTGTATTCTGACGGAGGGAGTCGCCCTTGTCAGAATACAATAGAACAGCAGAAGAGATCCCTGCATCACACATTGGAGTCAGTTCTTTTTCATTCAACCCAAAACTATGTGTGTATACCCAACTTTATAGATCCACTAGTGTATTTAGATGGACTTGAGTAAGAAATTCTACCACTTTTTAGGCAGTTCCAGCTACGTTTTCTTTCTTTTTGGGATAATAGTTTTACATGAATAAGTAAATGCTGACCATTGTAAGCACCCTTGTCAGTCATAAATGGTTTGTCTCAACCCTCTAATTGCTACTTTTGCTGGGCAGCTTGGTATGTTACAGGAAGTTGAAAAATAACAAACTTACTGGTTGAATCACCAGGTGAAACTAAGGAGAAAAAAAGCCTAAAAAGAAAATGAATGCAGTCACTACAATTGATAAGCTTCAATATTAACATTTTTGTTTTGCAGTTTAATTCAGCGTTAAAGGGTTACTAAAAGTACATTTTTTTATTTAAAATAATAAACAGGTTATACTCATTGGTATTGTACAGAGCAGCCCTGCGCCTCCTCTTCTTGGGTCCCCTGCCGGCAATCTTGGCTCCTACTCTTCTTCGTATGCCTCCATTGCAAGCCTCTTGCTATGGGGGTACACAGTGCATGCTTGCTCCTGAGCTGTGTGAGTCTATAGAGCTGCTCTTCATAGACATGCTGAAGTTAACTAGCCAGGGAGAGAAGGTGAGCGCTGCGGGGAGGGAGAGGAGGTGAACGCTGCGGGGAGGGAGAGGAGGTGAGCGCTGCGGAGAGGGAGAGACAGAGGAGCGGAGGGGGGCGGCGGTCCGCTGTCACTGAAGCTGGCCCACTGAGCCATCGGCCCACCAGGAAACTCCCGGTAGTCCCGATGGCCAGTCCATCCCTGCCATAGGGCACTGTTGAGCACTGCAGTGGCACCATAGGGCACTGATAAGCACTCTAGTGGCACTGATGGCACTGTAAGGGCACTATAGGGGCACTGATGAACACTGTAGTGGCACTGATGGCACTGTAGGGGCACTGAATAGCACTGTAGTGGCACTGATGGCACTGATGAACACTGTAGGGCACTGATGAACACTGTAGTGACACTGATTAACACCCCGTCCCCCACTTCCTCCTTAATGCATTTATTTGACAGCAGCAGGAGCCAATGGCTCCTACTGCTACTGCCTGAGTCCCTGTGTGAAGAAGAAGAGAGGAAAGAAGTGATCCAGCCATGCACAGTGCTGGATCTCTTCTCCCCTCTCTTCCTTTTCATACAGGGAAGGGGAAGGACAGAAAGTCATAAAACATTTTTTTACCTTAATGCACGGAATTAACTAAAAGTATGGGTTTATTTTAGTTTTTTCATTCATACTTACCTATGTGGATGCAGCATCGGTCCAATGCTGCATCTGTCCCCCGCCAGCTCTAACACTGAAAACTGAGCGATCAAACACCGCTGATCACTCAGTTCTCAGAGTTACCTAAGCAGAGAGCTGGTCAGTCAGCAGCTCTCTCCTCTGCCCCCCTGCCCTGGGGGGAGGGGGGCGGGAGCTCCCGGCTCAGCCTCCCAGCAGCTTGCTGAGAGGCTAAGCCGGGTGCCGGTCCAGGGTTCTGGGTGGATCCCGACCATATGGTTGTGATTCTTCCTGAGCCTGGACCGGCTCTGTGATGTTAGCTGAGAGTGGGCTTCAGCCTGTTGTTTGCTTAAAACGGGTCACAGAGTGCGAAACGAACTGCACTCCTGTGATCCACGAGAGAAGTACAGCCAAATTAGCTTTGGCTAAACAGTACTTCTCCTTTAATTTAAAAAATGTTTTGGCCTAATCACTTCAAGGCCAAGAAAATGTATAAACTGTCATTCCTGACCATCTGAAAATGTGGTCAACAGGAAGCTGAACCCCAAGTGATCAGATGGCATAAGGACATATCTAAATTGCTTAACTAACAACATTTCTTATTCATGAAATTCCAATTTCATGTTTGTCTTTAGAAGACATAAACAAGATATATTAAAGAGCTAAAAAAAAAGCACTGCTTTCATTGCCCAATGATCAAAGGTTTTGCTTCTGCTTAATAGCTTGATGTCTAATGCCTGTAACTTCATAAATTACAAGTACAGCTGAAAAGACTTTAATAGTTTCTTACTTTGAGAGTTGCTGTTGATGTTCGTATTTACTGGAGGGTGAAAAAAAAAGGAATTACAGAAAAGAAAATTAAGAAAACAAAATGTGTTTAGATGGGACAGTCACAAACGTCTTGTTCATTCTGACATTCGCTCTTGCAGTAGAGAGAGGAAATGGGAAAAAAAAACCATGATGTCTTGGTGACCTTGTGGAGTGAACCTCTATTTTTTTTTTGCTTATATAAGTAAGTGAGAGCCGTTGTTGCATTAATCCTAACGTTCTGCATTAGATGCAGAGACCTCAATAAGCGGCCTTGCTGCCCCGTCCCCCCCAGCCTGCTGAGCTGTTTAATGTTACATGCACATTAGCAAAAAAGAAATGATTCTATTATAGCCAGCATGGAAATCCTATAACCAGCTAGATGCATTATTAATGACTGCAAGCTTGCAGCTAACTGCTTGGCAGCACACACCGGTTTGTTAACTCTGTCAGGTAATAGCTGCTCCTACACATTGCCTTTTTTATTGTAATTTTGCAGTGCTGTCACTGCTATAAGCCTAATTCAATATTTCGGCTGGTGTGCATTATGGAAATTTAGTAAAAATATTATTGCATAGTAGTTAAATATTGGAAGTGTACTCTTTCTGGATTGAAGCATATTTCCAGTTTGTTGCGTAATCTTAACCACTTAAGGACCGGCTCACGAGTATATACGTCGGCAGAATGGCACGGACAGGCAAATCGACGTATATTTACGTCACTTTGAAATTGCCGCCGTGCGCGTGTGCGCACCTGCCGCAAGCTCCGTGCCTGCGGGACCCGCGGACTCGATGTTTACCAGATGCCCACTATCGTGTCACGGAGCTGAAGAACAGGGAGATGCCAGTGTAAACACAGCATCTCCCCGTTCTGTCTAGTGACACAATGACACTGATCTATGCTCCCTCTCACTGCCAGTCACATTTACACAGTAACCAGTGCATTTTTACAGCACTGATCGCTGTATAAATGTGAATGGTCCCAAAATAGCGCCAAAAGTGTCCGATGTGTCCGACCATAATGTCCCAGTCATGATAAAAATCGCTAATCGCCGCCAGTGCCGTAGCGTGGGGGGTGCGAGGGGGGCCTAGGCCCCGGGCGCAACATTTGGGGGGGCGCAATCCCGCGCCGGTGTCACCCTAGCTCCATAAATCTTTTTTTTTTTGTGACCCCGCGCCGCTCCGGCCGCCATCTTTATTCTCAGGCCGGCCCCTGGCGCCCTGTGATTGGGCGAAAGGGGTCATGTGGCCTGTCCTTAATCACGGGGGAGCGGGGCTGTCTTCTCCTCCTCCTCCTCCTCCTCTCCGGCCCAGGTCACCAGGTCCGCGGCGTGGTGGCAGGCAGGCAAGGCAGTCTGTGGCCAGCCGCCGCTGCCGTCGCCGCCATCATCATCATCTCCTCCTCCTCCCTCTCCGATCATGTCCCCGGTGCAGCAGCAGGCAGTCTGTGGCTGCCATCATCATCATCATCTCCTCCTCCTCTCCGGCCGGGTCTCCCGATCGTGTCTCCGTCAGGACAGGCAGTCCAGCAAGCAGTGTGACAGGCGGCAGAGCAGATGGAAGAAAAAAAAGGTAATAGACTCACTCGGCCTGGGGGGAGTAGATATGGTCTGGGGAGAGGGAGCAGCCAGAAAGTTTGTGTATAATGTATTGTGTATAATGTATAGTGTATTGTGTATAATGTATTGTGTATTGTGTATAGTGTATTGTGTATAATGTATTGTGTATAGTGTATTGTGTATAGTTGTAATGTATAGTGTATTGTGTATAATGTATTGTGTATAGTGTATTGTGTATAGTTATAATGTATAATGTATTGTGTATTGTGTATAGTTATAATGTATTGTGTATTGTGTATAGTTATATTGTATTGTGTAGCGGTCAGTATGTAGAGTATTGTGTAGCGGTCAGTGTATTGTATTGTGTAGTGTATTGAATAGTGTATTGTGTAGCGGTCAGTATGTAGTGTATTGAATAGTGTATTGTGTAGCAGTCAGTATGTAGTGTAGTGTATTGTGTAGCGGTCAGTATGTAGTGTATTGTGTAGCGGCCAGTATGTAGTATATTGTATTGTGTAGCGGTCAGTATGTAGTGTATTGTATTGTGTAGCGGTCAGTATGTAGTGTATTGTGTAGCGGTCAGTATGTAGTGTAGTGTAGTGTATTGTGTAGCGGTCAGTATGTTGTGTATTGTATTGTGTAGCGGTCAGTATGTAGTGTATTGTATTGTGTAGCGGTCAGTATGTAGTGTATTGTGTATTGGTCTGTGGGTAGAGAATTGTGTAGCGGTCAGTGTATTGTATTGTGTAGCGGTCAGTATGTAGTGTATTGTGTAGCGGTCAGTATGTAGTGTATGTAGTGTATTGAGTAGTGGTCTGTGGGTAGTGTATAGTGTATTATGTAGTGGTCAGTATAGGAATCAGGTAGGTCAGTGTGTAGTGGGCGATGTAGGAATCAGGTAGGTTAGTATAGGAATCAGGTAGGTCAGTACTATTGAAGGAAGGGAAGGGACTTGGAGAGTGCGAAAAGTCCGCAGGTTAGGGGGGCGCAAATTACTTGCCTTGCCCCGGGTGCTGACAACCCACGCTACGCCCCTGATCGCCGATATTACTAGTAAAAAAAAATGAATAAAAATGCCATAAAACTATCCCCTATATTGTAGACGCTATAACTTTTGCGAAAACCAATCAATAAACGCTTATTGCGATTTTTTTTTACCAAAAATATGTCGAAGAATACGTATCGACGTAATCTGAGGAAAAAAAATAATTTTATAGATTTTTTTGGGGATATTTATTATAGCAAAAAGTAAAAAATATTGCTTTTTTTTTTCAAAATTGTGACTCTATTTTTGTTTATAGAGCAAAAAATAAAAACTGCAGAGGAAATCAAATTCCACAAAAGGAAAGCTCTATTTGTGGGAAAGAAAGGATGTCAATTTTGTTTGGGAGCCAAGTCACATGACCGCGCAATTGTCAGTTAAAGCGATGCAGTGCCGAATGGCAAAAAGTGGCCTGGTCATTTAACAGCCAAATGGTCCGGGGCTGAAGTGGTTAAAAAAGAAATTTCTTTATCGTACATCACGGGACAGCAGGTTATAATCTTAACTATCTGGGTTATGCACCACAGGTGAATTGACACTGGCAGATCAATCAAACAGGACGTCCTCCCCTATATAACCCATCCTATACAGGAAGTACCTCCGTATTTTCACCAGTGCCTGTAAGGTGGTGGTCACTGATGTGCTGCATGTGCTCTTGGAGCATACTTGAGAGGTCAGAATGGTTCTACTGAGAATCATGGACTTCAATCGGATCCATTTGAAAAAGCTGTCAGCCAAAATGGACGATACCAGAGCCTCGTTGGATAGGAGAGAATAATCTTCAAGGTTTGCCTTTAATGCAGCCTTATGGCACTGGACCCTGTGTAATGGCACCCTGTGCAGTGTTTTTTCTGACTAAAGTGCTTTCCAGCAGGTTACTATACAGGTCCAAGGGAGTGGACCCCAGATTATGGGGGACCAAGTCCTTGAAGGTCTTTTATGACAGCTCGCTGTGATGAGTGAAGGTTGGACTCCTGTTATGATTCAGAATCCTGCGGTGGGAATGAAAAGTTTACATTTGCAGTATTTAAAAAAAAAAAGAAGAGAGCTCTGACTGTCTGTTCATTCTCCCAGTGGCCAGTGGGGGCAGTGTACTGTTTGGTGTACTGTTTGGTCTGGCCAGGTCGTGCTCTGTGTGTATCTCAGGAGTATTAGGCTGCAGTTTTCTCATCCAGCCACTAGAGGGTGTACGGTCACTCGGTATAGCCTACTCTTGTGCAGTGTAGGCAGGAAGTAGAAGGGCAGACATTTTTTATGTTTAAAATCCCATGCGGGCTGAAAGATCAGCAATGTTTCTAGTGTAGCGCCCACCCCAAAAGGTTGGGACGCTATTTAAATTTAGAGGGATTTCTGAAGCCAGTAGTTGGGCTGATGGTTGAATTGCACTTAATTTTGCCTCTGCTCTAGCTGTGGTTTGCCCGATAGCATTTTCCCTTATCGCCTGTAGGTGGCGTTACCACTTCAGGCACCTGTTGGAACATGGGCAAACCATGGTGCATCGAGTGGCCTTTCTCAGCAGCGGTACAGTGGGAGTCGTCGACCCACTGTGCCTGCTGGGAGGGGATACTAAAGGGGCAGACGCCATTGATTGGGGCCCGTTCTCACCCTGCAGAGGTATGTGTGTGTGGTCGTGGTCTCAGGGCCAAGTTGGGCCGAGCCTGTATCGCTATCCTGTAGGCCCAGCTAGTCTGGCTGGGGCCTACGTTCGGAGAAGGGATCCCAAGCTGTCCATCCAAATGGGGAGGAAGCTATCTTGATGAAGACCAGGGGAGGATCTGCCCTGGAGGAGACCGGCAAAGTACTGCTGTCTCGGGTGAGGCCTGGCGACTTTATCAAGGAGGGACCCGCTATACTACAAGCCCTGCAGTTCGCCGGATTGGCTTAAAGGCTCTTTAACTGTACGGCTGGAAGTTTGGGACTTTGAAATCCTGTGGCAGAGGATTCCTGGACTATCCATTTTCTCACTTCAAAAGGTCTGTGGCAGAGACTTTATTCACTTCAAAAGGTCTGTGGCAGAGACCCATTTCATCTTGGGCGGTCTGTGCCAGAGACTGCCCTGTTGCTGGTTCGTGAGTCATCCCGGCTGCTAGGCCATGTGAGAGGGGACTATCCAGGTGACCAATACCCACTCTAAACACTGAGAGTGGTGAGTGATTTTGATCTGAGACTGTTATATGTTGTGGCAAGTGCCTGAACCTTCCCCTACTCTTCTATACCTTCTACTTCTCAACGTTTACTGAATAAGAAAAATAAAGCCTAACTGTTTGAGGTTTTACTGTGTGGACATTGCATTACTACAGACTTTCCTACCCGGACAACGCAGCTGAAGAGCAAAACCCCAAATTAACCAGCGGCCCTCTAGGGGGTATTGCTACACTAGAGACACAGAGCAGTCTATGGCTGAATAATTTGGGGGAAGTATTACCTATGGGAGAGCTGCGTGACCAGACAGGACATTATTATTTACTGCATTGATGCATAATTTGCATAAAAGCATACTTGTATACTAACTGCTTAATCTGGGGGGCTTGTACAACTGTTGTCGATACACCCTTGCATAGGTATCAGTGCATTAAAGGAATTGTGTCTCCAGAATAGCATGCATTTGATATGCAGGAGCTCACATTTAGGCTGCAGTCAAGCGGCATAGGGGCTGCATTCAGGATCCGTTGCATGTGCTTGGCTAGTCCTGCAAAACTAGTATGGGGCAAAATGAAGTTGGGCAGGTGCAGCATAATATGACATTTTTGCATGCACATCTGTATGGCATAGATTGCATACCTACATGCGTATGGCATAGATTGCATACCTACATGCGTATGGCATAGATTGCATACCTACATGCGTATGGCATGGATTGCATACCTACATGCGTATGGCATAGATTGCATACCTACATGCGTGGGGCATAGACTGGTATACCTGCCTGAGTATTTGCATTAAAGTGCATACTTATATGTTTACTTGCATTGGACTGCATGCGTGTATGTTTACTTGCATTGGACTGCATAAGTATATGTTTACTGGCATTGGATTGCATATGTGTATGCTTACTTGCATTGAACTGCATGCTTTTAAAAAACTGCATACAGGCACAAACTGCAAACATACATAGTTATATAACTGCATACCTGGGTACCTACATAACGGCAAACCTGTTACCTGTGTATTTGCGTATCTGCGTACTTGAATGCCTGCGTGGTTGCATGACAGTAGACCAACATGGTTTTGGGCCTGCATCCTTGGGGGACTGCATATTAGGTTTTGGCAAATACAGTTACTACATTATTTACCTTTTATATGATTTAAATGGTCCCAGAATTCTGGGTCACTGTGTTTGTCTGGCATGGCAACTATTCCTGGTGGCAGCATTGGTAGCTGCAATGGATGGTGGCTGCATCTCCCTGAACGCGCCTGACTTCGTCTTGAGTTAAAAGGGCTAAGCAGGATTGGGCCTGGTTGGTACTTGGTTGAGGGACTACCTGGGAATACCAGATGCTCTAAGCTTTTCCCCCTCCAGAATAATGAGGCTGTTGTGTTTTGAGAGGTAGCTTGGGCCAGAGGATGCTAGGGTAGCCTCTGGGGTGGTTTGCTCTGTCTTTAGGTTGACTCTGGCAGAAACCTGTTAGGTTAAGTATGCTTCTTTGGAACTTTCTGGGTCCACTGCAGAGTTATCAGCCTTTTGCTCTGCATTTGCTACTTGAACAGAAGTGATGGGCTCATTATTGTTAAACACCAAAACCAAAGGTTTTTCTTAGATCTTAAGGCACTAGACAAATTTCTAAACGTTCTTCTGTTTCAGATGGGATCGGTCCGTTCAGTGATGGCCTCTCTGCAAGAGGTAGATTTCTGGTGTCCACAGTTAATAACCGTCATGTGTTTTTCTAGGCTCATCATTGGTTTCTGAGATTGCAGGAAAAAATTGCCATTTTTGTTTTGTGACACTGCCCTTCAGGCTGGCTACAGCCCCCTGCGGGTTCACACAGCTCCTAGCCCCAGTGCTGGACTTTTTAAGGATGTGGGGGTGTCACTCTCAGGATACCTCAGTGATCTTTTGCTCAGGGAGCAGTCGGTTCCAGCTTTAAAGCGAAATAGAAGAAGCAAAAGGTATCCTTTTGATACGTCTCTGCATGAGGAAATGGTATCTACATCGAAGCGATTCCCTATGTGCAGTTCCACTCCAGGTCTTTGGTAGAGAAACGTTATCTCTGTCTGGAACATGAAGATCCAGGCACTGGATTGCCAGAGGGCTCTGTCCCCGGGGGATTGCAGAGCTTGAATTGGTGGTTGTCTGGTTGATTGTTCGGAATCTAGAAAAGGGGAAATTTTTCCTTCCAGTGATATGGAAGATAGTAACCACTGATGCCCGTCTCTCTGGTTATTGCCCGTCAAGATCTTAGAACTTTGGGCAGTACACCTTGCTCTGGATTATTTGGATGAACCAGTTGCTCAGGTTTGTGGTCAGGATTCAGTCCAACAATGCCACTACAGTGGCGTATATCAACCACCAGGGTTGCGCCAGGAGTTATGCGGCTCAGGAATGTGAATCACATTCTGTCTGGGGCAGAACAGCATGTGCCGTCTCTGGCGGCAGTACATTTTTCAAGTATAGAAGACTGGCAGGGGGTTTTTACCCAGTTTTGGGCCTGCATCCTTGGGGGACTGCATATTAGGTTTTGGCAAATACAGTTACTACATTATTTACCTTTTATATGATTTAAATGGTCCCAGAATTCTGGGTCACTGTGTTTGTCTGGCATGGCAACTATTCCTGGTGGCAGCATTGGTAGCTGCAATGGATGGTGGCTGCATCTCCCTGAACGCGCCTGACTTCGTCTTGAGTTAAAAGGGCTAAGCAGGATTGGGCCTGGTTGGTACTTGGTTGAGGGACTACCTGGGAATACCAGATGCTCTAAGCTTTTCCCCTCCAGAATAATGAGGCTGTTGTGTTTTGAGAGGTAGCTTGGGCCAGAGGATGCTAGGGTAGCCTCTGGGGTGGTTTGCTCTGTCTTTAGGTTGACTCTGGCAGAAACCTGTTAGGTTAAGTATGCCTCTTTGGAACTTTCTGGGTCCACTGCAGAGTTATCAGCCTTTTGCTCTGCATTTGCTACTTGAACAGAAGTGATGGGCTCATTATTGTTAAACACCAAAACCAAAGGTTTTTCTTAGATCTTAAGGCACTAGACAAATTTCTAAACTTTCTTCTGTTTCAGATGGGATCGGTCCGTTCAGTGATGGCCTCTCTGCAAGAGGTAGATTTCTGGTGTCCACAGTTAATAACCGTCATGTGTTTTTCTAGGCTCATCATTGGTTTCTGAGATTGCAGGAAAAAATTGCCATTTTTGTTTTGTGACACTGCCCTTCAGGCTGGCTACAGCCCCCTGCGGGTTCACACAGCTCCTAGCCCCAGTGCTGGACTTTTTAAGGATGTGGGGGTGTCACTCTCAGGATACCTCAGTGATCTTTTGCTCAGGGAGCAGTCGGTTCCAGCTTTAAAGCGAAATAGAAGAAGCAAAAGGTATCCTTTTGATACGTCTCTGCATGAGGAAATGGTATCTACATCGAAGCGATTCCCTATGTGCAGTTCCACTCCAGGTCTTTGGTAGAGAAACGTTATCTCTGTCTGGAACATGAAGATCCAGGCACTGGATTGCCAGAGGGCTCTGTCCCCGGGGGATTGCAGAGCTTGAATTGGTGGTTGTCTGGTTGATTGTTCGGAATCTAGAAAAGGGGAAATTTTTCCTTCCAGTGATATGGAAGATAGTAACCACTGATGCCCGTCTCTCTGGTTATTGCCCGTCAAGATCTTAGAACTTTGGGCAGTACACCTTGCTCTGGATTATTTGGATGAACCAGTTGCTCAGGTTTGTGGTCAGGGTTCAGTCCAACAATGCCACTACAGTGGCGTATATCAACCACCAGGGTTGCGCCAGGAGTTATGCGGCTCAGGAATGTGAATCACATTCTGTCTGGGGCAGAACAGCATGTGCCGTCTCTGGCGGCAGTACATTTTTCAAGTATAGAAGACTGGCAGGGGGTTTTTACCCAGTTGTCAGCGACTAATTCTGGGACAGTGGTCCCTGCATCCCGAGAGGTTCTCGGCAATCTGCCAGCATTGGGGAACTATGAAGGTGGATCTACTAGATTCCAGGTTCTCCAACAAATTGGTCAAGTTGTATCCGGGACGAGAGTCCCACTGGCAATAGGGGTAGATGTACTGGTAACACCTTAGGGACCAGTTCTCCCTAATCTATGCCTTCCCCCTGATTTAACTACTGCCGCATCTTTTGAAAAGAATCTGGGTGGTGGGAATACTCATAATAGTGTTTGTCTACCAAGCCCTCCTGAGCTAGGCCAGCTAACATGGTGAATCTGGCATTGGACGCTCCTTGGACACTTCCGGTCTGGCCAAAAGTAATGGTCTTGGCTCCTGTTCTCTCCACACTGTTGAGCGACGGGAAGCCGGCTTCAAGGAGCTTTCATTACAGGACTTGGAAATCCTGGCTTGCGCTGCCAGAAAAGCCCAGGAAGGGCAGGCAGCATCCAGGTCAACTATTTCTTATTGGATCTGCCAGTTAATCATTCAAGCCTATAGTTTGAAAGGGCAAACTCCCACCCTTATTGGAGTGAGCTCTCTCTACCAGGTGTGTTGGCGCATCTTGGGCTATCCACCATCAGGCGTTGGTGGCTCAGGTTTGCTCTGGGTCTTTGGATCATAGATTCACAGGGTTTTACCAGGGAGATGTCAGAACTGGGGAGGATACTGCCTTTGGCCGCATTGTGTTTCGGGCAGCAGAATAGGTCTTTCTCTTCTGTAATTGTGTCTCCCTCCCCTCATTGGTATTGCTCTGGGATGTTCCAGCTAGTTGAGATTATAACCTGCTCTGCATCCCGTGATGTTTGATAAAGAAAATTAAACTTTTTTTCTACATACTTACCTGTAAAATCCATTTCTTTAAATACATCATGGGACACTGAGGTACTTCCTGTATAGGAGGGGTTATATAGGGAAGGACCTCCTGTTTGATTGATCTGCCAGTGTCCATTCACCTATAGGTGGCGCATAACCCAGATAGTTAAGAACATAACCTGCTCTGTGTCCCGTGATGTACTTTTACAGATAAGTATGTAGAAAAAATCCAATTTACTCAGCAGTTTTCCAAAAATAAAACAAGGTTGTGCTACAGGTTTTTGCTCCAGGGTCCAGCATAGCTCTACTTTTGCATTTAATAATGTTCAGTGGGTATTCATCACACTTCCTAGGGAGTCATGGACCAACCCCCTTGGGGTGCGTCATCAGAGTCGTGCATTTAAAGTAAAATAATGCAGAGAACAGTGTGACATTATTACATCAGCAACGATCTCTGCATCACTCAGGACTGCCCATCACCGGACAACAAAATAGGAAAAACAGGAGAAAGAGGACCAGCCACAAGACATCTGAAAAAAGTATGCAAAAAAAACATGAATACCGTATATACTCGAGTATAAGCCGAGGCACCTAATTTTACCACAAATAACTGGGAAAACGTATTGACTCGAGTATAAGCCTAGGGTTAGAATGCAGCAGCTACTGTAAGTGGAAGAGAGGGTCAACAATGCCCATTTGCACGCCTCACTGTGCCCATTGCAAGCCTCACTGTGCCCATTGCAATCTCACCTCACTGTGCCCATTGCAGCCATGTCGATCGCCATACCTGATTCTATACTCCTGACTGTGTACCTGATTATGGTGCAGAGTCAGACGGTGGGCGGCCATTCTTGAAAAGTCGTGCCTCCTCCTCGTTCTGTTCCGTGATAGGCAAAAGGATGAAAGAATGTCCGTGATAGGCGGAACACTAAACACAGTGTCTGCTGGGAAACTGCGTGTTCCGCCTATCACGGAACAGAGCGAAGAGGAGGCGCGACTTTTCAAGAATGGCCGACCGCCGTCTGATTCTGCAGTGCACCACAATCAGATAAACAGAACGAGGAGGAGTCGTGACTTTTCCACAATGGCCGCCCGCCGTCTGACTCTGCACCATAATCAGGTACACAGTCAGGAGTATAGACTTGAGTATAAGCCGAGGGGGGCATTTTCAGACTAAAAAAAAGGGCTGAAAATCTTGGCTTTTACTCGAGTATATACGGTATCCTATCATTAAAATTCACCATGTTTGAAGATTATGGTATGGCCAGCAGTGCTCTATATTACTTAGAATTAGTATCTACTAATCATTAGTGCCACATTTTCCATTTTTTAACCATTGTAGAGAGTAATGACAAGGTATGAACTGCAGTGCCAACCTCTCAGCAACCAATCCTAAACTTTTGATTGGTCTAGCTGTAGTAAGATATCTGAATGGTGGTCATGAGTAACTGCACTTTGCACTTCATCATCATCTGAGCCAATCATTGCTCTTTGCAGCTCCTCCTCTGAAAGAGCCCAGTTTACCGATTCTTCATCTTACATAGAAATTGTTCTATACTGGTGCTTCTGACGGTGGAGATTTATGCACCTCAATGACATTGACATTATTTTATATCACCTACCGTATTTCTTTAGAAAATGTCGTTTTGTATCATTTCCAGTGAAGTGAGTGCAGAATTCACTGCTAGATTAGGTGTAGGACAGCACTGAAATATATTTTCTTATCTCGATATGTAGTGCAATCACTACTGTGAATTACCAGGCTGCAATTCTTATGTTTCTCCTTTTTATGTACAATGTAGTTATAACTTGCTCTGTGTACAGAGAAGGAAATACAAGAAACAAGAGGGAAACATTGAAAATGTAAAAAAGAAATGTATTTATTAAAACTGTATACTGCATAAAATCCTTAAATGCCTAACTTAAAATGTATGTAGATAGCCAAAGTCAAGTCATAATTATTGTCAAGTTAACCAATGAATACTAACACTACTACAATCGATTGTGCATCTAGGCTTTAGTGACCTTTGGTTATTATTACTACTACCCTAACCTAACTTTAAAGTTTAAAACCCAACTTCAAGCATAAAAAGTAGCTCAGACTTCAATACCTACCTTCAGCCTGTAGCTGTCCTTAGTAGGGCCTCTTGTTCGCCACAAGATGTGCTCACACTTATAGTTTGAATAGTGTTGCTGAGTGCAGTGACATTCAGGCTGCATTCACACTACAGCGTTTTGAATTGCGGGTAGATTTGCTGCGGATCTGCCCACAGTTGACTGCGTCGACGTGTGAATAATAAAACACGGGACTCGCATTCGAGATGCCATTCATTTGAATGACACCTCAAATTGCGGTGCGGGTCTGCTGCGATTGTCGCTCGTTAAATCGTGCTGCAAACGCAGGAGGCATGTCGACAAAAGTAGCTCCTAAACTATTTTTGGGCGACATGCGTCCCGCAATGTGGGTTGCCGCGATTGGAGCACGTGTTGGGTCTCCCAACACGTGCTCTGATTCAGTTACGTTTAAGTCTTAAGTCTTTAGAGTTAAGGCAACCCCACTGGGGCAGAACTATTTTACAGAACCAGGAAACATGACAAGCCAGTGGCCAAGAGGCCTCTTATCACAGTAGGCACTCTCTGAACTCCAAGCTTTTTCACATAGGTTTGCGAAAGGGCCCTCCCTTGCACGCTAGCACCTAGCAGTAAAAGCCAATGGTCCTTGCCTGATGGTCAAGGGTCTTTTTATGACTATCAGTGACTTGCCACGTCCAACAAGTGAAACACTGATCCCCAATGCGGGCTCTCAGGACCCAGGTTCCCCTCACATGTAGCATTGCACAGAGTATGATGGCAGCAGTGGTCTCTGGTCAGTACTCATCTCTTGGGCACCACAGCAGAAAATTCTGGTCACACACCACTGTTCTCACTCCACTCCAACCTTATGAAGCTACTTATATTGTGTTATTTTTATAATTTTCAGATTACTTAGACATATATATATTTACGCTGTAGTGTCATTCATGATGATGGACATTGAGGTACACTAGGGGTCACAATTTGGCTTCCTGTATCACGCTTATCCTCCACTGACCCCCCATTGGTTTCGGCTGGCTTCACACCTTCAGCTCCCGGGCCAGACACATCTCGCTGCCACCTCCTGGGAGATCACTTCTTTTGGGACTTTGGCCTTGTCGGCTTATAAGTATGGGACCTCTCTATCAAGGCCCCCAAATATATAACATTCATTCAGAGTTATGTACCATCATGATATATACTCATAATTGATTTTTTTTTTTTTTTTAGATACAATGCATATTATATACCAACTCCTGAAGGAGTGAGCAGTATCTTGCGAAACACATTGAGTTTTACATGCCTGTATATTTGTTTTACATCAATTAATGCAACATATGTGAATGAATCCAATATTTTACTATCATGTTGTTCTCAAGTCGGTTGCCATTCATGTCTGTTCCTACGTGCTCACCTCATTCAAAGTACCATGGGCATAATTTTGTGTTGTTGTATCTTACATAGGGAAGGAGGTGTGTAACTGGTAGCTCCAGACCATTCTCCTTTTTTTGAAACCTTATGAAGCTCTCTTCCCTTCAGCTGCGCTGCATACTAGCACATTATGACTTTACCTTGCAGGGAGAAGATTTATTTATTTTCTTCAACTTTACTTCCGCTTTAATGAATAATTAGTTTAACCCTGTCCACACTGGAGCAGGATAATACAGCAGCAACAAAGGAAGTTCCATAACAGTTATCAGCTACAGTCCAGGTTACAATAAAATATTAATTCATTGTATCTGATGCCTCATTTATACATGTTCCAGCAATAAAAACCTGACAGAGATTCTATGCTTTCTATGCTTTCCCCAGACAAAATGAAAAAAAAAAGTTGGGTTTACATATACTTTAACCCCAAAAGTTCTATACCTACCTCATCAACAAGTATATACTGTATATACTCGAGTATAAGCCGACCCGAATATAAGCTGAGGCACCTAATTTTACCAAAAAACTGGGAAAACGTATTGACTCGAGTATAAGCCTAGGGTGTCCATCTGCATGTCTCACTGTACCTCACTGTGCCTCACTTTGCCTCACTGTGTCCATGTGCATGCCTCACTGTGCCTCACTGTGTCCATGCCTCACTGTGCCTCACTGTGTCCATGCCTCACTGTGCCTCACTGTCACTGTGTCCATGCCTCACTGTGCCCATGCCTCACTGTCACTGTGTCCATGCCTCAATGTGACTAGACTGACGTTTAACATGGGAGACTATGGAGGGGGTGCCCAGATTTGAAAAATCGATGCTCCCCGGCCGTAGGTCTCCCAGACACTAAACTTCGCACACTTGTAGAAAAGGAGTTGGGCTACGTGTGTACCAAGTTTGGGGTCCAGGGGACCTACGGCCGGCCAGTACCGAGTCCCCAAAATCACAGAAAAAATTACCGTTTAACATTGGAGTCTATAGAAAGGGGTGCCCGGCTTTGAAAAATCGGTGCTCCCCGTCCCTAGGTCCCCCAAACACCAAACTGTGCACACTTGTAGAGGAGGAGTTTGGCTACATGTGTGCCAAGTTTGGGGTCCAGGGGACCTACGGATGGCCGGAATCAGGCGCACAAATTTGAAGTCGGAAACAGACTCGAGTATAAGCCGAGGGGGGCATTTTCAGCACAAAAAAATGTGCTGAAAAACTCGGCTTATACTCGAGTATATACGGTATTATGTTTTTTTTTACATTATGCTGCAGTTTGGTGTTAAAAACCATATAACCATAGTAATAGTTACACAATACTAGATAGGTAAAACATCACATCGAGAAGGCAAACTGCACATAATTTCCTCTGGGTGCTAAGAAGAGAACTGAAAAAACAGCAAGCCTCACAAGAAACAGAAAGACTTTTAAATGGCTCCATAGATCAAGGGAAGGAAACAGGGGAACACGAAGAACGAGCAGTGATGCTTCTCTGCTTGTGATTTAATGCTTCAAATTCACACTTCAGCTCTGCAAAAGATCTTTCCCCTGCTCAGCTCCCACACACATGTTTATTTATGTATTCTTATCTGGGTGCTTGTCAGATGAATTAAACATACCCTTTGTGTAAGCAAGAAGACTTAACTGCAAAATGCAAGAAGGCCAGAAAAAGATTGCCCCCTTCCATGTCAAATGCTCCAAAGTTCTCCAGTGTCTGTGCTGGTGGCAAAACAAAACCACTTTATATTACCTGTGGATAGCACTCCAGGATAAACAAATATTATTTAAGTACAAGAGTCATGTGTATTCTATTTTGAATCTTGGTGTGTTTTGAGTATTCCTTCCAGATCTGTGAAGTAATCCAAAGTGAAGCTTTGCCTCTGTGTAGAAACTTCCTGTAATAAAGACCAGTCACTGCTGCTTTCTCTCCTTGTGCAGGGTGACTGGTCTTGTCTCCGACCCCTCCTGTAGTTTTCTGCAGACAGACTGTAGTGGGTGGAGTGATGCTAATGAGGACTGGGCACCCCAAAACCTGTGTGAGAAGATACAGGACAACCTTGCTGTTTCACAATTTTAATGCTAGCAGTGAAATTTTTCAGAAAAGGAGCTCTCCTTTAACATGAAATGAAGTACGTCAGCCAATTGTTTTTGTTGTTTTTTTTTAGACAAGGTGCTGATCCATTTTATGCCCATTGACTGAACTTTGCTGGAACCCAAAGAACTCAGGATAATGCGACTTTTGTTGAAAAAAATACAATCCTCTCTGGGTGATTAATGAACATTGCAAGGATTTAAACAAACTTTGTTGCAAATTCCTACCTGTTTATGCTTTGAAGAAACATCTATTTGTTTGACCATGTCCTGTGCAAACTGAATCTGAATGGGAGAATCTCATTCAATATAATCACTTGGTGCACTTTCATTGTTCGATGAGAAAAGTTGCAGTGTTTGAATCCCTTTTATAATTAACCCTTGGGAAGTATCTCATCAAAACGGAAATTTCTGTTGAAGAGGATGCCTTAAAGCGGTATTAAACCCAAAAGCAAGCATTTATTATATTAGAACATAGGAGCTTTTAGATGCGGTGGCTGCATTTGTTTTCTTTTTTCGTCATTCTTTACTTTATTTCATCTGGCGATCGAGCCTGTAAGTCTGTTGTTATTCAACAGAGCACGCTCTTGTAAATTTAGCAGTTAGAGTGTTGAGACAAGCCATTTACCTTTGATGGGAATGCTTACAATGATCAGCTTTTATCTATTCATGTAAAACCTTTATCCCAAAAGAAAAAAAAAAAACTTGCTGTAACTGCTTTTGTAACTACAGTGTGAGCTGGAGTTTGGCTTCGATTTTTAAGTACCGTATATACTCGAGTAAAAGCCGACCCGAATATAAGCCGTGGCACCTAATTATACTACAAAAAACTGGGAAAACGTATTGACTCGAGTATAAGCCTAGGGTGTCCATCCGCATGCCTCACTGTGCCTCACTGTGTCCATATGCATGCCTCACTGTGTCCATGCCTCACTGTGCCCATGCCTCACTGTCACTGTGCCCATGCCTCACTGTGCCCAATCTCCCTACCTGATCTCCGACGCTGTGTGACTAGACTGACGTTTAACATGGGAGTCTATGTAAGAGGAGTCTTTGAAAAATCGTGGCTCCCCAGCCGTAGGTCCCCTGGACAACAAACTTTGCACACTTGTAGATGAAGAGTGGGGCTACATGTGTACCAAGTTTGGGGTCCAGGGGACCTAGGGCCCGCCGGTACCGGTTCCCCAAAATCACCAGATAAATTACCGTTTAACATGGGAGTCTATGGAAGGGGTGCCCGACTTTGAAAAATCGGTGCTCCCCGGCTGTAGGTCCCCCGGACAACAAACTTTGCATACTTGTAGATAAAGAGCTTTAAAATTGCATGTGTCTGTGAAATGGTGACAGACTTCAGTACCATATATTTTTATTAGGCAATGCTTTAAAGGCCCCTACAGTTCTTCAGTTTAGAGCTCCGCAGAAGCTCTTTTGTTAAAATAATTTCTTCCTACTCCGGCATGCCCAGCAATATGTAAAATGTGTATTGCAATCAACGTTTTTGTGTGTAGGTGTCCTGGACGCATGCATTTAAGTTCGTACATGTAGGTAGGTTTTATGTGCTCGGGTATAACTTTAATTTACCGGTAGTAAAATTTTTAGATGACAAGTTCTCTTTAATGAGACCCCAGGGGCTAAAAGAACACTGATGTCTCATCTGATCGCACTGCACCAGCCATGCAGGCCACGGAAACTGCCACAGGGACCCAGAAGTGACGTTTTACATGTCACGCATCATTTTGCAGTATCATCATCATGTACTGGCGGCAATACAGCAAGATCTGGGCCACTGTTGTCACATATTGGCAGAAGTATCGTGGAATATGACACCACTGTTGTCACAGGTGCACAGGTACAATGATAATGCCACTGCTACATTTAGTAATGGATATCTAGGTTTGAAAAGACATTGGATGCACATAAAGTAGATTTGTGGCAATTTAAGAATATGCTTAAAGTTTAAGACTAGATTTAAAAAAAAAAAAAAATCTACAGCTATAGTGGCCTAACTTACCTGTATTGAAGGCTGTGACTGTGAGGAACGTGGTTGTCAGAGCCCTGCCCTTCTCACCAACTCATGACAAAGGACTAGCCAATCTCACACTGCGCTGTTACTTACGTAACAATGCCACTCTCTTTTCAAGATAGGGTTTAATAATGAAAAAGGTCAAAATAGTGCAAATAAAATATTTACAGAAAAGGGGTGTTACAAAGAAACAAAGAGACAATAAAGCAACAGAGTAATAAAAATAAGTTGAAAATGAAGAATGCAGAATGCAGAGTCCAATGAATAAACAAAAATGGTACAGTGGCTCTCTCAAGTTCGGTTAGGTGTTCCTTAGTTGATGGTAAAACGAGAGCTGTCAAAATGTCCTGGCATTCCCCTTTTTTCTGGTTTTAAAGGGTGTTGACAGATGCCATCTGACCAATTAAGCATCTGGGGAGTGGTTTCTGGGATGTCAATATATTTATGGCTATGTCCCAGATACAGTTTTCTATAGGTATTCAAATCTTTGAATACCGACCGGGTACAGACTGCTAACATGTAAATTATTGGCCTGAATTTAGCTTTGAAATGAATATAAATTTTACAGGTTTTGGATGCCCAGTTTGCCCAGGATAGGAATTTGGCTGGTTCTGCTCCTAGAGTACTCCTAGGGTAGTGGTGTTTGGGCTCAAAACACTACACATTAACTGAGGGAATATATGTCTATATTCTGGCTGTGCTATTATTATTTCATGAGTTAAGAAATATGCTGAGGTCTAGAGTCTTAGCTGCTAACCAGTCTATCAGGGATGTATATTGGCCATTCCCTTCAACTGAGCTTGCTCAAGCTTGCAAAGGTGACCGTTTTTATTAGGGTTTCCATACTGAAAAAATGCACCCATGTCTTGCGTTTTTTATGCATTTTTTGAGTCCCATAACTTATGAAAAACACACCATAAGTACGGCAAAATCACAGTAAAATACGGCAACCAAAATTTCAGTGCATCACTAGTTTACAGTTTGTGTATTCTATGAACTGAAGGAGGAGGGAGGGGGGGAAGGTCACTACTGCTGTGTCTCTGGTTCAACACAGAAAAGATAGTGACAAGTAAAATGTAATGGCTGTATTTTGAACAACATGGCTGCCATACACAGTCTGTCGTGTGCCCAGGTCACATTTAGTGCAGGCTGCTTGATCCCATAGAAATCTTCTGTTCTGTTCTTCTGCAAGGATGCCGGTACTCTTCCTGGTCCTGAACTTCTGGCGCTGTTATGGTAAATAGCTTCAGGTAGAACTGAAGTGAAGAAGCTCCTGAGGGGGACCCGTCCCCTCCTTCTCTATTGACAAAAGGCTGTACACTGTGTAACACAATCTCTGCATGGGGAGGTTATCATGTCATATATCCTAATTTCCCCAATTCACTAATCATGTTACATGTAGTATAGACAATAAGAGAACTTTTTTAAATGCACGAGGAGGTGGTTCCCCACCAGAATATTGATCACTGCTGTCCTGCCTGGAAACACAAAATTATTATCAATTGCAGTGCCAAAGGTTCAGCACCAGGAAGTGCACCATAATCCTGTGTAGCGGGGCTCACCCCTCTCTCTCTCTTTATCGGTTATGCGGCTGTTGTCTAGGGGTACCTGGGAGAGAGAGATGAGATACACCACGGCCCATGTCCTCCATAGCTAAGAGGTGAAAGCCAGCAAATTGGGTCTTTTGTATAGGTGTCCTAGAGTCAAGTCCAGTCCTTCGTCCCTGACTCCTTTGCTTTAGTAACCCGAGTTCCACACAGTGAATAGGTCCAACTCAGTTTTATTCTTCTTGCCAAGCAATAAAACTATCTATTTTCTTTGGAAAATGGGGACAGATCGAGGCACAATCCTTTCCCTTCTGCTGCTGCCCACTGTGCTGTCACCAGTGATGAATAGTCACTGCCACTGACTAAGTTACATAGAACGTGAATTACCTTCGCTCACTCTGCCCCTGTCAGAGGAAGAAATCCATCCAAGGGAGAAGTGGAGGCCTCTCTGTCACAAGCGATGCAGCGCCGGACTCTTCAGAGAAGTTACTGCACACCAGTCCTCACAAACTCAGACACGGGCACCCAAGGAGTTAGGGCCCCCCTCGGATTCCTCCACCCTCGCGGAACTCAGTCGAAGGTACTGAGCCCCAGGCATCCGCCATAGTACCTTACCCCAGGCTAAAGGTGCCTGAGATGGACTTCATCTCCGCTCCAGCTAGGCCAAGGGCACCTAGGCCTGGAGCACCGGAACGCCGGCACCCAAGCTGAAGGTGTCTGGGTGCGGCCGCATCCTCCAACTCTGAACCAAGGTCAGGGCGTCCGCCCCTTTTATGACCTCTCCCTTCGCGTCACAGCGGGTTCCCCGCCCCGCTGTACCAGCTCCAGGGGAGGACAAAAAGGCACAGTCTTGCGGTGCGAGTTCAGCCCCGGTCCAAGGCAACAATGCCACCTATAGGCCGGCGGGAACTTCACACCACCAGAGTCCTCCAAGACTCACAAAGGGAACCTGAATTTCCTAACAATCAAGGCATCTGGGCTACACTACCACCCAGATGCTTCCCCTAAATTCAAGTACCCGCTACACCTGCAAAGAATATTTCTACAGGATCCAGCAGCCTGAACAATGTAGGACATACTTAATTACAGGTAAGTCAGGTCCCTAAAGCTGTAGATTTTTTTTTAAACTGCAGCTTTCAGTGAAAGTTTTTGTACCTGAAGTTCAGCTTTAAAGTGTAGCACCCTCTAGTGTGTGCTAGTTGGTGGTGTAGGTTTGTTAGTATAGGATAATTTTGTTTAGCTCAGGGCTAAGCCTGACCTGTGAATCTGGGTCAGGGTTCAGTCAGTAAGGGCTGGATGACTCATCCTGACAGCTCCTCTGGTATCTTTACCTGGTCTAGAAAGTTGTAGAAACTTCTAGAGCTAGTGGATGGAGGTTAGGAGGAACTGTTTGGAATATTTAAATATTTATGTAGCCAAGTCTAGGGCCCCATTTGGTCTAATGAGAACCTCCACAGTTAGGGATAGCTGACATCCTTCTATGTAGAGTGGGTTACGAGGCATGGGGGGTGTAGTGCAAGGTAGATTCATGGGCGCCAGACACTTCTTGAATGCAAAGAGATTTATTGTTTCTTGAACAGAACTGTGAGAGAGAGGGTTTAGGGCCAGGACACCCTTTGGTAGTTGCAATGTTAATTATTATAGTAGACTCCGAGACTACTATAGGTGGATAGCCATGCAGGGAAAGGCACCCAGCCAGCATCACATCTGCATGTGTAGACACAATGTCTCCTATGGCAACGATCTTGAACAGTTTCTAACAAAGGTTACAATGAACTCTTTGCTTCCTCCACAATCTCTTATTGTAGATCTTCACTCAACTTAGCTCCCAGTCTCTATCACTAGACTTGCTGATCCACTGCCACTGGATCTCTGGAGCTTTTCCAATCCTCTCTCTCTCAGTATCTTCCTCAAGCTACACACCTGCGTCCCTGCTGGTTCCCTAGCTTGGCATCCAAGATACTCCTCAAGCGCCACTCCACTGGCCTGCTCGGTCCCTGGCTTGACACACAATGCTGCTCTGCAAGCATCACCTCCGCTGGCTGGGTCCCTGGCTTGACACCTGCTGAAGTTTCCAAATTCTTCACCGTCTCCGGTTGGCAAGAATACTGCTCTGGTACTTGCTTCAGCTACTCACAGTGGTCCCTGGTAATAAGAAGGGTGGGCCCTTAGTGGCGACAGCTTCCCTTCTACCTCCGACCACGAAAGGTTCTCCGGCCGGCAGAACCGTCACTTCTGGTTGGACTGCAAGCCGCAATCCCAACCCTACGCTGCTCTCTTGCTTCTGGATAGGCCCTCAGACAGCCTAGCAGCCAGGTGTCCCCTGGATAGGCCTCAGGCCCTGGCCTAGCAGAAGTTTGCCTGAGGGCTATTGAAAGAGGCAGCTGCAGCCAGGTGGGTTGGCAGTGCCTGAGGAGGTGAGTAGCCACAGGAGAAAAAGTACTAGCTGATCACTGTGTTCTGCTACACAACAAGGGGCCTTGAGTTGCTGCCTGCAAAAGGCTATTGCTAAACCAATCCCAATAAGCGTGTATTGATTGGTTTGCACAAAAGTTATAGCGTCTACAAACGATGGGATATTTTTATTTATTTATTTTGTACTAGTAATGGCAGTAATCAACGTCTTATAGCGGGACTGCGATATTGCAGGAGACATTCTGACACTAATTAACACTTTTTGGGGACCAGTGACACTAATACAGTGATCAGTACTAAAAAATATGCACTCAATGTACTAATGACACTGACTGGGAAGGGATTAACATCAAGGACGATCAAAGGGTTAACTATGTTCCTAGCCTGTGTTTTTCTAAACAGTGTGTTGTGCTTTCACTAGGAGAAGACATGGATCCTTGACTCAGCTTTGCAGAAACACAGGATCCATGCCTTCCTTCCTGTCAGAATGGCGATCTACATTCTTTATGTAGCACTACCCCTGTAGGAGCTGCTGGTTTAATTTTGGGCCTTGCACGTTACCTCACAGTTCCGTATGCTCGTCTCGGGTTCTCCTTGAAGAGCTGTCCAGAAGAAAGTTGCACCAACACAAAGTCTCTTTCAAGGAGTTTTATTGATTTAAGTTTCCAACAGAGGGGGTTGAAGGGATGGGAAGGACTCAGGTACCTTAATTGTGGATCACAGGAATTCTCCTAGGTCCAGAGGAACAACTGTCTCCACGCTGGACTCAGCAACCACTGTATAGGCCCACTCCCACCGGCCTAGCAACCGATGCGTAGCTCGATCACATATAGTCTCTGCCACAGACTTGGTGTAAATAGAACAGTCCCTTCCACAGACTTAGCGTAACCTTTCCCTGGGTTACCTTCTGAATAAAAGAACACAGCTCTCAGTGCCAGGATCTTCCAGCCATTCCGGCAGCACTGTGAGGTAGATTGTGATCCGGATACATCCTCCAATTGAGTCCTCAATTGCTCGGTCCCTTCCCGCAGGCAAGGCGACACAGGATCATTCCTGGGCCTACATCTCAGCAATGGAGCCTCAGGTCAAAGTGGCCCAGAGGCGGAAACTGCCAGTACATCCCTGAGGCCATGAGGGCCCTCAGGTCGGGAACGACGACCCCACAAAATTGTGTCTCTTAAGTACCCTCTCCCAGAATACACAGCTGGTTGACCACGCCCCCTGAGCTGCTTCTGAGAAAGAGATACCCAATGCATTCAGCCTGTTGCCTTTCCAATCCTGACCAGTGGTGACCGTGACACCCACTGTCAGGAGGAAAATCATGCAACCAGCTGAACTGAAACTGAGTATAATTTGAAACACAATCCTTCTGAGCCAAACTATTGCTCAGACAACTATAATTTTAACACATAGCGCCCACTCATTGGGAGCAGGGCGCTAAATTTACATAGGCAGACTGCCATTCTGTCTCTGTGCTGGATGATCGGCGGGTGCTGGCAGACATCAGGACCATGGTACCCACCACTGGGCTCCCACTGTGTATGAACTGCAACTAAAATATTTCTTACCTTAATGTCTTCCTTTAATAAAGTACAAACTTTTTTAGTTTTAGATGGAGTGGGAAAGGGTTGGAACCACAGTTAGGATTTCACTGCTCTCTTTGTCCCTGCTGGAAAGATGTGTCCTGATTGTCGCTGGGGCCAGGAGGTTGGTACCCAAGTTGAAAGAATGACACAGAGTCCAAGAACCCATTGAACAGTTATTATATTGTTGAGTTGTAGGTAAAACAGATAAGAAGGCAAACGACAATCACTAGCCCTAGTATTAAGGCTGTAGCAACTGCGGCAGCGGTAACAGTTCCAGACACTCTTGTATAAGCAACCTCAGTGACAGTACAGGTACAGTAATGCTGGTAGTAGAGGTCACAGTAATGCTGGTGGTACACAGTAAATCTTTCCTTCCGTGCACAGGAACTTTTCCCTATAGCTTATTCACTGTCCCTGACAGGCGGGGTTCCTCTCTCTACTCTAGACACTCACAAATGTACGCCAAATCCACCAGGGCAGTGGTATTTATTAAGCCTTTCCCACTGCCATGGGTTCTATTTAAGAGGTTCTATTCTTTAAAGAGGATGTAAACCCTGATGGGTTTTACGTCCTCTTTATTTCCCTGCAAAGGTAAAGCATAATGGGCTACTGATTCATCTTTTTCTCTCCTGCAGCCACTGAATGCCTGCAGGAGGGAGAGGAGGAGAAGCGGGCATTTATCGGCTGCATGGAGAGATTGGTTCCTCTACATGCCACTGCCCTCCTATCCAGGTGCACAGGGAGGCCGCACAAGCCCCCTGGAGCATGGGACCAAGCCGGGTGGCAATAGTGAGTCCTGTATGTACGCCCCTGCAACATGCCTGCTCTGCCTAAAAGTGGTTGTACAGGGTGTAGTTCAAGAGGTTCTAAATGCCGGGAGGCGGGCATTCCAATCATGTGACCACTGTGATTGGCTGCCACAGCGGTCACATGATCGGAAAGCTCCTGATCACAAGTAACTGTATTGAGAGCACGCAGAGCGCGTGCTCTCAGCACAGAAAGATGTTTACATAAGGCCTCTTGGCGTTAAAATCCACCCACCAAGCGGGAAGAGGTTAACACTGCCCATTCTAAAAATGGCTGCCAAAGGCTACTCCCTTACTTAGGATGGTTTCCTCCCACTTCCTTTTGCATCTTTTGGACAGGAACTTGAAAGGAAATTTCCCAAAAAAAACTGATAGGGATTTTAACCAATTCTTACTCTATCCAAAACAAAACAAAAAAAAATTGTGGCTTAACATATACTTTAAAATCAACTGGACTCCCTGTCTTTAGCACAGCTGCAGCATATTGTTGGAAAGTATTATCAGCTCGCTGATTGGTTTCACTTATAGCCTTGTACTTGTTACTGCTCAACAGAATTCGATTTTCACTAAGTTTCACTGGTGGGTCATGAGCGCGGGTCACCAGCACACCCATTTCTCCGTTCTGTGGGTGTGCATTATATGAACCTGCCACTACCCAAATATGTTATTGACCTGCAGCATTTATGCATTTCCTTCACAATCCACTGAAATTTCTATTTACTCTTTGTCTATATGACACCGAAGCCCACACATCCCGCTGACGCTGCTTGGTCACTAAATATAAGTCTGATAAATTATAGTCCTGAGTTTTAAATTTGTTGAGCTGACAAACAAGTCCATTTGCTGCGGAGGAGAAAGGATTTTACTGGTGTCCTTGAAGGACTGAATTTTCATCATCTTGACAAGGATAATTCCAGGGTTCAGCTATGTGAAGCATGGCTCACTGTCCTAAAGGAGAACTCCGCTACATGCTACTCAGCAGTCTACATAACCCAAACTCAGTGAAAATGTAAAAAAACATTTGTTACAGGGAGCTTGTTCTCCAGAAATCTTACACATTTCAAATTTAGTTGCTGTGTTTGTTCAGTCTTAAAGCGGAGCTCCGCCGGGAAAAAAAATATTAAAAGCCAGCAGCTACAGCTACAGCAGCTGCTGGCTTTTAATATTTGGACACTTACCTGTCCTGGAGTCCAGCGACGTCCGCAGCAGAGGACGAGCGATCGCTCGTCACTCTGCTGCCCCCTCCGCCATCCTCGCTGAGGGAACCAGGAAGTAAAGCCTTGCGGCTTCATGCCCGGTTCCCTACAGTGCATGCGCGAGTCGCGCTGCGCCGTTCTGATTGGTGCGCCGAGTGTCTCCCAGAACACTACGGGAAGTCTGGGGGAAGTGACGTCACTCCCGCAGATTCCCGGAGAGAGGACTCCCGGATGTGGGTGAAAATACCTGTCTTAGACAGGTATCTTCACCCCCCTCCCCGCTGAAAGGTGTCAATTGTGACACCGGAGGGGGGGAGGGTTCCACATACCAAAAGTGAAAAATTAGGGTGGAGCTCCACTTTAAGCCATGTCATGGTTCCTACTGACTTCAAGTGATCCTTAAAATGGAACTTTAGCCAGAAAATTTGTTCCTGTTAGATCACTTCATGCTGGCCCCTTTTGCAGGTTTAGCTATGGAAAACATTAAAAATAAGTGCAATTACTGTTTAAAATCCAGTAATACACTATCTCTCCTTGCTCTGCAAATGTTCAGGTGCTTTCTATTTTTAGGCACTGTGCAGAATTTGTAGTGGCCGATCTGCTGACAGCCTAATGATTTACTGCTGCTCAGGGGCTTTGGAATTCAGCAAAATGTCAGCCTGCCGCAAGAAGAAACAGAAAGAATGCTGGAGGAAATTTACAGCACATCCTAATTTTGATATTTTGATAGCATAATTATTAATGAATGTTCCTTGCTTAAGAACATTATTTTAATCAAGTTGTTATGAGTAAAGTTCCACTTTAAGAGATGTTGTCACTTGAGAGAGAGTCTCGCTTCAGTGACCCCCCCCCCCCCCATTCCAACCCACTAAAAAAACAAACATTTTAGGTCCGATTTACTTCTACGTGTTACAGTAAATTGCACTTTCAACCTCACGTTACTGTAATACACAGTAATGCATGATCGGTGGTGCTGTGCCCTTTGCAAATGTAGCGATACCCCAACTTAAGAGAGCCGCTGGTATGATTTTCAGGCCTGTAACACACCGCTGTCAACCACCAGTAATTGGCTCTACCTTCCCTTGGCACAGCTAGTAGAGGATGATAGGATTGTGAGACCCGTAATTTTAGGTAACACAATCCGGCAATAAAGGGCACACAGTGATGATATGTGTAACTGACACTAACCGTCTCTTCTACACAGTAATAACACCAAACAACTTGTCTGCTTAATCCTGATACTTTTACTTGAGTGAAATAGATAAGCAGATAAACAGTACACATTAATGTATGCAGAGCCCTCCAATAAAAGGGTATTTAGCAAGTAAACAAATATACAATCCTGTACACAATCAACTAACGGACCCCGCTTGCAGCTCCCCTCCCTTGTGGGCAAGATGGCGCCCAGCAATATCTAAACTTAGATGTCAGGCCTGACTGTCCTATATGCAAGTTCCGTAGTGAAGGATCTTCGCTAGCAAATGGTGGTGCACTTTTTGAAGATAAATTGTAATCCACAGGA
This sequence comes from Rana muscosa, assembly GCA_029206835.1. Classification (NCBI taxonomy): domain Eukaryota; kingdom Metazoa; phylum Chordata; class Amphibia; order Anura; family Ranidae; genus Rana; species Rana muscosa. The sequence goes on along the minus strand of CM055118.1, from coordinate 179,578,521 downwards.
ATAGGTACTGGTAACTGGATGGATAACAGAAAGTGACTAGGCTACTCAATGCACTGTTCCTCCGGCGTGCAAATGCAAACTATAAACGGTGGGTCCTGAACAACAGACACAGGGCCTAGAGATCCTGTAATAATCTTTGAGCAGATGCTCTCTCACCCAACCGGACCAGTCAATGTCAGTATCTTCCGTAGCTGTGTCTCGGTACACAGATCCCACGACACCCGGGGTCTTCGGTCCTCCTGGAAGTAGTAGACAGGCGGCAGGATGAGACGTCCCTCAGGCTCCTCAGTGGAAAACGGAAGGCTCTTTGGAAACACAGGGCCCAAACTTCAGGCCCTATCAGGAACAACAGACTCGGTACAGAGTTCCACTTGCTGGGCGGGCGATGTCCAAAGAGACCGATTGCCGGCCCGCCCCCTTTTTTATACCCCACCCCAGCAGTCCTTGCGCGGGGCAATGCACCCTGGGTGTCCCGCTGTACCCTGGGTATGGTAGTCTCTGGGTCCTTAAAGCAACACCCCGCTACACAAACAATTTCAAATGCACATAGTGCACCACAAGGCACAAATGGGAACCATCTGTCAATTGTGGTGTAGCACACCTCCAGTTTTAGGTGCGTTGTAGTGTGTTGACAATAACACAACACACATTAAAGTGGTTGTAACCCTTAAGAAAAAAGAAAAAAAGGGATCCTGTTCCTTTAAGGCATGATGTATAGCACAGTGCTTGTGCTGTGTAGATTGGCTGCTAAACCATTATACTGTGGTCAGTTTATGTGTTTCCACAGGGTGTTTCTCCTTATTTATCATTTTTGACCAAACTGCTCCTCTGATGATTCTGTTCCTGATTAAAGTTAGGGGTAATCAATATTAGGCCTTTACACAGGGCTGTTTTGAGGTCCTGAAACTCCCTCTCTGCTGCTTGAGTCCATGTGATCACTGTGAACTTTTCTTCTCTTGTGAGATCTGTGCCACAGTGGCAAAGTTTGGTACAAATTATCTGTAGTACCTGCCTATTGCCAGGGAAGTTCTCATCTGTTTCTTTGTGAGGGGTCTGGGCTTGTTCTTTATGACATCAACTTTGGTGAGTTCAGACTTCACTACCAGCCTCCCAGTGATGCCCCCCCCCCCCTATAAACCATTTGTATATTTCCTGGGATTGACCGTCAGACCAGCATCCAGGATAGCATTAAGGATAGCCTGAACTTCACGATGACATCATCTAAATAGGTGGATACATCGTTTGAACGGAGCTTAAGAATATGGTTATTCATCTGTTGGAAGGAAGCTGGGGCTCCATGCAAACCAAATGGCAACCTCTTATACTGCCAATGCTCTTCTGGCATAGAAAAAGCTGCTTTTTTCTTTGGCCTGGTCTGTTAGTGTTACTTGCTAAATATTTGGCGGGACCCAGTCACTCAATTAACTCATCTAACCTAGACTGCCTGCTGTGTGATTCCTCTGTAAACTCAAGGACTAGCATCTTTTTTTTTTTTCATCAGAGTTGGATTGGCAAAAAGCCTCAGGGATGCAATAGACCTTTTGTTAATAGAGCTTGTTTGTTAGACCCGGTTCAGTCACAATCTTATATTTTATGATGGATGTTAAGCCAGGCAGATCTGAGAAAGCTTCTCTGTTTAAAGTGATTGTAAAGTTTGTTGTTTTTTTTGTTTTGTTTTTAAATAACAAATATATTATACTTACTGCCCTGTGTAGTGGATTTGCACAGGGCAGCTTGGATCCTCCTCTTCTCGGGTCCCTCCTCGCTTCCCCTGGCCCCTCCCTCCTGTGGAGTGCCCCCACAGCAAGCAGCTTGCTATGGGGGCACCCGAGCTGAGCTGCAGCTCTGTGTGTCAATCCAGACACAGAGCTGTGGGTCGGCCCTGCTGCCTCTCTCTCCTGATTGGCTAACTGACTTTGACAGCAGCGGGAGCCAATGGTGCCACTGCTGTGTCTCAGCCAATCAGGAGGAAGAGTCCCGGGCGGCTGAGGGACCTGTGGACATCGCTGGATAAAGATGGGGCTCAAGTAAGTATTAGGGGGGCTGAGGGCTGCATAGAATGCATTAGGATAAAAAACCTTCAGCCTTTACAACCCCTTTAAGACTACAATTATTTGGTCTCCTGTTTTTGGCTAACTGACAGGGTTTCAGTGACTTTTACATCAGGCATTATTGTTGGCCCTGCCATGGGTAAGAGGTTTTGAGCAGTAAAAGGCTATCATTCTATGAGTAAATAACTGCTTGCCGACCAGCTTCACCCTTATTTGAAGACATCAATACAGTGGAACCTTGGATTACGAGTGTAGCGGGTGTTTGAATTTAGGGGAAGCATCTGGGTGGTAGTGTAACCCAGATGCACTGATTGCTAGGGAATCTGAGACCCTTTTATGGTTCTTGGAGGACTCTGGTGGTGTGAGGTTCCCTGCGGCCTACAGGTGGCATTGTTGCCCTGGGCTGGAGTTGAACTCACACCGCAAGACTGTGCCTTTTTGTCCTTTCCTGGCGCTGGTACAGCGGGGCGGGGAACCGGCTGTGACGCAAAGGGAGAGGAGATAAAAGAGGCGGACGCCCTGACCTTGGGGTTCAGAGTCGGAGGACACGGCCGCACCCAGGCACCTTCAGCTTGGGTGCTGGCGTTCCAGAGTTCCGGGCCCAGCTGCCCTTGACCTGGCCGGAGCGAGAGATGGAGTCCATCTCAGGCACCTTTAGCCTGGGGTGAGGTACTATGGCGGATGCCTGGGGCTCAGTACCTTTGACTGAGTTCCGCGAGGGTGGAGGAATCCGAGGGGGCCCTAACTCCTTGGGTGCCCGTGTCTGAGGTTGAGGAGACTGGTGAGCGGAACTTCTCTGGAGAGTCCGGCGCAGCATTTGCTGGTGACAGAGAGGCCTCCGGTGACTCCCTTGGACGGATATCATTCCCCTGACAGGGGCTGTGCTAGCGAAGGTAATTCATGTTCTACCTCATATAGTCAGTGGCAGTGACTATTCGCCACTGGTGACACCACAGTGGTTAGCGATACTTTAAAGGATTGTGCCTCGACCTACTCCCATTAATACTGAACTGTTGCAAAGGTCTCAACTTGACTATGCTGTATGTTTATTCGCTGAGAAGAATAAAACTGTGTTGGTCCTATTCAGTGTGTGGAACTCTGGTTACTAGGAGCAAAGGGGAGTGGATCCGAGGAAAGGATTTGACCCTAGGACACCTACACAAAGCCCGATCTTTCTGGCCTTCACCTCTTCACTATGGAGGACATGGGCCGTGGTGTATCTCATCCCTCTCCCCGATACTGACACCCCTAGACAGAGACAGACAAGCCGAGAATGAGAAGGGGTGAGAGGGGTGAGGTCGCTACACGAGCATAATCCGTTCCAGGAGAATGCTCGTAATCCAAAGTACTCGCATATCAAAGCGAGTTTCCCCATTGAAGTCAATGGAAATGAAAATAATTTGTTCCGCATTGACTTCAATGGTATGCAATACCGCATGCGGCCAGAGGCGGGGGGTGCCGGAGAGCCTCGGAAATAACCGGAAAGGCCCGAGGACAGCTCGGCTGACCTCGGCAAACCTCGGAAAGACTTCGTTCACGAGCCTTTCCGAGGTTTGCCGAGGTCAGCCGAACTGTCCTGGGGCCTTTCCGGACGTTTCCGAACGCCGCCGATCGGTGCCATTTGGCTCCGGCGCCCCCCACCTCAGGCCAAACGTGGTAGTGCACCCGCTTTGGCCTGAATCCTGCTCGTTTTTCGAGACAACACTCGCAAACCGAGTTAGGATTTTAGCAAATACATGCTCGTTAACTTGCGTTACTTTTTTCCCAAGAATATATTGGACTAGCAAATTCCACATCCACTGTTTGAAGCTTTGTGGGTCAGATATTCTGTTTATATGTTTTCACTGAATCTAGGCCTATCAGTGCTGTTAATTATCTGTATCCACAAGTATCCACACTTTGCTAATATGTAACAAGTTATCTGCGATTATATTGGAAACATCAGCCCCTTTGATGGAAAGCTTAGTTCGGAGTTGGCAATAATGTATTTAACCTGAGTCAGTGATATAGCGCTAACATAGATTTAGCAATATTTTAACAGTCCTGGCTTATCTTTCTACTCCATCTTTATACATACAGTGTCCAACAGCACTACCCCAATTTTATGGATGTAATAACAACAGGTTTACTTGTATACTTTGACATCCCAGTCAACTGGGTACACCACATGCTTTTTGCGGCTACCCACAAAAATCTAACAGAGTGTCTATCAGTGGCGGTGCATCCATAGAGGGCACAGGAGCGCCGCCCCCTCTCTCCTGCACCTGTCAATTAACAATGGATAGATTAATGCATTGTATGAATCTATCTATTGTCGCTGCTGCCGCCCCCTATTCAGGTGTCCGGCCCCTTGTCGGGCGCCGGGCATCTGAATTACAGCGACGGGTGTGTATTTGGAAGTTCCTGATTAGAGCCGTTGGCTCTAATAGGAATCCTGATTAGAGCCATGGGCTCTGATAGGCTTCCAAATTGTTAAACAGCGGGTGCACTGCTGTGCGTTTGCTGATTACACAGTGCTGTGTAAGGGAATCTAATAAATCGCTTCCCTAACACTGACCCGCCTCTCAGACAATCAGGTGCACCGGGTCTGGTTACCTGTCACCTGATTGGCTGAAGCAACAGGCGCTTTGATTGGAAGCCTATCAGGCGTCCAATCATAGCAGAAGAGGACGGGAGAAGACATCGAGGACTCAGAGGGAGCGTGGAAGACAGCGCTGACCCGAGACCGGGGGGCACACTGGCAGCATTTGATGGAGCAAACTGGCAGCAATTGATGGGGCAAACTGGCGGCAATTGATGGGGTAAACTGGCGGCAATTGATGGGGTAAACTGGCAGCAATTGATGGGGTAAACTGGCGGCAATTGATGGGGTAAACTGGCGGCAATTGATGGGACACACTGGCGGCAATTGACGGGACACACTGGCGGCAATTGATGGGGCACACTGGCGGCAATTGATGGGGCATACTGGCGCCAATTGATGGGGCACACTGGTGGCAATTGATGGAGCACACTGGCGGCAATTGATGGTTACAGTAGCTGCGTTTGATGGCACAGTGGCTGCGTTTGATGGGCACAGTGGCTGCGTTTGATGGCACAGTGGCTACATTTAATGGGCACAGTGGTGGCAATTTATGGGCATAGTGGCTGCGTTTGATGGGTATAGTGGCTGCGTTTGATGGGCACAGTGGCTGCATTTGATGGGCACAGTGGCGGCAATTGATGGGCACAGTAGCTGCGTTTGATGGGCACAGTGGCTGCAATTGATGTTTTTTTTTTTTCAGTTTGTTTGCGCCCCCCCAAAAATTTTGAGTACCAGCCGCCACTGGTGTCTATGGAGGGGTGAGCCACCGCATTACCATTCTCTCAGAGAGCTACAGCCATAAAACATGGGTAGGGAGGCAGGGCCACGTCTGAGAGGGCAATGAATTTGCCACACAGGGTTTATTAACTAGAGCTGGAGAATTCTTTGGTAATAAACCTGGATGCTGATTTGTTTCTATGCAGAAGTGAGCCTGATTTTGCACTCTCCAACTTTAGTAAATTAATACCATTGCGTCTTGTACTCTGTTTAGGAGCTTCATTACATTTATTCTGTGCATTTAAAGAGCCAATGGGGTTGATTTACTAAAGCTGGAGAGGGCAAAATCTGGTGCAGCTGTGCATGGTAGCTTCTAACCTCAGCTTGTTCAATTAAGCTTTGACAAATAAACCTGGAAGCTGATTGGTTTCTATGCAGAGCTGCTCCAGATTTTGCACTCTTCGGTTTTAGTAAATCAACCCAATTGAGTTGTAGGGAACCTATATTTTACTTAATATGATAAAGGTAAATACTGTGGTTTCCAATGCTAGTACACACACAGGGGGTTGATTTACTAAAGGCAAATGGACTGTGCCTTTTGCATAGTGCAGTTGCATTATGCAAGAGCAGTTGCTCCAGAGCTTAGTAAATGAGCAGAAGCTTTGCTGACTTTCATCATCCTATCATGTTCAAGCAAAAATGCTGTTTTTTTTTTTCCTTGCACGTGATTGGGTATTCTTTGCAATGTGAATCTTTACCTCATTTACTAAGCTCAGGAGCAACTGCAAAGTGCACAGTCTGTTTGCCTTTAGTAAATAAACCCCATAGTCTATAGGAGCCCTAAATGATTGGAAACTTGTTCAATTTGTCAGCAAATCCCATCTGTCTCCATTCAGCCTTCTCCCTTGGCAATGCCTGTCTGATCATTCAGGGTCCCTTTAACTCCCAAAGCAGGTTGTCCCCTGTCATCTACTGCCCAGAGAAATTCTTTAATTTGATCTGAGTCTGTTCCTAGTGAATTTAAAGGAATGGTAGATATGCTTACCTGTCCAGTGACACAGAAACTATGGGAGCCTCTGGGTCAGAATAACAGCAGTTTCAAGAGGATAATTCAGCAGTGACAACAATGATTTGCCATCTGAATATGTAAAATAGATCTGTACATACACTATATTGCCAAAAGTATTGAGACACCTGCCTTTACACACACATAAATGGCATCCCAGTCTTAGTCCATAGGGTTCAATATTGAGTTGGCCCACCCTTTGCAGCTATAACAGCTTCAACCCTTCTAGGAAGGCTGTCCACGAGATTTAGGAGTATGTCTATGGGAATGTTTGACCATTCCTCCAGAAGCGCATTTGTGAGGTCAGGCACTGATGTGGAACGAGAAGGTCCGGCTCGCAGTCTCCGCTCTAATTCATCCCAAAGGTTTTCTATCCAGTTGAGGTCAGGACTCTGTGCAGGACAGTCAAGTTCCTCCACCCCAAACTCGCTCTTCCACACTATATTGCCAAAAGTATTGGGCCACCCCTGCAAATCATTTGGTGGAGGGGGGATTATGGTGTGGGGTTGTTTTTCAGGGGTATGTCTGATGTCTCTGTTATTCTTTAAAATCCCCACCTTATACATATCTGCTACATTGTGACAGGAGACACTTACACTATATAAGTGTTGGAGGAGAATTTATCTAAAATACCTTTACAAGTATATTTATAGATAGAGGCAAACTATAAAGTCTTGATGAGGTGGTACATGGTCCCAGCGCGGGTAGCAACCTTTGTCCCAGGGGCGTCCCCACGGTGCTTTAGAGGATGTAACACGGATGGCACCATGTATCATACTTGGTGGACGTGTCCGAAAGTGAGACGGTTCTGGATACACACATATAACTTTATATACTCTTTGACCCAAGTGAACCTCATTAAGTCACCTCTGCATGCACTGTTGGGACGCCCAGTGGAGAGGACATCAAAACCAATGCAAAGGCTTATAACCTTTTATATTTGTCACGGCAAGAATATCTATAGCCAAATCTTGGAGGTCCCCTATGATCCCTTTTTACCTACTGAAAGCTAAACTATCATGGATAACGGTGAATGAACGCCTAGCGGCAATTCTAAATGACAAGGTCACTTGCTTTAATAAAATATGGGACCCCTGGATCAAATATCTCACAACTACATAACGAGTTGACCTGGCACTAGAGGATCTTCCTCCGGGACCGGAGTGCATCTCTTTCCCTACCTTCTACTCTTTTTTCATTTATTTTACTATCTCTGTTTCTCCCTCTTCTTTCTTTCCGATTGAATCTGGCGTTGCCTGGATTCTGGTACCATATATGGTCCTTGAGCCCACGTGGAAGTTCAGTTAGTGGCTCGCAAGTTTGGTTCAGTTTTGACCCTAATAGGTGAATGATGCAATATACAGACTCAAGTGTATAGAGGTTTAACAGTTATGTAACTGACCTTCAATGTCTTGTTCGTGTACAATTATGTTTTCATTTACAATGACAAATGCTGATTTTGTTTTTCTATCTGAAAACTTGAATAAAACCATTGGAAACAAAAGTATATTTTATAAAGTCTAGTGCCAATTCTCTTATCTGCAGCTGTTGGGAAGGTTTTTATCTCGCAAACGAGTCCAGTAAAAATATAGTAATATCTAAGAACTGAAGGTTCTATTTTGGAACTATGTGGGATTTTGTACACTATAACTTCACAGCATTTCCTGACTCCTTCACAGTTCTTTGTGTTCTGCATGGTCACTTTTACTGAATCTTCCAATTTTTTTTTCTCCCTTTCAATACTTTTAAAAAGTTACAGGGAATAAAAACAGGCGAGGCATAAAGGAAAAGAACGGACATAAGGTTTCCTGCAAAATATTTGTATGGACAGATGGAAGCCTATTGGTTAGGATTTGTGAGAGGTCAGGCCATAAATAAAAATATACCTTAATAACAAACAAGGTTATGCAGTGACTAGGGGATCATTATTTCTCCAAACTGCAAGATGCGATCAATGGGCAGCGAACGACATTCATAAAGAATATGGCTGTTAAGGGAAATTAAACTCTAATTGGAAGAGGCAGTAAAAGTGTAATAGTCCGAGGTGTGGGGTAAAGTTAATGCTGTATATGTTGTCTTATTACCTCCATGTTTACCGCTGTATTTATGTACGTTGTATGTGTGTGAAAAGGCATAGTTGCATGACCAAGAGACCACAGCTCTGGTGATTCTCAATAGTTGTGCTCTCAATAGTGATACTGTGCCAACAACAAATAAAGTACCCTGACCTTGACTTTGCCACATATGTGACTGTGCATTGGCCTAATTTGTTGGCATTAAAGGAAACTGTGTCAAATGAGAACTCTTTAAGCTGATCTGATCCCCTTATTCTGAAAATTACAGAGAAAATTGAGTACTGTCCGTGATCCTTTTTTTATTTGCACGAACATACAATTTTTCAGGGCAAGCTTTCGGGGTATGTCCTCTTCTTCAAGGTCCAAGCAGTACTGATTCACAAATTTTTTGCAGAATTTCCTTAACCTCTGAAAATGACAGATGCCTACCATTCATACTGGTTTTAACATTGTTTGTTTTAAAGCAAATAATGCATCAAAGCCAAAAGATTACGATCGTGTGGCTTAGGAGGTGCAGGGGGTGGCTGTGTGGGGCCTGTTTTTCGGCTCCTGGCTGCTCAATTGAAGAAATGCCTTAGAGGACAAATCACAAAACTTATGCCGCGTACACACGACCGTTTTTAATGTCATTGAAAAAAACAATGTTTTTCTCGACGTGATTCTTCTCAAGCCTGCCTTGCCTACACACGATCATGAAAAAAAAATGCTAGAGCAAAGCGCGGTGACGTACGAAATGTACGACGGCACTATAAAGGGGAAGTTCCATTCGGATGGCGCCACTCTTTAGGCTGCTTTTGCTGATCCTTGTGTTAGTAAAGTTTGGTGAGAGACGATTCGCGCTTTTCAGCCTCAAACTCTTCAGTCCGTTACAGCGTGACGAATGTGCTATCTCCATTACGAACGCTAGTTTTACCAGAACGAGCGCTCCCGTCTCATAACTTGCTTCTGAGCATGCACATTTTTTTCACGTCATTAAAGCCTACACACGGCCGTTTTTCATGACGAGCTGATAGAGACAAAATATAAACCAAAAATCCAGAAAAAACACAATACAAATGTTATAAATTGAGTTGTAGTTCAGTGAGTAAAATAAGTATTTGATCCCCTACCAATCAACAATAATTCTGGCTCCCACAGACTGGCTATAGTATATGCTCATGAGGTACAGTCCTGTCAATTTAAGAAGACGCCCCTAACAACAACTCATTATATGTATAAAAGACACCTGTCCACAGAATCTCTTTCTTTCTTTTAAACCCACCATCATGGGCAAGACCAAAGAGCTGTCAAAGGACATCAAGGACAAGATTGTAAACCTGCACAAGGCTGGAATGGGCTACAAGGCTATCAGCAAGAAGCTTGCGGAGAAGGAAACAACTGTTGGAGCGATTATTCACAAACACAAAATAACCATCAATCGCACTCGGTCTGGAGCTCCATGCAAGATTTTGCCTTATGGGGTAAGGATGCTTATGATAAAAGTGAGGGATCAGCCCAGAACTACATGGGAGGAGCTTGTGAATGATCTCAAGGCAGTTAGGACCACAGTCTCCAAACAAACCATTGGTAACAAAATGCGCTGCCATGGATTAAAATCCTGCAGCGCCCGCATGGTCCCCCTCCCCAAGAAGGCACATGATCAGGCCTGTCGAAAGGTCCCCTTCCCCAAGAAGGCACATGATCAGGTACATCTAAAGGATTCAGAGAAGGATTGGGAGAAAGTGCTGTGGTCAAATGAGACCAAAATTGAGCTCTTTGGCATTAACTCGACTCGTCATGTTTGGAGGAAGAAAAATGCTAAATATGACCCTAAGAACACCATCCCTACATTGGAAACATTATGCTTTGGGGCTGTTTCTCTACTAAAGCTATAGGCTGACTTTGCCACATTGAGGGGCCATGTATTGTAAAATCTTGGATGAAGGCCTTCTTCCCTCAGCCAGAACACTGAAGATGGGTCGTGGATGGGTCTTCCAGCATGACAATGACCAAAAAAACATACCTCCAAGGCAACAAGGAGTGGCTCAAGAAGAAGCACATTAGGGTCAGGGAGTGGCCTAGCCAGTCTCCAGACCTTAATCCTATAGAAAATTTATGGAGGGAGCTTAAACTTCGAGTTGTCAAGTGACAGCCAAGAAACCTTAAAGTGGTTGTAAACACCTATAATAAGGCTTATTTGTAGGTACCATGAATTTCTCCTAAACTTGCACAGTATTCACTGTATACGCATGTGCCAACGTCATCGGCACATGCGCACTGAAGAAATGGCATGTACGTGACATTTCTACAGCTGCTGTGCCATTACCGGCAGCTTCCGCGCATAGCGGGAGTGACGTCATCGTGACTCCGGTCAATCACAACACCGGAGCCCTTGAACCCGGAAGTAACATTCCGGAGACATGACACCCATCACAGCGTATGGGGACAGCTGAAACAGCTTGGTTCTAAGGTAAGTATTTCATAATGAGCTAGTATGCACTGCATACTAGCTCATTATGCCTTTGTCTTGCAGGTTGTTTTTTTTTTTTTTTTCTAGGGTTTACAACCACTTTAAGAGTTTAGAGAAGACCTGTAAAGAAGAATGGACCAAAATTCCTCCTGAAATGTGTGCAAACATGGAAATTAACTGCAAGAAATGTAGTGCTCTGTGCTTGCCAACAAGGGTTTCTCCAGCAAGTACTAAGTCATGTTTTGCTTGGGGATCAAATACTTATTTTACCCACTGAATTGCAACTAAATTTATAACATTTGTATCGTGTGTTTTTTCAGGATTTTTGGTTGATATTCTGCTTCTATCATTTAAAATACACCTATGATAAAAAATTAGAGGCCCTTCATTTCTTTGTAGGTGGGCAAACTTACAAAATCTGCAGGGCATCAAACAATTATTTTCCCCACTGTATATAGATCACCCAGAGGGGAGTGTTTTTTCTCAACAAAAGTGGAGTTACCCTTTAATGTGGACATTTTGGGCCTTATGTAGTGAAGTAAAATGTCCTTGCTGATCAAAGCAGCCAGTAATCTTTCAAATGTATGTAGCGGGGTCTCCTTTAAGGCCCCGGGACTACGTTACCCAGAACCCTGTTCGGCACCCAGAGTGCAGTTAGCCACCGCAGAGACTCATGGGAGGGGTTATTTAAGGAGGAGGCGAGGCGGAGCTCGGTCTCTTTGGGACACCGCGCTGCAAGCAAGACTTTCTTCCTGTGCGGATCTGCTGCAGTGCAAGGCCTGACTTGTCGAGTGAGGACATCAGTTGGATCGGGGACCCGATCGTTGGAGACGCTGTGTGCGGATACACAGCAGGGTGGAAGTTCCGGACTGGGATCGCGTCCGGAGTGGTGAGCGGGCACCTGCCCAGACCAATAGACTGTGCCGTGTACAAGCCTATAGACTGCATAGGCCCACAGTTTTGTTTATCTGCTGTTCCCCGGGGGGGACCGGTAGCAGGACAGAGTTGAAGTATCCCTCTCCCAGTATAGTGTTTCAAGTGTTGCCTGTTGTGGATTACAAATTGCTATTCATCAAGTGCACCACCGAAAGCTGGCATGCGAAGAACTCCATATAGGAGGTGACTGAGATTTATTCCATGTCAGGCCTGACCGGGGTGGGAAGTTTGGGTATTGTTTAGTGCGCCATAGGGCGCGCATACCATAATAGCTACACGTGGTGAAGTACCGTGCAGCGCCATTATTGTATGCTGTGTTGAATTCTGCAGGGCTCTGCTAATCAATCGCATATGTTGTGTTCTGTCTATGCTACTTTTGATATAAGAGTAAACGGTTACATTTAATCTCTGCCCTCAGTGTGTTGTCTTACTGTAGGAGATTATTCCTTGCAATACTATTTAAAATGTGATATACATATAACCCCTAGACTAGCTGTGACAGAGTGGGTCGAGCAGATTGCTGGGGGTTGGTGGTTCTGCACACAGGGCCCGAAAATCAATCCAGCGGCTCTCTTAACTGGGGGTAGTGCTACATGTAATTTTCACAGCTCAATTGGATTGGTCACCACAGGGAACAAAAATTGTTTCTTTAAAATTCTACTGCCGCTGTCTTAGTAAATCAGAAGAGCTATCTTGGTTTCCCATAGCAACCAGGTTCTCCTTCCTCAGGTTGAAGGGAGGCCCTACCTAGTCTCTAAGGGCAATTAGAGCCTTTGTACCTTTTGTAAGTGTAGCGCTACCCCCAGTTAAGAGAGCCGCTGATATTGATTTGGGCCCTGCAGTGCACCGCTGTCAACCCCCGGCAATCGGCTCTAACCTCCCGTGGCACAGCTGGTGATAGAGAGATAGGACCGCGTGATCGCAACTGTTGGTGACGCAGTCCTATAACAAACATACACAGAATATACTTTAAAACTCTTATTAAAGTAAGCGGAACTGACACCAAATGTACTTTACCCAGATATTTTACTGAGGCTAATGGGCAAGTAATAAACAACAGTATAACAAGTTGCAGATCCCTGCAATAAACAGTAATAAAGATAAACAGAGTAATCAGAATAATAAAGTATTGCTATGCAACTCTAGCGCTGCCCTTTTACAGCTACTTCCCCTCATGGGTAGACTAACACCCAGCAATGTCTACCTATGCAGTCAGGCCTGACTGATCTAAATGGAAGTTCAGTGAAACAATATTTGCTAGCAATCTCTCGGTGGTGCACTTGAAGAACAACTTTGTAATCCCAACGAATAGTAAAGATAAAGTATCTGTCTTTAAACAGCTCTCACCACCTGGACAAGTCCAAGTCCCTTTCCTCCATCGATTCGTCTAGGAACAGGAATCCACCGACATCCAAGTCTTCAATCCTTCTGGTGTACTGCAGCAAGGAGGATTAGATGTCTCTAAGGCTCTGCTAGGCTGGCAGAGGGCTCTTTGGAAAGGAGCACATGGCCCGGGCTTCAGGCCTTGTGCACACAGCAGTTCAGCACAGACATCCTCTTGCTAGGAGAGGGGGTCCCAAAGAGGCCGACCAAAACTCCGCCTCCCCTTTATAAAGTCTGCCCCAGCAGTCTCTGTTCTGGAGCAATGCACCCTGGGTGCTGCAAGATGTACTGGGAGATGTAGTCTCTCTCTCCTCTGCTTTCACTTCCATAATGTCTCTTTACTTCCTCCCGACTCACCTCTCACCTGGAACTTCTTGTCTCTCTGCATTAAAGGGGAACACCCCGCTACACACTCCCCCCACTTGAACTCTTTGGTCCCCAAAGATAAACTTCAACAAATACTGTTTACCATTTTGGACAATGTCGAGCATGATGTTGACATAGGGAATTCCCACCAAAACTTTGGGATGGAACTCTCTTGCCCACAGGTCACACTACCATGAGTGGCCTGCCTAACTGTGCCAGAGAGTGAGCTGGGGTTGCCCTCCACCAAATGGACGGTGGAAGGATCAGGTTGTTCAACACTTCTCCTAGCCGTTACAACAGAGTCCTCTGTGCTCGTCCCCATTTGGGGGTAAGTTAGTTTCTTGGGAGGCCTGATGACTCTGCGAGCCCTCTGCTCTCTTGGTGCTTCTGACTCTGGCACCACAGGCTCTTCTTCAGGAGTAAGTTCAGGTAACATTGCTGGTTCTGGAACCTCTGATTCAGAAGTCGACTGACGTATGGAATCTCTAGAGTCCTCCTCAGCGCAAGTGTCAGGAACATCTTCCCAGTAATCAGCTGAGGGACTGAAGGGTATGAATTCAGTAGCCTCCGGATTCAGCGTTGCATCTGGGGTATCCCCTCCATTTGGGAGATCTATGGCGGACGTTCCCAGAGTCGAGGGAGGCCACAGCCAGTCCAGTTCTCCACCTTCTTCCGTACTCAATTGGGAGGCCTCCCCATCTTTGGCTCGAGAGGTCTGGGACCGAGTGTTCGGCCTAGGAATATCCAGGATAGAGGCCGGTTCAGGGGAGTCTCTCACGGGAGGTATTCTGACTGCCTCAGCAAGTGGGAGCAGGTGGTTCCGATGCCACATCTTCAGTGGACCCACCTTTCCTTCTGGCTTTAGTTTGTAGACAGGCAAACCGGGCAACTTCCTACAGACAACATAGGGCTCAGATCTCCACCTGTCGGCAAGCTTGTGTTTTCCAGGGACCCCCAGATTGCGTAGCAGTACTCGGTCCCCGGGCTGCAGATCTTGCACTCGAACCTTCAGATCAAAATTTCTCTTGTTGCGGGCCCCCCTTTGATCCGAAGCCGCCTGGGCTTGTTCATAGGCCACCTGCAAGCTACGTCTAAGTCTGTCCACGTATCCCTTGTGGGATGTAGCTGAGGTATTGTCTATAGAAGTGCCAAAGGCCAGGTCCACAGGTAGCCTTGCTTCTCTCCCAAACATAAGTCGATAAGGGGAGTAACCAGTGGCGCCACTTGTGGTACAGTTATAGGCATGTACTAGGGCTGATATGTGCTGACTCCAGTGTTGCTTCTTCTCTGTTTCTAAGGTTCCCAACATGTTGAGCAGGGTCCGGTTAAATCTCTCCGGCTGAGCATCTCCTTGTGGGTGGTAAGGCGTGGTTCTGGTCTTCTTTATTCCTAATGAATCCAAAAGTCTTCGGATCAACCGACTCTCAAAGTCCCTTCCTTGATCTGAGTGGAGTCTCTGTGGTAGTCCGTAATGGACAAAATACTTCTCCATAAGTATCTTGGCCACGGTGGATGCCTTCTGGTCTTTGGTTGGGAAAGCTTGAGCATAGCGGGTGAAATGGTCGGTTATTACCAGAACATTCCCCAATCCACTCAGGTCGGGTTCGAGGCAGAGAAAGTCAATGCATACCAGATCCATTGGGCCTTGACTCTGTAAGTGGCCCATTGGGGCAGCTTGATGGGGTAGGGTCTTTCTCTGAATGCATCGTGCACAGGAATGGCAATACTCCTCTACTTCTGCCCTCATGCAGGGCCAATAGAACCGATTTCTGACAAGCTGGAAGGTCCTTTCTGCCCCTAGGTGACCATGATGGTCATGCAGGGCAATTAGTACAGTCTCTCGGTGCTTCTCTGGAAGAAATAACTGCCACTTATCTTCTGAGTCATCAGAGGGGCCCCTTCGGTAGACCACTCCCTGATGTACCTGTAGCCTGTCCAATTCCTTCCTCAACAGGCGAGCCTCCTTTGAGGGGTGATGTAGGAATTTGTTGGGATCCTGATTCTCCAGGGCTTCGAGGACCAATCTCCCCATGGGGTCTTCCAATTGGTCACACCTCAACTCCTTCTTGGACAGTCTCGGTAGGTTGTCTTCCTCCAGTTGAGTTACCCCACAATAGTGTTTGGGGACTCCTACCATGGTAACCCCTATTTCTTCTGCTCTGGAGCCTCCTCTGGCTTGGAATTCAGCCCCTTGACAAAGGGCCCGCACCCGTCCGGTGCCACTTGGGTCCAATCTTCCCAGTCATTTGTCGTGGCATGAGACCTCCGGGACAGGGCATCTGCATCCCTATTTCCGGCTCCTGGTCTGTACTTCAGACTGAAGTTGAATCCAGACAATGCGGCCAACCACCTGTGTCCGGTGGCATCTAGTTTTGCGGTGGTGAAGAGGTAGGTCAGGGGGTTGTTGTCTGTCTTCACAGTAAACTCTGCCCCATACAAGTAGTCTTTTAGCTTGTCTACTACCGCCCATTTGAGGGCCAGGAATTCCAGCTTATGAGTGGGGTAATTCTTTTCTGAGGGGGTCAGGCTCCTGCTCACATAGGCCACTGGTCGCAGTTGTCCTTCATGTTCTTGGTAGAGTACACCACCTAGACCCTCATGGCTGGCATCCACATGTAATTCATAAGGTCTGGTAGGGTCGGCGTAGGCCAGGACTGGGGCAGTGGTTAAGCTCCTCTTCAGAGCATGAAAGGCCTCTTCACACCTTGGGTTCCACTGATCTTGAACTGACTCACCAGGCCTCCTGGGCCCTGAGTCATCCTCTTCCCCTTCTGCCTTTAGCAATTCATTCAACGGGCGGGCAATCCGAGCAAACCCCTCCACAAACCTCCTATAATAGGAGCAGAACCCCAGGAAGGATCTGAGCTCTGTTAATGTGGTGGGTCGTGGCCAGGAAGTGACTGCTTCCAACTTCTCAGGATCTGTGGCCACCCCTTCTTCAGACACTATGTGCCCCAGATAGTTCACAGAAGACTGGTAGAACCGACACTTCCCGGGGGAAAGCTTAAGTCCCTCTTCGCTGAGTCTTCTCAATACTTTCTCCAACCTGGCTTCATGTTCTTCCAAGGTTCTTCCAAAGACAATGACATCATCCAAGTACACAAGGACTTCTATAAGATTCATGTCTCCAACAGTCTTCTCCATAAGGCGTTGAAAGGTAGCAGGAGCTCCAGACAGACCCTGAGGCATCCTATTGAATTCGAAGAATCCCACCGGGGTTATGAAGGCTGTCTTCTCCCTGTCTTCTGGGTGCATAGGGATTTGATAGTACCCACTCTTGAGGTCCATCACACTGAACCATTTGGCTCCAGACAAACTTTGTAGGGCATCTTCTATCCTTGGCGTGGTGTATTGGTCAGGGATGGTTCTCCTGTTGAGAGTCCTGTAATCGATACAAAGCCTCAACGACCCATTCTTCTTTCTGACCACCACGATTGGGGAGGCATAGGGACTTCTAGACTCCCGGATCACACCAGTCTTCTTTAGTTCTACAAGTTGTTCCCTCAGATCCTCCAGATCTGCCAGGGGGACCCGCCTGACCCTCTCTCGGAAGGGCTTATCTTCTTGGAGGCGGATCCGATGGGTGGCACTTCTTGCACACCCCACATCGAATTCATCTTCGGAAAAGATCTTCTCCCACCTGGTCAGCTGGGCCTTGGCTCTTTCTTTCCAAGCCCTGGGTAGGTTCGGGTTTTCCACGGACAGTTTCTCCCAAACATCTCCTCCGTCACCCGTCCCCTTGACTTCGGACCAAGTGACCGGGGCAGCAGGGCTCACCTGACCAAGCAACACTCTGGCAGGGATCTCCATGGGTCCTCCCGTAGTGTTCCTAACACTCACCGGAACTCTGCCATGGGCCTTCTTCAGAGCCTTGAACGGAATCACTTCTGGTATCACTTCCAGGCCTGAGGACTCTTCCCTTGGGTCTGATTCCAGCATGACAAAGGGGCCAGGTTGTTCCCACGAAAGCTTCACAGTGGCCCTAAGACAGGTTACTTCTCCGGGCTGTAGCACTACTCCTTCTCTGCCAAGTCTCCACACCTTCCCTATCCCCTCTCCCGGGGTCTTCTGCTCTAAGACCAGTCGTTGGTAGGCCGTCTTTAGCATGGGATGGATTTTGGTGGCTGAATGGTTTCTCTCTTTCACTAGAGGGGTCAGGAGTCTCCTGACTAGATCCGTGTTTGTCCCAATGATCAGGGAAATCTTGCTGGCTCCAGGCGGCCGGGGACACACAACTGCCAGGGTGTCAAACACTTCAGCCTTCCCAGCCACGGATGGGTCGAAAGTCATCTTTATGGGCAGGTACCCATCATAAGGGAAACTCTGGGTTCCAAGTCCCCATATCTCCAGCTCTTCTATCTTCTGGATAGGCAGATGACTCAAGTGCCTATCATAGAAGTCCCGGTATAGTAAAGTCACCTGTGCTCCGGTGTCCAAAAGAGCTTTAGTATAGACTCCTTCCACTTGAATGGGCACAGTAGGAGACGGGCCCACCAGTTCCTTTGGGTATGGCCGGACTGGGGTCACCTCTTTTTTTTGGCTTTCGACCCTTGCCCTGCTCCTTTTGGACTTTAATTTTTCCTGAGCCTGGCATGCATTGACTCTCTCCCTCTCAATGGGGGCACAAACCCGCTGAGGGATGTTATTGTTCCTTTTAGGTGGATGTTCCTTCTTTGGGGTGCTGTACTTCCACTGAGGGGTCTTGCCCCCTCCCTCTGGGGTACATCTTGGTGGGGGTGTACTATACCTCCTCCTAGGAGTTTTGTCTCCTCCATTCTTGGCCTTTTTTTTTAGTTTGGAGCGCACTGAAGATGATGGGCACCCGGTTGACTCCTTCACCGGGGCCCTTTGGAGTTTCCCGCCGGCTTGCAATTATCTGTTCTCTTCTTCTTTGGGCTGGAGCATACGTTAGCAAAGTGGCCACTCCCTCCGCAGTTATAGCAAATCACCTCTTCTCGGTCCTGTAGGGAGGCCGGTGCTGAGGTGTTCGGGAACAACTCCTTTCTTGGGCTTGGTTTCTCTCGTCTTCTCTGATCTTTCTCCATCAAAGAGGTCAGCATCTCCAACACTTGGGCCATTTGCGATTTCAGAGTGTCAACCTCCGCATCTCTTTCTGGGCTCTTGACCGAATGGACCAACACTGGTACAGGTGTGACATTCGCCTTGGCCACCTGCTGACCTTCCTGCAGCGCCTCTTCGTCCCTAATAATTTTTATTAGATCAGAGTAGGTTAGTGACATTCCTCCTCCTGAGGTTTTCAGGTGCAGCCAGACCGGGTCTGAGCGCCGCGCTCCCCTCATGATCTGCTTCATGCGTGCTTCATCTGCATCTTTGGGCAGCATTCCCTTCTTCAGTACAATCTTGCATAACTGCCTGTTCAGCCTTCTAACATATTCTGACAGTTTCTCATTCGGCTGCTGGAGAGTGTGTTCAATTTGATAAATCATCTCTGACACCTTCTCCAGCTGACCAAACTCTTCCTGCAGCATGGCCAGGCAATCTTGAGCTGTACAGTTTTCATTTCCAAACCGGAAGCTCCTCACCGCTTCTGCCGCGGCACCTTTCAGACTTTCTAAGACTCGCTGTCTCTTCTGTGCCTCAGGCACCTCCCATGCTTCTACTGCCTGCAATGCCTGTTCCACCCAAGTGTCAAAATCTTCCTCCCCCGCAGGGACGGGGAGCTTCCCTGAGAAGGTGCTAAGCTTCCGGTAACCGGCCTCCACATGCACCGTACTGCTTTTCTGGCACTTAATTACAAGGTCTCCTAGAGCATTCAACAATTCAGGCCCTATAGCGGCCAGCGGTGATCCCGGGCTTAATAGTTCCTTAAGCTTTTCTGCTTTAGGGGATAGTGGTGGAGATAATTGTGGGGGTGATGGCTTTGGTGTCTGAAACCATTCTTCCTTCACTGGCAGCGTATGTATCAAGTGATAGATCTGATTATCTATGGCTTGTATACTCTGACTTTTAAAATGCTCTGGGATTTCCTTTTTCCATTCTACCAGTGCGTATGTAAACGAGATCACTGGATCTGGCCTAAAATCCATCACCCATGCTTTGTGGCTCGGAGACAGTAACAATACGAGCTGTTTTATCTCCTCTTCCTTCCATCTTTCCCCCGGAAGTACAATGACTACCGCCGCGGTTGGATCGGCGCCAATCGCTGCGCACCACTGTGACATTGCCAGCGGGTCCATGCTGGTACTTCTGACTGCCTTGATTGCAGCGTGCAACGTACAAGGATCCCGGACTCGAGCCCCCACGTGTAGCGCTACCCCCAGTTAAGAGAGCCGCTGATATTGATTTGGGCCCTGCAGTGCACCGCTGTCAACCCCCGGCAATCGGCTCTAACCTCCCGTGGCACAGCTGGTGATAGAGAGATAGGACCGCGTGATCGCAACTGTTGGTGACGCAGTCCTATAACAAACATACACAGAATATACTTTAAAACTCTTATTAAAGTAAGCGGAACTGACACCAAATGTACTTTACCCAGATATTTTACTGAGGCTAATGGGCAAGTAATAAACAACAGTATAACAAGTTGCAGATCCCTGCAATAAACAGTAATAAAGATAAACAGAGTAATCAGAATAATAAAGTATTGCTATGCAACTCTAGCGCTGCCCTTTTACAGCTACTTCCCCTCATGGGTAGACTAACACCCAGCAATGTCTACCTATGCAGTCAGGCCTGACTGATCTAAATGGAAGTTCAGTGAAACAATATTTGCTAGCAATCTCTCGGTGGTGCACTTGAAGAACAACTTTGTAATCCCAACGAATAGTAAAGATAAAGTATCTGTCTTTAAACAGCTCTCACCACCTGGACAAGTCCAAGTCCCTTTCCTCCATCGATTCGTCTAGGAACAGGAATCCACCGACATCCAAGTCTTCAATCCTTCTGGTGTACTGCAGCAAGGAGGATTAGATGTCTCTAAGGCTCTGCTAGGCTGGCAGAGGGCTCTTTGGAAAGGAGCACATGGCCCGGGCTTCAGGCCTTGTGCACACAGCAGTTCAGCACAGACATCCTCTTGCTAGGAGAGGGGGTTCCAAAGAGGCCGACCAAAACTCCGCCTCCCCTTTATAAAGTCTGCCCCAGCAGTCTCTGTTCTGGAGCAATGCACCCTGGGTGCTGCAAGATGTACTGGGAGATGTAGTCTCTCTCTCCTCTGCTTTCACTTCCATAATGTCTCTTTACTTCCTCCCGACTCACCTCTCACCTGGAACTTCTTGTCTCTCTGCATTAAAGGGGAACACCCCGCTACATAAGATTTAATCATTTCGGCTGGCCAAATTTTATATCATCATACATATTTGTTCCTAGATAATGATTTATTCTGAAGGCAGAAGTCTCATACTTGTGCCAGTCTGTGTTGAATTGCCATAATGGCACTTTACTAAATAATCCATTGTTACATTCCCTCTGTATCCTGCGGCTCTTTATGCTGCTCTCATTTTCTGCATGATATAATAACATGGTGCGATGAAAGGCTCTATTGTCATTGTTGAGAAATTGTAAGGGCTCCGTGTCTACTAGAGGGGTAGACAAAGGATCATAGAGTCGAGAAGCCAGATGGAGAAAGTTTGGAAACAGCCGTCAAAGAATGAACACCTATCAGGGATTTAGTTCAATAAATTCACAGGGTATTTTCCAAGTCATCATGAGCAAATGAAGAGACTTCCCTAAATGATCACCTCCAGGCTACACAGAAATCAATCTGGGAGTTACTCACATTATCCATGAGGTGTTGCCGCTGTGCTAAAGTCAGAATGCCCTCTGGTTTTACTTTTATTCCAAGTAATATTTAATCCATAGCCAGATTCAGCAGGATGTTATGATGCTTCATGCGCTCCTAGGCAGGCTTGCCCAGAATTTTATGTGATTCTGTTTTTTACAACCTCCCTCTTCTGTTCCAGTTTGTGAAGATCAGGCTAAAGAGGGTTCAGAAAGTAGAACAAAATAGATTATAGCGCACACATACAAAAATGACATTAAATCCTGCAAGGCTATTTAAAACATCTTAACATATTAAAAAATATGGGGATTTGGTCACACCATATGGCCATATAGTGCTAAGCCCACTACTGTAGGGTACAGTAGACAGTCTGTCTCTGTCTCTGTACAGTAGACAGATCCACTCTTTCTGGAGAGATACAGAAGATGGGCCTTCGTTACATTTACGGGCTCTGGCCTTAACACTGTTGGAGCTCTACTGGCCCCCTACACTTAAAGTGGACTTTACACATACCTCCCAACTTTTTGAGATGGGAATGAGGGACACCTATCAGCAAAAGTATGCAGGCATAGGACACACCCCTTACCAGGCCCGATTAAAGGAGAATTGTACAAAAAAACAAGATTGGTTAAACCCACAAGTTTTTTTTACTACTACTATTCCTTTATATTGGCTTTTGGAATTTACAAATGCAGAAATTTAGAAATCAGATGAAAGGTTTAGCGCTGGGAAACACTTTTTGATAGATAAAAAGTGCCTTTTTCTATACATTTATGTAGATCAGAACAAAATGAGGGACAAATGAGGAGGAATGAGGGACAGAGGGACATTGCTCAAAATCAGGGACAGTTGGGAGCTATGCTTTACATAGGAATAGCCATATTGGGCTTCCCCTTTCCATGTGTATGGTACTAGTGCCTGGTTCAAAGTTCCCTAGTTTGGCTGTTAATGATATGGTTATTACCCCCGTCCCACACAAGTTATAAGGACCTTTCAAGCTCTATATTGCTTAAGCCGCTGATTGGTGGTTGATGCAGGATCTTTCATTCTTTGATTAGTGTAGGACCCACTGATAATGGGGTAGTTTGACGCAGTAGTGGGCTTAGCACTATATGGCCATATGGTGTGACCAAATCCCCATATTTTTTAATATGTTCAGGTGTTTTAAATAGCCTTGCAGGATTTAATGTAATTTTTGTATGTGTGCGTTATAATCTATTTTGTTCTGTTTGTCGGTGTTAAGGAAATTTGTAAGTTCTGTATATAATTGTATTCTATTTTGTATGTATTGCACACCACACTCACTGTACACACGGCACTAATAATGTTTTCATTTCATGTTTGCATTCTTTTGAGTTCCGATTAGAATTAGTCTGCCTATGTTACGCCCCTTGTTACCATAAACGTACAATTGTAATATTAATGTGATACCTACGTAATCATGTGTATAAAAACTTTCAACTGCGTCATAATAAAACAGAACAGTTATTTAAAAAGATGCTGAGTGTATCTTTTGTGTCTGTTCCCTACTGCAGTAGTTATTATTAATTTGGAACCACTAATCAATATGAGGATAGGAGTTGCCTATCTATAAAATGTCCAGATCAGTCAGTCTTATAGCAGCACCATCTTGAATGTAAATGCATTTTTAGGGTGTGCCCCCCAAGTCTGTTGTTTGATGGTTCAGAAAGTAGGCCGTGCTGTAATCAGGGAAGTCAAGGGCACCATGTGTTTGCTTTTTGGTCAAGTGACCAAAAGCAAAGGGGGGATTTCATCACATAATAAGTGTTGAGGAAAGGATAACCTGTCCTCCCCGTAATTAACAGAGACCACATAATGAAATATTCTGGCATTTAGTTATGTCAGCAGCACTGGGAAGGTGGGACATTGTAAGGAAGCCTGAAGCTTAATTTTTTTTTTTATTTATACATTGCAGCAACTAGAGCTGCACGATTAATCATTAAAGAATCAAGGTCGCGATTCTACCCCCCTCCCGATCTTAAAAAAACATTTCCTCGATTCAGTGCAGAGTTCTCTGCTCAAGTCGACAGCTGTCAAAAAAAAACAGGCAGCCTGCCAAGTATCTCACAACATTGCTCAAGAGAAACATTGTAACATATAGTTATTTTAGATCAAAGGGATGAGCTTCTGTCTGTAAGGCTAAGTTTCCACTATTGCGACGTGAAAGTCGCACAATTTTTTTGCTGCGATTTTTCCACGATTTTCCGCAAATTTATTGCGACTTAAAGCAATGCCTGTGTATTCTTGAGGTCTATGGTCACATCAAAGTGGGACCAAAGTAGTGCAGGGACTACTTTGAAGTCGCTGCAACTTGAAGTCGCACAGATATGAACGGTACCCTTTGGAAATCATGGGGTACGACTTGTCATGCGACTTTGTAGTCCCAAGTTGAATAACAAGTCGCACTAGTGGAAACCGAGCCTAAATAAGGGCAGTTTAACCACTTAAAGACTTAACCTTTTTTGAATTTTGTTGCTTACAAGTGTAGCACACGGACCCTTTTTCCTGCTTACCTTCACTTGCAGGGTAAAGGCACACCATGCCACATGCCCGTATCCTCCTGGTGTTCATACTATTTTTGGGTCCTGCAGCGAGTTACCTCCCTCCATTGGTTCTCGTCCCTAGAATGTAGGGAAAAGTCTACTCTTTCTCCCAAAAGAAGGCCAATGTCCAGACAGTGTTTAAACTCCAACAGACAAGTTTATTTTCCTTGCTCGGAACAAACTGGGAAAAGGTTAAAGACAGAGATAGAGTTGGGTAGGGAGATAGGTTCAGGCACGCAGCACCCAGTTACCCTATTCTCCACTCAAGCCTGAGTGGGTATTGCTCACCCGGATAGATCCCTCGCACAGTTCTAGCAGCCGGAGTGGAGCACGAACAGTTACTTCAGATTTAGTCCCCTTCAAAGACAAGTTCAGGAGATCCTCTGCCACAGAATCCATTAGTTCCTGAATCTAGAACTATTTAACGCCTGCAACCTTTAAAGACCATAGGTGCCAATGGGGCACATCCAGGGCCGGCCCTACCATGGGACCCAATGGGACCATGGTACCAGGCGGCATTTAGGAGGGGGCGGCAGTCCGGCCGGCAACATATTTTTAACAGACTTACTTCCGTCGGGCAGAGAGCAGAGCGGAGGCTGAGCGGATGCTGGTCGGCGGTGCGCTGTGCCTGTGCGGTGCCGCTGTCTCCTGCACTGGTTGCTAAAATTTCCTGCCGAGTCCCGACCGTCGCCTAGCAACCAGGGACGTCAGGAGGCCGCGGCCGCCCCAGCATTCACAGCGCTCAGCCTCCGCCCACACACCTCATCCATCTTCCATCTTCTGCGTGAGGGTTGGATTTCAGTGTGGGTCTGAGGAAATCTTCCTGTGCGGCTGTGCCCTGGACAGTGACAGTGTGAGCTGAGCCTGGGCAGCCTCTCTGCCTATCTGGAGAAACGGGTGAGTTAGGTGGGATTTTTAATGTGGGTGGCTGATGATGATCTTTGTCTTGTACCCATGTTTTCCCTGTAATTTAAAGCAAAACTTTATTCTTTTAACCACTTTGCGCCCGCGCTATAGACAAAAGACGTCTACAGCGCGGGCCGCGCGGCGTTCAATTTCCGGGAGGGCGTCCATGGACGTCCTCCTGTTTACTTCCGCGATGCGCGCCGCATCGGGCGCGCATCGGGGAAAAGCTGTGCCCGCCGTGTCACGCGGGTGCCGATGCGCTTGCCTGGCGGCCGTGATGTCTGCCAGGTACCCGCGAACGGCTGTGACAGAGGCAGGACGTGGATTTCTGTGTGTAAACACAAAGATCCACGTCCTGTCAGGGAGAGAGGAGACCGATGCTGTGTCCCTTGTACATAGGGACAACCATCGGTCACCTCCCCCAGTCAGTCCCCTCCCCCCACAGTAAGAATCACCTAGCAGGGAACATATTTAACCCCTTCCTGCCAGTCACATTTATACAGCAATCAGTGCATATTTATAGCACGGATCGCTGTATAAGTGTGAATGGTCCCAAAAATGTGTCAAAAGTGTCCGCCATAATGTTGCAGTCATAATAAAAATCGCAGATCGCCGTCATTACTAGGAAAAAAAAAAAATTAAAAAAAATGTCATTCTATCCCCTATTTTGTAGGCGCTATAACTTTTTAAATGACATTTAATTATCATGATATAAAATAATGAATGTGGGGGGTGTTTTGGTGGGCGTGTTTTTTTTTTTTTTTTTTTGAGGGGGGGGGGGGGGGGGCAGCATTTCATTCTTGGTCCCAGGCAGCACCATGTCTTGGGCCGGTGCTGGGCACATCACAGGCGCTTCTGTACAACTCACAGAATCCTTCCCTCTGATAGGCAACCAGGCCTCTCCTGAGACAGTGACTTCCTTTACCGATCCTCCGGACAGGTCCTCCCCTGGTTTCCCCTCTCTCAGAGCGGGCCACCCTCCCTCGGGTTCCTTGGGACTCCAGTGGTTTAGCTGTAGACCCAGTTGAAGGTACTGGGCCTACCCGGAACACTACAGCCTCGGGCTAAAGGTGCCCGAGATTCCTCGGTCAATTCACGCACCCCTGGCCAGCCGGGCCAACGGGCGCGACTTTTGCCAACAGGGTTCCACCTTGGAATCCCCCGGACAATCTCTCTCATATCATGGCGTCTGGCCCTTATGTACCCTCTCCCAGCATGCACAGCAGGTAGACCACACCCACTGTATGGCTGCAGAGAGAGGACACCCAATCACACCACAATGTCACCCGTGGTTCAACCCGAGACCTGAGCGACAGTGCCACCCACAGGTCAAGGGGAACTACACACCCAGGCAACACCACAGCAGAGCAGAGTCCAATGTTAAGAATACCAAAGACCTGAGCCAAACTATTGCTCAGGCTGCCCCTAAATTTAAGGCATTGCGACCCCAATTTTGGGAGGTCCACTACACAAGTTTAAATCAGTATTTTTCTAAAATTACTTAGAACCACCAAATATTATATATTTTTTCTTAGCAGAGGCTAAAATGGTGGTAGTTGCAATATTTTGTGTCACAAGGTATTTGCGCAGCGGTCTTTCAAACACAATTTTTTTGGGGGGGAAAATACACTTTTACTACTTAAAGACCAGCTATCACAGTTGTACTGCGGCAGATTGGCTCTTTTACGCGAATCGCCGTCATTTTACGTCACTTCGTGTAATAGATATAGCAGGCACACAGCCAGAGGTGCGGCCCCAGAGCCCATGCGTGTGTCCGGCGGGCGCAATGCCTGCCGGCCACCTGCGATTGCTCCACACAGAGGTAGAACCGGGATCTGCCAGTGTAAACATGGCGGATCTCCGTTCTGACAGGGGGGCTGAGAGTGATCGTCTGTTCCTAGTGATTAGAAACAGTGATCTCTCTCCTCCTCCAGTAAGCCAAGCCCCATACAGTTAGAAACACCTCCCAGGGAACACATTTAACCCTTTGATTGCCCCTGGTGTTAACCCCTTCCCTGCCAGTGACATTTATACAGTAATCAGTGCATTTTTATAGTACTGATTGCTGTATAAATGTCACTGGTCCCAAAAAAGTGTCCGATCTGTCCGTCGCAATGTCCCCGTCCCACCAAAAATCGCAGATCGCCGCCATTGCTAGTAAAAAATATTAATAATAAAAATGCTATAAAGCTATACCCTATTTTGTACACACTATAACTTTTGCGCAAACCAATCAATATATGCTTATTGCAATTTTTTACCAAAAATATGCAGAAGAATACATATTGGCCTAAACTGAGGAAGAAATTTGTTTTTTTATACATTTAACTGACAACTGCGCAATTGTCAGTTAAAACGGCGCAGTTCCGCAAAAATATGGCCTGATCATTAAGGGAGCAAATCCTTTCCGGTCTTTAAGTGGTTAATGAATTAAAGAAAAACTAAACAGTAAAGTTAGCCCAATTTTTTTGTATAATGTCAAAGATGAAGTTACGCTGCGAGAATCGTGATCTTTATTCTAAGCAAAAAAATTGTGATTCTCATTTTAGCCAGAATCGCACAGGTGTGTGTGGGGGGGGGGCAGCTGAGAGTGTACAGGTGTGTGTGTGTGTGTGTGGGCAGCTGAATGTGTACAGGTGTGTGTGTGAGGGGGCAGCTGAGTGTGTACAGGTGTGTGTGGGGGGGCAGATGAGTGTCTACAGGTGTGTTTGGGGGCTGAGTGCATAGACGTGTGATGGGGCTGAGTGCGTAGACGTGTGAGGGGGACTGAGTGCGTAGGCGTGTGAGGGGGGCTAAGTGCGTAGACGTGTGAGGGGGGCTAAGTGCATAGAGGCGTGAGGGGGACTGAGTGCATAGATGCGTGAGGGGGACTGAGTGCATAGAGGTGTGAGGGGGACTGAGTGCATAGAGGTGTGAGGGGGACTGAGTGCATAGAGGTGTGAGGGGGACTGAGTGCATAGAGGTGTGAGGGGGACTGAGTGCATAGGGTTGTGAGGGGGACTGAGTGCATAGAGGTGTGAGGGGGACTGAGTGCATAGAGGTGTGAGGGGGACTGAGTGCATAGAGGTGTGAGGGGGACTGAGTATGTGGATGTGTGAGGGGGGCTGAGTGCGTAGAGGTGTGATGAGGACTGAGTGCATAGAGGTGTGAGGGGGACTGAGTGCATATAGGTGTGAGGGGGACTGAGTGCGTGGATGTGTGAGGGGGGCTGAGTGTGTAGATGTGTGATGAGGACTGAGTGCATAGAGGTGTGAGGGGGAGTGAGTGCATAAAGGTGTGAGGGGGACTGAGTGCATAGAGGTTTGAGGGGGACTAAGTGCGTGGATGTGTGTGGGGGACTGAGTGCATAGGGTTGTGAGGGGGACTGAGTGCATAGAGGTGTGAGGGGGACTGAGTGCATAGAGGTGTGAGGGGGACTGAGTGCATAGAGGTGTGAGGGGGACTGAGTATGTGGATGTGTGAGGGGGGCTGAGTGCGTAGAGGTGTGATGAGGACTGAGTGCATAGAGGTGTGAGGGGGACTGAGTGCATATAGGTGTGAGGGGGACTGAGTGCGTGGATGTGTGAGGGGGGCTGAGTGTGTAGATGTGTGATGAGGACTGAGTGCATAGAGGTGTGAGGGGGAGTGAGTGCATAAAGGTGTGAGGGGGACTGAGTGCATAGAGGTTTGAGGGGGACTAAGTGCGTGGATGTGTGTGGGGGACTGAGTGCATAGGGTTGTGAGGGGGACTGAGTGCATAGAGGTGTGAGGGGGACTGAGTGCATAGAGGTGTGAGGGGGACTGAGTGCATAGAGGTGTGAGGGGGACTGAGTGCATAGAGGTGTGAGAGGGACTGAGTGCATAGAGGTGTAAGGGAAGCTGAGTGCATAGAGGTGTGAGGGGGACTGGGTGCATAGAGGTATGAGGGGGACTGATGGCATAGAGGTGTGAGGGGGACTGAGTGCATAGAGGTGTGAGGGGACTGAGTGCATAGAGGTTTGAGGGGGACTGAGTGCGTGGATGTGTGAGGGGGACTGAGTGCATAGGGTTGTGAGGGGGACTGAGTGCATAGAGGTGTGAGGGGGACTGAGTGCATAGAGGTGTGAGGGGGACTGAGTGCATAAAGGTGTGAGGGGGACTGAGTGCATAGAGGTGTGAGAGGGACTGAGTGCATAGAGGTGTGAGGGAAGCTGAGTGCATAGAGGTGTGAGGGGGACTGGGTGCATAGAGGTATGAGGGGGACTGATGGCATAGAGGTGTGAGGGGGACTGAGTGCATAGAGGTGTGAGGGGGCTGAGTGCATAGACGTGTGAGGGGGGCTGAGTGCGTAAATGTGTGAGGGGGGCTAAGTGCATAGAGATGTGAGGGGGACTGAGTGCATAGAGGTGTGAGGGGGACTGAGTGCGTGGATGTGTGAGGGGGGCTGAGTGTGTAGATGTGTGATGAGGACTGAGTGCATAGAGGTGTGAGGGGGACTGAGTGCATAGAGGTGTGAGGGGGACTGAGTGCATAGAGGTTTGAGGGGGACTAAGTGCGTGGATGTGTGTGGGGGACTGAGTGCATAGGGTTGTGAGGGGGACTGAGTGCATAGAGGTGTGAGGGGGACTGAGTGCATAGAGGTGTGAGGGGGACTGAGTGCATAGAGGTGTGAGGGGGACTGAGTGCGTGGATGTGTGTGGGGGACTGAGTGCATAGGGTTGTGAGGGGGACTGAGTGCATAGAGGTGTGAGGGGGACTGAGTGCATAGAGGTGTGAGGGGGACTGAGTGCATAGAGGTGTGAGGGAAGCTGAGTGCATAGAGGTGTGAGGGGGACTGGGTGCATAGAGGTATGAGGGGGACTGATGGCATAGAGGTGTGAGGGGGACTGAGTGCATAGAGGTGTGAGGGGGCTGAGTGCATAGACGTGTGAGGGCGGCTGAGTGCGTAAATGTGTGAGGGGGGCTAAGTGCATAGAGGTGTGAGGGGGACTGAGTGCATAGAGGTGTGAGGGGGACTGAGTGCATAGAGGTGTGAGGGGGACTGAGTGCGTGGATGTGTGAGGGGGGCTGAGTGTGTAGATGTGTGATGAGGACTGAGTGCATAGAGGTGTGAGGGGGACTGAGTGCATAGAGGTGTGAGGGGGACTGAGTGCATAGAGGTTTGAGGGGGACTAAGTGCGTGGATGTGTGTGGGGGACTGAGTGCATAGGGTTGTGAGGGGGACTGAGTGCATAGAGGTGTGAGGGGGACTGAGTGCATAGAGGTGTGAGGGGGACTGAGTGCATAGAGGTGTGAGGGGGACTGAGTGCGTGGATGTGTGTGGGGGACTGAGTGCATAGGGTTGTGAGGGGGACTGAGTGCATAGAGGTGTGAGGGGGACTGAGTGCATAGAGGTGTGAGGGGGACTGAGTGCATAGAGGTGAGAGGGGGACTGAGTGCATAGAGGTGTGAGAGGGACTGAGTGCATAGAGGTGTGAGAGGGACTGAGTGCATAGAGGTGTGAGGGAAGCTGAGTGCATAGAGGTGTGAGGGGGCCTGGGTGCATAGAAGTATGAGGGGGACTGACGGCATAGAGGTGTGAGGGGGACTGAGTACATAGAGGTGTGACGAAGGGGCTGAGTGTGTACAGGTGTGAGGGGGGCTACAGGCATGATCGGTGAAAGGGGGTGCCAGATGGGGGGGGTGCCAGATATAGGATCCGAAAAATGTTCTAGGTATTCCCCAGGGTTTACTTCTACTTTGAAGCGATTTAAATTTAGAGTGAGGACAAGCATGTTAGGGACAAATGTCCAAACTCTAGCCAAAACTGCCCTTGGAAATTGGGAAAATTGATGACCTTGTTTAGGTTAATAAACTGTTTTTCCAGCAAGCTCTGATTTTTGCTGCTCATGATTCTCAGGCTGAAAAGCATTTTATTTTTAGCCTTATATCTTGTATCGTGTTTTGTCGAATTCATTGCAGACCGTTAGCTTTCCTGTCCTCCAACCCTCCCTTCATACTTCCAATTGCTTGATTACTTTCCATTAGGAGCTAAGAACCTGCGATTTTTTACCTCTAGTAAAAAAAATTTATGCTGCATTAGTTTACAGACGGCAGAGAGAAAATCACTTTTTGCTCAACATATTATTTTTCTGTCGTGGCATTCCACCTTTTCATAATAATCACATTTTTTTATACAAAGTGCTGACAAGAGTACAATACCCATCACAGAGCACTATGATATGTTAGATGTGATACCCGTATAAATCCTGGATTTTGTTATGAAGATAAACAATTCTACATGATTCTTGTAGATTCTGTTTGATGAGGATTAAAGCACTGTTTTTATGTCTTAAAGGGAAATTATACTCCACAAAGCTACTGCCGTTTTTTTAATGTCCAGTGTGCATGAGGCCTATAAGCTAAACTTTAGGTAGCTATAATAGGCAAAAATTTAAATCAAATCATCATCAATACTTAAAATAATCATAAATACAACATCAATGCATTTTTTTAAACGTAAGCACTGGAAGTCCTTGAATTTGACCTGGTATCAGCCGAATGATCAGTTCATGTGCTGAAAAAAAGAAGCATGCTGATAGGAGGGCAGAGCAGAATGACAGAGAGATAAGCTCACCATTGTGCTGCTTCTTCTTTACTGTCCAGTCACAGGCTGGTGTGGGTCCAGAAGCAGGGACGACCCATCAGTGATGTGTGTCACCAGACTGAGGGTATAATAGAGCAAATTCACTAAGAGTTAAATAATGGCCATAAAAATGCGGTAAAATAACGCTCATGGTAAATCAGTTTTGAAAGTGCAATTCACTCAGAATTTTGCGTTAAATACCGTATGCCGATTTAGCGGTAATTACTGCATTATTTAATGCAGTAATTTATCACATTGAGCTGGTTGCTAAGGAGTGAACTGGGAAGCCGGCCGCTGCAGCCTTAACAACAGATGACTCATCAGCTGTCAGCAGGTTCCCCTCTGACAGCTGAATGTAAAAAACATGACTCCAATAAAATTTTGCGTTAAATACCATATGCGGTATTTGTTTGATTTAACTGTAATTACTGCATTATTTAATGCGGTAATTTATCACATTGAGCTGGTTGCTAAGGAGTGGACCGGGAAGCCATCCACTGCATCCTTAACAACGGATGACTCATCAGCTTTCAGCCGGTTTTTGTGGCGCTTTTGCAGCATTAGCGGTGCAAACTTTTTAAGGTCCTGTGACAATGATAACAGGATGTATTGTCTATCTATGTTCAATGCACTTGTTTGTGTTCTCTACATGTTCATGTTTCTCCATGCTGTAAAACAGGTAATATATTTCTCCATGAAAGTAAAGCCGCCATACTGCATCCAAGAATCTTCCAGCGCTTATTGCAATACTCTGCACAATAGTTTATGGGTTCCAGGCACCCAGCAAACCCAGCAGCACCCAGAGGCACTGCAAAGAATACTCAGTCAGTACAGGAAGTCAGTGAGTACTGTATACAACCTACTGAAACATGGTAAGCGGTTCAGATTTTAAGTTTGCAATTACAAAGCTGAACAATGCCAATTACCAGCTATGGAAGTTTAAACTACAAATGTTTCTTAGCAAGGATGACTTGTGGCAAGTGCTGAATACAGACAGACCCACAAACAGAGAGACGGAGGAATGGGATAGGAAGGATAGACAAGCAAATGCGATTATAAGCTTATTAGTGGAAGATGACCAGCTTATCCACATAAGAACAGAGAAAACTGCCAAAGGTATGTGGACTTAATTACAAAAGCTGCATGAGTGTTAAGTCTAAACAGCAAACTGTTTTTGCTATGAAAGTTATACAATATGAGACTAGACGAAGGCCAGCATATGTGTAAGCACCTGAAAGCTCTGCTAGAGATCATAGAGCAGCTGCGTGCCATGGGAGAGGACATCAAAGATAATCATATTGTTGCCCTGCTCCTCTGCAGCCTCCCAGAGACATATACTGCTCTTATTAACACTTTAGAAACCAGACCCGAGCAGGAGCTGACACTGAAATATGTCAAAGGGAAATTAATCAATGAATATAACAGAAGGAAAGAAAACATGCACCGTAATCAGTGCCGGGACAAGGTCATCCAGCACCCAGGGCAAAAATGCCAAGCTGCGCCCCCCTTTCCCTTAGGGTTAGGGTCAGGGTGCCCCCCATCCCTGCAATAAACCATTGCGCCAGGGGCAGCCACCCCTCCTGCCCACCCCTTGTCCCGGCCCTGACCGTAATGACAAAGCTCTTAAGATGTACAAAGGCAGATAGCACAACAAAGAAAGCAGAGTCTGTTTTCGCTGTAAGAAGACCGATCACTTAAAAAAGGACTGTTCTATCTGGAAAGCTGAGCAATGAAAGTTAGAGCTATCCACAAAAAGAGTGGATTTCTGCCAGTCAGAGGCTGTGTCACCCCCCTCCAGCCTATGTCTTTGAATAAGATAGAGGTGAAGCCTCCATCAATCTACATGTAATATCCCCCCCCCCTATTGTGACTAGCTTGTTAGTGGGCATGGGGAGGAGGGAGGGAGTGAGTTGTCATTTACCACTGTGTATATGCCCACATGTCTGACTTTATAGTCACATGGGTTGCTCAGATGTGATAGAGAGGAAATGCTCAGCATAGAAACTCACTGAAAACTGAGCATGTGCAGAGCTGCCAACACTGCTCTGCAAAATCCCTAGCTGAATTGGGGACTTTGACAGAAGGGAGAGCAGCAGGGTCAACCAGGTTTTTTGTAGAATACAGTGAGTATGAACAGCATGCAATTCACCATTTATTGATAGTTTTTTATGATGTGAGTTTAGTGACACTTTAAATGTTTAAGGGGTAGAATGAGAGGCAGTATTACTTCCCCCAACCCCTTGCTACAGCACTGTCTACATCAGTGTTTCTCAACTCCAGTCCTCAAGGCGCACCAACAGGTCATGTTTTCAGGATTTCCATTATTTTGCACAGGTGATTTGATCAGTTTCACTGCCTAAGTAATTACCACAGCTGTTTTATCTAAGGGAAATCTTGAAAACATGACCTGTTGGTGCGCCTTGAGGACTGGAGTTGAGAAACACTGGTCTACATCACCCAAATTAACTGTAGTGTATTTTTTCTACTGAAAATGTGTGCTTGATAAACCATTGTGCAAATATTGTGTGACATTAAAAACTGGAACTACCACTATTTTATTCTCCACAGTATTCACACAATATATAATGTTTAGGGTTTTTTTTTTTTGTATAATCTTTATTTGTATTTTGACATTAAAAATATAACAGAGTCAACAGTACCTCAACAATGAGGGTTTGAAAGGTAGCAGATTCAGCTGTAGAGGTAAATATATGCACGTATCTGAACATAAAAACAGGGGGGACATAGGGGAATGAATAGAGGGTAGTGGAGGGGACGGAAAACACACATGGTTACATATCTCAGGGGGGATCCCCCTTGCTAGTCTAGGAGTGAGCCCGACCCAAGCTGAAGGCCAGCTTCATATACTCCAGGGCATTTCTCAGCCCAGCAGCCGCCAAGGACCTGAACAGCCCCACCCCCAGAGGAAGGGGGCAGCAAAGCCTCCATCATACCTCCATCTTGGGGAAAAGCCCCCCAAGCCCCCCCAGCAGCCCCCCCAGGCTAGGGCCCCACCAAGGCACTAAGATTATCGGTCATGGCTCACTTAGTGCAATTATCAGTGCATAATGGAAACATAAAAAAGGGGGGGAGGGGGGGAAAAAAACACAAACCCAGAACATAGAAAAAATTGTATAAAATATAGCAAAGAGGAGATTTGGTCAGGTTAATCGGATCTATTGGCCGAAAGAGAGAAAAAAACATTAAAAAAAGGGTGAGGACGAACGGCGGACCTCAGTATCACAGAGGATTATGGTAAATCTGATTCAGGTATGCACATCACCATTAACAGGCACTTTCAGCGAGGGCTCCGTTAACTCCAACAGCGCAACTTCCAGGCTAGATGGCACAAGGTCTGGGTCAGCAGTATATTTCAGCCAAGGCGCCCAGATAGTAGTGAACCGTTCGCTTATGTCCTTGCACCTCGCCACCCACTCCTCCGCCTCTCTAATTTCGTCCACCTTCTTGAACCACTCCTCCACATTAGGAACCTGGGGGCGTTTCCAATAGATAGGTATAAGCCCCTTGGCGGCATTCAGAAGGTGTGGTAGCGTGCTTTTCTTGTAATGGCTTAGAGGGAATGTTTAGGGGTTTTACAAA
Source organism: Rana muscosa (assembly GCA_029206835.1). Classification (NCBI taxonomy): domain Eukaryota; kingdom Metazoa; phylum Chordata; class Amphibia; order Anura; family Ranidae; genus Rana; species Rana muscosa. The sequence continues at coordinate 179,543,503 of CM055118.1, read as the reverse complement.
ATTTCAAGCCTAAAATAATTTTTTAAACATGTCTGCAAAAATGGCTCTGACAGTGAAAGGGGTAAACTGATTGTGAGCTACATTTTACATGACTTGCTATTAAACATGATTAGGTGCAGATGATTCCACCATTTTTTCTACATACAGCTCTTAAAAAAATAAAATGCAGAATATGAGAAGTGTGCAGGGCCAGAAGGACACAGCAAAGTGAAGAACCACATGTAGGAGGAAATGTAATTAAATATAACACAGGAGATGACAAATGCACGGCAAATAAGTTACAGCCAAAAATGTGATAACGTTAAACCAGGACTTCAATTCCACCCTTGATCACAAGAGTGACAATGAGTTTGTTATTATCCTGGATTTTGGGAAGTCCCATGGCCCATGCCAGATAAGATTCCCTCCAGCTTGGATGTGTCAATGTAATATAGAAGAAGTCTGCAAAACACTAAACCCTGGCTTCCATTATTAAAATGCACTCGAGAAATAACTCTTCTCGCACTGCGGCGCTCTGTAAAGACTCCCAGTAATGTCAATGATTCATGCAGACGGAATGTAATTGATAGAAATGAGCGTGTGCAATGCATCATTGAAAGTGAGGACTTTAATCTTCCCGCTGATGTAGGAGTTTTGCACAGCCCTGGTTTTAGCACCAGGGAAGGGATCACAGCGACTCCATGAGGGGTTTTGGAGATCTACCTAAAGGGGACACAGACAGCAGGTCTAACACTTCCACTTTGTTCTAAAACAAAACCAAAAAAAAGTTCTGTAAAGATATTCAGCTGGTAGGTAACGTTTAGTGAGTTTAAAGCGTTTGATAACCCCAAAAAAAAAATATACAGATCCTGCTCCTTTAAAACATTTTATACAGCTCAGTGCTTGTGCTGTGTAATTTGGACCCCTGTAACACCTAAAAAAACCTGTCTGACCCTGACAGTTTCTCTCCTCCCCTCTGCAAACAGACAACGATAATTATGGCTGCTGAGCCCCTGACATCGTGGTCTATTTGCGTACCTCCGTCACCCGCAGCTCTCCGGTGTCTGTCTCCTCTGTCCCCCCTCCTCCCCCTCCCCTCTCTGCATGCACTGCCGCCCCATCCCCCTCCTGCTGCAGGAATATACATTATATTTTAATGCTATCCATTTTGCTTCCAAATACTGTGCCCACTGTCTGTGTTTTATTAGAAAAAATTCCTCCTTTACTGCATCTCACAGTGGCTCCCTTTGGTCACGTGACCGGTCGTTTCTCCTCTCTCCTCTCCTCCTCTCGTCCCACTGACATCAGCAGGGAAACCTCGGCCCCGCCCCTTGCTTCTGCAAGATGGGCAGAGAGAAGACACAGCCAGTGACATGAGAGACCCGGGAGCTGCCGTGAAATACGGTAAAGGAGGATTTTTCTAAATAAAACACAGAGACGGGGGGCACAGTTTTAGGAAACAAAACGGATAGTATTAAAATGTCAAAGTGGGTTAACAACCCCTTTAAGGGTTTGTCCAGTCATCCAAATCTACCCCCAAATCTTCCTATGTCCCTGTAAAGATTCCTATGTCCTATGTCCCTGCAAGATGGGCAGGGAGAAGACACAGTCAGTGACATGAGAGACCTGGGAGCTGCCGTGAAATACGGTAAAGGCGGATTTTTCTAAATAAAACACAGAGACGGGGGGCACAGTTTTAGGAAACAAAACGGATAGTATTAAAATGTCAAAGTGGGTTAACAACCCCTTTAAAGGTTTGTCCAGTCATCCAACTCTACCCCCAAATCTTCCTATGTCCCTCTAGATCATGTCTTTGCATGTTTTTTTTTTTTTTTTTTACACTCTTATAGCAGAAAAAAAAATAATACTCCCACATCACTGTGCAGCATAGAGTCCTTGCAAGAACAGCTGCTGGGGCTCAGTTCCTATTGACATAGGCACACCCTCAGAACTACATCACCCAAGAGCCCTTTCCCTACACACAATGTGTGGGTGAATTAAGGCAGTAACATTGTTTGGCGGTAAAAATATTAATATATGCATGTGGGACAGAGAGGGGTGGGGGGATAAGCACAGTTCTGTACTCCAGAAGGCAGTGCTGACAACACTGCTCGGTATTTCAAAGCAGCAGAGGCTGTCAGGTAAAACAGGAAGTTGGCAGCTCACTTGATTTCTGGCAGATCGTCAGGTTTTTCTTTGTACTTGCAGCATTTGCATTTGTAAAGGGATACTGCATGGGGAAATTTTCATAAACTGTAGAGATGTACAGAATTTGCTTTTTTTTTATTTTGCCCTGACATACACATACAGTAAGGTGTCCGTTTATGAAGCAGTGATCAGCGGTGATCCCAAGGATCGCCACTGATCACAGTACATAAACAGTTTATGACACAGAGATAATCGGGGGGAGAAGTGTTTGAACATGTTCTCCCGCCGATGATCTCTGCACAGTGAGAAGTCTCATTGAATGACACAGTAACGGCCAGTTTATGAAGCTGCGATCTCAGCACTTCACTGGCGATCTGTGTGAGAATTCACTCTCCCCGATTCACCAGCTCAGTGGTGGTGAATCGGGGAGTGAAGAGGGAATCCCGGGGGATCTGAGGGGGAAGGAGGAAGATTTTTAACTTCTTTCTACCTCGTTCAGACCCCCCAACACTGTAACCACGTCCCCCTGTAATATTTATGTGTATGTATATATATATATATATATATATATATAATGTGTATATATATATTGTGACAGCAGGAAGGTAAAGTCACCTGGTTGCATCCAGGGGGGTAGATATATTTCGCCCAGATTCAGGCTTTACGCCGACTTATACAACTAGGTGGAGAGTTGTATAAGCCCAGCTGAGGCTAGTGGGCTCATGGATGACTCATACCTCTAGGGAGAGTGTGGGGCGTCGTGCAGACAGGGAGTTGATGAGACCAGCTGAAGCTTGTCAGCTCATTTAGGCCTCTATAAGAACTCCCAGATTCATTAGGTGTTTGCTCATGCCTGGAACCAGACCTGTGTGGACTGTCTAGGGAGAGTGAACCCCTGTGCGGTGAGACAAAGCCTGTGTGGCTATTTGCTTGGACATTTAAAACCAGGGACTTAGGGACTAGGACAGCACTAGGCTGATTCCAGTTGTTAGTTAGGAAACCTGTATGTTTAGTCAGAGGTCAAGTTGACCAGGATTTATTTTGTTTATGTTTCTTTTGCTTTGCTTTGCTGTGTTTTGTCACTGTAAATAGAAAATAAACCGCACCTTTTTGATTTTGAAAACCACAACCTCCGTTTGCTGGGCCTGTTTTTGTGTGGGGAGCCCATCCCGGGGGTCACACACACCCGCTGCCGAGCTAACCCCCTCACAGTTGGTGGAGAATGCGGGCAGTTTTTTTTAAGCCAGCATGGAGGAGATACTGAAACAGCTGGCTCTAGCAAATGCCAATCAACAGCAGACAAATGCAGGTTTGCAAAGGAGCCTTGCAGCCCAGCAGCAAGCTCATCAACAGAGCCTTGAAGCTCAGCAACAAGCCCAACAGCAATCTGAGGCCCGCTTCATAGACCTGTTACAGAAGCAAGAGCAGAGACTACAACAAATGGAAGCAGTAGTGCAGCAACGTCCGCAGACCAGTGAGGAAAGCCGTCCCACTAATACCGCGTCCTTTGGGGTGAGTCGTTTATTGACAAAAATGACTGGAGAGGATGATCCAGAGGTATTTTTGACCACATTTGAAAGGACTGCTGAAAGAGAAAAGTGGCCTGAGGAGCAGTGGGCTGGACTGGTGGCTCCTCTGTTAACTGGTGAATCGCAGAAGGCTTACTATGACCTAGAGCCTGACCAAGCAAAAGACTATGTGATGCTAAAAGCTGAAATATTGGCAAGGCTGGGTGTCACCCTGGCTGTCCGGGCTCAGCGTGTGCATAACTGGACTTTCCAGCTTGGAAAACCCCCCAGGTCTCAAATGTATGATCTCATTCACCTGAGCAGGAAGTGGCTACAGCCAGAGACTTTGTCCGCACCAGAGATTGTGGAACGTGTTGTAATGGATCGGTTTTTGAGAGCTCTTCCTACTGCCATCCAAAAGTGGGTAAGCCATGGAGACCCAGAGACGGCCGGTGGTCTTGTGGATCGTGTAGAGAAATACTTGGCTACAGAGAACCTGACGGCCTCTTCCAGAGACTCTCGGACTTTCCACCCTAAGACCAGACCATCCCCAGGGGCGGATAAGAGGATTCCAAGGGGTGAGGGTGGAGAGAGTGAGAGGGTGGGAGCTCTGCCCAAAGTTTGGCGAGAACAGCCTGGGAAGTCAGGGGCTCAAGAGGCAGCCAAAAGGATTGTTTGCTACCGCTGCCGGCAAGCGGGACATATTGCAGCAAATTGCCCGGTTGTGGAGGAACCCATGCAATGTGACTTTCTGACGGACAGACGTCAGTCGCTGTGTGCGACAGTCGCATGCACTGCCATTCGGGGAACTGAGAAACATTTATGCAAAATGTGTATTAATGGTAGAAATGTTGTGGTATTGCTGGATTCAGGTAGCCTTGTGACCCTGATAAAGGCTGAATTAGTTAAAACAGAGGTCTCTGGGAATAGCAAGGTAGCTGTTATTTGTGTGCATGGGGACACCCGAGAGTATCCAGTGACTACAGTGTGTTTCGAGACCCCCAAAGGTACCCTCTCTCATCCAGTGGGGTTAGTATCTCAATTACCGCATGATGCCATTGTGGGAAGGGATTTTCCGAAGTTCTGGGAACTGTGGGATGATCCTGAGCCCCCCACTGGTGCCCCTATGTACCAGGAATGTGATAGCCAGAACTCCTCTGAGAGTGGTGAGGACTCTCCAGAATTTCCCTTGTCAGTATTGGCAGGGGAGACTCAAGAAACTGGAGAGGAGCCCACCTCCTCAGACGAAAACCTACCGTCTGTGGAGTTTTCTGATCTGGAGGTTCACAGGGAAAATTTTGCCACAGAACAATTAAAAGACCCCGCCCTAATAAAGGCACGGGAAAACGTAGTGGAAATAGATGGCGAGTTAGTGAACCCAGATAATACCTGCACTTACCCATACTTCAGCGTAGAGAAGGACCTACTGTATCGGGTGGCAAAAAGGGCAGAAGAAACCGTTGAGCAGCTTGTGGTGCCCAAACCTTACAGGAAGTTGGTGTTGGAGTTGGCCCATGGGCACATTCTTGGAGGTCATCTGGGGACAGAGAAAACCCGAGAGAGGGTATTACAGAGATTCTATTGGCCTGGGGTGATGAAGGACATAGAAAATTATTGTTCCTCCTGCCCTGTGTGTCAGAGGTCGGCCCCGATGCCACATTTCCGTAGCCCGCTGGTCCCTCTACCCATCATTGAGGTCCCGTTTGAGAGAATCGCAATGGATTTGGTAGGTCCTATAATCAAGTCCGCTAGGGGGCACCAGTACATATTGGTTATAATGGACTATGCCACCCGTTATCCAGAAGCGATCTCTCTCAGAAATACCTCGGCCAAAACCATAGCCAAAGAGCTATCTCTTGTTTTTAGCCGGGTGGGTATTTGTAAAGAACTGCTTACGGACCAAGGTACACCCTTTATGTCCCGGGTTATGAAAGAGCTGTGTAAATTGTTCAAAGTGACGCAATTGCGTACATCTGTGTATCACCCCCAAACCGATGGGCTGGTTGAAAGATTCAACAAAACCCTAAAACAAATGTTGAAGAAAGTGGTGGATAGAGATGGAAAGGATTGGGACTGTCTACTTCCTTATTTGATGTTTGCTATTAGGGAGGTGCCCCAATCCTCTACGGGATTCTCCCCCTTTGAGTTACTGTATGGGAGACACCCAAGAGGGCTGTTGGATATTGCCAAGGAGACTTGGGAAAGTGAGAGTTCTCCCCACAGGAGTGTGATTGAGCATGTCGCCCTGATGCAAGATCGAATTGCACAGGTAATGCCCATCGTGAAGGAACATTTGGCCCAAGCGCAGTTGGCACAGCAGAGAGTGTACAACCGTGGAGCCAAGACCCGTACCTTTTCCCCGGGGGATAGGATATTGGTACTTGTCCCTACGGTTGAAAGTAAATTCCTTGCCAAATGGCAAGGCCCCTACGAGATAATGGAAAAAGTGAGCGAAGTGAATTACAAGGTCAGACAACCAGGAAGGCGAAAGCCCGAACAGATATATCACGTTAATCTGTTGAAAGCCTGGAGGGATAGAGAGTCCCTAGTCGCAGACACTTGGTCACCAGCTCAAACTGGTTGCGTGATTCCGGAGGTTGGAATAGCAGCCACCTTGTCACAACCCCAACAACAGGAGGTTAAGGAGTTTGTGCTTCGCAACAAGGAGGTGTTCTCTGAGCTGCCGGGACAAACATCTGGGGTAGAGCATGATATTATTACCCCGCCCGGTGAAAGGGTGAAGTTAAAACCCTATCGGATCCCAGAGGCCCGACGGGAGGCAATATGGGAGGAAGTACAGAAAATGCTGAACTTAGGGGTGATAGAGGAGTCCCAAAGTGATTGGTCTAGTCCCATTGTGTTGGTGCCTAAACCGGATGGGAGCTGGCGATTTTGTAACGATTTTCGTCAGTTGAACAAAGTTACAAAATTTGACACCTACCCCATGCCACGTATAGATGAGTTGATCGACCGGCTGGGAACAGCCCGATACATGACGACTCTTGACCTCACAAAAGGGTATTGGCAAATTCCCCTGGCCAAGTCGGCCAAAGAGAAAACCGCATTTGTAACCCCAGACGGGGCGTTCCAATATAAGAGAATGCCGTTCGGGTTACAGAATGCGCCGGCCACATTCCAGCGGAAAATGGACCAGATACTGAGGCCCCATCGGAAGTATGCTGCGGCTTACCTGGATGACGTAATTGTCCATAGCACAGATTGGGCCTCACATCTGCCAAAAGTGCAAGCAGTCCTAGACTCTATCCGGGAAGCGGGGTTTACGGCTAACCCCAAGAAGTGTACCATTGGGCAGGAGGAGGCCAAATATCTTGGGTACACCATTGGCAGGGGAGTGATAAAACCCCAACTCAACAAAGTCGAGGCCATCCAGAGTTGGCCACGTCCCAACAGCAAGAAGCAGGTACGGGCCTTTCTGGGAATCGCGGGTTATTATCGGCGCTTCATTCCCCACTTTGCTTCTAAGGCTGTGCCCCTAACCAACCTGACGAAAGGGAAAGGGTCGGTCATGATTAAATGGACCCCCGAGGCTGAGGCAGCATTCCAATTCTTGAAACAAGCCTTATGTAGCCAGCCAGTGTTGTACTCACCCGACTTCTCTAAAGACTTTGTCGTACAAAGTGATGCGTCAGATGTGGGGTTAGGAGCAGTATTGTCCCAGGTCTGGAACGGGGAAGAGCACCCAGTCATTTACCTCAGCAGGAAGTTGAAGTCCCATGAGGTAAATTACGCCACCGTTGAAAAGGAGTGTTTAGCGGTGAAGTGGGCTCTAGATTCCCTTCGGTACTACCTGCTAGGTAGGCACTTTGACATGGTTACGGATCACGCTCCGTTAAAGTGGATGGCTCAAAACAAGGAAACAAATAGAAGAGTGAATAGGTGGTTCCTGGCCCTCCAGGAATTCAACTTCACAGTAAAGCATCGCCCTGGCGTTCAAATGGGGAATGTGGATGCTTTGTCTCGAGTACATGAATGCCTGATTGCTGGTGTTCCAACCCCGAGGTTAAAACAAGAGGGGGGGGTATGTGACAGCAGGAAGGTAAAGTCACCTGGTTGCATCCAGGGGGGTAGATATATTTCGCCCAGATTCAGGCTTTACGCCGACTTATACAACTAGGTGGAGAGTTGTATAAGCCCAGCTGAGGCTAGTGGGCTCATGGATGACTCATACCTCTAGGGAGAGTGTGGGGCGTCGTGCAGACAGGGAGTTGATGAGACCAGCTGAAGCTTGTCAGCTCATTTAGGCCTCTATAAGAACTCCCAGATTCATTAGGTGTTTGCTCATGCCTGGAACCAGACCTGTGTGGACTGTCTAGGGAGAGTGAACCCCTGTGCGGTGAGACAAAGCCTGTGTAGCTATTTGCTTGGACATTTAAAACCAGGGACTTAGGGACTAGGACAGCACTAGGCTGATCCCAGTTGTTAGTTAGGAAACCTGTATGTTTAGTCAGAGGTCAAGTTGACCAGGATTTATTTTGTTTATGTTTCTTTTGCTTTGCTGTGTTTTGTCACTGTAAATAGAAAATAAACCGCACCTTTTTGATTTTGAAAACCACAACCTCCGTTTGCTGGGCCTGTTTTTGTGTGGGGAGCCCATCCCGGGGGTCACACACACCCGCTGCCGAGCTAACCCCCTCACAATATATATATATATATACATATATATAATGTGTGTGTGTATATACATGTATATACAATGTATGTGTGTGTATACATATATATATTATGCAGGGGGACTTGTTATTTTATTAACATTAACCACACAGTATGTCCATAGATAAGAAAATATAGAGCATGCACTTTATGAGAAGAATTTCAGCACCAACATCCCTAAAGAAATATATATATGGAAATCCCAAATCGGGAAGGTGCATGGGATTTTAAGGGTGCTTGGACATATTAGTTACAAGTATGGCATTCACCCACACCTTATTTGCATCTTTCTTGACAGATCATATTACTATAACTAAGCCCCAAATGGCCTCCCTGTTTGCCACCTGGTGCTTGTAAGGCTCCCAGATATAAATTCATTTGAAGTTCATGATGTAAGTATACTTCGTATACTAATTTTCATTCCTAGTTAGAGTACTCAGTTACCGGTCATGTATGACTAATTCAATCATATATATTTCTTTAGAATATCTGAAGGATCAAGCCTTTAAATCCTCACTTGGATTTTTGGTATCCATGCAAGATGCACATCATGTGTGAACCCCTGTAGACTCTGACACCCCTTTTATCATATCCCAGTGCCCATGGTCTCCTTACACATAGGATCCAAGGGCACTTCTGATACTTCTCTTTTGGGGAGTTTCCCACAGATTTCAAGGTACCAGTGCTCATTATTTTCAAAAAATGATTTATATTTTCTTGTCTGCCAAATGTTCTATGTACGCATATATGTGAAGAAAATTATTGTTATGTACTCATAAAATGTTTATATTTATCTTAGACAATTAAAGTCCTCAAAGTCCCTGAAGAAGCCTATCTCTAGACGAAACATGTAGGACAGCAAGTTTGTGACTTTTCACGGATGAAGTGCACTGCGTTGTACCTTTCCCCGCATGTTTTTAATACTATGTATATACATGAATAAAATTATCAATTTTTTATAAATATTTTTTTTTTCGTTGATACTTGTAACTAATATGTCCAAGCACCCTTAAAATCCCATGCACCTTCCCGATTTGGGATTTCCATATACACGCAGTATGTCCATGTACTGAGCGGTGATTATTTATCACTGCTTACTAAACTGACATCTCAGTGTTTCTGTGAATTTCTGGTACTGTAATCTCGTAAAGTCTCACGAGATTCCAGTATCAGGGGCCGTTCTCCAGTGTTGGAAGCGTTGGTAGATCGCTTCACTCCTCCAAACGTGAAGCGATCTACTCTGCTTCATAAACTGGCACCTAGAGTAGAAAGATCTCCACTGTGAATGCCGGGGAATGAAGCAGTGAATAGATTTCACTGCTTCATAAACGGACACATAAGTGTCATAAACCAATTCAGAATAAACATTTGGAGGGGACAAAAAAAATGTAGCTTATTTGCTGTAAAAAGTAACAAAAAAATCTGTAGAGTAAGGTATAGGAAGTGCAAATTTTGAGTGAAGTTCTACTTATTCCTGGCAATCATCTTGAATTAAATTGGTTCTATAGGCTGAAGGTTTTTTACTTTCATGCATTCTCTTCAGTATGCAGCTAACCCCCCCCCCCCCAAAAAAAAAAACTTACCCCAGCCCAAACAAGATCCAGCAATGTGCATGAGAGATGCTGCTCTCCCAGGTCTCTGCCTCCTCATTGGCTGAGAAACAGCAGCAGGAGCCATTGGCTCCTGCTGGTGTTAATCACAGCCAGTGAGGAGGGGTGAGGGGCAAAGTCCTGTTCTGTGTCTTCAGAACAGGGCTCAGGAGCAAGCACAAACTAGTGCCCCCATAGCAAGCAGCTAGCTGTGGAGCACTCAGAGAAGAGGAGGAGGCAGAAGCACAGGCGGGAGGCCCGAGAAGAGGAGGATCGGGGCTGCTCTGTGCAAAACCATTAAACAGAGCAGGTAAGTATACCATGCTTGTTGTTTTTTTTTTTAAATGACCTTTAATATCACTTTAAATATCTAAGGATTTCTTTATGATTATTAAAGCAGGAGTACACCCATAATAAAAAAAAAAAAAGCTATAAGGCAAAGGCATAATGAGCTAGTATGCACCGCATACTAGCTCATTATGAAATACTTACCTTAGAAGAAAGCCCCCACACCATCTCCCAAGGGATGTAATATAATCTACATATTAAGAAATCGCTATATTTTGTAACAAACTGGGGAAAATGCTAGCCAGGGCACTCCAGAAAGCTAGACTCATGTCCCACATAACTCATGTTGCCTCTGGGAGGGGAACATTCATTCAATCTTCCCAAGAGATCACTAATCACATGGAATTTTTTTAAAGCCTTATTCAACTCGGCATCACATGGTAGTATCCCCCCGGTTGAGGACAATTTAGAAGTGATCAGCCAGTATTTAGACCCAGCCCTTCCTTAACACACAGCGCAATGGTCATAGCTTTCTGATGGATACCTTGAGGTCAACCATAACTGTAATCCTGAAGGAGGATAAAGATGCAAATTACGTCATCTCATTGCTCAATGTGGATTTTAATCACTTCAGCCTCGAAAGGATTTGCCCCCTTAATGACCAGGCCATTTTTTGCCATACGGCACTGACAATTGCGCGGCTGTACGACGCTGTACCCAAACAAATTTGACGTTCCTTTTTTCCCCACAAATAGAGCTTTCTTTTGGTGGTATTTCCTCATCTATTTTTTGCACTATAAACAAAAAAAGAGCGTCAATTTAAAAAAAAATTATTACTTTTTGCTATAATAAATATCCCAAACAAAATGTAAAGAAACAAATATCTTCATCAGTTTAGGCCAATATGTATTCTTCTACATATTTTTGGTCAAAAAAAATCACAATAAGCGTATATTGATTGGATTGCGCAAAAGTTATAGCGTCTACAAAATAGGGAATAGATTTATGGCATTTTTATTATTATTTATATTTTACTAGTAATGGCGGCGATCTGCGATTTTTAGCGGGACTGCGACATTGCGGTGGACAGATCGGACACTTTTGACACTTTTTGGGACCACTGACATTTATACAGCGATCAGTGCTATAAAAATGCACTGATTACTGCATAAATGTCACTGGCAAGGAAGGGGTTAACACTAGGGGGCGATCAAGGGGTTAAGTGTGTTCCCTAGGTGTGTTTCTAACTGTGAGGGGATGGGACTGACTAGAGGAGGAGCCAGATCGCTGTTCCTATTTAGTAGGAACACACAATCTGTCTCTCCTCCCTTGTTTACACACACAAATTCCCATTCTGGCTCTCGTGCCCGCGATCGTGGATGGCCGTCCGATGGAGCCGTATGGGTACAGCGATTTGTGCAGAGGTGCCAGTCTGCCACCATATATCGGCGTGAGCCGGTCAACAAGTGGTTAAGGTTTTCACAAACATTTTGGCCAGTAGGTTCCAACCTTATATTCAGCGTCTGATCCACACGGATCAGGTGGGCTTCGTACCTGACGTTTAAATTTAAATGTCATCCATTTGGCACACGCCACTAACACCCCAACGTTTTTACTGTCTACAGATGCTGAGAAAGCATTTGACTGGGTAGATTGGTCTTTTTTGAAAGCGGTGTTTCGGTAATTGGGGTGTGCCACCCACATATTTGGTGGATAGACAAACTTTATTCCTTTCCTTCTGCCAGGGTCAAAATCAATGATCACTTCTCTGATGAGTTCACATTGGGCAACAAAACTAGGCAAGGGTGCTCTCTTTCCCCTCTTATTTTTATTCTTACACTCAAACCCTTTCTCTGCCATGTCCAGGCAAACCCGAATATTTCAGGCCTATGTACTCCTAGGGAAGTTCATAAAGTCACAGGGTACGCAGAAGAACAGTTTTTCATCACCCAGCCTCTCATATCTCTCCTGAACTTCCTTGAAGAATCCTGGTGGTACAGTACACTATCTAACTTCAAGATACATTTTGGCACATCGGAATCACTAAATATATTGTCCCACAGGCCACTATGGATGCCCTGATGCCACATTTTGCTTTTAAATGGGTCCGGTGTTCTGTCAAAAGAGCCAACTCATCAAAATATCCAATTACGTCACTTCGGGTTTCTCGCCAGCAGTAGTAATTGCATATCTGGTGTTCATTGAAAAGAGGCAAGTCGTCAAAATCTGCAATTACTACTGCTGGAGAGAAACCGGAAATGACGTAATTGGAGATTTTGATGAGTTGGCTCTTTTGACACAACGCCAGCAACATATCTGATATCTGGGGATCCACCTCACTTCCTCAAATACAGAGACTTTTTTGGCTAACTTTCCACAACTCCTGACTACTTTACAACATGACCTCAGGAAGTTGTCCACCAAATGCTTTTCTTGGTTCGGAAGGAAAGGTGTTTGTTATATTCTTAATATCTATAATTTTATTTGGCCATAAAAATATTATTGAGAATATGAATTCCTATTATTGTATGAATGCTGATCTCTGAGCTAATGATTCCAGAAGTGACGTTTGAATCCAGTTATCAATTTCTAGAAGCTGTCAAGACATATTTATTAATATTCTAAATATCTTATGTCTTAAACATATAAACTGATGTTCTGTTTAAAAGATGCATTCTAAGGCAGACTGAGTGCCCATCACCCACATCCTGTAATTAGACATGCTGTTAGAAGCTTGGCCATTTCCTATTGAGACATTTAAGTTTAACCAGATGTTGTACTCATATTTCTACTCTGACTCCCTCCTATTCTGGGGAGTGAGAGGGAGGTAATATTGGAAATAATGAGGGAGTGGTTACTTTTCGGCGGCAATTCAAACAAAGGTTTCTGAAGTTTATAAAAGCTTGAGCTGGAAGCAAGGTTTTCCTTTTCATCCTTCACCCATCTTCAGAAGCACACAGATGTTCTTCAGCTACTCTTCAGCATATACAGGGTTAATCGGCCATCTTTAAGATGTCAGAAGAGCACATGTCTTAAGAACTCTTTTATATTTGAACTATTACTTGAAGCCTTTTTGAAGCTATTTAATTAAAGTACTGTAATTGTACTTATCATCCTTTATTAGTGTGTATAATAAAACACACGGTTTTATTCAAGCTGATTCACAAATTTTGTCTCACGCAAATACATCAAGATCAAGAAGATAATCCTGTAACAGAAATATTAACTTTAACATTGGCGCATTCCAGCCAGTCGATCATCGTTCTAGTTTTTACCACTTTTCTCGAGTGCTAACAGAGGGGAGAGGTGCGTACTTACTTTTGAAACGTTTGAAAAGAACTTAGAAGACAAAGTCAAGAATTCGATCAATGTTTTTACGTGAAGACGGGAGAATTTTGTGCTGAAATCAGCTCAGAGTGTACAGGAGGACTTCATATTCGGTGAGTAGAAATCATGGAATGTGTTAAATGTTTAGTTAATGAATGTACAGGTTTAACAAAACAGGTCTCTTATTCTGTTTTATGGAAATTAATGTATGAACAGTGTTTAAAGTCAAATATGGAAATTGATAAGGTGAGATTCTCATAAGCTAAAACAAAGAAAAAGTTACGCAATGTAATGAAGTTAGTTACAGGTTTTAATTCAATGGTTTCTGATGTACCAGAAACACATTTGATTTGTGCAGAGAACAAATCAGGAAATGCAGACAATATGCAAACACATGAGAATGTATCTATTGCAGCTAGTTGTTCAAATTGTGACACTTTATGTAATTATGTTGAGCATTTAGAGAATGAAATAGAAATGGAGAAAGTTATTTCAGTGAATACAGAGGGAAAAGTTAAAACGCAGTCAGATATTGAATTAACCGATTAATTTGCTCAATGCTCAGCTAATATAGAGGAGGAAAAACAGACAGAGTTTAGACACACAAAAGAAAGATGAAGAACTCAGAATTGCCACGTGTATGGCCACACCCAGATATGATGAGATACACGTCACAGACAGAACACAGGAAATAGGAAATGCTAATTGCTTTCAGAGTAAGGAAAATGGACATGTACAGAAAGAATGTTTGAAATATAAATTAGATTCACAAAGACAAACTTTGGAATTAGGAAAGGAGGAAAATTTTGAGCAATTTGTTCATCCTTTTCCAAACAATAGGTCGTTTGACTTGCCTTATGCCTCAGAAGTCAAACAGATCAGTACATTGACTATTAATGACAGTTCAATCAATAAGACAAACAATGCTGACAATGAGAGAAATTGATTACTTCCATTGCCTAAATCAAGGAAAAAATAAGTGTTAACTTCTCCAACATTAAATTATGTTGCTCCAATTTTAAAAGATCAGTCTATTTACAGTAATGTTGGGATATTTTTACAGCAAGATATTTATCGATTAAAGGAACATTTTATTCTTCTGGCAGAATTGTTGAGTTTTAAGTTGAATACATGTAAGGTTCAGCTTATGATATGTGAAGTAAAATTTTTAGGGATTTTGATTGGTTCAGAAAAGAAAAAGCCTTTACAGGAACGTATTGAGACTATTGTTTCTTTACCTGTATCAACAGCATTCAAAGCATTGAGATAATTAGTGGGTGTGCATTATGCAGTAAAAGCAACTGAGAATATTGCAGGTTTTACAACCCCACATAGTAATTTCAAGTTTGTATAGTGACAGTTTTAGCAAAATAAGTTTTGCATGGTGAATTGGTGTTTTAACCTGAATTTTTATGTTGTCAGACACACAGATTTCTTAAATTGTAGAGGAATGGAGAAGAAATGCGTTTTTTGTGCTAGCTCTCCGGTTGTCATGAGACCTCATTGGTTTATGAAAACAGTGGTCTTACGACATGACTAAAAAAGTTGTCTGAGTCCTGTTATACCTCAACAACTACAGGTGGAATTCACTAAATTTAATCATGCTTCAAATTTTTAAAGAAAAGTTCTATTGGCACAAAATGGAAGAGACAGCAGACAGAGTAATTAAATCTTGTTTGTTTTGACGAAGTGTCAGAAGTGAATTTAATGACAGGAAGAAAAATGTCGCTTGTGTTTCCCAATGAATCTTTTTTGTCTACGCTGCAGAGAGGGGCAATAGAGAAAACATAATGGTTATTGGTGTAAGTTCAAAGACCTCTTGATTCAGTGGATAATGCACGTAGACAACAAAAATGTGGGTACACACTGATCAGTGGAAATTGTATATTATGAGACAATTATTGTATATTATGAGATAAAAAATGTATATTTAGATAAATGATACTGCTTTTCTTTTTCCTAAGGAATGATTTTTAACAAACCTGATCAAAGAAGGAAAGATGACAACAAAAGAGAAGAAACGTTTTAAAGAGAGAAGGTTGATCATCACCACAGGAATCATCCTTTTTCTAGTGACAATTTTGTCAGTGGTAAAATATATCACAAACTGTTCCAGCCATGCAGAGGTTAACAGTATTGAAGATTTTTACAGCAAAGACATCACATTATTCAGAAACAAAAGAGATGTAGACACTGATATCACTGTAGATAACAGTGAACAAGATATTGATATTAATACAGATGACAAAAGGGATACATTTAGATACACTAATATCAATACAGCTGAAGATTTGTTCGGATATATAGCTGTGGGACAGGGACATGATTATTGTATGGAATTGTATTTCATTCATAGTAATGAGGTTTAAGTCAAAGTTAAAATAGAATCGAGAACACGTTTTGTTAAAATGCAGGGATCTTATAGGTTTAATAATTTAACCAAGATTTTTGAATGTAATATAATGGAAAGGGCTTTTTGGACATTATTTGTAAAAGGTAATGATTCAACAATTTGGTCTGGAGACGTTAATAATGATGTGATAAGCTCTGGGAAAATATTTTATCCAGTAGAACAGTATTATTACCTTTTTCAAAGTTTTGTACAAATATTAAATCCAAAACATTTAAAAATAATAGGAGATGAAAAAGGAGACATTGTAAGAATATGGGATTTTAAATTGGCAAGGAAACTTGCTCAATTAAGAGTTAAAATTAGTCTTACTGTGGTAGATATTATTGTCCCAAAAATAAAAGTGTCTCCACAGTCCTTAAAAATCATGGAAGATGAAGATAGTTTGAATTTGGTATATAGTACTCAGATATTTTTAACTCAAAGTTCATTGTTAACTTGGAAAAGGAATGGTGAATTTTTGGGTAGCTTTCTTCACAGTACCACTAATATCATTCATAAAGGAGTTTTTGGTAGTGTGAATTGGATCAATGATAAATTTATTTATCATCGATCAGGTGTATCTTTAAATGATACTGGTATATATATAAGTGCTGCATATTAATAGAAGGTTATCCGTTGAAATGTGCTAATGCAAATGTTGTTGTAATGTCTCCAAGAAAAACTCCATGTGTTGGTAAAAAAAGTGTTTTTGCTGATCCTTTCCAGATTAACCATTTCCAATCCAGAGCTCTATTGAGAGAAGGAAAGTTTGTCATTATATTGTGACAGAGAAAATTAAGTACTGTCCGTGATACTTTTTTTATTTGCACTAACATAGAATTTTTCAGGACAAGCTTTCGGGGTATGTCCCCTTCTTCAAGGTCCAAGCAGTACTGATTCACAATTTTTTTAGCAGAATGTTGAAACAAAACAAGAAAAAAAAAAAATCTCAGAGGGAAAGGAAAAAAAACACATACAAATCAATGGTAATAAAGATAGCAGCAGAGTTAGTGAGATAAGACAGAGTTAGTGAGATAAGACAGAGGGAGAGCTATAGACTTGAGGGGGGAGATGCTAGTCACAGAGGGGGTCATAAAACCTTAGTATAATGGGTAAGGAAACCAATATCTAAATTTAGGCCATTCGTTTTTGTGTTAAAAAGAATTATCATTCTTAGTTCAAATGTTTTCCTTTCCTGGATAGTTCTGAAATTCCCTTTAAGAACTAAAACATTGAGGTCTTCTATAGTGTGGTCTGGTTGTGAGAAGTGATGTCCCACAGGTGTGCAGAAACTCTCTTCTTTATGTTCCTTGATGGTATGTCTGTGAAAATTCATCCTCGCTTGCAACTTCTGTCCTGTTTCACCAACATAAGATCCTTTGCCACACCTGTTGCATTGGATGAGGTACACAACATTACTGGAGGTACAGTTGTAAGATCCCATGATGGTGAAGGTCCCATTTGTGTGTGTGACACTTTTGGATGGATTGATCTGGTTGCACAGTTTGCAGCGTTTTTTATTGCAGGGTTTGCTTCCATTATTTGTGACTTCATAATCAGAGTGAAGTTTCCTGCTGATTAGTTTGTGTCTGAGGTTGGGTGGTTGTCTGAAAGCCAATAATGGGGGTTGTTGGAATATTTCTTTCAGAGTTTCATCCTCTGTTATAATGGGCTGTAAATCTTTGATTATCTTTTTGATCCCTTCTAGTGTTGGGTTGTATGTGGTGACTAGAGGTACTCGGTTATTTGTTTTTTTCTCTTTGTATTGGAGGAGATTTTCTCTTCGGGTTTTCAAGGCTGTGTTTATGCTGTTGTTGATGGTTTTGTCTTTATATCCTTTCTTCTGGAAAGAGCCTGCCAGTGTTCTGAGATGTTTATCTCTGACTTCTGGGTCTGAACAAATTCGGTGGTATCTGATGGCCTGGCTGTGTATGATGGCTCGTTTAGTGTGTTGGGGATGAAAACTGGAACTATGAAGATAGCTGCATCGGTCAGTCGGTTTTCTGTATATGGAAGTGTGAAGCTTGTCATCCCTGATGTATACTGTAGTGTCTAGGAAGTTGACATGTGTGTTCGAATAGTCCATTTTTAGTTTGATAGATGGGTGAAAAGTGTTGATCAATGAGAAGAATTGGTTTAGATTTTCTTCACCTTCAGTCCATATCATGAAGATATCATCAATATAGCGATAATATCTGTATGGCTTTTGTTGTATGCTGTTCAGGAATTTGTCCTCCAGGTCAGCCATAAATAAGTTTGCATATTGGGGTGCCATTTTGCTTCCCATAGCAGTACCCATACATTGGAGATAGATGTCATTGTTGAAAGTGAAGTAGTTGTGTGTAAGAATAAATTCGATGAGCTGTGTAACATCCTCAGCCGTGTATTTGTGGTTTGGTGTGGATGATAAGAATCTGTGACATGCTGCCAACCCATCCTTGTGAGGGATGTTACTGTACAGAGATTCTACATCCATAGTGACTAGAAGTGTATTTGGTGGTAATTGTTGTATATTGTTAAGCTTGTTCAGAAAATCAGTGGTGTCTTGCAGGAAACTAGTAGTGTTCATGACTAACGGTTTTAACATGTTTTCTACAAGGCCTGAGATATGTTCGGTAAGTGTATTCATACCTGTTATAATGGGTCTGCCTGGATTTCCTGGCTTGTGAATTTTGGGCAGCATGTAGAAGTCTCCAATATCTGGATTATCTGGAATAGCATTGATGAGTTCTGAATGCAGGTGGCTTGGTATGGTCGCAATCAGACCTTTTAATTGCTTAGTAAAATCCTGGGTCGGATCATAATCCAGTTTTTTGTAGTAAGTAGTATTTGCTCTTTCCAGAAGAAAGGATATAAAGACAAAACCATCAACAACAGCATAAACACAGCCTTGAAAACCCGAAGAGAAAATCTCCTCCAATACAAAGAGAAAAAAACAAATAACCGAGTACCTCTAGTCACCACATACAACCCAACACTAGAAGGGATCAAAAAGATAATCAAAGATTTACAGCCCATTATAACAGAGGATGAAACTCTGAAAGAAATATTCCAACAACCCCCATTATTGGCTTTCAGACAACCACCCAACCTCAGACACAAACTAATCAGCAGGAAACTTCACTCTGATTATGAAGTCACAAATAATGGAAGCAAACCCTGCAATAAAAAACGCTGCAAACTGTGCAACCAGATCAATCCATCCAAAAGTGTCACACACACAAATGGGACCTTCACCATCATGGGATCTTACAACTGTACCTCCAGTAATGTTGTGTACCTCATCCAATGCAACAGGTGTGGCAAAGGATCTTATGTTGGTGAAACAGGACAGAAGTTGCAAGCGAGGATGAATTTTCACAGACATACCATCAAGGAACATAAAGAAGAGAGTTTCTGCACACCTGTGGGACATCACTTCTCACAACCAGACCACACTATAGAAGACCTCAATGTTTTAGTTCTTAAAGGGAATTTCAGAACTATCCAGGAAAGGAAAACATTTGAACTAAGAATGATAATTCTTTTTAACACAAAAACGAATGGCCTAAATTTAGATATTGGTTTCCTTACCCATTATACTAAGGTTTTATGACCCCCTCTGTGACTAGCATCTCCCCCCTCAAGTCTATAGCTCTCCCTCTGTCTTATCTCACTAACTCTGTCTTATCTCACTAACTCTGCTGCTATCTTTATTACCATTGATTTGTATGTGTTTTTTTTCCTTTCCCTCTGAGATTTTTTTTTTTCTTGTTTTGTTTCAACATTCTGCTAAAAAAATTGTGAATCAGTACTGCTTGGACCTTGAAGAAGGGGACATACCCCGAAAGCTTGTCCTGAAAAATTCTATGTTAGTGCAAATAAAAAAAGTATCACGGACAGTACTTAATTTTCTCTGTCACAATTGCACTAATACGGCTACAATTACGTCATTATATTGTGGAACTTTAATATTTCAGAATGGAAAATTTCTACAAGGTTTCCACAATGTCAAGGACATTTGGTTAATATGGAATTGGGTATTGAAAGATGGTTTGGAATTAATAGTAGGAATCATAACAGGAATAAACGTGGTATTGTTGAAGGCATTATAGGCGGAATTGGTATGGTGGGAAGTATAACAAATAGTATGGATATTAACACCTTAAAGTCTGATCTCGGGACCGCTGGTTTAGTGGGAAGTAAAGGTATTAAAATCCAAAGAAATTTAAATCAGATATTAGAAGAAATGGTTATTAAAACAGCTAATGTAATGGGTCCATCCATATTACATCTTCCGAATATTACTTGAAATCTAATGACAAGTGAAGAACATTCTCATATAGCCAGAGCATGTTTAGAGATCCAGACAAAATCTTCCACAAATTTTAAAATAATTGCGCAAGCATTTCAGGGTGGAATAACTCCTCTTGGCATTTTGCAGAATTTACCCAGAGAATATGCATTTGCAATAAATCATACTGATTTATGGGTAAATAAATGGATAGGATGTAATCAGGACGTATGTTATAGTTCTTCTATGATTCCAATAGCAGGGAAAGAACAAATTTTGGTTCCAATTACTGTTTTGGGATTACCAATTAGTGATAATCAACTATTATATTATAAGTTGCAGTATACAGATTTTGTGTTTAACAAGGATAATTTTGAATTAGAACAATTAGATCTGTCATCATGTTTACAATTCCAATCTAAAGTTATTTGTTTATCTGATCAATATAAAAGTGTAGCGGACACCCTCGTCCCAGTCCCCTCTATTAAAGTTCAACTCGCACTGTCTCTGGTCTAGGGGTATGACAGGGGAGGGAGAGGGTGAGCTACGCCAGGCTTCTACCACAGGTGTGATGTGGTATCAGCAATGTCTCTGTTGTTTTTACCTTCGGGTCTGTGCTGTGCATCTGGATCCTCCCTCCAAGAGTCTCCGTGAACCTCGTCTGCCAGAAATTGAGCCCCACACCATTAACGTCCAACACACTTTTATTGTAGAACATAACATGGACTCCCTTGGCTATAGAACAGAAAAGGAGGTGTGGGTGCGAATAGGCCCAGACACAAATTCGATCCTCCACTCTCCTCCCTGAGAGTGGGCTATGGTCTCCGCACGAGGGAAATTCTCCTTCCGGACGGTCTCCGACAAGAGACTCACCTGTCACCGGCAGTATGCTGCACCGGGTCTTCAGATGAGGAGCTCTTCCCGTTCCATTACGCCCACCTTGGATTCAGGTATCCATCCCCGGAGTGCCTTAGGATCCTTCCCTCGCGGAACTCAGTGTTGGGCACTGAGCTCCGGACCTCCATCCAAGTACCTCACCCCAGGACTAAAGGTGCCTGAGGTGGAACACGATCTCCGGTGGTCCTCTAGGCCTAGGCCGCCTAGAGGACGGACACGAACCACCGTCCGCAGGCTGAAGGTGCCTGGGACTCCGACCCCGTGACCAAGATGGCCGGCCCCTTTATACCGCCTCCCAGCAAGCACGGCGGGTTCCCCGCCACACCATACCGCTGCCGAGAGAGGACAAAAAGGAGGCTCAGCACACAGCGGTATCCGTCCGTCAGCCCATGGTGACAGCACCACCCAGTGGGCCGCCGGGAACACACCACCGGTGTCACTGAAAAATGCAAAAATTACCCCGGGAAAGTAAGTACCCGCTACATTCTCCCCCCTGTCATTTGACACTGGTCCCCAGTGTCTGGAGTGAATCATGCCCTCTCTGGCTGATATAATCCAGTCCAGAAACCAACTAACAAATTGAAAAAACAAAAATTTTTAGGAAAACTATCCTAACAAAGAAGTTGTGTCTGAGCCCCTGTAGCAAAAGAGGAGTGAAGAACAACACATTCAACATTATACTTTTCCCTCCCATCCTGACTAAGAACCAACCCCCAGGTTCCATAATCTTGCCGGGATGCTCTCCTACAGAGGGAAAAAAACTAAAAAAACCAACACACAAACCCTGACACATGTATTCATGTAGTGAAGGAAAGAAACTTCTCCGAAAAGAAATTCCTTTTCTCCAAAGAGTGAGTGCATGAAAAGTGTAAAAAAAAAACCTTGCGCAAGACTGCCACCTGGTGACAGCCTTGCGGTACTGCACTCGTGGAGCTCCTTCTTCTTTGGCCCTATCTACCCCAGAGTCTGTGATCTCTTTGCAGGAAGATGAAAAAAAAAACAACAGGAATAGTTCCTCATTCCTTTGGGCACACACAAAACAACTGCCCCAAAAAGTTCAGCAACATGATAAGAACGGAGTCTTTCTCTCCTATAGGTAAAAGCGGGGATGCGGCAGAATCAGTGGCTTCAAGTGCTGATCCACGGTCTCCAGATGATACTCCACATCTTCGCCTTCTTTGCATCGGATCAACACTTTATCTGCATGGATGTGTCGTCCTAACATCCATTCGGCCTTGCAATCTTTGAAACGTTGTGAAGCAGTGGAAGAGCATGCCAGGTACCTGCGGGTGTGCGGAACTTTGAGATGGGTCCACACAAAGTCATTGTACCAGCGCTCCCTGTACACCTCCACCTCATAAAGCAAGTCCTTCGATAAGTAGGGATACTCCCATCCGTACTCCTCTGCAACCTTTTGGCCAAATAGGCATTGTAGTCTCGCCAAAGGAGGCATGGTAGCTCTGTCTCCTTCACCAGGCAAAACTATTGATTCTGGATAACGAGGCGCTTTGACCACCTCCAATCTGGGCATCGGTGCCCGCAGCAACAGTCTCTGTACCCCAGCATCAGATGCAGGTTGCGCCGGGGATCCAGGGACAAGCTGGGGATGGGACCCTTCTTCAGGCGCTGACGCCTCCACCCGGGGTGTACTTTCCCCTGTTGACATGGGTGAATTCCGAGGTCTGCGGAATGAAGCAAGCGGTACCTTGTCCCAGCCTTTCTTGGCAAACAAATCATCTATGATGGCATCATCTCCCAGATCCGAGAGCGATTCCAGGTCGGAGGTGTCACATTCCTCCGCGGGTATGTAGCCCTTTGTGGAACCGGAGCCTCCACACTCCGCGGACTTGCTAGGCCATGCCTTCCCGACACCTCCTCCCACACACCAAGTCTCTTCGCCTGGCTTACCTCGGTCTTTCCTTGAAGCGGGACGTCCGGAACCCTCGTCAACGGATCCATCCGGGCCTGTCGTAAGCGTGCGAGACGGTCCACCACCACCGCTGGTCGGGGCTACCACGCTGGTTCTTTTCTTCGGTGGCGGACGCTGCAAGACAGTGGCGACCGAGTCAGCATCCTCGGATTTCTCCCGTAGAGTTTTAACGTCCTCCTCCGCGGTCGCTGCAGTGTGCGCCGGGGTGACTCTCACAGCGGTGATTTCTCCTCTTTGAGTGGTAGTACCTGAAGCCCGGCCTGGGTAGATGGTTCTCGGCCTCTCAAATGCCAGATCCACCTCAAACATGAACCCCCCACAGGCCTCACAGCGTCCGAACGGCTTCAACAGGCACACCAGTCCCGAACACCCGGGACAAATCATACTCAGGGCCTCAACGTCCATACACGAGTATAGGGCGAATCGACCCCTTGGCTTCAGTCGGATCCCCGTATCCGTTATCGGAGCAGCAGCAGTCAATGTCGTGGTGGAAGGATGAACCGGAATCCACGAGGTATGTCCAAACATGGCGACCTGTTGCTGATCCATCGCACACTGCAGAGTTTTCGCGCCAATGTCCCACGTGTAGTCCCTTCACACGTATTGGACTCCTCCCCTTTGCTCCAGTTCGCAGGCTTTCTTCACTTTCCTTGGTTGAGCCACGCCCACGAACCAAGCGGCGGGGGTTGTGTCTGGTGACGCAGTGCAATTAGAAGCCCCCACGTGTACTGCTTCACACGGCTGAGCTCCCCCTGTTCACCGCTCTTCCTGCGCGGGCCTTTCCCTTCTTGGGGTCATGTCCACGACTTCGAGCAGGGCTGCACTTTGGCCTATTCGTTTAACTCTTCCAGCAGACACGTTCCATACAGTGATGCACAACACAATGCCGGACCCGAGCCCCCACGTGTAGCGGACACCCTCGTCCCAGTCCCCTCTATTAAAGTTCAACTCGCACTGTCTCTGGTCTAGGGGTATGATAGGGGAGGGAGAGGGTGAGCTACGCCAGGCTTCTACCACAGGTGTGATGTGGTATCAGCAATGTCTCTGTTGTTTTTACCTTCGGGTCTGTGCTGTGCATCTGGATCCTCCCTCCAAGAGTCTCCGTGAACCTCGTCTGCCAGAAATTGAGCCCCACACCATTAACGTCCAACACACTTTTATTGTAGAACATAACATGGACTCCCTTGGCTATAGAACAGAAAAGGAGGTGTGGGTGCGAATAGGCCCAGACACAAATTCGATCCTCCACTCTCCTCCCTGAGAGTGGGCTATGGTCTCCGCACGAGGGAAATTCTCCTTCCGGACGGTCTCTGACAAGAGACTCACCCGTCACCGGCAGTATGCTGCACCGGGTCTTCAGATGAGGAGCTCTTCCAGGTCCATTATGCCCACCTTGGATTCAGGCATCCATCCCCGGAGTGCCTTAGGATCCTTCCCTCGCGGAACTCAGTGTTGGGCACTGAGCTCCGGACCTCCATCCAAGTACCTCACCCCAGGACTAAAGGTGCCTGAGGTGGAACACGATCTCCAGTGGTCCTCTAGGCCTAGGCCGCCTAGAGGACGGACACGAACCACCGTCCGCAGGCTGAAGGTGCCTGGGACTCCGACCCTGTGACCAAGATGGCCGGCCCCTTTATACCCCCTCCCAGCAAGCACGGCGGGTTCCCCGCCCCACCATACCGCTGCCGAGAGAGGACAAAAAGGAGGCTCAGGGGACGTGGTCTGGACATGGCTGAGTAGAGTCGCATACTTGAGGAGCTCCTGGTCCGGCCCGTCCTTTACCAGCCTATACAGCAGTGATATTCACCGGTACCCCACGGTATGTACTCCGCTGGGAAGCGGAGAGGAAAGAACAAAAAGAAGACCCCTCCTAAAACGAATCCGAGCGGCGAGATACTCAAATTTCTACGGAATAGCTGCGGAGCCTCCCCGGACACCAAGATGGCAGACACCACGAGGCAAGGCCCTCTCAACATACAGAGACCGCAGGACTCCCCTCTCCCTCTGTCACCCTCCTCAGCCGCAGACATGGACTTAAACACCTTGGAGGCCTTTCCCTCGGGGTCACAGGACACACAACACCCGCATCTAGCCCCGCTTACCTTGAGAGCTGACGCTGAATTACGGGCTTTACTTCAGGCCTTACCCACGAGAGCAGATTTCGAGGCGCTGGCTAGCAGGCTGGAAGCAGCTCACCGAGAAGAGATTGCGACGGTAAAGGAGGAGGTGAAGACACTCTCGGAATGGATGGGAGCGGGTGAGACCTCAGTGATCGCCCTGGAGAGACGAATGACTGAGATGGAAGCTTTGCAATCCTCTCAGGCAGCTACGGTCCTCACACAACAGCTTCAGTTAGAAGAAATGGAGGACCGCAGCAGGAGAACCAACCTGCGACTGAGAGGCATACCAGAGGCCACAGAAGCGGAAGATCTGGCAGCGTCTACATTGGCCATTTTTCGGGACCTGCTGGGGGAAGATTTCCCAGCTAACCTGTCATTTGACAGGATTCACCGAGCACTAGGTCCCCGCTCGACAGACCCGGACAGGCCGCGGGACGTTATATGCCGCATCCATCAATACGCACACAAGGGGCTAGTGCTGCGAAGGGCTTGGGAGAAGGGAGACGTGGACTTTGACGGCGCCCCCATTCGGATTCTTCCAGACCTCTTCAGGGCGACCTTACAGAGACGAGCTATGTTGAAGCCTGTGCTAGAGGTGGCCCGACAAGCCGGAGTTACATACAGGTGGGGATTCCCCATACCAGTGACCTTTAAAAAGGAACAGCAGTTCTTCTCCCTGCGCACCTCCTCTGATCTGCCGGACCTGTTTGCATTCCTGGAGATAGATCCCTTTGACGTGCCGGACTGGCTTCAGGTGCTGCAGCGCTCGACCCCTCGCTCTGGATTCCCGGGGCGACGGGGGGGCCGACTCCCCAGACCGCAGTGAGATCGCCGCAGATCGAGATACACTCCCGGGGATACATTAAGAGAGACCTGATACCGACAGGAGATGAGGTAGGCCGTCGGATGCCGCTGCCTTAGTCCTGCTCCTCCGGTTACCCCTTTTGTGATTTTACTCTCTCTCCCTTCTCCCGGGTTATTTTCATATTGTCCTCCTCCATGCTGTCCCCCCCCCCCGGATTGGTTACATTTACACCCCCCCCTGCCTGAGCTGGTTCCTGAGCGGACTCGCCGCCCACACACGCTATCCCTGAGATTTCCGGGTGCTGGGTTTTTCTTTTTCTCCTTCTCATGTCTCTCCCCTAGCCCCCCTCCCTCTGGGTTTGCTTTTGTGTTATAATTTTTTTATTTTTTATTTTTTTATCTTATCTCTGCTGCCCCCCCTCCCCCCGAGTGTTATCTCTGACCCCCGGCGTTCAGACTGGCTTCTGACGCGGGGTTACTGCTGGCCCCCACGTTCGCTGGGTGACGGTAGTGAACGGCTGACTGGGGGTGGGGGCGTGCTGTGCTGTGGAGATGGAATTGTCGGCACTTAAAGGTCGGCCCTCTTATGGCAGGATTGACCTATTACATACAGCTGCAGCTGTCCCTGCTGAACTGGGGAAGAGACAATATGGAGATGCTGGTTTTTTTTTCTCTTTCCCTCTTCTCTCTCTTGCTGGTTCTCTGCCCCTCCCCCTAGCCACAACCCCTACAGGAACGCCGGAAGATGGTTGGGAGTGTAACCCATCCCCACATGGGGCTTCACGGTGTCGACCTGCACGCCACCAGCAGACAGGACTCTTCAAGAGGCGGGTAACGAGACTTTCAGATCGGATGTTTAATGTGCTGTGCTCTTAATTAGGGGGAGGGGGGTTTTCTCTGTAGATACACCTTACTACTTATTCATTGTGTGGTCTGTGGAGGGGGTTGTGGGGGTGGGCTTTTCGTGTTGGGGGGAGGGGAGGCGGGACTCCTGCGGATAACCGTGGGGGGGGCAGGGGTACTCGACGTCTGACCCCGGGGATCGGGCGTCCCCGATTTACGGGGGGAGCCCGCATGGATAGGGGGGCTCAGATCTATAGATGGGGGGGGCTCACCTCGCAACAGACGAGGTATTTGAATTACGGACGTGAGCTCTGCCTGGAAATGGGTGAGTGGGGTGGAGCTGGTTCCGCTCCCCCCCGCCTACCCCTCGGGATACGGAGAGGGAGACTCCTTATATAGTCACCCCCCCTGGATGGGGGGATCGGGATCAGGAGAGGGAGGCTAGTTTAGATGGGGGGATGGATACGGGCGGTGGATCCTTCTGCTTAATATAGGATAGAATGTGATATTTACATGTTGAACCGGTTTACTGTTTTAAATGCACTTTTGATGGGAGGTATGTTTTCTTCGTTCTGAACTTCACTGTTGTTCTTTCCCAAGGTTCTTTTTATTATGGGGATACAAGGTTAATTTAAGTTACCAGGCTGGGGAGGGGCGGGCTGGACTGGGTTAGCTTCCCTCGGTCCTCTCCAACCTCCTCCCCAATAGGCCAAAGTACCATCCCTGGGGTGAATCGGGGTGGGCTTTTTTGCGAACGAATTTCGTTCACTTCTTAGTTTATGTGCTTTGGGTTTGTTGGCACATACCCATTTGTGTGTATATAGATATATATACAATCCTTTTTTTTTTTCTCTTTTCCTCTTTTTAACATATTTCTTTTCTCGTTTGTCTCTCTTTTTCCTGTCTAATCTTTACCTATATATATTCTTTTTTCTCTTCTCTCTTTCTCTCCCTCTTTCTATTTACTTTCCCCCCCTTTTTTTTTCTCTTCTTTCTTTCCCTTTTTTTTCTCTCTCTCCTTCCTCTCTTTCCCCTCCCCCCCCTTTTTTTTTCCTCTCTCTCTCTCTTTCTCTCTTTTTGTCTACTACGCCCTCCCCTTCTCCTCTTTTCCTCCCCTCCCCCTATCCCGTTGTAGTGATCCTTCCCCTTTGACCCAGGGACGATGGATACCCTTCACATTTTTTCACTAAACGCAAAAGGACTAAATATACCCGAAAAGCGTCGTATGTTGCTAAATGACCCTAAAAGAGATAGGGTTGACGTAGCGTTCATTCAGGAAAGCATTTTAAAACAGGAGAGCCTCCATGCCTTAGAGGCCGATTCTTTCCCTCGGTGTATCATGCCACTAACAAGACAGCAAAAACCAAGGGAGTGTCTATACTCATATCTGGAGCAGTGCCCTGGACATGTGGCAATACCTTAGTAGACGCCGAGGGTCGTTATGTGTTCATAAAGGGAATGGTAGGGGACAAGCGGGTGACTCTGGCCACTATTTATGCGCCCAATGACCGACAAGACACCTTCCTACACGACACGCTGGACCTCCTGATGGAATTCAAAGCGGGACAGTTGATCGTGGGAGGTGACTTCAACGTCCCCCTAGCCCCCTTGGTCGACACCTCATCGGGTCAATCCTCCATACGCCCCGGCATACATAAACGCGTTACACGGAACTTACACAATGCCCAGCTGGTTGATGTATGGAGACTACATCACTCTGGGGAGAGGGATTACACCTTCTACTCGTCCCCACATAAAGTATATTCAAGGATCGATTATTTTTTCGTCCCACACAGCCAACTGGAAGCGGTACATGACCCGATGATAGGTAGCATCACATGGTCAGATCACGCACCCATTACAATGCGCTACGACCTCTCAGCAACCTCAATATCCAGAACTAAGTTCTGGCGCTTGAACAAAAGTTTACTACAGGCACCGGAGGTCATGGCGGAGGTCACAACTGAACTACAACACTACTTCAGAACTAACGACGTAGATGACTGCGACCCGGGTATTTTATGGGAGGCACATAAATCAGTAATTAGGGGGATACTAATCAAACATGGCGCACGCATTAAAAGAGAACGGGAACAACAACTGATACAGCTTTTGGATAAGATCCGAGTAGTGGAATCTAAGCACAAGCGAACGCAGATGCCCTCCTTGGAAGCTGAACTGCTTTCTCTTAGAAGACAAACGGTAGACTTACTTCACTATAGAGCTAAAGCGGCGTTACAATTCTGCCGGAAACTCACGTACGAATCGGGGAATAAATGTGGGAAGCTACTCGCTAGAGCGGTCAGGAGCCTCAGGCTCAGGACCTTTATACCCCAAATAATGTCTCCTTCGGGACGTAAGAGCATTATGCCAACTCACATAGTGCAGGAGTTTAGGAATTACTACTCCTCTCTGACCAACCTGCCTCCCAGGACCCCTACTGACGTGACGATAGAAGAGTACATTGCCACCTCACGAATACCTCAATTACCCGCGACATCCGGAACGGAATTAGATGACCCTATTACTGTGGAGGAACTGCAACGGGCGATGGGAGGGACGAAACCTGGCAAGGCGCCGGGACCGGATGGGTTCACCTTGCAGTATTATCAATATCTCCTCCCACTGCTGGGCCCACATATGGTGAGGATGTTTAACGGCTTAGGGGAGGGGGGTTCCTTCCCTAGGGATTCCTTAAGAGCACACATCTCCCTTATCCATAAGGAAGGCAAGGACCCAACAGCGTGCGGCAGTTACAGGCCCATCTCTTTATTAAACACGGATCTGAAGCTCTTTACTAAGATCCTAGCTAACAGATTGACCCAACAGACGCCGAATATAATCCACTTAGACCAAGTGGGTTTTGTCCCTGCCCGGGAGGCAAGGGATAATACCACTAAGGTACTCAACTTAATCCACATAGCTACCACGTCAAAGACACCCTGCGTCTTTCTCAGCACGGATGCTGAGAAGGCGTTTGACCGTGTCAACTGGACCTTCATGTTCTCCGTCCTGAAACAAATTGGATTGGGGCCTAAAATGCGCCAATGGATATCCAGTATATACTCCATACCCTCGGCCCAGGTTAAAGCCAATGGAATTTTGTCTGACACTTTCCCTATAACGAACGGAACCAGACAGGGGTGCCCGCTCTCACCCATACTTTTTGCGTTGGCGTTAGAACCATTCCTGTGCACGGTGCGTGCACACCCTGACATTACAGGGGTCACTGTGCGCGATACAGAATTTAAAATCTCGGCGTATGCAGATGATTTATTGTTTTCCCTGACCAACCCGGCAGTGTCCCTACCGAATCTACTCCGAGAGTTTGATAGATACGGAAACCTTTCCAATTTAAAAATTAATTTAGACAAATCGGCAGCGATGGGGATTAATATCCCTCCCACCAGATTGAACTCACTGAAATCCCAGTTCAAATTTAAATGGTTGGACAGTTTCCTTAAATACCTGGGAACCCTGATCCCGTGCAATCTGGAGCACACCTTCGACCTCAATTTTCCGCCCTTATTGATCAAGGCCCGACTACTGCTACAGAAATGGACCAAGGGTTTGCATTCCTGGTTTGGCAGGTGCAACCTCATTAAAATGTCTATCCTCCCTAAATTTCTGTACTTGTTCCAGGCATTGCCAATCAGGATTGCACCCCCGTACTTTAAACAGGTCAATTCCCTTTTCGTTAACTTCATTTGGGCTAACTCCAAACCCCGACTCCGTAGACGTCTGTTGACAATGACAATGCCAAAACATTTCGGAGGATTGGCCTTGCCAGATATACGTAATTACCATGGGGCGGTGCATCTTGGCAGAATCATAGACTGGAACCGTCACAGCAAATCTAAACTCTGGGTCCAACTAGAACAAGCCCAAACAGCAGTGTCACTGAAGGGCGCCACTTGGTGCTTGGACCGACTACCCCCCACCCTGACTTCCCACCCAATTATTGGCGCTACCCTTCGTATAGGGGCGGCAAACTTACTATCAACCCACCTCTCTTCGGGTGATTCCCCCCTTTATCCAATCCTAGGAAATCCAGCGTTCCCACCGGGCCTGGAATCGGCGGAGTACTTGTCACTTGCTTTGACGGGGAGGGACCAGGCCTCACACTTCGTGAAGGACGCTACGTGGCCCTCTGTTCAAGCTCTGACTAGTGATGGAGGACATTTCCGACTTCCGTTTTGGAGGGCAATTCGCTTACATCATTTCCTACATTCATTACCAAACCCGGCACAATATCAGAGAGAACTGACCACCTTTGAAGAATACTGTAGGGACGAGGGGACGTTGTCTCAGGTCCTCTCCAAAACATACGCACTACTAAACTCCCCTCCCACACAACCTGACTTGCCTTTCCTACAGAAATGGGAAGTAGACCTACAATGTTCATTCACTGACGCCCAAAAACAGACGATAATTCGATTTTCATTGAAAACATCGATATGCACAAAAACCCAAGAACTTAATTACAAGATCTTAACTAGGTGGTACTATACACCCCAGATACTGCATAGATACTTCCCTAACTCCACGAACCAATGTTGGAGATGTCAGGCGGAGGTGGGGACGCTTCTTCACATATTCTGGTCCTGTCCTCGTCTACAACACTTCTGGACAACAGTTAGGACTATTACTCAGAAATTCACTGATCATGTAATCGGTGACAACCCTGCCTTTTTCCTGCTTCACGTTACCTCAATACCGGCAAGGAGATACAAGAAGTCAATCATACGGCACTTATTGAACGCAGCCAAATCCTGCATCCCCCTTAGATGGAAAAAAAGTTCGCCCCCGACGGTGGGGCTGTGGTTGCGTAGGGTGGAGGACATCAAAAAACTGGAGGATTTGGTCCTCACTGCTCAAAACAAACAGGAGAGGCACTCTGAGGCATGGAGGCTCTGGAACATCTTCATCTATTCGGATGAAGGATCGGCCCTACTTAACTCTTAACTTGGCAAAGGGAAACAGCCTTGATAATTATTACGACTGGAGACGTGTTCAGAACTCTGGGTCAGCCCCCCCCTCCCCCCACCTTTCCCCTCTTCCCTTCAACCCCGTCCCCCATTTCTATTTCCAGGTTTTGATTCTCTCTCTCTCTCTCTCTCTCTCTCCCCCCTCCCTCCCTCCCTCTCGGGGAGGGGGGGGGGAGTTGGACGGGGAATTGGATTTATCCTAGATGTGACATAGTGACGCCCCCTAACGGAAGGTTATGGAGTAAGGAGGAACATTTGGGGAGGATACTAAATAGATAGCCACGAGCTCAGTGATAACAGTACCCCGAGTTGGGTTATCCATATCGGGTGAATATTCAGACCTGTCTGAAATAAATGCTTGCGAACTTGTATGTCACACTCTGTTTGTATGGTAATGTCTTTTATTCTATGTCTGTTTATATAAAACAATAAAAAATTATATTTGAAAAAAAAAAAAAAAAGGAGGCTCAGCACACAGCGGTATCCGTCCGTCAGCCCATGGTGACAGCGCCACCCAGTGGGCCGCCGGGAACACACCTCCGGTGTCACTGAAAAATTCAAAAATTACCCCGGGAAAGTAAGTACCCGCTACAAAAGTATATTTCATTCTTGTTATCATAATCATACATTAGGTTCAGCAAGAATAGAAAAAGTTGGAACTACTTCTGAATTGATTACTTTTGTAGATAAAAAGAAGGTTTGTTTTCAGATCATGACAGATACAGAGAGGGTTAAAACTTTATTTTCCTCTTGTACAAATACAGAAAACCTATATCAAGGTTTGTATTGTGGAGAAGGAGATTTAGTGGCCATAGATGTTAATGTGTTGAGAATTAATATATCTCAGATAATTGTTAGAAATATAAGTGTTATCCCTTCACAATACAATATATCTCAGATAGATGAATTCCCTTGGAAGGAATGGGCTAATGTAATTCAAAAGGATCACGGTTTATTAATGGCATTAACTAAAGAACTTCAGAATGCAGAGATATTGTTTAAACATGAGCAAGGGAATTTACAAGAGGTGGCTCATCAATTGTCAGATTTTAAAGGCTTCACCTGGTGGAGACAATTCAGAACTAGTATATCCATTTGGGGAAAACTTCCATTACTTCCGCAGCAGGAAATATTTTATCGCATCCTATAGTTATTATTTTTATTATTATGTTATGCATTATATATCAATTATGTTTAATGTTTAGAATGAAAAAATTGTATAAGCAAATCAGAACTGAAATTAAGAAAGGTGATGATATGTTGCAAAATAAGCTTAAAAGAAGAATGGGTTTTGGAATTGCAAGCTTGGTTACAAATGACAAAACATTTGGAATTATTGGATCAAAGACAGAGTGCATGTGACATGAATGAAGTACAAATTATTAGAATTAAAAATATGATTATTATTCATATTTCAGAGGGGAATGTTATATTCTTAATATCTAAAATTTGATTTGGCCATAAAAATATTATTGAGAATATGAATTCCTATTATTGTATGAATGGTGATCTCTGAGCTAATGATTCCAGATGTGACGTTTGAATCCAGTTATCAATCTTATGTCTTAAACATATAAACTGATGTTCTGTTTAAAAGATGCATTCTAAGGCAGACTAAGTGCCCATCACCCACATCCTGTAATTAGACACGCTGTTAGAAGCTTGGCCATTTCCTATTGAGACATTTAAGTTTAACCAGATGTTGTACTCATATTTCTACTCTGAGGCCTCGTACACACGGCCGAGATTCTCGTTGAAAAAAACATGTTGTTTTTTTCGACGAGATTCTTGGACAAGAAAATTGTCCCGGCCGAGTGTACACACGCTCGATTCAAAGAACCCGCGGTTCTTTGAATGGAGCGTACGCGGTGACGTCATCGACTACGACGAGCATGCGCTCGTCACATTCGATGCCGTCGCCGCCATCTTGGTATACCCTACGTATGCCTAGGAAGCTACCGCGCATGCGTCAAATTCATTTCGAACATGCGCGGGCTTCCGGGAGGACAGGTAAGTGTACACACACTCACTTTTCTCGTCGAGAAACATGCCGACGAGAATCTCGACGAGAAAATAGAGAGCAGGTTCTCTATTTTCTCGTCGAGATACTTGTCGCTTTTCTTGACGAGAAACCATACACAAGAACGAGTTTCTCTGCAAAAAATCTCTGCCAGCAAGTTTCTTGCTGGTTTTTGCCGAGAAACTCGTTCGTGTGTACGAGGCCTGACTCCCTCCTATTCTGGGGAGTGAGAGGGAGGTAATATTGGAAATAATGAGGAAGTGGTTACTTTTCGGCGGCAATTCAAACAAAGGTTTCTGAAGTTTATAAAAGCTTGAGCTGGAAGCAAGGTTCTCCTTTTTATCCTTCACCCATCTTCAGAAGCACACAGATTTTCTTCAGCTACTCTTCAGCATATAGAGGGTTAATCGGCCATCTTTAAGATGTCAGAAGAGCACATGTCTTAAGAACTCTTTCATATTTGAACTATTACTTGAAGCCTTTTTGAAGCTATTGAATTAATGTACTGTAATTGTACTTATCATCCTTTATTAGTGTGTATAATAAAACACACGGTTTTATTCAAGCTGATTCACAAATTTTGTCTCACGCAAATACATCAAGATCAAGAAGATAATCCTGTAACAGAAATATTAACTTTAACAGTGTTCTAAAGATATAAGATATATATTCTCCCAAGGCTGCTATACCTATTGCAGACTCTCCCAATTGGAGTCCCCAAGTCATTTCTCAAACGTATGTAGGAGGTCTTCTCCACCTTTTTATGAGTCCATAAATCTTATAGATTGTCTCACACTTTACTGTCTTACCCTAAACACTGCAGTGGTTTGGGTTTTCCAGTCCCTTTAAAATACCATAGGGTGGTACATCTCAAGCGAGTTTCACACTGGTGTAGCCAAGATGCCAAACATTGGACCCAACTGGAGCTAGCATTTATAGACATTGTGCTTCGTGAAATCCCCTGGCTCAAAGCAGAACTTCCCTCCTCCGTTAAATGTCACTTGTGAAGGGATACAAAGCCCAGACGCCTTGTAGCCGAATGAGAAGATATCATTTGCCATTGTGTATGTCACCAGTCATAGGTCACCCTCGATTCCTTCTGGCAAATCACTGATCAGCAATTTTGACCCCTGCTCCAGCAGAATCTGTTTCTCTCACTGACATTCAACTGGGAGACGACCTGGCAGCCAATCTGCTTTATTTAACTCCCATGTCATCCAAACATTATAAAAGGTCACTTATGATTTACTTAATGCTGCCCGGGCTGTTTTTATTTATATTGTGACAACATTGCCATAATGTTTTATACTTCTGGTGAAGGTTTTGTTCATTTTGGCTCATCAGCCAGCTATAACGTTTCTATGTGCTTTTTTTGCAATAATTAAAGTTTTTTTGTACTCATACCGTAGTGTGTTCCATCTGAAGCTTCCATTTAAACCCTTGGTTTATCTTTTTTGTTTGTGTTTCAATCTTTTTATTCAAGTTTTGTCATACAAAATGTATAAAAGTCGCCACATAACATTGTACAGTCACAATCAACATTTGGGGTAACACAATGAAGATCACCAAGTGTAGGGGTCCTTGGAGTAGTCCGAAGCTCCGTAGAGCCGTTAACCCCTATTAGCATCGCAGATCATATCTGAACCGTCCACCCAGATGAGCCGCCCCCCCATCCATCTATCGGGGGGGGCGCAACTCAGCCGGCCGTGTGGGCAGCCCAGAGGTCTGATCAGACTGACAATGGTCCCGTAGGAGCTGAGAAAACAGGGAGCAGCACAAACCTCTAAGGTCTGGATCTGACTCCAAAAATAAACAATAAACAAATTTCAAAAGAGAGGAAAGAGGACAGTGACAAAGAATAGAAGGAAGGAGACAGAGTAAGGAAAGGACAGTTGAGGAGGGGGGAATGGGGGGAGGGAGGGGGGGGAGGAGCCCCGATTCAGCATCCAGACATCTCAACCTAATCCCCTAGGCTATGCTGTAAACATCCCCGGGTCATTAGTTAGGTAACGAAGCCATGGGTCCCAAACTCCATGAAACAGTTTCATTTTATCTTGGGCCAGAGCGGTCAAGCGTTCGTTTAGCATCAACCAAGACAATTTGCCTTTAAGCTGATCGAATGGTAGAGCTGCCGATTTCCAGTTCCTAGCAATAGTGATTTTGGCTGAAATAAAAATAAATGTCAAGAGCCTCTTGCAGGACTAGGAGGCTTCCACATCTCCTCCCCCCAGTAGTGCTTGCTTAGCTGATTTAGTTAGGTTTAGTTGGGTAAGGGAGTAAACTAAATTATACACCCTGATCCAAAACCTCCGGACCTTTGGGCATGTCCACCAAATATGATAGGTGGTGCCCATCTGGCCACATCCTCTAAAGCACAACGGGGTAGCTCCTGAGACAAAAGTTGCCAGTCTGACCGGCACCATATACCACCTCAGTAGAACCTTATAATTGGCCTCAATTATTGAAGTATTGACGAGCGAACGAGATGCTGTCTCGGCTATCCTATGCCATTCGTCCAGATCCAGGGTTTCCTGCAAGTCGGTCTCCCATTGGACCATATAAGTCAGCTTTGTCGATACACTCAGCAATATCGAATATATAGCAGATAAATGTCCTTTAATTTTATCATAATTTTTGCATAGATGTTCCATGGGAGTTTGGGTTGCTAGGTTGCTCTTGCGAGCCAGGGTTTGTACATAATGTGAGATTTGGGCGAACCTATAACCCTCCGCTGGAGGCATTTGATGCCTGTCAGCCATAGTCCGTTCGGTCAGCATACCTCTATGATCGCACAAGTCAGCAATACACTTAAAACCCTTATTAGTCCACCATTCGAACGCTAGTGGAGTGAGACCCGGGGTGAATGCTTTATTTTGAAGCAGAGGTGTCAGTGGAGAATGAGGAGATTTGAATTTGTGAGATCTGGAGAGTCTGTCCCATAGTTCCAGTGACATGGATAAAGTAGGGCAAAGTATAGGAGGTCGCTCCTTGATAGGGAGCCATAAAATATAAGAAATAGGTTTGGGACGGCAGGAATAAGATTCCATAGCCATCCAAATGGCCTGTGCCTGTTGGGAGTGAAACCTTGTAAGTTGTGCTATCTGGGCAGCATAAAAATATTTTAATAAGTCTGGAAGACCAAGTACTCCTCTCCGCTTCAACGTGTATAGAGTGCTCCTATTCACCCTGGGTCTCTTATCACCCCAAATAAACTGTAGTACTTTATTCTGGAATCGTTTAAGGTCATCACGGGCCAATGAAACTGGCAAGGTACGGAAGAAATACAATAATCGAGGTAGAACATTCATTTTAATTGAGTGAAGTCTGCCAAACCACGATGGCGGGTGAACCTGCCACTTAGCCATGTCAGCTGTTAGCCGTTTGAAAAGGGCTGGATAATTCTCTTTGTACAACTCACCAATAGATGAGGTCAGCTGTATGCCTAAATAAGGGAGAGCTGTGGATTCCCATCGGAATTGAAATGATTTTTCAAGCGTAGCCTGAGTGGAGCTTAGCAAAGATAAGTTCAGTGCTCTTGACTTACTATGATTAATTGCCAACCCGGAAATGTTGGAGAAAGGCTGCAAAATAGCATATAAGTTAGGTAGGGATGTGATCGGTGAGGTCAAGGTCAGCAACAAGTCGTCCGCAAAGAGTAAACATTTGTGTTCATAGTCTCCGCAATAAATGCCCTGTATATCTCTGCAGGCGCGAATTTTGAGCGCTAGTGGTTCAATCGCCAGGGCGAATAATAGTGGCGACAACGGGCAGCCCTGTCTAGTTCCTCTCCTGATAGGAAATGTTTGGGATGTATATCCTCTGAGCATTAGCGAGGCACTGGGGGAATCATATAATATGTGAAGGAGATCCAGAAAGCGTCTCCCAAATCCAAAGCGTGTGAGAACATCAAAAAGATAGTCCCAGGAGATAGAATCGAACGCCTTCTGGATATCCAATGAAAGTAACATTCCCCTCCTAGTCCCCTTTCCATCCCAATCAGACCGAACTGCCGAGATAAGGTTAATTATCCGGCGGGTTTGGTCCGATGCCTGTCTTGTCGGGACAAAACCTGCTTGGTCAGGATGGATATAACACTGAAGAAAAGTATTAAGTCTCTGGGCCAGTATTTTGGTTAGAATCTTAAGATCCGTATTGATCAGAGAAATTGGGCGATAATTGGAACAGTCTGTATGGTCCTTTCCTGGTTTCGGGATAACACTTATATAGGCTACATTTTCATGGCTGGGGAGCTTGCTGCCGCTTCTCAGGTCATTAAAGTAAGTACAGAGATGTGGGGCCAGAAGATCGTGATATTTCCTATAGTAGTGACCCGGGAATCCATCTGGCCCAGGGGCCTTGGTAGGGTGTAGGGTTTTGATTGCAGCCCTGACTTCAGGCTCTGTAAGAGCACCGTCCATCAGTTCCACATGGGCTTGTGTCAATTTAGGCAGCTGTAAGTCACGAAAGAATGTGCTCGCTTCAGATGAATCGAGCTTGTCCTGCACTCCATACAGCTTAGCATAAAATTTGTGAAATTCTCCAATTATCCGTTCGGGGTTCTGGGAGGTTAGGCCCGTGGATAGTCGTAGTTTAGGCAAAGTCGGTGTGTACGGTCGAGGAACCAGTTTTCTAGCTAACATTGTGGTAGGTTTATCACCCATCGTATAGAACCTGTGCTTAGACCAACTAATATGTTTCTCCGCTTGAGTAGTCAAGCTAAGATTTAGTGCTAGTCGAGCCTCGTCAATTTTATGCCTTATATCTACCAGGGGATTTCTGTGCTGTTCACTAAGTAAGTTATCTAAGTTAGTTTCCAGAATCTTATTTGCCTGTTCCCTATTGCGTTTAATCCTGGCTGCCACTTGTAACAATATGCCCCTAATCGCTGCTTTATGTGCTACCCAGTTAATTGCGGGGGACGTGTCCGATGCCTTATTAAGTCTAAAGTATTCCTGTATTTCCTTTTGAATCTCTAAAAAGATTGTAGGGTCATTCAGCAAGCTCACATTAAGTCTCCACGGGGAGGGTCTAGATTTAGTCCATAGCCCTGAAGTAGAGAGTTTTATCGGGGAATGATCAGACCAAGGGGTAGATAAAATCTTAACCGACTTAATAAATGGTAGCAAAGGCGTACGTACTAGAACGTGGTCTATCCTCGAGTAAGTATGATGGGCTTGTGAAAAGTGTGTAAAGTCTCTGACCGTAGGGTTATTTTCTCGCCAGGCGTCGATGAGGTCATAGAAATGAAACAGACGTGCAACCTTGCTGCTTCCAGTCGGTGGGCGTTTCAATGTTGGTCTAGAGGAGTCCGATTTATCCATAATTCTGTCCAAGGGAATATTACTATCGCCTCCCATAATGACCTGACCCTGGACTTTGGGCATAAGAATCTTCAGCATTTTGCTAAAGAATTCCGGCTGTCCAGTATTCGGGGCATAGTATGATATAAAGGACACCTCCTGGTCATGGAGCCGCCCCACTGCCATAATATATCTACCTCTCTTGTCCTTAACGATAGCGATGGGGGTAAAGGGGGTCCGTTTCGAAAAGCAGATGGCTACACCGCCCTTCTTTTCCCGACCCCCTGCCAAGTAAAACTGTGGATACTTCCCATTGAGGTAACGGGGCG
This sequence comes from Rana muscosa, assembly GCA_029206835.1. Classification (NCBI taxonomy): domain Eukaryota; kingdom Metazoa; phylum Chordata; class Amphibia; order Anura; family Ranidae; genus Rana; species Rana muscosa. The sequence continues at coordinate 179,504,097 of CM055118.1, read as the reverse complement.
CTGAGACATTGGAGAAATGAGTTTCCTGCAATAGCAGGACTTCAGCCTTCTGTTTATGATAAAACTGGAAAGCCTTAGTTCTTTTAGTAGGGGAGTTAAATCCATGTACATTGTGGCTAACTATCGAATAGTCTGTGTTATATGTGGTGGCCATCGTGGTAGGGCAGAGCACTCTTACCTTGCATAATGAATGAAGTGAGAAGGGTCCCGATGATGATGACTGTTTGGCTATGTGACCTCTCAGACCATGACATAAGGGAAGGGCGCTGAACCGAGGCTCCGAAGAAAGAGGGGGAAGGGAGAGAAGGAAAAGGCATTAGAGAAGAAGAGAAACAAAAATAAAAGCAAAAAAACATATACATAGGCCTTAGGCCCAAACAACCAATATAACTCAATCCTAGCTGATGAATGAAGGAATGGGGAATAACCCCTGCCGGAGACAACATCCGGCAAATTAGGTGCAAGGGTACCATCCTTGTCGTAGGATAGGTAGTCTTGCAGTTGGGTGGCAAGCATGACCACCCCGACCCAAATATGATTACACTCTGTACGAGCAGGCTATTCGAGGTCATATCGGAAATGACAAAATCAATCAATACAGTTTTAACATAACAGGCTGTCTATAGGAACATGCATTCCCAAGGCCAGTGGCGCCGGGGCCGGAAGGGTCCCCATCGGTCGTTCCGGCCCCCGAGCCACAGCCCAACAGGGGAACACATTGCGGTCCGACTAAGGCCCCCAGACTGCTAAAAAGAAAAAAGCAAAATTTCTTCGACCAGGTTGGGCCCGTCGGGGTTGTAAAATATTCGGCTGGCAGCCAGTCCGAAGAACCAGGAACTCCAGTAACTTTGTAACCCGTGACTTTGTAACCTGTGAACTGTGAACGGTAACGATGGCCCCATCAGGCCCATAGTCCACCATGGGCCCAGGCCATATCCGTGCAATCAAGCACTAACAGTTCCCAAAAGGGGGCAAAAAAGCAAAAAGAGAGAAGAGCAATAATACTCAGGTATTCCGGCGAGCATTTCTGGCCTGTGAGCGTGTGCGATCCTGCCATATCGGGGAGAGGGGACGATGATCCAGACGAGGGGGAGATGAAATCGGAGTCGGAGAGTCCCGTGCAATGATGCCGAGACTAAGCAGTAGGTCTTCGCCTGCTTGGAACGTGGAAAAGGAGTGGGACTTTCCGTTGTAAGTGAATGATAACTTAAAAGGGAACGACCATCGATACTTAATCTGTTTGGCCATAAGTTGCTGGAGTAATGGCCGTAGGTTTCTGCGTTTCTGGACCGTTGATGGCGCCAAATCTGTAAAGAGCTGTATTGGTGTTCCAAATAGCGACAGGTCCGGCCTGTTGCGAGCCGCAAGCATCATCTTATCCTTAATGCGGTAGTGATGTGGCTTAACAATAATGTCTCGTGGTAGGCCGTCGGCCCTTGGGGCTGTCAGTGCTCGGTGAACGCGATCAACTTCCATGTGGTGGTTGGCTATATCAGGGATAAGGGTTTTCATCAGGTCTTTTACAGCCCCCTCTAGATCTGTGTGAGTTTCAGGGAGGCCACGCACGCGGACATTGTACCTACGAGAACGATTCTCCAAATCTTCAATTTTTGTGAATGCCTCTTCTAATCTATCCTGGAGGTCTGTCACCATGGCTGAGTTCTGGTTGACCCTTTTGATGGCTCCATCCACTTTGGTTTCAATTAGCTCAAAACGCTCTCCCAAGCTATGGATGTCTTTTTTCAGGTCAGTGGTGATTAATGTGCAGGCCTTAGAGAGCTCCTGCTGCAGCATGGTGGAGAATCTGCCCAACAGTACAGCATCAGGGGTATCTTTTTTGTTTGCATGCCTCTCATGGCTTCAGGAACCCCAGCTATATCCAAGCTGAGCCGGTAGTGTACCCATTACACTCTCAGTCAGCGTGGATCTTCCCGCAGTTTTATTTTTTGGATAGCTTATTTTTGATCTTCTTTTGATCTCTCTTAGGAGAACCGCTGACTTAAAGTGGAGTTCCACATTGAAAAAAAATCTTTCATTAAAACACTCATGGAAACATATAAAAAAAAATTTGGATAAAAAAAAATGTTTTACTTACCAGAAATGCCCTGTTGCTAGGCACTCGTCCTAATCTGCCACTTCCTATACCGAGCTCCTAGTTCACTTCCTCCCTCGCCTGTGTCTTTTGGGACCTGTGTGTGTCCCAGAAGACAAGCTAGCCATTCACGAAGTGCCGTGCGACTCGCGCATGCGCAGTAGGAAACAAGCAGTGAAGCCGCAAGGCTCCACTGCCGGTTTTTCTTAGTTAGAATGGCGGCGTCGCACCCGATCCGATGGACGGATCGGCCTCGGGGGGCCATCATCGCGGGCTCCCTGGACAGGTAATTGTCCTTATTAAAAGTCAGCAGCTTCAGTGTTTGTAGCTGCTGACTTTTAAAGAAAAATATTTGCGGGTGGAACACCGCTTTTAATCAATTAGGGTTTAAACACTGGTTTGGTGTGTACCACATTCAGAACCTTCACCTATTATCATTAAGTGTTTATATTCATACCACCTGTGTTAGTATTATCCCCATGGCTTTTTCAGTTGGGGATGAAATAGAGGAGGAGCTTAGGGCAGTGTTTTCTCAAGAGTCCAGTGAATCTGTTAATGCTGACAATGATCAAATAAGGGGGCTGTTTAAACAGCACCAGAAGCTGAATATAAAATTTCTAAACCGTAAATGGGATGTGTCATCACTCGAGTCATATGTCAGCAACAGAGTAATACCACGGGGGCTCAGAGAACGTGTCATACCGACACAGCACCTCCACACTGAGCCAGTGTAAATTCCAAGGGATCTAAATGACTGGGCTAGAGGTGATGTGTTTTGATATTACAGTGGACCGCGGATGTAGTAGTTCCAAAAACAGTGGTATCGCTCTCATTCCTCAGGTAGGGGTCACCACACTTCTGAGAGTGATCAGGATGAATATCGTTCAGTCACTTTTTTAGAGGGGGGCCCCCATCAAAGAAGGGGAGACCCCCTCACAGGGAATTTTGAAGCCCACCACTACACAAAGGAGAAATCAAAAAGGAAACGGAAAAGGCGGAGGAGGAGACAGGAATTCCACCAGAGAGGAACACAACAGTCACCAGAAGTCAGAAACATCGTTGACTGACTCTGAGGCTGTGGCGGCACTTCAATCTGAAGGTGATAAAAATATGGATATAATTAAACTTTCAAACTTTAAACTTGAAGATAGACATATACAACTCCTCTGCCGTGGCCTCTCCTTTTCTCCAACTAGCAAGATGAGTCAGTTTGAGGTCTTTAAGGATATTTCCCTATTTCTTCGGAAAGTGACCCTCAGACTGATGCATAAAGATTAAGACCCTGCCAAGGGTACTATCCCTGGGGATAATGCTAGGGATAGACAGGCAGAGGAAGATCTAATATCGTTACTCGAGGAGAACCCCAGTGATGATGAAATGGAGAGCCCAGTTTGAGGACCCGTGGAGGAGACAGGCTAATTTTGCCATTAGATCCATCAGGATGCCACAGTTCAGGAAAAATCGCTGGTTAAAGGTTTTCCTGGATTTAGTTGAGGGGGATCTTAACAAAATTAGATGGGATAGTATCCCCAGGGATATTCTCTCATCAGAAGAGAGAAGTGCCCTGAGAGAACTTAGTGAATCTCCGAATTTAATTATTAAGCTTAGTGACAAGGAAGGGAATGTCGCCCTCCTATCTGAAAATAATTATGAGGACGAGATTCTAAGACAACTATCCGATCAATCAACATATACTAGTCTTGAGACCAATCTCTCACCACTAGTTATTGGTTCCCTCAATTATAAGCTCCTTCTTGCTTTTGAGACATATTTTCTTACCAGAAAAGAATTTGAGCATCTAAGTGTAGCTTAATTCAATAGTCCCATCATATACACCATTCCCAAAGTTCAGAGCATTACCAACCCCCCTGGACGCCCAATAATTTCTGCTATTGGGGAACCACTGGAGCCAGTTGGGAAGTACCTAGATGCTCTGATCAAGGGAATTGTAATGGAATTACCCTCTTATGTTCGGGACACACGTGATGTCCTGACCAGGATAGATGGGGTGGGGGTACTTGTTGGCATCGATGTGGAGTCCCTCTATACCTCCACCCCCCCCCACTGTGAGATAGCTGCGGTGGCCCACTTTTTGGAAATTAAACATCCCTCCATTGCACCACAGAATTAATTCATTCTGGAACTATTGGAATTTACCCTCACTCATAACTGTTTTCAATTCCTGGGGGAAAATTATCGACAAATAAGGGGGACCTCTATGGGGGCACCTTGGGCACCTGCATATGCCTGTCTCCACCTGGGGTGGTGGGAGGAGTCCCTGGTGTACCATTTGCCAATGTACCTTGGTCACATCTCACTGTGGCTAAGGTACATCAACGACATTCTCATGATCTGGAACCAGGGGTACAGGAGTTAAATTATTTCATGTCTGAGCTTAATGCAAATGATAAAAATATCAGGCTCACATATACATTAGAACCTCCCAACCCTGCCTTTCCTGGGCCTCCTGATTGTCATTGATAGTGGTCGGCTGGAGACCAAAACGTTTAGGAAAACTACTGCAGCTAATACACTTCTCTTGGCCTCCAGCCACCATCCCCCCACATTATTCAGGGGGATTCCAACTGGGTAGTTCCTCCGCATTCGGGGAAACTGCTCAAATGAGACTGCCTACCAATCTGAGTCTGAGTCACTATACAAGAGATTCAAAAGACATCAGACATGCATAGTGATCTCATTATCCCCCAAAAGAAAAAAGATCTGCACCACACAGCTACTACACAGCAAATCTCCCCAGTACAAATTATTACCCATTATGGGGCACAATGGGGGGAGGTCCGGTCAAATCTGGCCAAACATTGGTCAATCTTGACGAGATCCCCCAATCTCTTGAATATTGTCGGTCCAAGAACACTATTGGTCTCTAGGAGAGCAAGGAATTTAAAAGATAATCCAGTGCACTCAGAATTCGCACATACCCCATCTAATAACTGGCTGATGAACATGCCCCAGCCTAAGGGCATGTTCCCATGTGGCCATTGCCACATCTGTCGGCATGTTGTACGCACAGATAAATTCACTGATGCTGATAATGAAAAGGTTTATGAAATTAAACAATGAATTAACTGTAGCACAGAAAAGGTTCTATACATTTTGGAATGTCCTTGCCAAAAATTATACGTTGGCAAGACTAAGCGACAGTTACCAACACGTATCGGTGAACACCTGTGCAGTACTGGGAACATCCAAAAAAAGTAAAACAAGTAGAAAAGGCTCAATGCGCAAGTACCTCAGTATGTGGGTTATGTTTTGCTTATGCTTGAAAAAGGAGTGCCGCTGTTCCCCCACCAATAGCGAGCCTGCTCTGAAACGCGTCGCATGTCGATGACATCATAGCCCGGCGCTGTGCGTTGTTGTGCTGACCAAGCCTCGTTCTGGCTGTGGATCACACGGCCGTGTCTCCCCATTACATACCGGAAGCCAGACGAATGCCATCAGCCACAGCGCAGCCAGCCATCCAGCCCTGACGTCTCACCCCTCTCATCTACCCATCGGAACCCATACCAACGCTAGATGGACTGTTTTCTCTTGTTTTTGGTATGAATGAACTGGGTCCTAGAAGAATACCTTGCTGTGCTCTGCCATCCTGCCCAGGATCAATTGTGGTGCCAGCTCAGATGGACTTGCTGTGACCTGCAGTCCCACCCCACGCTTCTACCCAGCTGTGAATCGTGAATACAACTCTTCATTTCCTCATGTGAGTGATTATTGCTGTTTATTAAATGTTTTATTGATACTTTCTCAGAGGCGCCCCTCTCCTTGTTTTATTCCAAAAAAAGTAAGGATAAGGATAATCCAAAATGGGGTCCCATTGCACAACATTGTCATAGTCACCCCTGCAGTTGGGTAGGACAAAGTCCTTCTGCGGAAGGGAAAAGGAATGGATGTCCTGGTTACGAACCATGATCCCAAAGGGATTAAACACTGAGCTAAGCTTACAAGTGTTTCACTAATTCTGCTGATTGGAATTTATACTGTAAATATACTCATTCCAGTACAGATATACTGCTTCCACTTCACACCTACTTTACTGATTTTATTGAGTTTGTCAGTATACTAAGTAAACTGAACCATGTGCAGATTCATGTAGAACACGGAGTGCTTTGTGCTCGGGATGCTGTTCCCTGCGGAACCGCTGCTGCCACTTTGCACCTACTTCATTAATTTTATAATGTTTGCTACTATGTTGGATAAACTAGTAATCTGTGCAGGTTCATGTAGGCATACATCATCTTGTGCTCAATGTAGTGTTCCTTGCAGGTCCGCTGCTTCCACATTGCATCTACTTCAATACATTTTTTTGTTCAAAAAAGTCCACAGATCAATGAGAGGTTGGTAATGTGTGGGAGTGCGTTGTGCTCTGGACTGTGCCAGCTTTAGTGTAAAAAAGCTACCATATATGGTTATAATACACTTGGTACTGAATGAGTAGGACTATATGCTCCTCTTTGTGGATGGGACATTATGATGGTTTAGCCTTCCAAAAATCTCCTCCTCTATTTTCAATTGTGAAATCTGCTTTATCTCTTTTGACAGTATGATTGTCTGGTATGAATGCTGTAGATGAATTACTTAGCTGTTTGGAATGTGTAGTAGTGATACCAGTATTATCATCACAGATTTGAAATGTAATAACACTTTTTTAAACTGATTTGATTTTGACACTATAAGTTGTAAGGCAGTGGCCCTTTAAAAGTGAAAAATCTTGAAGGGGAGGAGTATTCCCTTTATAAGCATGCCAAGAAGCCCGCGGCATTGTTCTGACGAAGCTCACGGAGTTGAGCGAAATGCATTGACATCTTGGTGTCCTACAGCTCGGCTTTCCTGCCACACACATGCGGATCCTTCCACCGCCTCACGCCACATAGCACGGAACTGGTCTGGCATCACGGTATCACGGAAGATCACTATACAGCCTCACTGCACAGTCCCAGTGTGGAAGTGCTCTAAGCAATACATACCTGGATGAGGTTTATTCCAACGGTGTTATGGAATATAAGACAGACTAATTGGGAGACCCAGTGAACCTTTTGGTGGTTACATTTTATGGTAACAGATGGACCACTGGAACAGACTGCGTGACGGGTGAGATCTTTCTATGGGACGGCTTGTCCCGCTTTATATCTTCACACTGTGCCTTGATTATACAGATTCTCACACAAATATATTGCTGCAGCTTCACACATTAGACATAATCCATCTTTACCTGTATGCTCCTTCATTAACAGTCTCCATGTCTGCACCATTTCCATCTGGGATCTATCTGCATATATCCACATGAATGATTTTTGGACAGTACATCTCAGCTCTTATCATACTGTTGGTTTACTGTGGCTGTTTTTCCAGATTGGTATTTCTGGCTCTCTGTTCGTGACATTTTTTGTCTCATCAGTTGATTCAGGGGATCCCTGAACTTCAGGCTCCCCAGTATTTAGTGTTACCGGATGCCGTTTTCCAGACTGTTAAACATCTAGTCACCCCTGTGAATGTGAGAAGTGAATGTTTGTGTGCAAGTTTACTGGGGCTGTTTTTATTTATATTGTGACAACGTTGACATAATATTTTTATACTTCTGGTGAAGGTTCTGTTCATTTTGGCTCATTAGCCAGCTGTAACGTTTCTATGTGCTTTTTTTGCAATAATTAAAGTTTTGTACTCATACCGCAGTGTGTTCCATCTGAAGCTTCTATTTAAACCTTTGGTTTATCTTTTTTGTTTGCATGCCTATTATGATTTCATTTACCACAGCTATATCCAAGCTGAACTGGTACTTTACCCATTACACTCTCAGTCATTGTGGATCTCCTCACAGTTTTATTTTTTGGATACTTAAGGCCTGCATCCCGCTTTTCTGGAAACCTAAATGTTTGGTTATACAAAGTTGAGGAGATTTACAGAATGGAAAATGTCCTTGACTCTGCAAATCAAGTTTTGCAAAACATGGTTCTACTGGACCGGTTATACCTTTTCCTCCAGTTATATCGCAGACCTCCCCACCTGAATCTGTTCGGTTCATAGCCTCTGCTCTTGGAGCCTTGACATGTAACTTCTGGGGGGTTACCTCCTATGTCCTCCAGGTACTTTTTCCCCAGAGGGCCACCTTATTATACCGCTGAGGTTGAGCCTCTGATTGCACACCTCCCATCCCCCCTTTTTTTTTACTTCTTCCTGAAGAGTACTTTGGAGTTCGGAGTTATAACTCTATATATAAGTGGAATGCTAATCCTGACGGTAAATGAGGGGACTCTGCTTTTACTGTGGTAGGGAGCCCTTTTGCTGTAAGTGGATCTATTCTGATCCATTTCACTGAACCTTTCAGCTATGTTCCAGTGTAACCACAGTTTTTTGTTTTGCTTTTTCTTTCAATACCATTTGGACATAATGTGTTTATTTTCCCTGTTTCTATTGTAGCGGGAACCCCATAAGGGCTGCTAATAGACTCTGTACCCCAATGATTACCTTGACTCTGCAAATCCTCTCTTATCTCTGACACCTTGGGTTCCATCCTGTCACCTGCTGTGGTAATGAATAGAGACTCACACAACTTGAAAAGAAACAGTTCAAATATGTTTACTGTAGTATCAAAACACAAGATACATAAGTATACCAACTTTGATCTATAATGAAACACTCCCGGATCCTAAGCCCTTTATCTCAACTTGTCTAGTAAGCACAATATATTGGTGTAAGATTGCCTGAATTATGAGTGAACACACATATTAATTCAATACAGAGACATATGTGAACAGGTGAACAGAAGAGTGAACCTGGCACTATATCTTATGTGTCAGATCTCTCCCTTCTGCCTCCTCAGCGCACAGGCCGGCAATCCTGTACAATATTGAAAACAGTATAAACAATATTATATTTTAAAGGACGGCTCCCTGTAGCAGTTTAATGCAATTTAAGCAATTGGGGAGAGGAAGTTATAACAAAAAGGGGTGAGAGAGGATTGTTCCTTAAAATCCAGATGTCTTCGGCCAGCCTCTTTTTTTAGTTGTAAAGAAAATGATCCAAAAGAGCAAGATGTGGAAAAATTTGCAAAGATATAATTTATCCTGATAATAGTATAGTTTCCTTCTTTATTGTAATCCTAAAGATATCATCTGCTGTAGTTACTAGAAACAGTAATGTGTACTGAGCATAGGCATCTACTGGCTGTGTCCTGTATAATGGTAATGTTAACTTCCATGGGACTACAAGTACCACCAGCCAATCTGTATGTGTGTTGTTTAACAGTTATGTCCTTATCTATCACAAGGGCTATGCCCGCTCACCACTCCAAACATCAGATGGATAAATCATGGTGCAGATGATGAGAAGACTCCAGCCGGAATTCTCTTTCTCTGTGTCTTTGCTCTGTAAAAATGGCGGCCGTCGCACCACGTTGAAGCTCACTGGAATCTGGATTGCAGTCGGCTCAGGATGATCCGGAACAACACGCCGGTCCGCTGCACTGAAGAAGCAATGCTGCACACAGAGATCCCTCTGGGTATAGCTGTCCGGGTCCCTGCTGTGTAGGCCGCAAATTGTCAGCACTCCCTGTCACACAGACCTCCTGCTGGCAGAGTCAGAATGGTGTCCAGAGAGAGCGACCTAGGCCGCACCTGTTCTTTTTATATCCTCTCGAAGCAGTCTGGTGCACTCAGCATTCTGTTCTCTGTAGTTCAGATTAGTCCTGCTGGCAGTGTCACTTTCGCATTCTGAACTACATGTTCCATGATGCTTTGCTCTGAGTCCTCACACAGGAAGAAAGAAACACACATAGAGTCTAGCATACACTAGAGGGAGCCAACCCCACATTAACAACAGATAAATTGTCTCTAAATTACAAGCATAATAGCTGACCATGGCTACACTATTCCTATACAGTATTTTGTATTTTTCCAAAAAACGTAGAAAATAAAGAATTTAAGAAAAAAAAATTCAGTGCTTCTTTAATAGGTCAATTACATCAAAGGGGTGGTAAATCCAGCCCCAAAATTTCCTGGACCCGGAGCAGGTGAGGAGTCCATCCTCTTAAACAAAAAAAGGCCTCAGGAAAAAAAGAAATGCTAAAACACATTTCATCCCTGATGAAGTTCCCTGCAGTGCCTCTATTCCACCACAGGATGTCCTTAGTCTTATGAGTTCAATGATGCCCAGTGCCATTTAAACCTGAAGACTGAGAAAATATTGTCAGTGCTTGGTGTCATGGACCTACTCCAAAGCAGGTTATCACAACGGCACCTAGCACTGACACTGTAATGACTCAACACCTTTAGGAGATCTGAAAGGTAAAAGGACTCAGTGTGTCATGTGACCAGTCTGAAGACTTTGGGAAAAAGTAAATTTATTTAAAAAAAAACAGTGGAGAGTGTTCCAACTTCCAAGAGGGAAAGGTTAAAACACTGGGAGGTTGGAAGCTGAGCATGTGGCTCTCCAGAACCACATAAGTTTGTCCATGCAACAGGGCCCTTTTGTCCAACATCATGAAATATTCTACCTACTTTAGCCCCCATTTTAACCAATGTTAGAAAATAAACCAGCGAGATGTACCTTGCGGACTCTGTTTCGCATTTTTTTGAGCCAAGAGTTCTGGAAAGCTGTAATCACCAAGTTTCTACACGGTGGGCATCTTTTTAGCACACATGCCTTTAGCTTTACCTCTCTGTGATACAAGTTTGTGTTCCAGCTCGGTTTATTGTTATGGGCATATAAATAAGAGGAGGGAATGCCAAAAGTCAGGGTGAAGGTAATGTTACCGCTGCAGAAAGGGGAAGCAGAGGAGACAGCGGGAAGTATACAGCAGGATAGAAGTAGCAGCTATAAAAGGTGGGTAATTAAACACAGGAGGTCACAGAGACCTTCACTTAACGCTGACCAAGCTGCTTGCTGGCCCAATTTCAAGCAGCGTTTTCCGGTGCTACAAGAGATGATGAGTCTCGGGGGTGTCAGAGTTGATGAATTGTTAGATAGAGAGCTGTTCACGGTCCTGAAAATCTGAAATGCAGATCGGCTTTCTGTTTCCTGATGTACACATTAAAAAGTACACGCCAGTCAGACATGAAAATTGCGCATTAAAACTTACCCATGGGATGTGTTCTGCTTGTTCAGTGTCTCCAATTTTCATCTTAACAATAATCTTTTGAAACTGTCTGTCCTGCGCATTAAAGCAAAAACTTTACAACAAACTATACTATACATGCTTTACATACTGAACATTCATATTAGTCTCTGCTCTCAAGGAGCTTACAATCTAAGGTCCCTATCTCAGGGCCAGATAGGAACCAGTTACCCTACAAGCATGTTTTTGATACCATAGAGAATTGATAAAATCCCTGTCTTTTTTGCCATCTATGTCCTATTGGGAAGATTTTTCTTTATCTCTTGTCTTGTACACACAACAAGAAGAGAGAAAAAAAATCCCTTCTTATTTGTCATCGGAATAAGTGTCCCCATTAACCACTTCTCTACTGTGCACGAAAACCCCCTTCCTGCCCAAGCCATTTTTCAGCTTTCAGCGCTGTCACACTTTGAATGAGAATTGCGCGGTCGTGCGACGTGGCTCCCAAATTTAATTTGCGTCCTTTTTTTCCCATAAATAGAGCTTTCTTTTGGTGGTATTTGATCACCTCTGCGGTTTTTATTTTTTGCGCTATAAACAAAAGAAGAGCGTCCAGTTTGGAAAAAAACACAATTTTTTACTTTTTGCTATAATAAATACCCATTGTTTTTTTTTTAAATAAAATTTTCCTCAGTTTAGGCCGATCCGTATTCTTCTACATATTTTTGGTAAAAAAAAAAAATCGCAATTGGTTTGCGCAAAAGTTATAGCGTCTACAAAATAGGGGATAGATTTATAGCATTTTTTTTTTTTATTAGTAATGGCGGCGATCTGCGATTTTTTATTGTGACTGCGATATTGCGGCAGACACATTGGACACTTTTGACACATTTTTGGGACCATTCACATTTATACAGCGATCCCTGCTATAAAAATGCATTGATTACTGTATAAATGTGACTGGCAGGGAAGGGGTTAACCACTAGGGGGCGGGAAGGGGTTAAATATGTTCCCTTAATGTGTTCTTACTGTGGGGGGAGGGGACTGACTGGGGGAGGTGACCAATGGTTGTCCCTATGTACAAGGGACACACCATCGGTCCCCTCTCCCTCCTAGCTCATTTTAAAGGGAGGCCGTCAATTGACAGTGGGCGGGGGACTAGTGGTTAATAAACTTCCTTCTAATCCTGTTCTGATGACGTAAAATTTTGGATTTATCTTTTTTTAAAGCTCAGCTCCAGAGACTGTGGTCTCTAAAAAAGAAGAGACAGGGAATTTCCCCAGTGGGGGGACACACATACCAATTAAGATCTAAAGTGCATCTAAACCCAAAAGCGCACTAAGCCAAAAACCCAAGACTCTTCTCCATTCTGGTGAAAACTAATCAAAAGTTTTGGGTTTAGATGCACTTTAGATCTGTTTTGATTAAGTATTTACAGCTTTTAATTGGCAATAAATCTAGTCCTATAAAAAAACAGCTAGAATCTAATTCTGCTCAGCCAGTCTTGTCACTTACACAATTCTACCACACTGCATAGCCATAAATATGGCTATGCTTTCTTCATTCAGCTTTACAGTTTCCTGGGTCACTTTCTTGCAGGAACGATACAGCTGATACATTCTCCAATGAGCAGGGTGGAGGAATAGCAGTGACACTGAAAGCTGCATAGCTGAGTGAGGCAATAAAGAGGTCTCTTTGCCTGGCCATGCAATGTAGCAAACGTGTTTAAATCACAACACTGGGCAAACAGAATTACAAGTCCCTTGGTAAGCACAGTTCACCCAGGTCATTTCAACTGTGTATTTAGCGGTCAGTCTAGAGTTGTGCTTTACTAACTGAATAGAATTGAATTTGCTAAAGCTCTGTGTTTCAAAAACAACTGCCAATTTCTAAATGAAATACTTGCTTTCACTTTTTTTTTCAACTTGGGGCTGCTGATCTCCTGCAGCCTTTTGCAGCCAGTGGCTACATACACTCCAGTAATGGCTGTGTGGCATTTTTCAGGGTGGTAGTGATAACAGTGGAACATGCCTGTGCAATGTGGATCAGTACGCTGCTTGTAGTCTCCATAAGTTCCCTGTGTGATGGCAGGAGTGTTGTCACCCCATAACAGGAAGAGCCAGACTTTCAGTGCAGAATCACCAGGGATTACTGAAGGTTTAAATCTGAAGGTTTAAATATATTGAAAATTAATTTTGAAATTACATAAACAAGCTAAAGTTCATATGAGATTTTAGTAATTAGAGCCCATTCACACAGGGGAAACTTTGGATCCGACTTCAAGTCGCCCCAGGTCGCCCCTAGTCGCCTCAAGTCGCGCTGCATGAGAAAATCAATGTAAGTGAATGGAGCCGTCTTAATGCACACTACTGCAGTCGCTCCGACTTCAAAAAAGGCAACTGCTAGGCGACCTGAACCCATTGATTTCAATGTAAGTTGCTCAGAAGTCGGATCCCCTGTCTTAACAGGAGCAACGTTCCAGGAAGAAAACATACATTTCTCAGGCAAACCTCTCCCTCCCCCCTCCCTCCCACAGAGCTGATTCTTGTTTGGTTGGCCACTGGAATGTCTCCTGTCCTGGAGGCAACTTGAAGTTGCCTTGTAAGTAGCTCCAGGTCGCGCTGTGATTCATACTCAAGTCCTGTCCAAGTTGCCTCCCAAAGTCGCGCTGGAAGTCGTGTTGCCCCTGTGTGAATGGAGTCTCAGGGTTACATTTACTTTAATTATTACCTGCCTGGCGGTATTTCCGAGTGTGGTTCGGGGTTAAATTTCAGTTCCATTAGCGGTAACCCCGAGCCACACTCGGGATTGCATTGCAGAATCCTGGTAAAGCGTACTTACCTTGTCACCAGGATCCTGCGATGTCCCCCTGCTGTGTCTTCCGCTGCATCATCCGTATGATGCTCTGTGTTCCGGGCTCCTTTCCCTGCAAGCTTCGCGATGCATGGTCGTGGAGCCCGTGGGCAAATTCAAAAAGTACAAAAAAAATAACACATACAGTACACTGTAATCTTACAGATTACATTTTACAGATTACATTACTGTATCAAATCATTTCACCTCCCTTTTGTCTCTAGTGCTTTGTTAAGTGCCCTGCATGCACTTTTATATTATATATACTGTTCTTTCTGCCTGGAAACTTAAGAATGTCCATGGCATCAAAAAAGTGTCCCTTTACGTCAACAACGGTTTTAGACCAGTGTAGCGATACCTCCAACTAAGAAGGCCGCAGATTTAGTTGGGCCCTGAAGACAGCTCCGCCAACCCCCAGCAATCTGCTCAACCCCCTACTGGCACAGCTAGTAAGGGGAGATAGGACCGCGTGACCGCAACTCTAGGTGACGCAGTCCTATGGCAAACACACACACAGTGATATACTTTAAAACTTCTATTAAAGTAAGTGAAACTGACACCAATGTACTTGACCCAGATATTTTACTGAGGCTAATGGGCAAGTAATAAACAACAGTATAACAAGTTGCAGATCCCTGCAATAAACAGTAATAAAGATAAACAGAGTAATCAGAATAATAAAATATTGCTATGCAACTCTAGCGCTGCCCTTTTACAGCTACTTCCCCTCATGGGTAGACTAACACCCAGCAATGTCTACCTATGCAGTCAGGCCTGACTGATCTAAATGGAAGTTCAGTGAAACAATATTCGCCAGAAATCTTTCGGTGGTGCACTTGAAGTACAACTCTGTAATCCGAACGAATAGTAAAGATAAAGTATCTGTCTTTAAACAGCTCTCACCACCCGGACAAGTCCAAGTCCGTTTCCTCCATCGATTCATCTAGGAACAGGAATCCACCGACATCCAAGTCTTCAATCCTTCTGGTGTACTGCAGCAAGCATGAGAAGATGTCTCTAAGGCTCTGCTAGGCTGGCAGAGGGCTCTTTGGAAAGGAGCACAAGGCCCAGGCTTCAGGCCTTGTGCACACAGCAGTTCAGCACAGAGATCCTCTTGCTAGGAGAGGGGTGTCCAAAGAGACCGAACAAACTCCACCTCCCCTTTATAAAGTCTGCCCCAGCAGTCTCTGTTCCGGAGCAATGTACCCTGGGTGCTGCAAGATGTACTGGGAGATGTAGTCTCTCTCTCTCCTCTGCTTTCACTTCCAGTAATGTCCTTTCTCTACTTCCTCCTGACTCACCTCTCCCCTAGAACTTCTTGTCTCTCTGCATTAAAGGGGAACACCCCGCTACACACTCCCCCCACTTTGAATCTTTGGTCCCCAAAGACATTTTTTTGGTCTGCAAAACATTCTAGATTCAATGCGGTTGCATAGGGTTGACAGAGGAGCCTCCCACCAATCATCATAAGATGGGGAGCTGTCCTGTCTACAGGTCGCTTCAGTGGGGGCGACCTGTCTAGCTGTGCCAGAGAGTGAGCTGGGGTTGCCCTCCACCAAATGGACCGTGGAGGGATCCGGATTCTCAGCATTCCTCCTAGCAGTAACTACAGAGTCTTCTGAGCTGTTCCCCATTTGTGGGTAGGTCAGCTTCTTAGGAGGCCGGATGACTCTTCGAGCCCTTTGCTCTCTTGGGATTTCTGGCTCTGGCACCACAGGCTCCTCTTCCTCTGAACAACCATCATGGGCATCTTCCCAGTATTCTGCTGAAGGACTAGAAGGGATGAACTCTGTGGCTTCTGGGTTCAGTGTTTCATCTGTGGTGTCTTCAGTGGTTGGAAGATCTATGGTAGAAGTTCCTTGAGTTGGGGAAGGCCACAGCCAATCAAGTTCTCCCTCCTCACTTCCACTAAGTTGAGAGGCCTCTCCATCTTCAGCTCGGGAGGTCTGCGACCGAGTGTTCGGCCTAGGAGTATCCAGGATAGAGGCCGGTTCAAGGGAGTCTCCCACGGGAGGTATTCTAACTGCCTCAGCAAGTGGGAGAAGGTGGTTTCGATGCCACGTCTTCAGTGGGCCTACCTTTCCTTCTGGCTTCAACGTATAGACAGGTAGGCCTGGCAACTTCCTGCAGATGACATAGGGTTCAGATCTCCATCTGTCTGCAAGTTTGTGCTTTCCAGGGACCCCCAGATTGCGTAACAGTACTCTATCCCCGGGCTGTAGGTCTTGTACCCGAACCTTCAAGTCGAAGTTTCTTTTATTTCGAGCTCCCCTTTGATCTGAGGCCGCTTGAGCATGTTCATAGGCTACTTTCAGGCTGTGTCTGAGCCTGTCCACATATCCTTTGTGGGATGTGGCTGAGGAATGGTCCAGAGAGGTGCCAAAGGCCAAGTCCACCGGTAGTCTCGCTTCTCTCCCAAACATGAGTCGATATGGGGAGTAGCCTGTAGCATCACTGATGGTGCAGTTGTAAGCATGTACTATGGCTGCTATGTGTTGGCTCCAATGTTGCTTTTTCTCGCTTTCCAGAGTCCCCAACATGTTGAGCAAGGTTCGGTTAAACCTTTCCGGCTGAGCATCTCCCTGTGGATGGTAAGGTGTAGTTCGAGTCTTCTTAATTCCCAAAGAATCCAGGAGCTTCCGGATCAGTTTACTCTCAAAGTCCCTCCCTTGATCTGAATGGAGTCGCTGTGGCAGCCCATAATGGACAAAGTACTTCTCCATAAGTACCTTGGCTACGGTGGAGGCCTTCTGGTCTTTGGTGGGGAAAGCATGGGCATACCTGGTGAAATGGTCGGTTATCACCAGAACATTTCCTAGTCCACTCAGGTCGAGTTCGAGGCAGAGAAAATCAATGCATACCAGATCCATTGGGCCTTGACTCTGTAGATGGCCCATTGGGGCAGCTTGATGGGGTAAAGTCTTCCTCTGGACGCACCGTGCACATGAGTGGCAGTACTCTATCTCTGCCCTCATGCAGGGCCAATAGAACCGACTTCTGACAAGTTGAAAGGTCCTTTCAGCCCCTAGGTGGCCATGGTTGTCATGCAGGGCAATCAGAACAGTCTCTCGATATTTCTCTGGGAGGAACAGTTGCCACTTATCTTCTGAGTCATCAGAGGGGCCCCTTCGGTAGACCACTCCCTGATGTAACTGCAACCTGTCCCACTCTTTCCTCAGCAGGCGAGCTTCTTTTGAAGGTTGACGCATGAGTCTGTTTGGATCCTGATTCTCCAGGGCCTCCAGGACCAATCTCCCCATGGGGTCTTCCAATTGGTCACACCTCAACTCCTTCTTGGACAGTCTTGGCAGGTTGTCCTCTCCCAGTTGAGCTACTCCACAGCAGTGTTTGGGGACTCCCACCATGGTAACTCCTATTTCCTCTGCTCTGGAGCCTCCTCTGGCTTGGAATTCAGCTCCTTGACAAAGGGCCCGCACCCCGTCCGGTGCCACTTGGGTCCAATCTTCTACGTCACTGGTGAGAGAATGAGATCTCCTGGACAGAGCGTCTGCATCTCGATTCCCAGTCCCTGGCCTATACTTTAGGCTGAAGTTGAATCCAGAAAGTGCGGCCAGCCACCTGTGTCCAGTGGCGTCCAGCTTGGCCGTGGTGAAAAGGTAGGTAAGGGGGTTGTTATCGGTCTTCACAGTGAACTCCGCCCCATACAGGTAGTCTTTAAGCTTGTCTACTACCGCCCACTTAAGGGCCAGGAACTCCAGCTTGTGAGTGGGGTAGTTCTTCTCAGGGGGGGTCAGGCTCCGGCTCACATAGGCAACAGGCCGTTGTTGCCCTTCGTGTTCTTGATAAAGTACTCCTCCCAGACCGTCATGACTAGCATCTACATGTAGTTCATAGGGCTTGGTTGGGTCTGCATAGGCCAAGACTGGGGCAGTGGTTAGGCTCTCCTTTAATGCCTGGAAGGCCTCTTCACACTTCTGGTTCCACTGATCTCTGACTGACTCTCCCGGCTTCCTGGGCCCTGAGTCGTCCTCTTCCCCCTCGGTCTTGAGTAGTTCATTCAATGGCCTGGCAATTCGGGCGAATCCTTCCACAAACCTCCTGTAATAGGAGCAGAACCCCAAGAAGGATCTGAGTTTGGTTACTGTGGTGGGTCGTGGCCAGGAGGTAACTGCCTCCAATTTCTCAGGGTCTGTGGCCACCCCTTCTTCAGACACTATGTGCCCCAGATAGTTCACAGAAGACTAATAGAACCGACACTTCTCAGGCGAAAGCTTGAGTCCTTCCACACTGAGTCTTCTCAACACTTTTTCCAGCCTCCTTTCGTGTTCTTCCAAGGTTCTCCCAAAGACAATGACATCGTCCAGGTATACAAGGACTTCAATAAGGTTCATGTCTCCTACAGTCTTCTCCATGAGACGTTGGAAAGTCGCTGGGGCTCCAGACAGATCTTGGGGCATCCGGTTGAATTCAAAGAACCCTACTGGGGTTATGAAGGCTGTCTTCTCCCTGTCTTCTGGGTGCATAGGAATCTGATAGTACCCGCTCTTGAGATCCATAACGCTGAACCATTTAGCTCCAGACAAGCTCTGTAGGGCATCCTCTATCCTCGGAGTGGTTTATTGGTCAGGTATGGTTCTCCTGTTGAGAGTCCTGTAGTCGATACAGAGCCTCAATGATCCATTCTTCTTTCTGACCACCACGATGGGAGAGGCATAGGGGCTTCTGGACTCCCGTATCACACCAGTCCTCTTGAGTTCTGCAAGTTGTTCCCTTAGATCCTCCAGATCTGCTAGGGGGACCCGCCTGACCCTCTCTCGGAAGGGCTTGTCTTCCTGGAGGCGGATCCGATGGGTGGCACTCCTTGCACACCCCACATCGAACTCATCCTTAGAGAAGATCTTCTCCCATCTATTCAACTGGGCCTTGGCTCTCTCCTTCCAAGCTCCTGGCAGATTCGGGTTTTCCATGGACAGCTTCTCCCAAGCATCTCCTCCTTCACCTGTCCTCTTCACTTCTGACAGGGTAACAGGGGCCGCAGGGCTCACCTGGCCTAGCAGCATTCTGGCTGGGATTTCCATGGGGTCTCTGGTAGTGTTCCTAACACTCACTGGAACTCTACAATGGGCCTTCTTCAGGACCTTCAGCGGAATCACTTCCGGTATCACTTCCAGACCTGAGGACTCACCCCTTGGGTCTGACTCCAGCACGACAAAGGGACCAGGCTGCTCCCAAGTAAGCTTCACAGTGGCTCTGAGACAGATTACTTCGCCGGGCTGCAACACTACCCCTTCTCTTCCAAGTCTCCACACCTTCCCTATCCCTTCTCCAGGGGTCTCCTGCTCTTGGACCAGCCGTTGGTAGGCCGTCTTCAGCATGGGATGGATCTTGGTGGCTGTTCGCCCCTCTTCTTTTACTAGAGGGGTCAGGAGTCTTCGGACCAGGTCCGTGTTCGTCCCTATTATAAGGGAATTCTTGTTGGCTCCAGGCGGCCTAGGGCACACGACTGCCAGGGTGTCAAACACTTCTGCCTTCCCAGCCACGGATGGGTCAAAGGTCATCTTGATGGGAAGATAGCCGTCGTAAGGGAAACTCTGGGTTCCAATTCCCCATATTTCCAGCTCTTCTATCTTCTGGATAGGCAGATGACTCAAGTGCCTATCGTAGAAGTCCCGGTATAGTAGGGTCACTTGTGCCCCGGTATCCAAGAGGGCCCTGGTGTAGACTCCCTCCACTTGAATGGGCACTATAGGAGATGGGCCCACCAGCTTCTCCGGATATGGCCCGGCAGGGGTCGCCTTCTTCAGACCTTTTCCTTTTGGACTCTCTCTTGTCCTATTCCCTTTGGACTTGAACCTTTCTTGAGCCTGGTATGCATTGACTTCCCTCCTTTTTATGGGTGTAGGAACCCGCTGAGGGATACTGTTATTTTTCTTAGGTGTGCACCCCCTCTGGGGAGTGCTGTGTCTCTTCTGAGGGGTCTTGCCCCCTTTCTCTGCGGTGTATCTCTGTTGGAGAATGTTGTGTTTCCTCTGAGGTGTTCTATTTTCTCTCTTCTTCTGTTTTTCATTCAGTTTGGAGCTCACTGAAAATGATGGGCACCCGGTTGACTCCTTCACCGGGGCCCTCTGAAGTTTTCCGCCGGCTGGCGGTTATTTATCTTTTTCTTCCTGGGACTGGAACATATGTTTGCAAAATGACCAATCCCTCCGCAGTTGTAACAAATCACCTCTTTTTCACGATCCTGTAGAGAAGCGGGCGCTGAGGTATTCGGGAACAACTCCTTTCTTGGACTTTTCTTTTCTGGTTTCCTTTGATCTTTCTCCATCAAAGAGGTCAGTATCTCCAACACTTGGGACATCTGCGATTTCAGGGTGTCCACTTCTGCATCTCTTTCGGGGGTCATGGCCGGGCTGACCATCACCACCAGAGGTTTGGTTGGCTCGACTGGCTGTTCCCTCTTTTTCTCCTCCCACATGGCCTCTTCCTCTCTGACCATTCGAATGAGGTCGGGGTATTCCAGGTTCTTCCCGTCCTGTCGGGTGCGCAGCGCCAATGCAATAGGATCCAGGGGCTGAGCTCCCCTCAATACCTGCTGAGCCCGGGCCTCGTCTACCTTCCCTGGGTCGATCCCCTTCTTCAGAATAATTCTATGCAGGATCTTGTCTAGACGTCCCATATATTCTGGCAGTTTCTCTCCTGTTTTCTGGTAGCAGTGCTCCAGCTGATAGGTGAGCTCGGTAACTTTTTCTGTCCCACCGAACACATTCTGCAAGATGTCCAAGTAGTCCTGTACAGTACAGTCTTTCCTGCTCATCTTCAGGTTGCGTATGGCATCCAGAGCAGGCCCCTTCAAACTTTCAGCAATTTGCTGTTTCTTGCTGCGTTCTGGAACTTCCCATTCCTCTAAGGCCTGAGTGGTGCCATCTAGCCACTCCTCAAATCCTTCTTCCCCTGAGGGCACAGGTTTTCTCCCTGAGAATATCCGGAGCTTTCTGTACCCCGACATTGGGTAATCTGTGGGATTCTTCTTGCACTGGGCCACAATCTCTCCCAGTACAGCGCATAGTTCTGTGCTGAGGGTGGCCGGTGATGATCTGGGACTCTCTGTATCCTCCTGCTCTTGTGCCTTAGGGGATGGTGGGGGAGGTATCTGTGGAGATGATGACTTTCTTATTTGGAACCGATCTCCCTTATGTGGCAGCGCATGTGTCAGATGGTAGGTCTGCCCATCCATAGCTTGTATGCTCTGGCTTTTAAAATGCTCTGGAATTTCGTCTTTCCACTCTATTAATGCGTATGTACACGAAGCATGTGGTCTCACATCCATCACCCATGATTTCTGGCATGGTGATAGGGATGTCATTAACTGCTTTATCGCATCTCTTTGCCAGATCCCCGGGAGTTCAATAACTGCCGCCGCGGCCGGATCTGCGCCAGCCATTGTGTACCACTGTCCTACTTCTAGCGGGTCCATGCCGGTCTTTTGGCGTGTTCGCTTGCTGTATCAGGATCCCGGACGAGAACCCCCACGTGTAGCGATACCTCCAACTAAGAAGGCCGCAGATTTAGTTGGGCCCTGAAGACAGCTCCGCCAACCCCCGGCAATCTGCTCAACCCCCTACTGGCACAGCTAGTAAGGGGAGATAGGACCGCGTGACCGCAACTCTAGGTGACGCAGTCCTATGGCAAACACACACAGTGATATACTTTAAAACTTCTATTAAAGTAAGTGAAACTGACACCAATGTACTTGACCCAGATATTTTACTGAGGCTAATGGGCAAGTAATAAACAACAGTATAACAAGTTGCAGATCCCTGCAATAAACAGTAATAAAGATAAACAGAGTAATCAGAATAATAAAATATTGCTATGCAACTCTAGCGCTGCCCTTTTACAGCTACTTCCCCTCATGGGTAGACTAACACCCAGCAATGTCTACCTATGCAGTCAGGCCTGACTGATCTAAATGGAAGTTCAGTGAAACAATATTCGCTAGAAATCTTTCGGTGGTGCACTTGAAGAACAACTTTGTAATCCGAACGAATAGTAAAGATAAAGTATCTGTCTTTAAACAGCTCTCACCACCCGGACAAGTCCAAGTCCGTTTCCTCCATCGATTCGTCTAGGAACAGGAATCCACCGACATCCAAGTCTTCAATCCTTCTGGTGTACTGCAGCAAGCATGAGAAGATGTCTCTAAGGCTCTGCTAGGCTGGCAGAGGGCTCTTTGGAAAGGAGCACAAGGCCCAGGCTTCAGGCCTTGTTCACACAGCAGTTCAGCACAGAGATCCTCTTGCTAGGAGAGGGGTGTCCAAAGAGACCGAACAAACTCCACCTCCCCTTTATAAAGTCTGCCCCAGCAGTCTCTGTTCCGGAGCAATGTACCCTGGGTGCTGCAAGATGTACTGGGAGATGTAGTCTCTCTCTCTCCTCTGCTTTCACTTCCAGTAATGTCCTTTCTCTACTTCCTCCTGACTCACCTCTCCCCTAGAACTTCTTGTCTCTCTGCATTAAAGGGGAACACCCCGCTACACCAGTTAGAAAACAGCGATAGTAAAGTAGAACACTTGCAGAATTGAGCGATGGTGATTAGTGGGGAAATTAATTTTATTATTATAATATTATTATTTTTTATAATTATTTATAGTTATTTATTATATTATAATTTATGATTTCGTGTTTCAAACTTTATCATATCTGGAATGTCTACTAGACTCTTGTTTGGACAGATTTAAGTGTGTTATTACTAAGAATTACAGGCCTAAAATATAAAACGGCAAATTTCTATGCAAAACAATGTACAGCTTTAAGATTCAAAAATCTGACATAATCATACCGACAGGGAGGTTAACAGGCAACTCCTCTCAAACGTTTAGGAAAAATTATTGTTATGCTTTTATTGCTTTCTGTACTCTAAGCTAAAATACACATACTGTATAGGTTGATACTATGTACCTGTACCCAGATAGGACTAGGATCCTGTGGCTTGTATGGACAGATTTCCTTGGGCTAAAGAAAATACATCATGCAAACTATACCAAGGCAGCAGGGGAGGGCTGGTAGCCTTAGGCCTGGGGGGCAAGTCCAGTCAAGTGGCCCACTGAACCGCCAAATTAGCTCACCATCCATGGCCCACCTGGTTTTTCAATGCAGCCTCACCAGTGCTTATCAGTGCAGCCAACTCTAGGGCCCATCAATGAAGCCTGATCACTGGGGCAGGTTACATGGGGTGTATGGTGGGGGAGATGGGGGGTCAACTAGGGGTGTCAGGGTCTCTCACCTCAGCGATCTCAGCTCAGCAGGTCCTTGCACGCCACGGTCTCCTGGGGGGGGGTAACGCTCCTGATCCTGTTGCAGCCAGCGCCCAGCCCTGCAGCCCTGCATCCCGACTCCCTGGCATGCCCTGCCTCTGTCTGCTTCCAAGAATCCGGTCCCAGGGAGTTGTAGTTTCCTCTGCGCTGCTGTGTTTTCCACCCACCGGAAGCTTGAGTGCGGACTACAACTCCCGGAATGCAACAGCTAGTGGTCATCCGCCATGGCCGTGCCCCCGGCCCAACTTCCTAGACCAGAATAAAAAAGAAAATGGTAGCGGGCAGTGGCTGCGGGCCATTTTGAACATAAGTTAGGGCGGCCTGGGAGGCAATTGCCACCCTGTCCCCTGGCCCAGCCTTCCCCTGTACCAAGGTGTTGCATTGTTTGGTGGGCATAGAGAACGTTGGGTGTTCCTAAAGCACATGTTTTATTATGACACACCTTGACATCTCCCAGAATCTACTTTTTTTCGGGTTGAATGGCATCTCAGATCCCTAAAAGAACTTGGTATGCGAAGACTCCTCTCTGCCAGGTATTGTAATTGCAGGTCTGAGCAAGGATCAGGTGTATATATAACACAGCATGTGTTACTGACTGTGGGTCTAGCTCCCACTCAGGGCCACCAGTCTAACATATTTTTTCAGTATTCGCTCAAGGGGCCTTCTAAGCACCTGGGTCTCAGCATTCCTCCCTCAGGTCACCCACCTGAGCCCTCCACATGGCAGCCAAAGAGGGCAGGGTGCCCCCCTCAGGCTGGACTTCTCCACTCTGGGACAAGACACAGAGCTCTTTGTGCACTAAGAATAAATAAAGTCTCAAAGCCCGCCTTTAGAGCCTGCCTCTCTGGGAAAGGCAGAGGCTGTATCAATATTCATGCTGCCATCTGCATAGCTCCACACCTATCATCCAGAAACTTCTCAAGTTGCCCGTATACAGAGGGAGTTATCCAGCAGACTAGCAGCACAAAAGCACACAGATCAGGTCTAACTAATAAACTGCAGCTCACTGAGTACAGTAAGCCAAACTAACTAAAACAAACACTAACATCTGTCTAACTTCTCTAGTACCTACCTAGGAGGGTGTAACATGGAGAAATGTTTATTTAATAGATAGCAGATTTTATTTCTCGATCCTGTGATGGGCGCTCATGGCCCACAGTAAGCTCTCTGTCCTCCATCCTGACCCAGCTACTTACAAATTCTCCCATTTCATTTATCGTTTTATAGTACATGATTTTATACAAAATGCTAACACAGCTATGAATTTATAAGCCTTGTTTTTATCGGTATCCATAACACTACTTTATAGAGTACATTAAAATCGCCTACGAATAATTACTTATTTTATGTATTTACTTTTAAATACCTCAGCTGGATTTCCTGGTATCTACTTTTAGAAATATTTCTTTAAAAAGAAAGGGAAAAAGCAGTCTCGGTGGGTAATGCAGCATAGACCATCACAGAGATGGGTAACCTCAACCTTATGCCAATGCTTTGAAGGGTAGGTATTTTTTATGTGCTCCTACTTGCTTTTATGCTTTACCTCAGCTTAATTATCAGCCCCCCATAGTGCTTTGAGCTCCATACATATGTGTTGCCAAAAACAAAAAGAGATATGAACTTGGCAGTTGGACAAAATATCTGGTGTTCAGCACACAAGCAGTTTGGAAAATTCTGCAGTGAAAAATGCAAAAAATACTTATGTACCCTTGTGAAAACAGGAAACAACTTTATGTATAATCATTGCACTTAGTAATACCTGCTTAACCACTTGACCATCAGAAAGGTTTTACCCCCTTCATGACTGGACCATTTCTTGCTATTCAGCACTGTGCTAGTTTACCTGGCAGTTGCATGGTCATGCAACACTGCAACAATTTATATAGTTTCTTTTTTACACAAATAGAGCTTTCTTTCAGTGGTATTTGATCACCACTGTGTTTTTTCTATTTTTTATTATATGAACCAAAAAAA
Organism: Rana muscosa; assembly: GCA_029206835.1. Taxonomy (NCBI): domain Eukaryota; kingdom Metazoa; phylum Chordata; class Amphibia; order Anura; family Ranidae; genus Rana; species Rana muscosa. The sequence goes on along the minus strand of CM055118.1, from coordinate 179,478,836 downwards.
TTGAAAATATTGGGGAAAAAAAACTGTATCTTCTACTTTCTGTTATAAAACATATCCAATAAAAAAAATATATTTTTTTTTTTCAGAAATTTAGGCCAAAATGTATTCTGCTATATGTCTTTGGTAAAAAAAATCCCAATAAGTGTATATTAATTGGTTTGTATGAAAGCTATTAGAATCTATAAACTATAGTATATTTGTATACTGGAATTTACACAGCTATACATGCTATACTGTAATGGCAGTGATCACTCTGTGACTGAGATAGTGTGGCGGGCAATCTGACGTAAACAGACACTGGCTGGGAGCATCACAAAATTACTAACTGACACTGATGTCGCTAGTGAGACTAATACAGTGATCAGTGATAATACTGTGCACTGTACTCTGTTCCAATGACACTGTCTGGGAAGGAGTTAACATCAGGGGCAATCAAGGGGTTAACTGTGTGCCTAACATGTGTAATATGTGCTGCTTTCGCTTACTGATCTGCCTGTTTTTTCTCCCTGCATTTCAAGGAGAACAAACAGCCAGATGGCTGTTCTCTGTACATTCTGTGCTTGTAAGCAAAGAATTCTGTGTGTGATTGGACACAGCCGATCAGCAGGTTTCAGCTGAAATCATTGGCTGAAATATGCTGGCAAACTACTGCTGTGTCCAATCACAGCACGGGTTGGAAGGGGGCACGCACCTGCAAACCCGAACGCAAGCCAGCAATGTACATGTATGTTGCCAAGCCTGCACCTGTCACCCGCTTGCAGTATATTTACTGTGAGCAGTCAGCAGGTGGTTAAAGTATAACTCTACTTTCGCCCCAAACTGGTTCTTATGCCCTGTACACACGATCGGTTTTACCGATGAAAACAGTCCGATGGACATTTTTCATTGGACAAACTGATCGTGTATGGGACCCATCGGTCTTTTTTCCATCGGTGAGAAAAAATAGAACATGTTTTAAATTTATCCGATGGAAAAAAAAACGATGGCAAATTCCGATAGTCTGTGTGGAACTCCATCGGTGAAAAAACCCATGCATGCTCAGAATCAAGTTGACGCATGCTCAGAAGCATTGAACTTCATTTTTCTCGGCTCATCAGAGTGTTTTACATCACAGCGTTTGGGACGGTAGGACTGATGGTGAGTAGGCAAGACTGATGGAAGTCAGCTTCATCGGAATTCCAATGGAAAAATCCATCGAATTTGAATCCATAGGAAATCCGATCGTGTGTACAGGGCTTCACAGCTTCTGATAAAAAAAACACCACCAAGAGGTGTTACCTTTACTGAAGCCTGACAAAAGTTTGACCTTATGGACACAGAAAGGTACATGAAAATCAATGCAATCTGCTGAGTCAGAGGGAGGACACCAGACAGTGGCAGGATATATAATATATGGTAGAGTGTAAACAGGGGATATTTGGAGTATATACTATACTGCAGAGTGTATCGTGTGTAAGCTATGTGGAGTGTAGACTGTACAGCAGGGTTTCTCAACCAGGGTTCCTCCAGAGGTTGCTAGGGGTTTCTTGAGCAATGATCAATTTCTTCCTATCAGATAAGCTATCTGTAAGGAGGTAACTCTTCCCAATGTCCACAAGTACAAGGAGCATTCTTCCCACTGACCATCACACTAATGTATTATGAGTTGTAGATATAGTAATTTTTAGCAATGGTTCTGTGAGACAGGAAACTTATGTTAACCACTTCACGCCCGGGCCATTCTCAAAAGAGGCCGCATTGCGGTGCTTAATTGCCGGGAGGACGTCCATGGACGTCCTCCTGTTTACTTCCGCGATGCGCGCCGCCGCGGGCGCGCATCGGGGAAAAGCTGTGCCCGCTGTGTCACGCGGGTGCCGATGCGCGTGCCTGGCGGCCGCGATGTCCTCCGGGTACACGCGATCGGCTGTCACAGAGCAGGGACGTGGATCTCTGTGTGTAAACACAGAGATCCATGTCCTGTCAGGGAGAGAGGAGACCAATGCTGTGTCCCTTGTACATAGGGACACAGATCGGTCTCCTCCCCCAGTCAGTCCCCTCCCCCCACAGTAACAATCACCTAGCAGGGTACACATCTAACCCCTTCCTCGCCCCCTAGTGTTAACCCCTTCCCTGCCAGTCACATTTATACAGTACAGTAATCAGTGCATATTTATAGCACTGATCACTGTATAAATGTGAATGGTCCCAAAAATGTGTCAAAAGTGTCCGATCTGTCCGCCATAATGTCCAAGTCACAATAAAAATCGCAAATCGCCACCATTACTAGTAAAAAAATAATAATACAAAAAAATTTCATAATTCTATCCCCTATTTTGTAGGCGCTATAACTTTTGCTCAAACCAATCACTATACGCTTATTGCGATATTGCGAAGAATACGTATCGGCCTAAACTGAGAAAAAAAATAGTTTTTTAAATAAAAAATGGGATATTTATTAAAGCAAAAAAGATTGTGTTTTTTTCAAAATTGTCGCTATTTTTTTGTTTATAGCGCAAAAAATAAAAACCGCAGAAATGATCAAATACCACAAAAAGAAAGCTCTATTTGTGGAAAAAAAAGGACGTCAATATTGTTTGGGAGCCACGTCGCACGACCGCGCAATTGTCATTCAAAGTGTGACAGCGCTGAAAGCTGAAATTTCGCCTGGGCAGGAAGGGGGTTATGTGCCCAATAAGCAAGTGGTTAAAGGTCCCTCTGAGTTGAAAAAGTTGAGAAAGGCTGATGTACAGAATGGTATTCCATTAGAGGAGATACCACATGGCCTGCAGACTCCTCGCTGTGTGTGTACAGCCTTTTCAGCTGTAACTTAGTGATCCCAATAAGGCAGTATTGAAAGGCAGGAGGCTGCACTATTTTCAACCCTAGTTAACTATAGAAAGGGTCTGACTGGCTGTATTCAAAACTGCTAGAACAAGGGAACATACAGTATATTTGCAAAACTTTGTGGATATCTGACCCTCACACCCATATGATCTTGTTGGACATTTATTTTCAAAACCATGGATTTTAAAGTGAGTTCCCTACTCCCTTTCACAGTGATAAAAGAACTAAATTCTTCTGGAAAGGCTTTCCCCAAGATGTTAAAGGTTTTTTTGGGGAATTTGTGCCCATTCGGCCAAAAGAATATTTGTGATATTGGGTACTGATGTTGTATGAGAAGACCTGCCTTGCAAGCTACATTTTAATTAATCCCAGAGATATTCAGTAGGGTTCGAGGTCAGGGCTCTGTGCTGGCCACTCAAGTTCTTTCGCACTAAACTGATCAAACCTAGTTCTCATGGATCTGCTTTGTACGTAGTCATGCTAGAACAGAAAAGGGCCTTCCCCAAACTGTTATCATTAGGTTGTGTAGGCAGGTGCCTACTTGGGGTTACGCACCTCACCATGTTCTACTTCATATACTGCTGCACTGTTTTATTGATTAAAATATGTTGTAGAGAAGCCTTGTCTATTTAGATGCCCAGAAGTCAGGAGGTGGTTAATGTGCTGACTCCCGGGTGTTCATGGCACTGCCCCCTTGTGGCGGGCTTTAAATACAAGGGGAGGCAACCTAGCTAGACCCTTGACTCTTGGATGGGAATGTACAAGGAGGACTGCAGCTGCATGTAACTCTATTCTTGCTGGGCTTCCCCTTGTTGGGTACCCAGTCAGAGTACTGGAGACAGCTTTATGGACTTTACTGAAAGGACTGGAAGAGGTATAATCTAGTTAGCCTGACATTAGGAAGAGCTAGATTAATGTATGGAAAAAACTGTGAATGATTGTTTTATATGATTTTGTATCTGCAAGGAAGTACATTTTCTAAAAGTTTCTAAAGATGTCTGGTTTGAAGTTCCTTAGAAAGGGGTGCTTGCACAGCATACAAAAAAACAGGGTTTAGAATATGGATGAATAGAAGTAGAGAAGAGGCTATATTGTCATTTCTAAGGGTTATTGGAGTGATGTCGGGTGCCAAAGTAGACAGCCAATGGAAAGTGGTGGTGACCTGCATGGGTAATGGAAAGCCCTGATAGTGAGATGGTTTGCGAGCTGAAACCTCTCACTAAAGATTGGTGCCCCACATACAGGAACCGATATTGCAACACAGGTTATCCTATGGACCAAGCCTGGAAGGTCACAGTACAAAAGAGAAGAGAGAGTGAGGACCCTTGTGTAGCAATACCCCCTAGAGGGCCGCTGGTTAGTTTTGGGTTTTGCACGTTACCTCTTCAGCTGCGTTGTCCGGGTAGGAAAGTCTGTAGTAATGCAATGTCCACACTGATGTAAAAACTCAAACAGTTAGGCTTTATTTTTCTTATGCAATAAACTTTGAGAAGTAGAAGGTATAGAAGAGTAGGGGAAGGTTCAGGCACTCGCCACAAAATCTGACAAAGGTATAAGTTCAAAGTCACTCACCATTCTCAGTGTTTAGAGTGGGTATTGGTCACCCAGATAGTCCCCTCTCACGTGGCCTAGCAGCCGGGATGACACACGAATCAGCAACGGGGAGTCTCTGCCACAGACGAAGTAGGTCTCTGCCACAGACCTTTCGAAGTGTACAAAGTCTCTGCCACAGACCTTTTGAAGTGTACAAAGTCTCTGCCACAGACTTTTCAAAGTTGAGCAAATGGATAGTCCAGGAATCCTCTGCCACAGGATTTTAAAGTCCCAAACTTCCAGCTGTACAGTTAAAGGGCCATTAAGCCAATTCGGCGAACTGCAGGGCTTGTAATATAGCGGATCCCTCCTTGACAAAGTCACCAGGCCTCACCCGAGACAGCAGCACTTTGCCTGTCTCCTCCAGGGCAGGTCCTCCCCTGGTCTCCTTCACCAAGATAGCTTCCTCTCCATTTGGACAGACAGCTTGGTTATCCCTTCTCCGAATGTAGGCCCCAGCCAGACTAGCTGAGCCTACTAAGCAGCGATGCAGCCTCGGGCCAACGTGGCCCCGAGACCAGGACCACACACACATGCCTCGCGCCTGGAGGGCTGCGGGGCGGGAACGGCCCCAATCAATGGCGTCTGCCCCTTAAGCATCCCCTCCCAGCAGGCACAGCGAGTCAACCACTCCCACTGTACCGTTGCCGAGAAGGGTCACTCAATGCAATATGGCCTGCCCGTGTTCCAACAGGTGCCTGAGGTGGTAACGCCACCTACAGGCAATAAGGGAAAAATACTGTCGGGCAAACCACAGCTGAAGCAGAGGAAAAATTAAATGCAATTCAACCATCTGAGCCCAACTACTGGCTCAGACATCCCTCTAAATTTAAATAGCGTCCCAACCTTTTGGGGTGGGCGCTCCACTTGGAAATGAAGAAGCTCGGAACATGTGCAGAGGTGATCACTGTGTGTGTCGGGGAGAAGTCTCATAGTATCGCTGGGAGTGAGGTGATATGTCGGGCTGTGCTGGTAAGTGGGGTGCAGGCTCTGTGGTACCCGCACGTAATTTCTGAACCCATTGGGAGAATTCAAAGTACAGTTAAGCCCTGTACACACGATCGGATTTCCTATGGATTCTAATCCGACTGATTTTTCCATCGGAAATCCGATGAAGCTGACTTTCATCAGTCTTGCCTACACACCATCAGTCAAAAATCCGACCGTCCAAAACGCCGTGACGTAAAACACTCCGACAAGCCGTGAAAAATGAAGTTCAATGCTTCTGAGCATGCGTCGACTTGATTCTGAGCATGCGTGGGTTTTTTGTCCGATGGAGTTCCACACAGACGATCGGAATTTGCTATCGGTTTTTTGTCCATGGGATAAATTTAAAACATGTTCTATTTTTTCTCACTGATGGAAAAAAGACCGATGGGGCTCATACACGATCAGTTTGTCAGATGAAAAAAGTCCATCGGACTGTTTTCATCTGTAAAACCGATCGTGTGTACACGGCTTTAAAGTTAGGCATGAATCACAGAGAAGTGCATCATACACAAAGGGTTAACTGTGCAAATCAAGTCTGCTTGCTTCTAAGCTGAAGTGCTGCCCTAATGCTGATTTCACATTACCGCGGCCTCTGCCTGTGAGTTCAGGCGTTAGCAAGCATTGTTTATGTGTTCCCAATTGGGCGCGTTAAGATCTGCCCACAGTGAAAGTGTACAATTGGTTAAAATGTCTTTATATGTTGCAGTGTTGACAGCACCCTTCACTAGAAACAAGCATTTTAAACATTCTTTTGGCCATCCCGTAAACAGTTCAGTGTCATGGTCAGTTGTGCACAAATGTTTGGCCATATAGTATATCTAATTCAAAACATAAGAGCAGTTATCCTTGAAATAAACCCTGGGTGTCTGCTTCTACAGCCTGTACGACTATAGCTGAAGAGGACCAGCAGGTTATGAATACAATTTATTACTTTGATGACCACACTGTAGTGGTTTACAATATCAGATTTTCCAAAATACAAAGTGAGGTGGAACTAAACTCTAAGGAGATATAAAAAATATCAATGAACACAGTTATGGGTTTATTGCAAAATAATCATTAAATGTATTTTAAATTAAACCAACCTGAATTTGACTTAGATTTATTACCGTATCTTCATCTTGTAATCCCCTGTATAACATAGCTTAGACTGGGACAGGAAGAAACAGCACTTGGGGCCAATCAAGTCTCCTGCAGGCACAAGGGCTGAAAAAGAACATGCTGATAAGAGAAAGCAGGGAGATTACTGTATCTGTCTGTTGCTGTTCTTTCACTATCCAGTCATAGGCTAGGGTGGGGAGGTGACCAGGCTGTTCTGATTAACTACAGACAGGTTAACAAAAATCGAAATCTCAGGATTGGATGGACAGAAAAAAAAACGAATTCTTTGGCAGCAGCCATACAGGTATTTCAATGCTATATTTATCTCTTTGCCTGGAGTTCAACTTTAGCACAGAAATGACAGACTTGTCTGCATTCTAAGCCCGGCAAGAGTTAAGCTAGAGAAAAAGGACAGAGACAAATGACCAATTCTCGCCCCAGCAGACGCTGAGTGGGCCGCCTAGCTCTTGTTTTCCTTTACATGCACAAACAGCAGCACTCCGGAATCATCGAGTTGTGAAGATGCCTCACAATTTGTCTTTTCTTTAACCACTTAAGGACCGCCGCACGACGATGTACGTCGACAGAATGGCACGGACAGGCACAAGGGCGTACAGGTACGTCCCCTTTAAGAACCCGTCCGTGGGTCGTGCGCGCGCCACCGCCGGCGTGCTCGCGACCCGGTCCGAAGATCCATGACCGCGCCCGCGGGACCTGTGGACCCGATCGCCACCGGTGTCCCGCGATCGGGTCACAGAGCTGAAGAACGGGGAGAGGTAAGTGTAAACAAACCTTTCCCCGTTCTTCACAGTGGCATGTCAGTGATTGTCTGTTCCCTGTCATAGGGAACGACGATCAGTGACGTGACACGCCAAGCCACGCCCCCCTACAGTTAGAATCACTCATTAGGTCACACTTAACCCCTACAGCGCCACCTAGAGGTTAAACCCTTCACTGCTAGTGTCATTTTCACAGTAATCAGTGCATATTTATAGCACTGATCACTGTAAAAATGACAATGGTCCCAAAAATGTGTCAAAAGTGTCCGATGTGTCTGCCATAATGTCGCAGTCACGATAAAAAACGATCAACCTGGGGGTCGGGACCCCCTCGGGGGTCGAATGATAATTTGCCAGGGGTAACTGGATCCTGGGCTGTTCCTGAAGCCCACATCACTCTCCCAGACTTTTTGGGGCCACCCAGCAGGGCTATCCTTGGAGCCTGTGGCCGCCCAGCTGGGCTGTTCCTGGAGCCCGCAGCTGCCCACTCAGCCTCTTCGCATTTCAGTTCACGGCATGGCTGGGGGGCAGCTGCGGGCTCCAGAAACAGCCCAGCTGGGCGGCCACAGGCTCCAAGGATAGCCCTGCTGGGTGGCCCCAAAAAGTCTGGGAGAGTGATGTGGGCTTCAGAAACTAGAGGTCAGCTGACTGGTGAGGAATGTGAAGTGGGAGGGGCTGGAGGAGACCCTATCTCCTGATTTCGGCATAGGTGTCACTGCTACAAGACACCACAAAGTCGGAAACACAGTGAAGCCAGAGATACAGGGAGAGACACTACCTGTGATTATAGTTGCCATTAAAAGGACTCAGGGAGCGCTAAATGTCTGTGGGTTAGGGGCACAAATTACTTGTCTTGCCTTGGGTGCTGACAACCCACGCTACGAAAATAATTTACTTTTAGGGGTCCCCACAACTTGGGAAATTTTATCAACGGGTCACGGCACTAGAAGGTAGAGAACCACTGAACTAAACACAAATGACCTGTGAATGCTAATTCTCCAAAATGCAACTTAATTGGTTTTAGTGGAAAAGAAAATGCAGTTGGAACTAAAGTTTTTAATGTGACTTTTGAGATTCCAGGACTTCTGAAAACTAACATTGACATCTGGGGGCGGATTTACCAAACGTTTGCGCCATGAGTATTGGCGCATCTGCGTGCGCAATGGCTGTTTTGGTATTTACAAAACATTAGCGCCTGTAGCGCAGCCCTATTTCCCATTTACTATAGTGTTCTCTGCGCCCGGGAGGAGGCGCTCAGTGTGCTACTATGGACCTGGCGCAGGGCATGTTAAAATCTAAATATAAAGAAGCTGGAAGTGAGAAAATATTGGGGGTGATGTGGGGTGATGTGAGGAAGTGTAGTGACACCTGCCCAAATAACAAACATGGCCAAAATAGAGTGGGAAAGTAACTTTTTCAAAACCAGCCCGCTGCGCCGGCAATTCCGATTCGAGCTGCGGGAGTTTTTTTTTAGCTCAGCGCGGGAATTTCAATGGTTTAAATGCGCCGGTTCACTGCGCCGGCAAAATCTTAGTAAATGTCAAGTCACGTAAACTAATTTGCATAAGTTGAACAGGCGCAGCTCTGAAATTGCCAGTGCGCCAGCAAAATGACATTTCTAAAGGAAAAAAAAAACATTTAAAAGCAGCCGCGGCTGTAATGAATTGTCGGCTCCCGGCAATATAGAGAAAAGTCTTTGAAAGTGTTTGCTAACCAAAAAAAAAAAGTGTGGGGGTTCCCCCAAATTCCATAACCAGGCCCTTCAGGTCTGGAATGGATATTAAAGGGAACCCCGCTGCAAATTAAAAAAAAAATGACGTGCGGGTTCCCCCCAAATATCCAAACCAGGCCCTTCAGATCTGGCATGGATTTTAAGGGGAACTCCACCCAAAACTTTATAAAAAAATGGCGTGGAGTCCCCCCAAAAATCCACACCAGACCCTTATCCGAGCACGTAACCTGGCCGGCCGCAGGGGAAGAGGGGGGGACGAGAGAGCGGCCCCTCCTCCCTCCTGAACTGTACCAGGCCACATGCCCTCAACATGGGGAGGATGTCCCCATGTTGATGGGGACAAGGGCCTCATCCCCACAACCCTTGCCCGGTGGTTGTGGGGGTCTGCGGGCGGGGGGCTTATCGGAATCTGGAAGACCCCTTTAACAAAGGGGACCCCCAGATCCTGCCCCCCCTGTGTGAAATGGTAAGGGGTACAAATGTACCCCTACCATTTCACAAGGAAAGTGTCAAAAATGTAAAAAATTACAAGAGCCGGTTTTAGACAATTCCTTTATTAATGTCTTTTCTTTTCTTCCATCTTCTTCCTTCTTCTTCTTCCATCTTCTTCTTCCATCTTCTTCTTTTCTCCAGTCGGGTTTCTTCCTCCATCTTCATCTTCATCTTCCTCTTCCTCTTCATCTTCCTTCGGTGTTCTCATCCGCATCTTGCCCCGGCGTCTTCCCTTCTTCTTTCTTCTCCGGCCGCTCCGTTTGAATTGGAGGTTCCCGCTGTGCGACGCTTCAGTTCTCCACTTGGTCCGCTTACACCCGGTGGCTCCGCCCCCCTCTGTCACCACGGGGAAAGTCCCCGTGAAATCCATGTGCGTCAGAGGGGGGCGGGGTCATCGGGTGTAAGCGGATCCAGAGGCGAACTGATGCGTCGCACAGCGGGAACCTCCAATTCAAACGGAGCGGCCGGAGAAGAAGGGAAGACGCCGGGGCAAGATGCTGAACGAGAGAAAGAGAGAAAGAGAGAAAGAGAGAAAGAGAGAAAGAGAGAAAGAGAGAAAGAGAGAAAGAGAGAAAGAGAGAAAGAGAAAGATGAAGATGGAGGAAGAAACCCGAATGGAGAAAAGAAGAAGATGGAAGAAGAAGATGGAAGAAGAAGAAGGAAGAAGATGGAAGAAAAGAAAAGACATTAATAAAGGAATTGTCAAAAACCGGCTCTTGTCATTTTTTACATTTTTGACACTTTCCTTGTGAAATGGTAGGGGTACATTTGTACCCCATTACCATTTCACACAGGGGGGGCGGGATCTGGGGGTCCCCTTTGTTAAAGGGGTCTTCCAGATTCCGATAAGCCCCCCGCCCGCAGACCCCGACAACCAACGGCCAGGGTTGTCGGGAAGAAAACACTTGAGCAAACATTTCCATTTCAATGGGAATCAGATGCTCTTCCTTACTTAGGTATACATTTGACCTCATCTGTTGGCACTTTGTACAAAGGGAACTATCCTGCCCTTTTTAAGCGACTGACAGATGATTTGGCTAAGTGGCAGGTTCATCCACCGTCGTGGTTCGGCAGACTACACTCAATAAAAATGAATGTTCTACCCCGATTGTTATATTTTTTCCGTACCTTGCCGGTTTCCCTGACCCGTAACGACCTTCAACAATTTTAGAATAAGGTACTGCAATTTATTTGGGGAGACAAGAGACCTAGGGTGAATAGGAGTACCCTATATGCGTTAAAACGGAAGGGAGGCCTAGGCTTGCCTGATTTCTTGAAATATTTTTATGCTGCCCAGGTGGCACAACTCACTAGGTTCCATTCCCAATGGGCACCGGCCATATGGATGGCCATGGAATCCCACTCTTGCCTTCCCACCCCAATTTCTCACATTTTGTGGCTCTCTATTAAAGAGCGACCTGCTATATTATGCCCTACTTTATCAATGTCTTTGGAAATATGGGACAGACTATCCAGATCTCACAAATTTAAATCTCCTCATTCTCCACTGGCACCTCTACTACGCAATAGAGCTTTCACCCCGGGTCTCACCCCCCTGACATTTGAATGGTGGACCAATAAAGGTCTCCTACGCATAGCTGACTTATGTGATCGCAGGGGTATGCTACCTGAGAAGGTATTGACTGATAAGTATCTTATGCCTCCAGCAGAGAGTTTTAGATTTGCTCAGGTGTCACATTATATGCAAACCCTTGCTAGAAAGAGTGACCTCGCAGTTCTTACTCCAATGGAGTATATGTGCCGTAATTATGATAAAATCAAAGGTCATCTGTCCGCTGTCTATTCGATATTGTTGAGCGCATCGACAAAGCTGAACTATATGGTCCACTGGGAGACCGATCTGAAGGAAACCCTGGAATTGGACGACTGGCATAGGATAGCAGAGACAGCCTCTCGGTCGCTCATCAATACATCAATAATAGAGGCGAACTACAAGGTTCTGCTAAAGGTGGTATATGGTGCGGGCCAGGCTGGCGACTTTTATATCGGGGGCAACCCCGTTTTGCTTTAGAGGTTGTGGCCAGGTCGGTACCACCTTTCATATATGGTGGACATGCCCCAAGGTTCGGAGGTTTTGGATCCGGGTATATAATTTCATTTACTCCCTCACTCAGGTTAACCTGATTAAGTCAGCTAAACAAGCATTATTAGGGAGTGGAATAGCAGAGGCCTCCAAGAATTGCAGACGACTCTTGACATTTATATTCATTTCAGCAAAGATAACCATCGCTAGGAACTGGAAATCGGCAGCTCTGCCATTTGATCAGTTTAAAGGTAAATTGTCTTGGTTGATGCTGAACGAACGGTTGACGGCATTGGCTCAGGACAAAATGAAGCTCTTTCATAGGGTGTGGGACCCTTGGCTTCATTACCTCACTAATGACCCCGGAGGACCTCCAGCTTAACATTGTTTTTTCTTTAGGGGCATCGGGGTGCTTGATCGAGGCTCCTTCCCTCCCTCCCCCTTTTCCCTCTTCTCAACTATTCTTTTCTTGCTTTGTTTCCTTCCCCCCTATTTCCTTGCTTCTAATTTCTTATTGAATGTTATTTTTGGAGTCAGCCCCAGGCCTTAGAGGTCTGCACGACTCCCTGCTTTCACCGGTTTATAAGTAATTAATAGGACCATTGTCGGTCTGAACTGCACTGAGAGTTGCCCGCACAGGCTGGGGAGTCGAACCCCCCCGACAAGCAGATGGGGGGACGGCTCCTCTGGGCGGGTAGTTCACCAGTCGAAACCCGAGATGTCGGGGGGAGTTGGTGGTTCAGGGGTGCAGTCGTTTTCTGTAAGATATCCAAAAGTGCCATTACGCTCCAGCCCATGCTAGAGATTCTTCAGCAGATTTGTTTTTTGGGTACTATAACATGGGCCCCTGGGCGTTATGATTCTAACGACTGGAATCCCAGAAGCGGTAATATGACTGTACAGTGTCTTGATGTATATTTTTATACTTTTTGTATGACGAAAACTTTAATAAAAAGATTGAAACATAAAAGTTTGGGAAGAGACGATTCGCGCTTTTCAGTCTTCGTGCTTTTCAGTTCGTTTTCTGCGGTTCAGTTTGTGCTTGTGGGTTCGTATCTTGTCTTTCAGGGTGTCTAGGCAGGTCGTATCTGTTTTACAGTGCGTTCTTGCCCGTTCGTTTCTGATTTTCAGTTCGTTATTCATAGGCCTTGCTGTTCTAAAGTGCGTTCTGTTCTGTACGTTCTGATAAGACGACCGTTTCCTAGCCATGTCGCCTGTACGTTCTCGTCATTGAGTTCGTGCTGTGCGTGCGCTTGGTGTTGGTCTGCTTGTTTTGGACCAAGACCAGTCCATGAACGGTGTGAGGAGGAGTTCATGGACCAAGAATTGGTTGCTCCAGCGGGACCAATTCTGCCATATGCCTCTGCTGCGGGAGATCGTCGAGAATAATCCTGGAGGACTACAGGAATTTTCTGCGGATGTCTGACCCCGTTTTTCAGCATCTGTTGGCTTTGGTGTCCCCCTATATTACCAGGAAGGACACCGTTATGCGGGAAGCCATCAGTGCTGAGCAGAGGCTCATCGCCACCTTACGTTACCTGGCGACAGGGAGAAGTCTGCAGGACTTGAAGTTCACGACAGGCATCTCCCCCCAGGCTCTGGGCCTCATAATCCCAGACACCTGTTCTGCCATTATACAAGTCCTGCAGGAGGACTATATTAGGGTAAGTTTTCTCCATTAACATCACATTTTATGTATTTCATGTATGCTAATGTATTGTATTTCTTTCATCCTTCCCTAATTACCATGATTGTAATATGCTGAGTAGTGATGAGCCGAACACCCCCGGGTTCGGTTCGCACCAGAACCCGCGAACGGACCGAAAGTTCGTACGAACATTAGAACCCTATTAAATACAATGGATGCGAACGTTCGAATTCTAAAGTGCTAATTATAACGACTATTATGCATGTTATTGTCCTAAAAAGGGTTTGGGAACCCGGGTTCTGCACCAGGGGACATGTATCAATGCAAAAAGAAGTTTTAAAAACGGTCGTTTTTCGGGAGCAGTCATTTTAATGATGCATAAAGTGAAAAAAAAAAAGTCAAATATTCCTTTAAATATCGTACCTGGGGGGTGTCTAAAGTATGCCTGTGAAGTGCCACGTGTTTCCCGTGTTTAGAACTGTCCCTGCACAAAATGACACTTCTAAAGGAAAAAAAAGCCATTTAAAACTGCTTGCGGCTTTAATGTAATGTCTGGTCCCGGTAATATGGATGAAAATCTTTAAGAAAAATGGCATAGCTACCCCATGACCCCCCCCCCCTACCCCAGCCCATTACCAGCCCCTTTGGGTCTTGTATGGATATTAAGGAGAACACCGCACACAAAATAAAAAAGGCCCTATATACTCTGAACAGCCGTATACAGGCGGTGCATACAAGACAGGGACTGTAGGTTTGTTCTTATGTAGAATGTGTTTGTAATTTTGAACAGGTACATTGTTTAAGTGTAGCTCCAGCCCAAAAATCTATTTTTAAACTTTTTGGAAAACATAGGTAAGGGTTATCACCCCTGTAACATTTGTTTTGCTGTCTGTGCCCCTGTTCAGAACATTTCACCTCACTTTCCGTCCCAATGACAACTGTTTTTGAAATGTGGTGTTTTTCTTGAAACAAGGATTGGTGATAAAGCATCAGTACAGAGGAGACACCTTTCTCCCATATTAATTCTTACAGGAGAGAATTTTCCTTCCTAGGGGTAGATTTCCTCTCACTTCCTGTTGTCTTCTTGCGTTTGCAAGTAGGAGTCGTTTGTAAGTTGGATGTTTGAAAGTAGGGACCTGCCGTATATACTCTGCAGAAATAGGCCCCTTAGTTGTTGGTGTTGGCACAACACTGTAAGCACTCACAGTTACTCTTGGTTGGTGCTGGAACGCCCTGCTGTCAACTATTATATCAGGAATTGTAATTACATATAATTGTTGAACAGTGGTAGTAAAAATTGGGCCTTTGATGGTGGTGCTGGTGCCACAACACTGTAAGCCCTGACAGTTACTCTTGGTGGGTGCAGGAATGGGCCCTGCTGTGAATTATTAGATCAAGAATTGTAATTACATGCCCCTTTTGAACAGGGGCTGAAAAATTGGGCCTTTCGTGGTGGTGGTGGTGGTGGCGTTGCCACAACACTGTAAGCCCTCAGAGTTACTCTTGGTGGGTGCAGCAATGGGCCCTGCTGTGAATTATTAGATCAAGAATTGTAATTACATGCCCCTGTTGAACAGGGGCTGAAAAATTGGGCCTTAGGCACTGGTGGCACAACACTGCAACCCCTCACAGATACTGTACTTGGAGCACAGCAATGAGCCCTGTTGCAAAGTATTGCTTCAAAAATTGTAATGACACGCCCCTGTTAAACAGGGGCTGAAAAATTGGGCCTTAGGCACTGGTGGCACAACACTCCAACCCCTCACAGATACTGTACTTGGAGCACAGCAATGAGCCCTGTTGCAAAGTATTGCTTCAAAAATTGTAATTACACGCCCCTGTTAAACAGGGGCTGAAAAATTGGGCCTTAGCCACTGGTGGCGGCACCCATAAACAAAAATGATCTTCCAAGCTATCATCATCAATCGTATCATTGAGGACTCGGAGGAGGAGGATAGCCAGTCAACATAACAGCACAGGCACTCAGCATCAGCATCAGTCTTGAAGGGATGTGACATGTTAAAATCAATTAGTCTGTTATATCAGCATCAGGTGTGTGGTAGCTGGTGGTGATCCAAGACTGGTTCATCTTGATGAAAGTCAGTCAATCAACCGAGTCGGTGGACAGGCGCACCCTGTGATCCGTGACAAATCCTCCAGCAGCACTGAATGTGCGTTCCGAAAGAACGCTGGATGCAGGACAGGCCAGTAGCTCAATTGCATACTGTGCAAGCTCTGGCCAGTGATCCATCCTCAAGACCCAGTAAGCCAGAGGATTTTCGGTGGGGAAGGTGTCCAAGTCTGACCTTGCCCCTAGATATTCCTGCACCATGTTTATCAGACGCTGGCGATGGTTGCTGGAACCGATCATACTTTGGGGCTGCGGACTAAAGAATTGTCTGAACGCATTGGTCAGACGGCCACCTTCCCCACCGCTCCTTCTTTGACTGGCCGAAGCCTCAGCAACTCGTTGTCCAGGACCAGGAGTTTGTAACCTCCCAGTCTCTGGGAACGCGTTGCACAGACCTTTCTGCAAGGCCTCCCGGAGTTGTCTCATCCTCTGCTCCCTCTGCGACGGTAACATAAGGTCCGCAACCTTACCCTTGTACCGTGGATCAAGGAGAGTGGCCAGCCAGTAATGGTCCCTCTCCTTGATCCGAAGAATACGAGGATCCTTCCGCAGACTTTGCAGGATCAGGGAGGCCATGCAGCGTAGGTTTGCTGAGGCATTCGGTCCGGAGTCCTCTGGGTCACTAAGGACGACATGATCCGCAGCCACCTCCTCCCAGCCACGTACAAGTCCACTGGTTTCTTGGGACTGTAAATCATCCCTAAAAGACTGCTGCTGATGATGCTGAGTGCCAGCCTCCACCTCCATGCTGACACAATCCTCCTCCTCCTCCTCCTCCTCCTCTTCCTGTGCGATGGGTGGGACAGAAGGAACACTGTCTGGGTAAAGGGGGCCTTGAGAGGCAAGGAAGTCCTCCTCTTCCTGCCTCTGTTCTGCCTCAAGTGCCCTGTTCATTATTCCACGCAGCGTGTGCTCCAACAGGTGGACAAGAGGTACAGTGTCACTGATGCATGCACTGTCACTGCTCACCATCCTCGTGGCCTCCTCAAATGGTGCCAGGACAGTGCATGCATCCCTGATCATGCCCCACTGGCGTGGAGAAAAAAAACCAAGCTCCCCTGACCCTGTCCTGGTGCCGTAGTCGCACAGGTACTCATTGATGGCCCTCTGCTGCGTGTGCAGCCGCTGCAGCATGGCCAACGTTGAGTTCCACCTGGTGGGCATGTCACATATAAGGCGGTTCTTGGGCAGGTTCAACTCCTTTTGCAGCTCAGCCAGGCGAGCACTGGCATTATAAGATCTGCGGAAATGCACACAGACTTTCCTGGCCTGCCTCAGGACATCCTGTAAGCCCGGGTACCTGCCCAAGAGCCGCTGCACCACCAGGTTAAGGACGTGAGCCACACAGGGCACATGGGTCAGTTGTCCCTGTCGGAGGGCGGAGAGGAGGTTGGTGCCATTGTCGCAAACCACCATTCCTGGCTTAAGCTGGCGTGGCGTCAACCACCTCTCGGCCTGGCCCTGCAGAGCAGACAGGACCTCTGCCCCAGTGTGGCTTCTGTCCCCCAAACACACCAGCGCAAGCACGGCATGGCATCTTTTTGCCTGCGTACTTGCGTAGCCCCTTGAACGGCTACGGAGCACCGCTGGTTCAGAGGACAAAGCACAGGAAGAGGCCATGGAGGAAGAAGAAGAGGAGGGGGTGGAGGAGAGAGGTGTGTCACAACCAGTAGTAGCATTTTGGAGGCGTGGCGGTGGAACAACCTCCAACACTACTGCACCTTGTCCTGCATCCTTCCCAGCTGCCAAAAGAGTGACCCAATGGGCCGTGAAAGAAAGGTAACGTCCCTGTCCATGCCTGCTGGACCATGAGTCAGCGGTAATATGCACCTTACCGCTGACCGCCCTGTCCAGCGAGGCCAAGACATTGCCTTCCACATGCCGGTAGAGAGCCGGAATAGCCTTCCGTGAGAAAAAGTGGCGTTTGGGAACCTGCCACTGAGGAACTGCACATTGCACAAACTCACGGAAGGGGGCCGAGTCTACCAACTGAAAAGGCAGCAGTTGAAGCGCTAGCAATTTAGCCAAGCTAGCATTCAACCGCTGGGCATGTGGATGGCTGGGAGTGAACTTCTTTCGACGGTCCAGCAGCTGGGGCAGGGAAATTTGCCTGCTAGAATCGGACGTCGGTGTACTGCTAGCAGAGTGGCCGCAAGTACTTGGCTGTGACACACCTAATTCTACACCTTCATTCCTCTCAGTGCATGTTTCAGAGAGGACTGAAGTTATAGTGGGGTTGGAGATCCCAGCTGATGCGGTGCAAGGAGAGGTCCGCTTTGTTCTTTGGTGTGGGTCTTTGAGGTAGGCTTGCCAACGAGCTGCATGGCAGGTCAACATATGTCTGGTCAAGCATGTGGTACCCAAGCGGCTGATGTTTTGGCCACGCGATATACGCTTGAGACATATGTTGCAAACAGCAGCTGTGCGATCTGATGCACTAGCCTCAAAAAAGGCCCACACCAAAGAACTTTTTGAATGACGGGCAGAGGCAGCGCCCTGCACAGGCGGAGCTCTGCGGTGTGATTCCGTTGGTGTACTGCCCTTACGCTGGCCACCAAAGGGCATCCTGCCTCGTTGGAGATGTGCCTCCTCCTCATCCTCCTCCTCCTCCTCTCTCCTATTAGGCACCCACGTGGAGTCAGTGACCTCATCATCCCCTCCCTCCTCATCACTGGAGCCAATCTGGCAGTATGCTGCAGCTGCTGGAACATGACTGCCAGATTGGTGTCCTTCTTGAGCATCCCCTCTGTCTGCTCTCACGCTACTGCCTTCCTGTAGCTGGGTTTCATCATCAGACCCTTCGAAACGCTGGGCATCCTCCTGGAGCATGTACCCAACACTGTGCTCAAACAGTTCGGGGGACTCCTCAGGAGGAGGACATGGTGGGTCTAGGGAAGGAGTGACTGATGATGAGTCTGACATTGATACCAGGGAAGAGGACGCTTTGGCAGCTGCTTTGCCAGTACCCTGAGCCTGGGTGAGAGAGGATGAGGAGGAGGAGGAGGGCTTGGTCATCCACTCTACCAAGTCTTCGGCATGATGTGGCTCAACATGTCCAGCTGCCGAAAAGAAGGACAAGCGTGTCCCATGGCCATGTGCTGATGACAATGCACCGCGTCCACGACCAGCACTGTTGCCCCCAGACACAGAGCCTGCTTGCCCTCTTTTATTGCCTCCTGACTGTCTGCCTCTCCTTGTTTGCCTTCCAGACATTCTAATAGATGGCCTGCAGGGAGATGGGAAAAAAGCAATAAGGGCTACCTTCAGGTGTCCTTCTCTGTCCCTTTACTTAAGGATTTCTAAATATGGTTGAGGATGATTGTTTTCGCACAGAATAGCACAACGACAATTTCCCTGACTGTCCAAAAAACAAGGATTTCAAAGATGGTTGATGAGGAATGCTTTAGCACAGTATAGCACAAGGAGAATTTCCCTCACTGTCCTTCCCTGTCCCTAGAAACAAGGATTATCACAGTGAAAGAAACTGACAGTCTTCCTACCTATAGTTTTCTGTCCCTAGAAAAAATGTTTTTTTAAAGATGGTTGATGATCAATGCTTTAGCACACTATAGCACAAGGAGAATTTCCCTCACTGTCCTTCCCTGTCCCTAGAAACAAGGATTATCACAGTGAAAGAAACTGACACTCTTCCTACCTATAGTTTTCTGTCCCTAGAAAAAATGTTTTTTTAAAGATGGTTGATGATCAATGCTTTAGCACACTATAGCACAAGGAGAATTTCCCTCACTGTCCTTCCCTGTCCCTAGAAACAAGGATTATCACAGTGAAAGAAACTGACACTCTTCCTACCTATAGTTTTCTGTCCCTAGAAAAAATGTTTTTTTAAAGATGGTTGATGATCAATGCTTTAGCACACTATAGCACAAGGAGAATTTCCCTCACTGTCCTTCCCTGTCCCTAGAAACAAGGATTATCACAGTGAAAGAAACTGACACTCTTCCTACCTATAGTTTTCTGTCCCTAGAAAAAATGTTTTTTTAAAGATGGTTGATGATCAATGCTTTAGCACAGTATAGCACAAGGAGAATTTCCCTCACTGTCCTTCCCTGTCCCTAGAAACAAGGATTATCACAGTGAAAGAAACTGACACTCTCCCTACCTATAGTTTTCTGTCCCTAGAAAAAATGTTTTTTTAAAGATGGTTGATGATCAATGCTTTAGCACACTATAGCACAAGGAGAATTTCCCTCACTGTCCTTCCCTGTCCCTAAAAACAAGGATTATCACAGTGAAAGAAACTGACACTCTTCCTACCTATAGTTTTCTGTCCCTAGAAAAATGTTTTTTTAAAGATGGTTGATGATCAATGCTTTAGCACACTATAGCACAAGGAGAATTTCCCTCACTGTCCTTCCCTGTCCCTAGAAACAAGGATTATCACAGTAAAACACACTGACACTCTCCCTACCTATAGTTTTCTGTCCCTAGAAAAAATGTTTTTTTAAAGATGGTTGATGAGGAATGCTTTAGCACAGTATAGCACAATGAGAATTTCCCTCACTGTCCTTCCCTGTCCCTAGAAACAAGGATTATCACAGTGAAAGAAACTGACACTCTCCCTACCTATAGTTTTCTGTCCCTAGAAAAAATGTTTTTTTAAAGATGGTTGATGATCAATGCTTTAGCACACTATAGCACAAGGAGAATTTCCCTCACTGTCCTTCCCTGTCCCTAGAAACAAGGATTATCACAGTGAAAGAAACTGACACTCTTCCTACCTATAGTTTTCTGTCCCTAGAAAAAATGTTTTTTTAAAGATGGTTGATGATCAATGCTTTAGCACACTATAGCACAAGGAGAATTTCCCTCACTGTCCTTCCCTGTCCCTAGAAACAAGGATTATCACAGTAAAACACACTGACACTCTCCCTACCTATAGTTTTCTGTCCCTAGAAAAAATGTTTTTTTAAAGATGGTTGATGATCAATGCTTTAGCACACTATAGCACAAGGAGAATTTCCCTCACTGTCCTTCCCTGTCCCTAGAAACAAGGATTATCACAGTAAAACACACTGACACTCTCCCTACCTATAGTTTTCTGTCCCTAGAAAAAATGATTTTTTAAAGATGGTTGATGATCAATGCTTTAGCACACTATAGCACAAGGAGAATTTCCCTCACTGTCCTTCCCTGTCCCTAGAAACAAGGATTCGCACAGTAAAACACACTGACACTCTCCCTACCTATCCTTCTCTTTCCCTAAACTAAAGGAATCCAGGTTAAGCAAGAAAAAAAAAATGTCACTGTCCCTGCCTATGCTTCTCTTTCCCTGCTCCGGAACACACTACACTAGGCCGCCGTGCTGGCGGCCTTTTATAGTGTGGGGCGTGTACTAAACACCCTCAGCAATAATTGGCCACAGGCATCCTGCCTGTGGCCAATCATTGCTCTCCTCGCTGCCGGCGCTGTGATTGGCCAAGCATGCGGGGTCACAGTGCATGCTTGGCCAATCACAGCGCCTGGATGACACTGCGATGGCGTAGTGCATTGTGGGCCGTTCGCGTCACTCGAATTAGGCGCGAACGGCCTAAATCGTTCGATCTTCGTCGAACGATCGAACAGCCGATGTTCGAGTCAAACGTATGTTCGACTCGAACACCGAGCTCATCCCTAATGCTGAGAATGTCCCCTTTGTCCTCATGCATGCTGGAAGCTTTTAAATGCCCCTTTTTTCTCCTCCATGCATATTTCCCTTCACTAACCTCTCCAGCAGGGGCGTCTGTTGCTCCAAATGTTTGGGGGTCCAACCCCAATTTTAGGAAATAAACGTCCTCCTTTTTAGCGACTGTGTCTATTAAACGCCACCAGTTGCCCCTTCCAATGCAGCCATTTTGTCACCTCCAATGCAGCCATTTTGTCCCCTCCAATGCAGCCATTTTGTCCCCAGCCCTGCACTTACCTTCTTCTGGTCAGCGCCATCCTTCTTCTGTCCTTGATGTCTTTTCCTGCCCTCGATGTTGCATCAGCCAATCATGTAACCGTAAAACAGACTCGGTGAACATGATTGGCAGAGCAGCCTGTCAGTGTTTACCCAAGGAATGTCCCCCCCCCTGCATCCCCTATTTTACTTTTATCAAGCCAATTACATCCCTCAGGCTGGATTTTGAAAGCCTATTTGCCCCCCTGTTTCTGATATGCAATTTTCACCCCCTAAATGCCTCAGTTATTCATATGGCCGTCGCTCAACAGGGGGCCATCCACCTGAATAGTGGGCGGCATTGACAATACATAGGTTCATGCAAGGCATGAACCTATGTATTGTTCTGAGTGACGGGCACAGGTGAGAGGGGGCAGTGCTCCAGCGCCCATTCTGGACGCACCGCCACTGCAATGCTATCCTGTGGCCAAACACATCTACCCCCCCCAAATGTTGTTAGAATGGACCATCACAGGGGGTGATGAATATGAAACATGAGCCTTCCATTATACTTATTAAAAACACCTTAAACTGAGATTTTTATTGATGTTGGCCTCTAATGTATTTTCTTATAATCTGCTTGCAATGTTCTATTTAAAATTTGTAATTTTTTTTCATCTTGTTTGACTCCCCAGCTTCCTTCCACGCCACAGGAATGCCAGACTGTGGCATCGGAGTTTGCCACGCGGTGGGACTTCCCCAACTGCGGTAGTGCCATAGACGGGAAGCACGTCCGCATCGTGCCGCCACCCCGTTCTGGGTCCTACTACTTCAATTACAAGAGGTTTCATAGCATTGTGCTGATGGCGGTGGTGTCAGCACGGTATGAATTCCTCTATGTTGATGTAGGGAAGAATGGCCGGATGTCCGATGGGGGATCCTTCATCTAGACGGAGTTTGCCCTCCGTCTCCAGAGTGACGACCTTGCATTGCCACCGGATGCAGGGAATGTTGAAGGACTCCCCTTTGTTTTTTTGGCTGATGAAGCCTTCGGACTTGGACCGCACCTCATGAGGCCATTTCCACAGAGGACCCTGACCCCAGAGAAGAGGGTATTCAATTACCGGCTGGCCAGGGGCCGAAGAGTCGTTGAAAATGCCTTCGGCATAATGGCCAGCCGGTTCCGCCTTTTTATGACTCCCATCCACTTGGCGGAGTACAAGATAAACTATGTCGTTTTATGCTGCTGTGTGCTCCATAATTTTCTGTGCCGAAAATCAAGTACTTATATGGCCTCAGTATTGCCCGAGGCTGGACTTTCCCATGCCAATACCCTGCCTTGGCCTCGAATCTGCCCGTCCTGGCTTGCCCCCCCAAAATGCCCTGAGGTTCGGGAGAAATATATGGACTATTTCACGAGTAGGGGGGCAATTCCTATGCCAGGCCATGACTAAAGAATTGTGCATAAAAAACTCATTAAAATTCTTTTTTAATCTGGTAACTTTGTTTGTTTCCTGTCTCCTAGTTTGTCTTAGTGCATTTGTAGTGGCAATTGTTTTTTCCTTTAGTAAATAACAACCATTTCACTATGCAACCCAAAAAAATACACAAATAAGGTTAGAGCGTATTTGAAAAAGAAGCTACACTTTGTTGGTGTTCAAATATTTTGCTCTGTGCACATTCACACACATGGTAATTATTATTTTTTTTGTTGTTTTTTGGCTGGCCACAAACCGGCAATTGTTTTCTTATGAAAATACAAAACCATTAGTTGCATTCTAAAAAGTACAACATTGGATACCTCTGAGCAATATGAGACATTCACTTACACAAACTATGTCTCTATGTGCCCGTCCTAATATGGGGTATTGGCACCCCTTGCCCAGCCAAAAATTGAATATGCACACATTTTGAAGTAATTTCCAATAGGGATTTTAGACTCCTGATCCCTATTGACAACATGTGCCATCTGCCATCAGGGGTGATCAATGGACGTGTTTTGTGGGTGCAACCCCTTCTTCAGTTCACCTACTTTAGATACGAGGAAGGGGTTGCACCCCCAAAAGCCGTACATGGATATCCCCTGATGGCAGATGGCACATGTTGACACACTGTGTGCATATTCAATTTTTGGCTGGTTTGATTGTCAAAAATACATTAAAAGGGTGAATAACAAACTGAAAACAAAAATGGGGGTTTTGAGGCCTTATTCAATTCTCCTCAAAACATCTAGAATGTCTTTAAAGGTTTGATCCATCACATGAATTCTTTGTTTAATTCTGTCCAGTTCTGTGCTACATTCCATCACTTGCTGTATTATTCGTAGGGCACTGTCAGCAGAGAAACGTGTACTATCTTTCACCACAACATTTACATCCCCTAAAATATAAAAAAATAAGGTATTATAACTCTGCAGGCCTACATCTCTTACCTGAAGCTGTGGTGACAGATACTGACCTGTTGTGGTGACCAGTTCCACCACGTCATCCACTTCTCCTTCCTGCACTTCTCCTTCCTCCACCTCTTCAACTTCCTCAACACCCTCAGGTTGTGGGTCTTTGTGAGGTTGGGGTTGTTTTGAATCTGTGGGTTTCATGTGCTCCCTGGAGTGTTCTCCTCCCAGTCTTCTCTCCCCTATGAGAATCAAAAAAAAGGTCTAGTTATCACAGAAATTTTATCTAAAAAATAAAAACAGGCTAAATTGATTGGAAGTGGGGTACAAGTGTCTGTTTGTGCAGAATTTCCACATGAAGACATTATTTTTTCAAAAAAATATGTTTAGTATTCACCTTTGGCTGTCAATTTTGAGACATGGAGGCACCACAAAATTTCACTGATGCACCTGTGTGGGACACCCAAAAAAGGCGGTTCTGGTGGGCCACACTATAGAGCTCAAAAGTACAGATGTGGAACCAGCTGCTGAGTGTCCTCTCCTTTACACTGATTAAAAAGTTTGCATTTCATTCTCTTTACAAACACATCATCTTGCCAACAATGTAAGAACCACAATTTTATCAAAACAGGCAGATGTCTAATTCAATTTGAGCCTGAAATATAATCAAAAAACGAGGATAGTGACCGAACGATGTGTCTGTAACGAACGCTTACTGTGCCCAACAAAGTTCAAAATATTACATTTTGGAAGGGAGTACACTTGTAAAATAAATAAACTTGGAGCAACATGTAAGTTGATAAATACATTAATAGCATTAAAGTTTCCAAAGTACTTACTTTTTCCTAGCATTCTCTTAATGCTCCTTAACTGCTCCGGCTCCCTCAGTTTGAGGTCTGACCACCTCTTTCTGAGCTGCTCATTTGAGCGTTTCACCCCAAAATTCTTCTTCAGACTCTTCACGACTTTCTTCATGATTTTGGCCTTCCTTCTATTAGGTTTGCTATACGGCCCATGCTTTGCGTCATAATCCGACTTTAGCAAGATGTCCACCATCTCCGCCATCTCCCCATAAGACATATTAGATGCCTTGAATCTCCTCCTTGATCGTGACGTTTCCTCAGTCTCCGGGCTTGTCTCCTCCTCGTTATTTGAGGAATTATCAGACACCTGCTGTAAATCCGCCATATCTGTCTGTGCGCCGAAAGAGAAGGGGCGGGGAAAAGATGTTAGTTAGAACATCATGGGCGGGCGACGTGTGCGGAGCGACGTGTGCGTAGTTTGACGCATGCGTGGTGTATATATAGCAAACACAGATGTGACTATACTACGTTCGGTGTGCGGAGAGAGGAGTTCAAGTGACGGACGTGCGAACGAAGGTATGTGAATTTGTGACTTTGAAAATTTGTTGCCCTATACTGTCTTGAGAATGTTGGAGGATATATATGGTGAATAAGATTTTAAGGAGGTTAGACTGTGTGCCTCACATTAGTTATATAATTTTTTTTTTTACTTGCAGAGCCAATATGAATGTCTTTATTAGCGACAAAGAATTCCTTGCGGAATTTATAGACCGGGTAAGGGAGTTGCCCGCTCTGTGGGAAACCAAAAACCCCATACATAAAAAAAAGTGTGAGAAAAGCAGTGCTGGAGACCCTGCTCCCATTTGTGCATACCAAGGTGCCCACAGCCACAGCAAAACAGATGGACACTAAAATTGGGAGCTTGAGAGGCACATACAGGACTGAACGCTCTAAGGTCCTGGCTTCTCAGAGGTCAGGAGCAGCAGCAGATGATGTGTATGTCCCAAATTTGTGGTACTACAGCAGGATGTCCTTTCTGGATGACCACATTGAGGCAAGGCCATCACTCTCCACTCTTCCCCCCAGACTTCCCTGCAGCCAACCTGAGCCTTCTCTGGAGCAAGAGGAGGCAGCCATCCTGGATGAACCTGATTTGGCCATCTGGAGCCAGGTATAGTATTTATAGAAAATGTATTGGGATAAACCTAATGTTTGAAAAATATGTCAAGATGACAAACATAAACTATTTTGTGTTCCACACGTAAAATCAAGATCTGTAGACATTAGTCTTGCCTAAATTGGGTGCTAAATAGTCAATCTGATGTAGTTGTAAATGTTTGGAAATTTATTCTTGATTTACATTCAAATTGCTACAATCTGGATCTGAAAGTTGTATGAAAATAATAAACCAAAATATTAAACTATGTCCCTTTTTCATACACAGGATGAAATCAGCCAGGAGGAGGGTCAGGAAACTGTCAGGCAGGAGGAGGCAGGGCCCACTGTGAGCCAGGAGGAGGCAGGGCCCACTGGCAGCCAGGAGGTGGCAGGGCCCAGTGGCAGCCAGGAGGTGGCAGGGCCCAGTGGCAGCCAGGAGGTGGCAGGGCCCAGTGGCAGCCAGGAGGTGGCCGGCCCGAGGAGAACCACAAGATCACAGGTGCCTCCCATCCGACTTCCAAAAAGAAGCAGGAGAGACAGGACCACGATTGAGGCAGCAATGGCCCTTATTCGAGAGGCCCATGCCACCCTCCAGGAGCCTACATCCCCTGAAGAGGCCATTGCCGGCCTAGTGGAGGCCAAGTTCAAGGTGATGAGCATGGAGCAATGCCTCCTATGCGAGCCCCTGCTCATCACCTTGCTGAACAAGGGGGTGATGGAGAAAATTACCCCCAATACGGCCATATGTGAGGTGGCACAACTATCCCAACCTCAACCTCCTCCTCCACCTCCACCTTCTTCTTCTGCCCCACCCCCTTCTCCTCCACCTCCTCCTCCTCCTGACAGGAGTACCCCTCCAGTGGCCCAGCCTCCAGCCACACGAAGAAGGAAGGCTGCAGGGAAGGCTTCAGGGAAGGCTGCAGGGAAGGCTGCCAAGAAGACGAGGAAGTGATGGCCTTGCTTCATTGTGGTCGGATAGAAGGCAGCCTATTGTAGTACCACACACTTGGGACATATATATCACCTGCTGCTGTTCCTGACCTCTGGGAGGCCAGCATCAGATTGTGCTCAGAACCGTTGGCCTTCTCAAGCTCCCAATTTTAGTGTCCACACAGGGTTGATGTGTGCTCTGGGGTCCCATGGATGCACAAATTGCAGCAGGTTCTCCAGCGCTGCCTTCTCTTTTTTTTTAAAAAACATGAATAAATGTTATTTTTGTTTAAGTTCATACTTGACTATGTTTATTTTTTCAATTTTTTAATTTAGCTTTGGAGTAAGCAGATACATTTGACAGCCAAAAAAAGGGACAGATAACAACCCCCCAAAAAACAATAAAATAATAATGTAAAAATTATAGGGTGTAAAATTTACAATTAAAAAAAACAAATATACAATGGGAGATCACTAGCAAAACTTTGCCAAATTAAAATTAACATCTGTTAGAAAAATCTAAAACAGTAAAAAATATTCCGAAGATCTTGCACGATATAATACACCTAAATCTTCTTAAGAGCAGCATGAAAAAGGTTAAAAAAAACATAGTCATAACTCTGTGTGAATATCAGCAGCAAAAGAAGTTCATTCGTTTTGATTAATGTAACATTCTAAAGAAGATTTCAATGCACAACATTTAAACGATGCAATAATTTAGAGCGTGACGAATGTGCTATCTCCATTACGAAGGCTTGATTTAGCTGAAGATGCGCTCCCGTCTCATACTTGATTCTGAGCATGCGCGCTTTTGGAAGAGTCGTAAAAGCATACACACGAACCATTTTTTCGTCACAAAACAGGCCGACGAGAAACACGACGAGAAAATCTTGAATCCTGACGAGAAAATAGAGAGCAGGTTCTCTATTTTCTCGTCGAGATTCACGGCAGTTTTCTCGTCGTAAAACCATACACACGAACGGTTTTCTCGACAAGAAAGCTCTCGTGGCACTTTTCTTGCCGGTTTTGGACGAGAAACTCGGTCGTGTGTACGAGGCTTTAAAGAAGAAAAGTGAATAGACACAGTCCACTTCAGATTTCTGGGTTGATTTGAAACCTTTCTTTGTTTGTAAAAACAAGGTTTTGAGTCATGACCAAATGGAGAAATTGCTTCCTGTTATATTTAAAATACACAGAATACTAGCATAAGAGTATAGGCCATTTTAAGAAAAATAGAGCAATGCAAGGTAATTAGAAATGTTATTATCAAAATGTCTTCCATGTCATGAAAAAAAATCCTAGGTTTGTGATATGTAAAATGCATAATTAAATGAAGGTATATCTTAACCGCTTAACGACCGCTCACGGCATATATACGTCGGCAGAATGGCTCGTACAGGCACAATCACGTTCCTGTACGTCCCCTTTAACTGCCTGCCACGTGGTCGCGCGCGCGCCGCCGGTGGCGCGCTTGTGACCCTGCAGTCATCCCCGTGAGTCGGACCGCGGGTCCCCCAGACTGGATCGCTGCGGGGATTCCCGCGATCGTCTCACGGAGGGATGGAGCGGGGAGATGTTATTGTAAACACAACATCTGCCCGCTCGCCAACTGACACTGTCACGATCTCCGCTCTGTGTAATTAGAGCGGAGATCGGTGACGTGTCACTCGTAGCCACGCCCCCCCTCAGTTTGAATCACGCTATAAAAAAAAAAAAATCGCAATAAGCGTTTGATTGGTTTGCGCAAAAGTCATAACGTCTACAAAATAGGGCATAGTTTTATAGCATTTTTATTAATATTTTTTTTTTTACTAGTAATGGCGGCGATCAGCGATTTTTATTGTGACTGCGACATTATGGCGGACACATCGGACACTTTTGACACCATTTTGGGACCATTGAAATTTTTACAGCGACCAGTGCTATAAAAATGCACTGGTTACTGTTAAAATGACACTGGCAGGGAAGGGGTTAACACTAGGGGGCGAGGAATGGGTTAAATGTGTAACCTGGGAGTGATTACTACTGTATGTGGGAGGGGACTGACTGGGGGAGGTGACCGATCTGTGTCCCTATGTACAAGGAACACAGTATCGGTCCACTCTCCCTGACAGGACGTGGATCTCTGTGTTTACACACAGAGATCCACATCCTTGTCTGTGTATCGGCTGATCGCGGGTACCTGGCGGACATCGCGGCCGCCAGGCACACGCATCGGCATCTCAGTGATGCGCCGGGCGCGCGCCGCCGGCAACGCTGGCGCGCCCCCCAGTGGCCGGAATAGCCGAGGCCGTCTATTGACGGCCTCCTGGATTTATAGATTCCCCTTGAGGCCGTCATTTGTACATGGCCCGGCTCTCAAGTGGTTGAGATAAAAGTACATTTTTTCCTAAAGTTCATTCAGACAAGTTAAGACAGGTTTTACATTGTTATATGTATTTTTTTAAATCATTTCACATATATGATTGAATTGAAGTTAGGAAACCTATTTTATGTTTAGATTTTGACAAGGTTATTTGAAAGGTTGTATGGATTATAGATTTATGCTAAACACAATTTGGAGGGAAAGTATGGAACATATATTTCTGAAGTGACATCCATACTAAAAAAAAAAAAAAAAAATGTACGACAGTGTTTCATTTATGAATTAATTATTAAGGGGATTGATTATTTGGTAAAAGAAAAAGAAAAAAATAAGGGTGAAAATATTTTTATGGTAAACGGACCAAAAGGTTTACCAAGTTTACTTTCCCTTATATAGAATCAAAATGGAAAATATATTCAAACCAATTATCTTAGGATCTAAAAAGCATGTATGGATACGAATGTGATGCATTTGAGGTATAAATGGATTAAGATAAGAAAATTATTAAGATTGCTTAATCAATCATTTTGAGAGGGAAATGTTAGAAGCCTTCCTTAATCTAATATCTAATATTTATCAATTAACATTACTAACATATGTATGAATGGGTTGGGTCTTTATAGTATGATTGAGTTGTATATATTTACTGTATCTCTTCTAGATTTGGAAAAGTAACAAATACGATTTTACAGTCTGTGCCTCCTTTCTGTCCTTTCGTTCCCCCGTTGCAAATGGGATATGTAGGGGTTTGAGTTAAGAATATTAGTTCTCTTATACTGTAATATTTCTTGATTAGGATATGAATAAGAATAAGGGCTTTTCAACGAATATATACATATATTGGCATACAGTATGTATTATTTGATTTAGATGATAAATAGTTAGAATTGATTTTTATAGACTTAAGCCCTGTACACACGATTGGATAACCTATGGATTTTCGTCCGATCCGATGAAACGGTTTTTCATCAGTCTTGGCCACACACCATCAGTTAAAAAACCGACGGCAAGAAAATGACGGCACGTACAAAACGTACGACGCGCTATAAAAGGGCCGAACAAATCTAATGGCGCCACCCCTTGGGCTGCTTTTGCTGATTTCGTGTTACCGCGTGTTAGTAAAAGTTTGGTGAGAGCCGATTCGCGCTTTTCAGTCTCCGTGCTTTGCAGATCGTTTCCTGGTGTTCAGTTTGTGCTTGTGGGTTTGTATTTGTGATTCAGTGCGTGCAGTCAGGTCGTTACTGCCTTGCAGTGCCTTCTTGGCCGTTCGTTTACTGTTTTTCAGGTTGTTCTTCTCAGGCCTTGCTGTTCCACGGTGCGTTCTGTTTGAGTGCGTTCTGACCAGCCGACCGGTTTAAAACCATGTTTGAAGTGCGTTCTCGTTCTCGAGCTCGTGCTGGCTTTGGGCTTGGTGTTGCAGTTAACACTGTAACCCGAGTTCAGTCTGTGAACAGGGTGAGGAGGAGTTCATGGACTAAGAATTGGTTGCTCCAGCGGGACCAATTCTCTCATATGCCTCTGCTGCGGGAAATCCATGAGAATAATCCTAATGATTTCAGGAATTATCTCAGGATGACGGACCCCGTATTTCACCGTCTGTTGGATTTGCTGTCCCCCTATATAACGAGGCAGGACACTGTGATGCGCCAGGCCATCACTGCCGAGCAGAGGCTTATTGCCACGTTGAGATACCTGGCGACTGGGAGAAGCTTGCAGGACCTCAAGTTCTCAACAGGCATCTCCCCCCAGGCTCTCGGGATCATTATCCCTGAGATGTGTTCGGCCATCATTCAGGTCCTGCAGAAGGACTATATGAAGGTAATTTTGCTCCTTTAACCTCACATTATATGTTTTGATTGTTTTAGAATCTTCTTATTTTTTCCCTCCTAACCCAAATTTGCCTGTTTGTAATATCCTGGTAATGTCCCCATTTTCCCCATGCATGTTTTTACCTGTAAAGGCCTTTTTGGGCCCTACATGCCTATTTCCCTTCACTAACCTCTCCAGCATGCTATCGTGGGCGCAAACCCAGCTAGCCTTCTATTTTCCTTTTCCTTTTTTGGGGGTCATTGCCCGCGTAGTTTGATAAAACCCTCCGCCCCCCCCCCTAAAGATGTAAAAAAAAATTAGTTCTCAATCAAGCTCAGCAGAGTGGTAGAGCCTTTTTTTGGATCCCCCCCAATCACCTTAGGCCCCCCCCTTAGATTATTTTAGAATGTCCACTCAGCGGGGGTGAGGCATCTGCTAAGTGGGCCTTTGTTTATTGGTAGGAAAAACTCCCTTAAATAATAATGTTACAATGATGTTGGTCAACAATGTTTTTGCGTGTAATCTGCTTGCACTGTAAACATAAACCGTACTAATGTCTTCTTTTTGTTTGACTCCACAGTTCCCTAGCACACCACAGGAATGGCTGACTGTGGCCTCCCAATTTGCCCAGCGGTGGGATTTCCCCAACTGCGGAGGGGCAATTGATGGGAAGCACGTCCACATAGTGCCGCCACCCCGTTCGGGGTCATACTATTTTAACTATAAAGGTTTCAATAGTATTGTGTTAATGGCGGTGGTGTCGGCACGGTACGAGTTCCTATATGTGGACGTGGGGAAGAACGGCCGGATGTCCGATGGCGGAGCATTCGCAGAGACGGAGTTCGCTCACCGTCTGCAGGCTGGGGGTCTTGCACTGCCTCCAGATGCAGAGAACGTGGAAGGGCTACCGTTTGTTTTCATTGCGGATGAAGCTTTTGGACTAGGACCACACCTCATGCGGCCATTTCCCCAACCCACCCTCACCCCGGAGAGGAGGGTTTTTATTTACCGGCTGGCCAGAGCCCGGAGAGTTGTGGAGAATGCCTTCGGGATAATGGCCAGCCGGTTCCGCCTGTTCCAGACAGCTATAAATTTGGCGGATTATAAACTCAACAACATTGTCTACTGCTGCTGCTTGTTGCACAATTTTTTACGGAAATTCTCCACAAATTATGTGTCATCAGTTGGGCCTGAGGCCAGTCCCTCTGAACTGATAAATCTGACCGGCCTCAGCACTGCCCGTACTGGCTTGGCCCCCCAAAGTGCCCGTGAAGTACGTCAGAAATACGTAGAGTACTTCACGGGTAGGGGGGCCATCGCAATGCCAGACCACATCTGACCTTTGATTTTACCTTTTTAAAATAAACAAAAATATTTGATTTACTACAAACTTGTGTTGTCATTCTTTTATTTGTGGTTTATGTGTCTCCCAGGTTCTAGTAGTGCCAAGTGTATTTGTCCTTAGTAAATAGCCTCCAATCTCAGAGGTAAAAAACACTCTTTTTGCATCTTCAGAACTGCTATTGAGCATATAAAGAACAAGGCACACCTTTTTTAGACTTCCCAAATGTTTTTATTGATTGCACCACAGTTTTGTTTTTTTTTCGAAATATTTTTATTTTTATTTTGTGCGGCTTTTTTTTGCAGAAACATGCATGGGTCAAAAGCCAAATTGTTTTTATCTGAAAAAGTAATAAAATAACACAGTGAAAAATACAAACAGGAGATGGGGTGATGTTACCCCTGATCCATCCCAAATGTGAAGAACCACACTTTCTTTTTGGGGCTCAAATGGGTATCTTCAACATGATCCCATGGCTAGGGTAAACATGTGCTATCTGCCATCATGGGGGATCAATGGATGTGCTTTGGGGGTGAAAACCCTTCCTCTCCCCTACTTGAGGAGGGAGGAAGAGGTTGCACCCCCAAAACAGGGACATAGATATCCTGTGACGGCAGATAGCACATGTTGAGTCTTCAGTGTGTGCATCCTCACATTTGGGCTGGTGGAAATCCCATAGAAATTTTCCGACGCATAACAAAACACACAAAAAGGGGGGGTTCACACTATTCAGCCCAAAATATCTATCATGTTTTTATATTTTTGCTCAATCACAATCATTCTCTTTCTCATAATGTCCATTTCGCTACTGCATTCCATGATTTCCAGAATGATTATTTTGGCGCTGGCACTCGAGAATGGAGGATTTGGACTTCCTGACACACCCCCACGTTCAGTCCCTAAAAAGAAACAAATATTTTTAAACTATGCAGGCCTACATCAGGATTTACCTTGAAGTTGTGGTGACAGACACTGACCTGTTGTGCTGATAAGCTCCACCTCTCCTTCCTCCACCTCTCCTTCCTCCACCTCCCCTTCCTCCACCTCCCCTTCCTCCACCTGCTGAACTTGGTCTGCTTTGGGATCTTCGGGGAGTTTCTGTGGTGTTGGGTTCCTCATCTCCTGAGCATGGTGTCCTCCCACTCTCCTCTCCGCTATGGGAATAGCAAAAAAAATGTATCCTTTAGCACACAGACTTTTTAGGCCTGAAAATGGATTCTCAATGTTTTAAAGTGGGGTCCAATTGATATTTGGCCCTGAGTTTCAAGATGAACATATGAGATCTTGCAAACTCAACAAAGCAACATGTTATTTTGGAGGACACTCAGAAATACACTTGGATAACCACCAAGGTATCCACTGGACCACCTGTGTGTGACACCGTTAAGAAATTTGGTCATGTGGCCCAGAGTATAGTATCTTGATGAAGAACAAAAAAGAGTACACAACTGCTGGAGTGTCATCTCCTTTACCCAGAATACAGTTTATCCTTTCATTCACATTCTACATTTCCTTACAACACATCATCTAGCCAACAATGTGTAGATAAACATTGTTGAAGTAAAATGAGGCATGCCCACATGTAGTTTACGTGGATATGTGCCAAACATGTTTGGGGGAAGAGCAGCAATTATTTTTTCCACACATTTAGCAAATAAGTGGACTCTCCACTTAACATAAAAGTTGAGATTTTAAAATGTTAAACCAGTCAAGCCAAGCACATGTTGCAAAACATGGAAGAATACATATTACAATGTGAAAGAACACAGTAAAATATACTTACTTTTTTCAATGCTTTTTATAAGCTTCCTATACTGCTCCGGCTCCCTGAGCTTCAGGTCTGACCACCTTTTACGGAGTTGTTCCTTGGATCTCCTGACCCCATATTTTTTATAGAGAGTCTTCGCCACTTTGTCCATAATTTGTGACTTCCGGAGATTAGGGGTGTCGTATGGGCCATGCTTGCCATCGTAATCCTTCCTCCACAGAATGTCCACCATCTCCGCCATCTCAGAAAAAGACATATTAGTCACCTTGTATCTTTTTTTACTGGATCGGGACGTTTCCGCCTCCGGGCTTTCCTCGTCGGTAATTTCAACGAAAGAAGCCACCTGTGTCTGCGACATGTCGCCGTCTCACACTGTGCGCCGATCGTTAAGGGGCGGGGAAATGCTGAAAAAGTCCGTCATGGGCGGGCGACGAGGGCGGAGTTACACGCATGCGCAAGGTATAAAAAGGGGAAAGAAGTTATTAGGGATGCACGGAGTAAGGACGACCGGAAGTGAACAAACGAAGTGAACTAAGGTAAGAAGGGAACTCGGGCCTGCAGTGGCCTATAATGGTTCATGATTGTAAAGGGCAATATTGTGATAAGTTGAGGAGAATCAATTCTGATCCTTTTCTTTTTTTTCCTTTTTTTTTTACTTGCTGATCCAAAAAGATGCATAAACTACGAGAGCCGGAGGTGATGCTGACTTTTATTGAAAAATATAAGGAACAGCGCAACCTGTGGGAACTGAAACACCCTGCGTACCACAAGAGTGATGTACGTCGGGCAACTATTACCAAATTAGCAGAGGATATGAAGCCATGGATCCCAGATGCAGACTACACTATGATCAATAATAAAATCAACAACCTGCATAATTCCTATAAAAAAAAAATACAAGGAAGTGCGCCAGTCAAAGAGATCAGGAGCAGCAGCCGACGATGTAGTAAAGCCCAAGCTGTGGTACTACAGACATCTTCAATTTCTGGATGACCAGATCGAGGCCAGGGAATCTATTTCCAGCCTTCCCTCAACCCTTCCTTCCACCCTTCCCTCCAGCGTTCCTTCCACCCTTCCCTCCACCCCTGCAGAGGCAGAGGAGGAGCCTCCCGAGCTAGAAGAGCCAGATCTTCACATCTTCAGCCAGGTATAGTATTTTTGATCATAATTATTGTCCACTAAGTAATATTGTGTTGAACTGTTTGGATTAGCCATAAATGATATCACCCCCCCGCCCCCAAAAAACAAAAAAAAACAGTAATGAGATCAAAATTGTGTGTGATAGATTCCCCAAATAATCCAATTTTTCATTTTATTTTAAAAACAGGATGAGGCAAGCCAGGAGGAAGAGGGTCAGGAGTGTGGCAGGCAGGAGGAGGCAGGGCCAAGTGGGACTCAGCAGGTCCCCAGGCCTAGTGGCAGCACCGTCTCCCAAGTGGCTCCCCTCCACGTCAGACCGCCAAAACAACGGCGGATGACACAAGTGGAGGAGGAGTCACTAAAGATGATTCAGGAGGCTTCTGCCATTATGAGGGCCCCCCTCAACCCTACGGAGGGCTTTAGCACCTATCTGGCGGATAAGTTGCTCAGAATGGAGGCGGGACAACGGGCCCTTTGTGAGCACCTCATATATATGGCCGTACACATGGGGGCGAGGGGGCTGCTGACTGAGGCCACCCATATCTCGCAGCAGGCCAATCCCTCTCCTCCTTCTCCTCCTCTTCCTGCCACATCACCACCCACAGTGGCCCAGCCTGCAAGGGTTGCGTGGACGGGGCCGTGGAGAGAACGCTGCAGAGAGGCGTGGAAGGAAGGCTACAGGGAAGAGCAGGAGGTGATTCCCTGGCCTCGAGCTGCTCATCCAGAAATTGAAGGTTGATGGAGTACCACAGCTTGGGATGATGTATGTCTTTGGCTGCTGCTCCTGATTTCATGCTGTTGTTGATTTTATTATTGATCATAGTCAGGTCTGCATTTGGGATCTAATGACTTGATATTCTCTGCTAATTTCTGAATAGTTGCCCTTCGGTTTTTTTTTGTTTTTTTTCCGAAATAAAGGGAAATTTGATTTCAGCCAACATACATGCCTGATGTGTTTTTTTTTGAAGTAGCAATAAGATTTCATAAATACAATGTGTAATTAACCACTTCTCTACTGTGCACGAAAACCCCCTTCCTGCCCAAGCCATTTTTCAGCTTTCAGCGCTGTCACACTTTGAATGACAATTGCGCGGTCGTGCGACGTGGCTCCCAAGCGAAATTTGCGTCCTTTTTTTCCCACAAATAGAGCTTTCTTTTGGTGGTATTTGATCACCTCTGCGGTTTTTATTTTTTGCGCTATAATCAAAAGAAGAGCGTCCAGTTTGGAAAAAAAACACTATTTTTTACTTTTTGCTATAATAAATACCCATTTTTTTTTTTAAATAAAATTTTCCTCAGTTTAGGCCGATACGCATTCTTCTACATATTTTTGGTAAAAAAAAAAAAAAAAAAAAAAATCGCAATAAGCGCGTATTGATCGGTTTGCTCAAAAGTTATAGCGTCTACAAAATAGGGGATAGATTTATAGCATTTTTTTTGTTTTTTTTTTATTAGTAATGGCGGCGATCTGCGATTTTTTATTGTGACTGCGATATTGCGGCGGACACATCGGACACTTTTGACACATTTTTGGGACCATTCACATTTATACAGCGATCCCTGCTATAAAAATGCATTGATTACTGTATAAATGTGATTGGCAGGGAAGGGGTTAACCACTAGGGGGCGGGAAGGGGTTAAATATGTTCCCTCAAAGTGTTCTTACTGTGGGGGGAGGGGACTGACTGGGGGAGGTGACCGATGGTTGTCCCTATGTACAAGGGACACACCATCGGTCCCCTCTCCCTCACAGGACGTGGATCTCTGTGTTTACACACAGAGATCCACTTTCCTGCTCGTTTCCCGGGCAATCGCGGGTGCCCGGCGGCAATCGCGGCCGCCGGGCACGCGCACCGGGGCCTTGTGAACGCGCCTCCTAGCTCGTTTTAAAGGGAGGACGTCATATGACGTCCTCCCAGAACGAGAGTGTCCTCCGCCCGCCGTCTATTGACAGTGGGCGGGGGACAAGTGGTTAATAACAAGGGACACCAACCTCCATGAGTAAAAAATAAAAAAAATATGTTGTTCGGAGAAATTGACACACCAAAAAATGCACAACAAATTTAAAGACAAAAAACAAAAAAAAGGTGTAATTTGTGAGGTCGGCCTTGAAGAATTAAACTAATTATTCCTAAGATCACAAGAAAGAAGAAAGACATACGTTTCTCAGAACTCATGAGAAAGATCTGCTGCCGAAATGACATTTTAAAGACCGTTCTAAAGCAAAAAAACATGCGCTGCATTAAACGAAGCAATAACTTGCAGAATGACGAATGTGCTCTCTCCATTAGGAACGCTAGTTTTACCAGAACAAGCGCTCCCGTCTCCTAATTCAGTCTGAGCATGCGTGGGTTTTTTAACCGATGGACTTGCCCATAGACGATCGGAAATTCCCATCGGTTTTTTATCCATCGGAAAATTTTAAAACAAGTTCTATTTTTTCCAACCGATGGAAAAAAGACCGATGGGTACCATACACGATCGGTTGGTCTGATGAAAACCATCCATCGGACGGTTTTCATCAGTCAGGCCTCGTACACACGACCGATTTTCTCGGCAAGAACCAGCAAGAAACTTGCTGGCAGAGAGGTCTTGCCGAGAAAATCGGTCGTGTGTACGCTGCTAGCGGGTTTCTCGTCGAGAAAACAGACAAGAAACCTCGACGAGAAAATAGAGAACCTGCTCTCTATTTTCTCGTCGAGATTCTCCTCGGCATGTTTCTCGACGAGAAAAGTGAGTGTGTGTACACTTACCTGTCCGCCTGGAAGCCCGCGCATGTTCGAAATGAATTCGACGCATGCGCGGTAGCTTCCTAGGCATACGTAGGGTATACCAAGATGGCGGCGACGGCATCGAATGTGACGAGCGCATGCTCGACGTAGTCGATGACGTCACCGCGTACACTCCTTTCAAAGAACCGCGGGTTCTTTGAAACGAGCGTGTGTACACTCGGCCGGGACAAGTTTCTTGTCCAAGAATCTCGTAGAAAAAAACGACATGTTTTTTTCAACGAGAATCTCGGCCGTGTGTACGAGGCCTCAGGCTTTAGTTGTTTAGATGAAAGGTACCCCTCCTCCATAAGCAGAGACATTCCTCAGGACAGAATTTCGGGAGCTAGCTTTCTGGTCAACCCCCACTATTACATCACAGGAGTAGGTGGTTGAATTGAAGCCCGTGTTTGTTGAAGTTTGTTCAATACATTTGTCAAAGACAAAACCATCCCTTTTTAGAAGGTGGGGGTTTGAATTGTGGAGTAAAAACTATGAACAAAAGAACATTTGGTCAGACTTCAGACATGAGGGAAGCTATCATTAGCTTCTTACACAGACAGACATCTGATTATATACACAATCTTCATTTCAAGAATATAACTACAATATTGATATTATTTTTACATTCTGCATTTTAACCGCTTGCCGTCCGCCGCATGAACTTATACGTCGACAGAATGGCACGGCTGGGCAAACATATATACGTCCCCTTTAATTTTCCGCCGTGTGGTCGCGCAAGCGCTGCCGGAGGCACGCTCGCAACCCTGTTGGGTCACAGAGCTGAAGAACGGGGAGATGTCAGTGTAAACACAACATCTCCCCGTTCTTCCTAGTGACATGTCACTGATCGTCTGTTTCCTCTTATCGGGAACAGTAATCAGTGACGTGTCACTCCTAGCCTTGTCCCCTAGCAGTTAGAATCACTCCATAGGACACACTTAACCCCTTCAGAGCCCCCTACAGGTTAACCCCTTTACTGCCAGTGTCATTTTTACAGTAATCAGTGCATTTTTATAGCACCGATCTCTGTAAAAATGACAATGGTCCCAAAATGGTGTCAAAAGTGTTTTATGTGTCCGCCATAATTTCGCAGTCACAATAAAAATC
The DNA here is from genome assembly GCA_029206835.1 of Rana muscosa. Taxonomy (NCBI): domain Eukaryota; kingdom Metazoa; phylum Chordata; class Amphibia; order Anura; family Ranidae; genus Rana; species Rana muscosa. The sequence continues at coordinate 179,440,040 of CM055118.1, read as the reverse complement.
GCTGATCGCCGCCATTACTAGTAAAAAAAAATATTAATAAAAATGCCATAAAACTATCCCTATTTTGTAGACGCTATAACTTTTGTGCAAACCAATCAATAAATGCTTATTGAGATTTTTTTTTAACCAAAAATATGTAGAAGAAAACGTATCGGCCTAAACTGGGGGAAAAAAATAATTTTTATATATTTTTTGGGGATATTTATTATAGCAAAAAGTAAAAAATATTGAATTTTTTTCAAAATTGTCGCTCTATTTTTGTTTATAGCGCAAAAAATAAACACTGCAGAGGTGATAAAATACCACCAAAAGAAAGCTCTATTTGTGGGGAAAAAAAGACGTCAAATTTGTTTGGGAGCCACGTCGCACGAATGTGCAATTGTCAGTTAAAGCGATGCAGTGCCGAATCGCAAAAAGTGGCCTGGTCTTTGGCCAGCCAAATGGTCCGGGGCTTAAGTGGTTAATATTGTTCTTGTAATATTTTTGATATTTTATTATTAAATCCATTTTTTGGAGTTTTTACATAAGAACTAGAAAGGACTTTCTTGGGACTCTTCTCATCAATATAAATGACATAATATCGAGAGAATATTCTTATATTCTACACCAATATAAACATATCCTCCCCCAATAAAGCTCCCCCCAGTACAGATTTCTCTCCTCCACCGTAATATAGATCTCCCTTTGCAGTACAGATTCCCATAGTACAGCTCCCACCCCAGTACAGGTCTCCCCTCAGTAAAGATCTTCCCCCCAGTATAGATCTCCCCCTCAAGAGTACAGATCCCCCAAGTACAGACCCCCCCAGTACTGATATCTCTCTGTATAGATGTCCCCCAGCACAGATCTTCCCCCAGTACAGCTGCCCCACCCCACCACTACAACTCTCCCTGTATAGGTCCCCCTCAGTACAGATCTCCCCCGTACAGATTCCCCCATATAGAATATATATCACAATACAAGGTCAGCAAAATGCTACCGTATTCCTTCAGCTGACCATCTAATTGGGGCCCAATTATTACGGTAGAGCGCACAAGGTAATTTCCCTGATGTAGGCACTGTCACTGTATTTCTTGCAGACAGCTCTGTCTTTCTTTTATCAAGGTGTAGTGCAAGGTTGGCCAGCGGCTTCTCAGCAGAGGATCAAGAGATCTCCTTCTACTTACTGACATAGTGTACCCTGGTCAGTGTCCAGATTTTCAATTAGGCAACAGGCTCAACCAGCATCCAGTGTGTTTATTGATGAATGGCTGCAACTGTTTCACTTTCACTCAGATGCAGCGGTTCGCTTGCTGCCTTAGTTTCTCTGCAAGTCATCCCAAGCTCCCCTCCTCAGCCCAGGAAAGATAAAACACTCTCCCTCCTCTCCACCACAGTGCCACTGGGAGCTGACGTATTTTCCTCTTGGAATCCACATCCAGATTAGTAAATGGAAGCTACACCTCCCACAATCCTTTACACTTCTCTGCAGAGTCTCTGGCAGGCAACATCCTCAGTGTGCCCCCAAGTGGAAGTAGGATGACTTAACAGTGGCTGCTCTATGTTCTGCAATAGTAGTCTCCTCCTGTGGCTGTGCTTGTGTGAATAACTTCTCTGTTGCAAGACAGAGATTTATTTTCCTGTCACTGTTGCAGGCTGGGCTACAAATTAAATGGGTGGGTCAGGGATAGCCAAACCGGGGCTATATGATGCTGGATGTTCTCCAGCTAGGAAATGTTGTGTCTTCTGATGCACAGTGTAAGAAGCTTGTAGTGTGCAGTGAAATGAATAAGCAATTTCAGTACAGGAGAGAAGCCCGTACAACTGTGCAAAGCTAAAGAGATCAAATTTAAAAAAAATAGTTGGACATAAAAGTTAAGCTGATTGCATTGACCTTTGGTATATATCTAAAAATTTTGAGAAAACTATAGATTTCCTATAATATGTCACAAGTTGCATCTGGAGCCCTCTCTTCCCTCCAATGTTCTATGCTGTCATGTGACATGCCAGCAATACATTGAAACAGTGATGCTGGAATCCCAGGAAAAGCTTTGGCACTTTCTCTACATGTCCAATGACAGCGTTAATCTTTTTGTGTTTCACTTTATTAATAGTATCCTCATAGTGTAGCTGACAAGTGTGGCACTAGCAGGATTAATTCTTCTGTCGCAATACACAGTGCAGATGGATTGTGCTGTCTGCATTGTCTGTGATCAAAGGAGGGGATGTGTTAGCAAAGAGCACTGATGGGATGCTAAACTGGGGCTCTACAGTCCCCAGTGTTTAACTAACGCATCTCAAAAGAAGATGTAAAAATGCCTCCATCCCTCAGCATAAACTATGTCCCTATTTAGGGATGGAAATATGTTTGAAGAAATCCTGTCACCAACACTCAACCGCACTTAAAAAAAAAAAAATATTTTCCCCATATATTCTAATGATTGGATGTTAAAGCTGACAAGTATACAATTTAATAGTAAAAGTCTTGCCTGAGAGCGCACACTGCCATTGCTTTTTGGGAACCAGAAAATCCTCATCCGTGTGCCCCTCTCATTTAGTTTCACTTTGTTATTGTGGTATGAATTTGGTTAACTTTTTGCCTTAGCTTGACCAACTGTCATTTACCTGTGCTCCTACTATTGCATTTAAACACCACATTTTTCTTTTTCGTACATCACGGGACACAGAGCGACTTAGTCATTACTAATGGGTTGTATAGTTTACCTTCAGGTGCTGGCACTGGCAACTTCCAAACCGGAAGTACCCTCCCCTATATAAGCCCCTCCCATCCGGGAGCACCTCAGTTTTTTTGCCAGTGTCTAAGGTGTTGGCCAAAGATTAACATGTGTTTTCACTGGGCTTGCGTACAGGTTCTTTTGGGCCTTAGTAAGCTGTTCCGGATCCCACCAAAAAAGCTTCATAGCTAAACGGTCGGTACCCGGGCCTTGCAGCAGAAGAGCAGGGTTTTGCCTGTAATGCCTCTCTTAGGAGGGCTGGACCCTGGGATCCAGAGCTCTGGTCATACCCACGACCAAGATGTTGTCTGTGCAGGGTGCTATACAGGTCCAGGGGAGTGGAATCCTTGGGAACCCGGTCCCTGAAGGTTTAATTACAATGCCTGCCGTGATAGGTGAAGTTTGGGCTTCTGTGGACCAAACAGAGTCCTGCGGCGGGGAACAGGTAAGTGGGGGCCCCCAGGAACTTGGTTCTATTGGGGGACCCCCAAGCCTAATTTGTCTTTCTGTCTGTTACCTAACGGTATTCCCGCTAATATCTGTGTATGCCTGTAACTACTGAAAATGTAAAATTTTAATAGTAGTCAAGAAAAAAAAAAAAAAAAAAAGGACCGCGGTACCTGTGTTAAACCACTAGAGGCCGCTGTGGTCCATTTTTCTTGTCATGTGGATCTTTGGTTTTCTCAAGTCAAAAGATCCAGGCAGTTGGTAAGTTTCTCTGTGGGAATCCACTTCCTCTGCCCTGTTGCTGCGCTCATCCACCGCACAGGCCCTCCGGCAAAAAGAGCCCTGGCTCCTAGTCCCTGTTTGATTTTCGAAAAGGGTGCCAATGGCGCACGGGCACGGGCGCGCGTGCGGGCGCGTGCACGCGCCTCCTATGAAAAAAAAGGGGCGGGGCGGGTGGATGACGCTCGATGCGCGCCACGGCGCTTCTGCGCATGTGCAGGCGTCCCAGCTTGTATAAAGACACAGTACAAGTGTCAGCTGGATGCAAACAGAGCTAGCAACAAACAGTGGCACACAGAGGCGGTTGATGCAGGCATCCCCATAGAAAGGCACTTTAGTGGACACCAGCTGGTATATAGCAGCAACTGTGTTAGACTATTACCAGCAAAATTGGTGTATGACGACGGGAATACCTCAGCTTTGTGCTTATAGGATATGTCGTCCAGACGCTCTGGAAATAGATCTTCCAAGAAGCGAAAGGGGTCTCCGTCGGGCTCTGAGGATTTTGGGCATGCTGTACTGCGCCAATCTCCCCTGAAATTTCAGAGGTCAGTAGCCGTAGGAACCCCGCAGGAGTACCTGGTACTGCGGCTGTCCCCAGTCCACCTGCTCCTGTATATATAACAGAGGAGGTTTTATCCTCAACTCTGGGAGGATTAGAAGAGAGATTAACAGCAATGATCGCTGCTTCCCTGTCACAGGAAAAGCGCGTCCGATCTCCGTCTCCTCCTGCAGAGTGCCTGTTAGTGGAGGAACAGTCCCAGAGATCGACCTACCTGAAGGGGATCAGGTGAGGTTGATAAAGTTTTATAGAGGAATCAACAGTGGAAGAACCTTTCTCAGCATCTCAGGCTGAAAGATTATGGGTTCAGTCTCTGACTAACATGGTCCGAGCAGCATTTTAAATGCCTCTGGCGGAACCATCAACCACTACTGTCTCCTCGCTGGGGTCACTGAAAGCTCCCCAGACTGTCTGTTCCTTCCCAATCCACCCTTTATTGGAAGGGTTTATTTACCAGGATTGGGAGCATCCTGTAAAATATTTACTCCCCCCAAGAGATTTCCAGTGATCTATCCCATGGAGGATAAGTTCATAAAAAAATGGAGGGTCCCTACAGTGGACACAGCCATCTCTTGTGTAAATAAATCACTGACATAAATATTGTAGCAGCGCTTCTTGTCATGAATAACAAGCTTCTTTATGTGTTGCCTACACAAAAGGAACTGATGAGCAGAGGGAAAGTGTGATTGATATCTCAAAGTGGTTGATATAGTTCAAAAAGTTCATCCGTCATGTATTGTATATACAGTAGAGAAGTCCCCTTTTGGGGATACACTCACCAAAAGGTAGATATGAATGAGCCTTATCAATGTCACCAGGATCACTTCTTTCCTTTCTTTCACTCCTTCCACCGATATCCAACTTTGTTTGTATGCTCAGGTGTTCAGGTATTCATATGAAAAAAGAATAGTCACATAGCGTGATATTGCTTTAAGCATTTATTTCCCATGAACAACCCCCTTACAAGTGGATACGTACAAAATTGCAGTTAAAAAACGGGCATAGAAAATGTTAGTTGCTCAGTACACATAAGGCGCCAGTAGATGGAGGCTCACGCTGTGTTAAACAGCGTGTGTGATGTTACCACTTCCTGGTTCTTGGATGCGTTGGAGCGCAAACGTCACTTCAGGTTTACGGCGAGACCACGACCCTGACGCGTTTCGTCACTTCCGGACTTCGTCTGAGGGCGTGGTCTCGAGCCGCAGTTACCGGTATTTTATCTGTGAAGGGCGGACATCTCCCCTGCGCTGTTAGCCAATCGCAGCGAGATACCCGCTCACACCCCTCAGACATGTTAAACACAGTAAATGAGATGGGTGAACAGAGCACGCCCAGGGGGAGGACCTGTTTCAACAGAACATATAGACAACAAACTAGTGTCTGCAAATAAACAGAATAAAGTGCATGCATATTCTACAGACACCATAACTGTTATTTACTATAAACGGAGAGGGGGAGATGGATGCATAATATAATGTAGCCTATTTCCATATGGAAAATAGATTGATCCACGATTGTATAGCATTGGTGCAGCGGGACGTCAGCCCAAATACAGGGCGATCGTATTGCTGCTTTATCTGCTGTTCTGACAACCGGGGTCCCCACACATCCTGCGATATATGGTATGCAATAAATCCCTAATTTATTGCTGCTAAAACACAACTGGGTATGTTAGTGGTCACCATATTAAAAATGGGAACCGTATAAACAAAGGGGATACAATATTTATGATAATATGTACAAATCCACTTAAAAACATAAATATTTAATGCGGAAAAAACGTGTATATAAAAAAATGTATATAAAAAAATGTGTATATAAGGGGGGTTTAAATGTATCATAAAAGAATAAGAGCTGGTGTCAGTAAAATGTGCATCCATATAACCATATATATAAAATATTGAAAATAAATATTAAAATTTAAAAATAATACTAAAATATACATGGAAAAAGTGCATATATAAAAATTCATATATAAAAAAATATATATATATAAATAAATGTACAAATATATATATACACAATATGCACAATATAGACTATGGGGTATGAGTGGTATAGATACATATAGATAATGCATTGTGTATGCATATGCATGTGATGGGGACCTGATGTATACAGGATCTTCCCGTAGTTATTTGTTCTATCTCAGGCATGGGTGAAATACCATATAGCCTGCATGAAAAGAACTAAAATACTAGATGTTCAACAGTATGCATCTTTCTTCAATGTTTTATACCAGCTGAACCAGACTTCACTTATAAATATATAAAAATGTAAAATCATTAAATATATAAAATCAAGTAAATGACAAAATCCTCAGTAAATGATGTGTAAATAGAAGCGGATATGAGAAATGGAGGGATAGAGAATGATGAGTAAGAGAGGGGACTCAAGTGTCACTAATGAAACAGTTAATGTCAAGTTCAATGTTTAGGCCTTTCGGGGATAGCACATCAGTAAGATATATCCATTGGGTTTCTCGTTTAGATAATTCTCGTACGAGATGTGACCCTCTCCAATGGGGTTCTAAATGTTCAACCCCCCAAAACTCCAAGCCTGATGCATCTTGATTATGTTTCAATTTAAAGTGCAGAGACACATTATGGTCTTTAAACCCTATTTTTATGTTATGTATGTGCTCTGCTATTCTAACTCTCAGCATCCTTTTTGTGCGACCGATGTACAGAAGACCACATGGACATTTTAAGGCATAGACCACGTGTGTGCTGTTACATGTGATAAATTGTTTTATGTCAAAATGTCTGTTATTAGACGGGGATAAAAAATTCTCTAGTCCCCTGAGTGGTCTGGATACCTCCCTACAGGCCTTGCATCGTCTGCATGCAAAAAAACCATTCTGATTCCAGAAAGTCGGTGGACGTGTGGGGGGGGTCTAGTACTTTTTTTACCACCTTATCGCCATAGCTAGCAGCTTTCCTGTATATAAATTGTGGTTTGGGTGGTAGTACAGTGCCTAATTTCTTATCCATTAATAGAACATGCCAATGTTTGTTGAAAATAGATTCGACTTCCTTATATTGTGTATGGAAGCCCGATAGAAAGCCCCATTCTTTTGTCTTGTTCCGTTGTAAGGGGACCCCCGAATCTCTTTCAACCAGACAGGTGTCTCTGGAGATTGCTCCTACTTCAGTAACAAGCTTGTTCAAAGTATTTGGATTATAGCCTCTAGCTTCAAACCTATCTGTCAATATTTTGGACTGTGAAAAAAAGTTTTTGGCTTCAGAGCAATTCCGTTTGACTCTCATAAGTTGTCCCTTCGGAATGTTTTTCAGCCACAGCGGATGATGTCCACTCGAGGTAGGTAGGTAACTGTTCCTATCGGTTTGTTTAAAATAGACCTTCGTTTCCAATTTGTCGTTTTTCCGATATACGGTGACGTCTAAAAAATTAATTTCTTCATGATGCCATGATGTAGTTAATTTAATATTGTTATTATTGTTGTTTAAAATATTTAAAAAATCACATAAAGAGTTCATAGGTCCTGCCCAGATAAAAAATAGGTCATCGATATATCGTTTATAAAATATTAGTTCCCTTCTCATATTCTTAAAAACCACTTTATCCTCCCACTCTGCCATAAATAAATTTGCAATGCTAGGTGCAAATTTGGCTCCCATGGCGACACCCCTTTGTTGTGAGTAGAACCTATTCGCATACCAAAAGTAGTTATGCGATAAGCAATAATCTAGGGCGTGTCGAATAAACAATTTTTGATTATGTGGGAGATCATCTCTTTGGCTGAGTGCCCAATTCAGTGCTAGGAGAGCATCATCATGCTGGATTATGGAATAAAGTGATGAGACGTCCGCTGTGACTAGCAGGACATCTTTCTTTCCGCATAGGTCTACCTCTTGCAGACAATTCAAGAAGTTTTTGGTGTCTCTTAGATATGAGCGTGTTTTAATTACACTTTTTTGTAGAAAAAAATCCAAATATTCACCTAGCCTTGATGAAATGGATCCGATGCTGTTGACTATAGGTCTGCCGGGAGGGTTGATCGGATCCTTGTGAACCTTGGGTAAGGTGTATATTGTGGGAATTCTACTGCTTGTGGGAATCAAGTAAGTTAATTCTTTAGATGAAAGAACTCCAGATCGGTCTCCCATGTTTACCAAGATTTCCAACTGGTCTCGGTAAGCTCGAGTGGGATCTCTGTCTAGTATTTTATATGTTTCTCCATCGGATAACATGTCTGATATTTGGTTGGTATAAAATTCTTTAGACAGTATCACGACTCCTCCCCCTTTGTCTGCAGGTCTGATAATGATGTCCTTTCTTTTTTCAAGCATCTCAATACCTTCTTCTATATGTTGATAGTTGACCTCTTTCTTGGGTTTAATGTGATCCAAATCCCGTAGGACTAAACCCTTAAAAACTTCCACCTGATGATTGGCGTTGTTTAGTGGGTTGAATATGGATTTATTTTTTAAACCACTGTTAATTGCTCTCTGGGTATTGTCAATCTTGGTAGTTGCATTGGAGTCTTTACCGAGGAAATATTTCTTTATGTTTAATTTTCTTACATATTTGTGTATGTCTATGTAAACGTTGAAACGATTAATTGGCTTTTTCATGCCGCATTTTAATCCCATGTTCAATATATTTATTTCTTTATGTGTGAGTTCGACAGGGCTAAGATTAAATATTCCACCTAGTCCTCCTCGAGTCTTCTTTTTTTGGATTCGACGGCCTCCCCGGCAGCCTCGTGTTCTTCTGTCGCGGGATTGCGTGGGGGGCGAGGATGCTGGTACTGTACTCGGTCTTGCTCCCATTGGGAGTAATGGGGTTGGTCTCTCCACATCTGATCTTTCTGTGGAGGGTATGTTTGTGATTTCCCTCTGCGGGGTGGGTAGCCGCGACCCCTCCTCAGGTTTCCTCTTCCTCTCACGGAAAAAGGGCGCGGGGGTGGTGGTGCAGTGTCATATCCATTCTGATAATTCCATAATGGCTGGAACTTATTATGTATAGGTACTTGATATTGTTGTTGTTGATAATGTTGCTGGTTGTTCCCTGTGTAATCACTTCTTCCTTTCTGGATTTTTGGTTTTATCCCTCCTTTTCTCACTGGAGTGGAAGAGTGCGTGGGGGAATCCCATAGGATTCTTTCATTGCCATCATTATTCAGTAATTCGCGAACTCTTTCTGGGGGTGGTGCCTGAGTCCGTTTTATAGGAGGTTCTCGAAGCAGGGGTTTCTCTAACAGATTTTTATCTTCTGGTAGTGTTTGTTGCCATGCATATACTGAATTAGTCTTGAAATCTTCCATGTCCCTATGGAATTTTTTAACTTTCTTTTTTTGTGTGTCTTTGTCTACTTTTTCTAACCTTTTTGTTATTCTAATGTTAAAGTCCGTGACTTGTTGTGTATCTTTTATGGGATCCAATTCTTGCTGTAAGGCATTGATGCGTGTTTCTAGAATTCCCATTTTTCGTTTTTTCCTTTGGAGAATTAATTGTTGTAATTTGAACCCTACTCCGTTAAAAAAGTCTAACCACTCTTGAATGGAACCAGGATCTTCTAGTCCATCTTGAGGGGTGACTTCCCATCGTAGACTCCTGATGATGATTTTTTCTTTAATATAATGTTCTAAAGTGAAAATATCCCACCAGGTTCTGACTTGTTTTTCTAGTGTGTTGCCTAATGCTGACATAGCACCGTTATAATTAACATGATTGGTGGTGGGTTCAGTAGTGGTAAAGACATTAAGATCTATATTTCTATTACTCAGGAACCTCAATGCATCCATGGCAGCCGAGAAAAAAAGAAAAGAGTATGTAAATATGAAGATGCTTAAAGTGGCCCTTCCTGCATGAGCACCGCTCAGCGCCTGGGATAAACACAATTGATGGTATGACTAGAGTAATATAGGGCTGAATGTCTATCTGATTGGGAATGGGGATCCCAATCACAACGAGCAGCTGCTGGAAGTGTGTGAATGATGTAAAAGCAGTATTTGGAGGAACACCCAAAGATTATTATAAATAAATAATGTAAAACAGTAAAATTATGCACAATAAAAAATTGTAGACAATTAATACCGTAAAACACTAAAATATATATAAAAACTCAGTAAATGTCCATAAATATTGTAGCAGCGCTTCTTGTCATGAATAACAAGCTTCTTTATGTGTTGCCTACACAAAAGGAACTGATGAGCAGAGGGAAAGTGTGATTGATATCTCAAAGTGGTTGATATAGTTCAAAAAGTTCATCCGTCATGTATTGTATATACAGTAGAGAAGTCCCCTTTTGGGGATACACTCACCAAAAGGTAGATATGAATGAGCCTTATCAATGTCACCAGGATCACTTCTTTCCTTTCTTTCACTCCTTCCACCGATATCCAACTTTGTTTGTATGCTCAGGTGTTCAGGTATTCATATGAAAAAAGAATAGTCACATAGCGTGATATTGCTTTAAGCATTTATTTCCCATGAACAACCCCCTTACAAGTGGATACGTACAAAATTGCAGTTAAAAAACGGGCATAGAAAATGTTAGTTGCTCAGTACACATAAGGCGCCAGTAGATGGAGGCTCACGCTGTGTTAAACAGCGTGTGTGATGTTACCACTTCCTGGTTCCTGGATGCGTTGGAGCGCAAACGTCACTTCCGGTTTACGGCGAGACCACGACCCTGACGCGTTTCGTCACTTCCGGACTTCGTCTGAGGGCGTGGTCTCGAGCCGCAGTTACCGGTATTTTATCTGTGAAGGGCGGACATCTCCCCTGCGCTGCTAGCCAATCGCAGCGAGATACCCGCTCACACCCCTCAGACATGTTAAACACAGTAAATGAGACGGGTGAACAGAGCACGCCCAGGGGGAGGACCTGTTTCAACAGAACATATAGACAACAAACTAGTGTCTGCAAATAAACAGAATAAAGTGCATGCATATTCTACAGACACCATAACTGTTATTTACTATAAACGGAGAGGGGGAGATGGATGCATAATATAATGTAGCCTATTTCCATATGGAAAATAGATTGATCCACGATTGTATAGCATTGGTGCAGCGGGACGTCAGCCCAAATACAGGGCGATCGTATTGCTGCTTTATCTGCTGTTCTGACAACCGGGGTCCCCACACATCCTGCGATATATGGTATGCAATAAATCCCTAATTTATTGCTGCTAAAACACAACTGGGTATGTTAGTGGTCACCATATTAAAAATGGGAACCGTATAAACAAAGGGGATACAATATTTATGATAATATGTACAAATCCACTTAAAAACATAAATATTTAATGCGGAAAAAACGTGTATATAAAAAAATGTATATAAAAAAATGTGTATATAAGGGGGGTTTAAATGTATCATAAAAGAATAAGAGCTGGTGTCAGTAAAATGTGCATCCATATAACCATATATATAAAATATTGAAAATAAATATTAAAATTTAAAAATAATACTAAAATATACATGGAAAAAGTGCATATATAAAAAAATATATATATAAATAAATGTACAAATATATATATACACAATATGCACAATATAGACTATGGGGTATGAGTGGTATAGATACATATAGATAATGCATTGTGTATGCATATGCATGTGATGGGGACCTGATGTATACAGGATCTTCCCGTAGTTATTTGTTCTATCTCAGGCATGGGTGAAATACCATATAGCCTGCATGAAAAGAACTAAAATACTAGATGTTCAACAGTATGCATCTTTCTTCAATGTTTTATACCAGCTGAACCAGACTTCACTTATAAATATATAAAAATGTAAAATCATTAAATATATAAAATCAAGTAAATGACAAAATCCTCAGTAAATGATGTGTAAATAGAAGCGGATATGAGAAATGGAGGGATAGAGAATGATGAGTAAGAGAGGGGACTCAAGTGTCACTAATGAAACAGTTAATGTCAAGTTCAATGTTTAGGCCTTTCGGGGATAGCACATCAGTAAGATATATCCATTGCGTTTCTCGTTTAGATAATTCTCGTACGAGATGTGACCCTCTCCAATGGGGTTCTAAATGTTCAACCCCCCAAAACTCCAAGCCTGATGCATCTTGATTATGTTTCAATTTAAAGTGCAGAGACACATTATGGTCTTTAAACCCTATTTTTATGTTATGTATGTGCTCTGCTATTCTAACTCTCAGCATCCTTTTTGTGCGACCGATGTACAGAAGACCACATGGACATTTTAAGGCATAGACCACGTGTGTGCTGTTACATGTGATAAATTGTTTTATGTCAAAATGTCTGTTATTAGACGGGGATAAAAAATTCTCTAGTCCCCTGAGTGGTCTGGATACCTCCCTACAGGCCTTGCATCGTCTGCATGCAAAAAAACCATTCTGATTCCAGAAAGTCGGTGGACGTGTGGGGGGGTCTAGTACTTTTTTTACCACCTTATCGCCATAGCTAGCAGCTTTCCTGTATATAAATTGTGGTTTGGGTGGTAGTACAGTGCCTAATTTCTTATCCATTAATAGAACATGCCAATGTTTGTTGAAAATAGATTCGACTTCCTTATATTGTGTATGGAAGCCCGATAGGAAGCCCCATTCTTTTGTCTTGTTCCGTTGTAAGGGGACCCCCGAATCTCTTTCAACCAGACAGGTGTCTCTGGAGATTGCTCCTACTTCAGTAACAAGCTTGTTCAAAGTATTTGGATTATAGCCTCTAGCTTCAAACCTATCTGTCAATATTTTGGACTGTGAAAAAAAGTTTTTGGCTTCAGAGCAATTCCGTTTGACTCTCATAAGTTGTCCCTTCGGAATGTTTTTCAGCCACAGCGGATGATGTCCACTCGAGGTAGGTAGGTAACTGTTCCTATCGGTTTGTTTAAAATAGACCTTCGTTTCCAATTTGTCGTTTTTCCGATATACGGTGACGTCTAAAAAATTAATTTCTTCATGATGCCATGATGTAGTTAATTTAATATTGTTATTATTGTTGTTTAAAATATTTAAAAAATCACATAAAGAGTTCATAGGTCCTGCCCAGATAAAAAATAGGTCATCGATATATCGTTTATAAAATATTAGTTCCCTTCTCATATTCTTAAAAACCACTTTATCCTCCCACTCTGCCATAAATAAATTTGCAATGCTAGGTGCAAATTTGGCTCCCATGGCGACACCCCTTTGTTGTGAGTAGAACCTATTCGCATACCAAAAGTAGTTATGCGATAAGCAATAATCTAGGGCGTGTCGAATAAACAATTTTTGATTATGTGGGAGATCATCTCTTTGGCTGAGTGCCCAATTCAGTGCTAGGAGAGCATCATCATGCTGGATTATGGAATAAAGTGATGAGACGTCCGCTGTGACTAGCAGGACATCTTTCTTTCCGCATAGGTCTACCTCTTGCAGACAATTCAAGAAGTTTTTGGTGTCTCTTAGATATGAGCGTGTTTTAATTACACTTTTTTGTAGAAAAAAATCCAAATATTCACCTAGCCTTGATGAAATGGATCCGATGCTGTTGACTATAGGTCTGCCGGGAGGGTTGATCGGATCCTTGTGAACCTTGGGTAAGGTGTATATTGTGGGAATTCTACTGCTTGTGGGAATCAAGTAAGTTAATTCTTTAGATGAAAGAACTCCAGATCGGTCTCCCATGTTTACCAAGATTTCCAACTGGTCTCGGTAAGCTCGAGTGGGATCTCTGTCTAGTATTTTATATGTTTCTCCATCGGATAACATGTCTGATATTTGGTTGGTATAAAATTCTTTAGACAGTATCACGACTCCTCCCCCTTTGTCTGCAGGTCTGATAATGATGTCCTTTCTTTTTTCAAGCATCTCAATACCTTCTTCTATATGTTGATAGTTGACCTCTTTCTTGGGTTTAATGTGATCCAAATCCCGTAGGACTAAACCCTTAAAAACTTCCACCTGATGATTGGCGTTGTTTAGTGGGTTGAATATGGATTTATTTTTTAAACCACTGTTAATTGCTCTCTGGGTATTGTCAATCTTGGTAGTTGCATTGGAGTCTTTACCGAGGAAATATTTCTTTATGTTTAATTTTCTTACATATTTGTGTATGTCTATGTAAACGTTGAAACGATTAATTGGCTTTTTCATGCCGCATTTTAATCCCATGTTCAATATATTTATTTCTTTATGTGTGAGTTCGACAGGGCTAAGATTAAATATTCCACCTAGTCCTCCTCGAGTCTTCTTTTTTTGGATTCGACTGCCTCCCCGGCAGCCTCGTGTTCTTCTGTCGCGGGATTGCGTGGGGGGCGAGGATGCTGGTACTGTACTCGGTCTTGCTCCCATTGGGAGTAATGGGGTTGGTCTCTCCACATCTGATCTTTCTGTGGAGGGTATGTTTGTGATTTCCCTCTGCGGGGTGGGTAGCCGCGACCCCTCCTCAGGTTTCCTCTTCCTCTCACGGAAAAAGGGCGCGGGGGTGGTGGTGCAGTGTCATATCCATTCTGATAATTCCATAATGGCTGGAACTTATTATGTATAGGTACTTGATATTGTTGTTGTTGATAATGTTGCTGGTTGTTCCCTGTGTAATCACTTCTTCCTTTCTGGATTTTTGGTTTTATCCCTCCTTTTCTCACTGGAGTGGAAGAGTGCGTGGGGGAATCCCATAGGATTCTTTCATTGCCATCATTATTCAGTAATTCGCGAACTCTTTCTGGGGGTGGTGCCTGAGTCCGTTTTATAGGAGGTTCTCGAAGCAGGGGTTTCTCTAACAGATTTTTATCTTCTGGTAGTGTTTGTTGCCATGCATATACTGAATTAGTCTTGAAATCTTCCATGTCCCTATGGAATTTTTTAACTTTCTTTTTTTGTGTGTCTTTGTCTACTTTTTCTAACCTTTTTGTTATTCTAATGTTAAAGTCCGTGACTTGTTGTGTATCTTTTATGGGATCCAATTCTTGCTGTAAGGCATTGATGCGTGTTTCTAGAATTCCCATTTTTCGTTTTTTCCTTTGGAGAATTAATTGTTGTAATTTGAACCCTACTCCGTTAAAAAAGTCTAACCACTCTTGAATGGAACCAGGATCTTCTAGTCCATCTTGAGGGGTGACTTCCCATCGTAGACTCCTGATGATGATTTTTTCTTTAATATAATGTTCTAAAGTGAAAATATCCCACCAGGTTCTGACTTGTTTTTCTAGTGTGTTGCCTAATGCTGACATAGCACCGTTATAATTAACATGATTGGTGGTGGGTTCAGTAGTGGTAAAGACATTAAGATCTATATTTCTATTACTCAGGAACCTCAATGCATCCATGGCAGCCGAGAAAAAAAGAAAAGAGTATGTAAATATGAAGATGCTTAAAGTGGCCCTTCCTGCATGAGCACCGCTCAGCGCCTGGGATAAACACAATTGATGGTATGACTAGAGTAATATAGGGCTGAATGTCTATCTGATTGGGAATGGGGATCCCAATCACAACGAGCAGCTGCTGGAAGTGTGTGAATGATGTAAAAGCAGTATTTGGAGGAACACCCAAAGATTATTATAAATAAATAATGTAAAACAGTAAAATTATGCACAATAAAAAATTGTAGACAATTAATACCGTAAAACACTAAAATATATATAAAAACTCAGTAAATGTCCATAAATATTGTAGCAGCGCTTCTTGTCATGAATAACAAGCTTCTTTATGTGTTGCCTACACAAAAGGAACTTCTTGAATTGTCTGCAAGAGGTAGACCTATGCGGAAAGAAAGATGTCCTGCTAGTCACAGCGGACGTCTCATCACTTTATTCCATAATCCAGCATGATGATGCTCTCCTAGCACTGAATTGGGCACTCAGCCAAAGAGATGATCTCCCACATAATCAAAAATTGTTTATTCGACACGCCCTAGATTATTGCTTATCGCATAACTACTTTTGGTATGCGAATAGGTTCTACTCACAACAAAGGGGTGTCGCCATGGGAGCCAAATTTGCACCTAGCATTGCAAATTTATTTATGGCAGAGTGGGAGGATAAAGTGGTTTTTAAGAATATGAGAAGGGAACTAATATTTTATAAACGATATATCGATGACCTATTTTTTATCTGGGCAGGACCTATGAACTCTTTATGTGATTTTTTAAATATTTTAAACAACAATAATAACAATATTAAATTAACTACATCATGGCATCATGAAGAAATTAATTTTTTAGACGTCACCGTATATCGGAAAAACGACAAATTGGAAACGAAGGTCTATTTTAAACAAACCGATAGGAACAGTTACCTACCTACCTCGAGTGGACATCATCCGCTGTGGCTGAAAAACATTCCGAAGGGACAACTTATGAGAGTCAAACGGAATTGCTCTGAAGCCAAAAACTTTTTTTCACAGTCCAAAATATTGACAGATAGGTTTGAAGCTAGAGGCTATAATCCAAATACTTTGAACAAGCTTGTTACTGAAGTAGGAGCAATCTCCAGAGACACCTGTCTGGTTGAAAGAGATTCGGGGGTCCCCTTACAACGGAACAAGACAAAAGAATGGGGCTTCCTATCGGGCTTCCATACACAATATAAGGAAGTCGAATCTATTTTCAACAAACATTGGCATGTTCTATTAATGGATAAGAAATTAGGCACTGTACTACCACCCAAACCACAATTTATATACAGGAAAGCTGCTAGCTATGGCGATAAGGTGGTAAAAAAAGTACTAGACCCCCCCACACGTCCACCGACTTTCTGGAATCAGAATGGTTTTTTTGCATGCAGACGATGCAAGGCCTGTAGGGAGGTATCCAGACCACTCAGGGGACTAGAGAATTTTTTATCCCCGTCTAATAACAGACATTTTGACATAAAACAATTTATCACATGTAACAGCACACACGTGGTCTATGCCTTAAAATGTCCATGTGGTCTTCTGTACATCGGTCGCACAAAAAGGATGCTGAGAGTTAGAATAGCAGAGCACATACATAACATAAAAATAGGGTTTAAAGACCATAATGTGTCTCTGCACTTTAAATTGAAACATAATCAAGATGCATCAGGCTTGGAGTTTTGGGGGGTTGAACATTTAGAACCCCATTGGAGAGGGTCACATCTCGTACGAGAATTATCTAAACGAGAAACCCAATGGATATATCTTACTGATGTGCTATCCCCGAAAGGCCTAAACATTGAACTTGACATTAACTGTTTCATTAGTGACACTTGAGTCCCCTCTCTTACTCATCATTCTCTATCCCTCCATTTCTCATATCCGCTTCTATTTACACATCATTTACTGAGGATTTTGTCATTTACTTGATTTTATATATTTAATGATTTTACATTTTTATATATTTATAAGTGAAGTCTGGTTCAGCTGGTATAAAACATTGAAGAAAGATGCATACTGTTGAACATCTAGTATTTTAGTTCTTTTCATGCAGGCTATATGGTATTTCACCCATGCCTGAGATAGAACAAATAACTACGGGAAGATCCTGTATACATCAGGTCCCCATCACATGCATATGCATACACAATGCATTATCTATATGTATCTATACCACTCATACCCCATAGTCTATATTGTGCATATTGTGTATATATATATTTGTACATTTATTTATATATATATTTTTTTATATATGAATTTTTATATATGCACTTTTTCCATGTATATTTTAGTATTATTTTTAAATTTTAATATTTATTTTCAATATTTTATATATATGGTTATATGGATGCACATTTTACTGACACCAGCTCTTATTCTTTTATGATACATTTAAACCCCCCTTATATACACATTTTTTATATACATTTTTTTATATACACGTTTTTTCCGCATTAAATATTTATGTTTTTAAGTGGATTTGTACATATTATCATAAATATTGTATCCCCTTTGTTTATACGGTTCCCATTTTTAATATGGTGACCACTAACATACCCAGTTGTGTTTTAGCAGCAATAAATTAGGGATTTATTGCATACCATATATCGCAGGATGTGTGGGGACCCCGGTTGTCAGAACAGCAGATAAAGCAGCAATACGATCGCCCTGTATTTGGGCTGACGTCCCGCTGCACCAATGCTATACAATCGTGGATCAATCTATTTTCCATATGGAAATAGGCTACATTATATTATGCATCCATCTCCCCCTCTCCGTTTATAGTAAATAACAGTTATGGTGTCTGTAGAATATGCATGCACTTTATTCTGTTTATTTGCAGACACTAGTTTGTTGTCTATATGTTCTGTTGAAACAGGTCCTCCCCCTGGGCGTGCTCTGTTCACCCGTCTCATTTACTGTGTTTAACATGTCTGAGGGGTGTGAGCAGGTATCTCGCTGCGATTGGCTAGCAGCGCAGGGGAGATGTCCGCCCTTCACAGATAAAATACCGGTAACTGCGGCTCGAAACCACGCCCTCAGACGAAGTCCGGAAGTGACGAAACGCGTCAGGGTCGTGGTCTCGCCGTAAACCGGAAGTGACGTTTGCGCTCCAACGCATCCAGGAACCAGGAAGTGGTAACATCACACACGCTGTTTAACACAGCGTGAGCCTCCATCTACTGGCGCCTTATGTGTACTGAGCAACTAACATTTTCTATGCCCGTTTTTTAACTGCAATTTTGTACGTATCCACTTGTAAGGGGGTTGTTCATGGGAAATAAATGCTTAAAGCATTATCACGCTATGTGACTATTCTTTTTTCATATGAATACCTGAACACCTGAGCATACAAACAAAGTTGGATATCGGTGGAAGGAGTGAAAGAAAGGAAAGAAGTGATCCTGGTGACATTGATAAGGCTCATTCATATCTACCTTTTGGTGAGTGTATCCCCAAAAGGGGACTTCTCTACTGTATATACAATACATGACGGATGAACTTTTTGAACTATATCAACCACTTTGAGATATCAATCACACTTTCCCTCTGCTCATCAGTTCCTTTTGTGTAGGCAACACATAAAGAAGCTTGTTATTCATGACAAGAAGCGCTGCTACAATATTTATGGACATTTACTGAGTTTTTATATATATTTTAGTGTTTTACGGTATTAATTGTCTACAATTTTTTATTGTGCATAATTTTACTGTTTTACATTATTTATTTATAATAATCTTTGGGTGTTCCTCCAAATACTGCTTTTACATCATTCACACACTTCCAGCAGCTGCTCGTTGTGATTGGGATCCCCATTCCCAATCAGATAGACATTCAGCCCTATATTACTCTAGTCATACCATCAATTGTGTTTATCCCAGGCGCTGAGCGGTGCTCATGCAGGAAGGGCCACTTTAAGCATCTTCATATTTACATACTCTTTTCTTTTTTTCTCGGCTGCCATGGATGCATTGAGGTTCCTGAGTAATAGAAATATAGATCTTAATGTCTTTACCACTACTGAACCCACCACCAATCATGTTAATTATAACGGTGCTATGTCAGCATTAGGCAACACACTAGAAAAACAAGTCAGAACCTGGTGGGATATTTTCACTTTAGAACATTATATTAAAGAAAAAATCATCATCAGGAGTCTACGATGGGAAGTCACCCCTCAAGATGGACTAGAAGATCCTGGTTCCATTCAAGAGTGGTTAGACTTTTTTAACGGAGTAGGGTTCAAATTACAACAATTAATTCTCCAAAGGAAAAAACGAAAAATGGGAATTCTAGAAACACGCATCAATGCCTTACAGCAAGAATTGGATCCCATAAAAGATACACAACAAGTCACGGACTTTAACATTAGAATAACAAAAAGGTTAGAAAAAGTAGACAAAGACACACAAAAAAAGAAAGTTAAAAAATTCCATAGGGACATGGAAGATTTCAAGACTAATTCAGTATATGCATGGCAACAAACACTACCAGAAGATAAAAATCTGTTAGAGAAACCCCTGCTTCGAGAACCTCCTATAAAACGGACTCAGGCACCACCCCCAGAAAGAGTTCGCGAATTACTGAATAATGATGGCAATGAAAGAATCCTATGGGATTCCCCCACGCACTCTTCCACTCCAGTGAGAAAAGGAGGGATAAAACCAAAAATCCAGAAAGGAAGAAGTGATTACACAGGGAACAACCAGCAACATTATCAACAACAACAATATCAAGTACCTATACATAATAAGTTCCAGCCATTATGGAATTATCAGAATGGATATGACACTGCACCACCACCCCCGCGCCCTTTTTCCGTGAGAGGAAGAGGAAACCTGAGGAGGGGTCGCGGCTACCCACCCCGCAGAGGGAAATCACAAACATACCCTCCACAGAAAGATCAGATGTGGAGAGACCAACCCCATTACTCCCAATGGGAGCAAGACCGAGTACAGTACCAGCATCCTCGCCCCCCACGCAATCCCGCGACAGAAGAACACGAGGCTGCCGGGGAGGCCGTCGAATCCAAAAAAAGAAGACTCGAGGAGGACTAGGTGGAATATTTAATCTTAGCCCTGTCGAACTCACACATAAAGAAATAAATATATTGAACATGGGATTAAAATGCGGCATGAAAAAGCCAATTAATCGTTTCAACGTTTACATAGACATACACAAATATGTAAGAAAATTAAACATAAAGAAATATTTCCTCGGTAAAGACTCCAATGCAACTACCAAGATTGACAATACCCAGAGAGCAATTAACAGTGGTTTAAAAAATAAATCCATATTCAACCCACTAAACAACGCCAATCATCAGGTGGAAGTTTTTAAGGGTTTAGTCCTACGGGATTTGGATCACATTAAACCCAAGAAAGAGGTCAACTATCAACATATAGAAGAAGGTATTGAGATGCTTGAAAAAAGAAAGGACATCATTATCAGACCTGCAGACAAAGGGGGAGGAGTCGTGATACTGTCTAAAGAATTTTATACCAACCAAATATCAGACATGTTATCCGATGGAGAAACATATAAAATACTAGACAGAGATCCCACTCGAGCTTACCGAGACCAGTTGGAAATCTTGGTAAACATGGGAGACCGATCTGGAGTTCTTTCATCTAAAGAATTAACTTACTTGATTCCCACAAGCAGTAGAATTCCCACAATATACACCTTACCCAAGGTTCACAAGGATCCGATCAACCCTCCCGGCAGACCTATAGTCAACAGCATCGGATCCATTTCATCAAGGCTAGGTGAATATTTGGATTTTTTTCTACAAAAAAGTGTAATTAAAACACGCTCATATCTAAGAGACACCAAAAACTTCTTGAATTGTCTGCAAGAGGTAGACCTATGCGGAAAGAAAGATGTCCTGCTAGTCACAGCGGACGTCTCATCACTTTATTCCATAATCCAGCATGATGATGCTCTCCTAGCACTGAATTGGGCACTCAGCCAAAGAGATGATCTCCCACATAATCAAAAATTGTTTATTCGACACGCCCTAGATTATTGCTTATCGCATAACTACTTTTGGTATGCGAATAGGTTCTACTCACAACAAAGGGGTGTCGCCATGGGAGCCAAATTTGCACCTAGCATTGCAAATTTATTTATGGCAGAGTGGGAGGATAAAGTGGTTTTTAAGAATATGAGAAGGGAACTAATATTTTATAAACGATATATCGATGACCTATTTTTTATCTGGGCAGGACCTATGAACTCTTTATGTGATTTTTTAAATATTTTAAACAACAATAATAACAATATTAAATTAACTACATCATGGCATCATGAAGAAATTAATTTTTTAGACGTCACCGTATATCGGAAAAACGACAAATTGGAAACGAAGGTCTATTTTAAACAAACCGATAGGAACAGTTACCTACCTACCTCGAGTGGACATCATCCGCTGTGGCTGAAAAACATTCCGAAGGGACAACTTATGAGAGTCAAACGGAATTGCTCTGAAGCCAAAAACTTTTTTTCACAGTCCAAAATATTGACAGATAGGTTTGAAGCTAGAGGCTATAATCCAAATACTTTGAACAAGCTTGTTACTGAAGTAGGAGCAATCTCCAGAGACACCTGTCTGGTTGAAAGAGATTCGGGGGTCCCCTTACAACGGAACAAGACAAAAGAATGGGGCTTCCTATCGGGCTTCCATACACAATATAAGGAAGTCGAATCTATTTTCAACAAACATTGGCATGTTCTATTAATGGATAAGAAATTAGGCACTGTACTACCACCCAAACCACAATTTATATACAGGAAAGCTGCTAGCTATGGCGATAAGGTGGTAAAAAAAGTACTAGACCCCCCCACACGTCCACCGACTTTCTGGAATCAGAATGTTTTTTTTGCATGCAGACGATGCAAGGCCTGTAGGGAGGTATCCAGACCACTCAGGGGACTAGAGAATTTTTTATCCCCGTCTAATAACAGACATTTTGACATAAAACAATTTATCACATGTAACAGCACACACGTGGTCTATGCCTTAAAATGTCCATGTGGTCTTCTGTACATCGGTCACACAAAAAGGATGCTGAGAGTTAGAATAGCAGAGCACATACATAACATAAAAATAGGGTTTAAAGACCATAATGTGTCTCTGCACTTTAAATTGAAACATAATCAAGATGCATCAGGCTTGGAGTTTTGGGGGGTTGAACATTTAGAACCCCATTGGAGAGGGTCACATCTCGTACAAGAATTATCTAAACGAGAAACCCAATGGATATATCTTACTGATGTGCTATCCCCGAAAGGCCTAAACATTGAACTTGACATTAACTGTTTCATTAGTGACACTTGAGTCCCCTCTCTTACTCATCATTCTCTATCCCTCCATTTCTCATATCCGCTTCTATTTACACATCATTTACTGAGGATTTTGTCATTTACTTGATTTTATATATTTAATGATTTTACATTTTTATATATTTATAAGTGAAGTCTGGTTCAGCTGGTATAAAACATTGAAGAAAGATGCATACTGTTGAACATCTAGTATTTTAGTTCTTTTCATGCAGGCTATATGGTATTTCACCCATGCCTGAGATAGAACAAATAACTACGGGAAGATCCTGTATACATCAGGTCCCCATCACATGCATATGCATACACAATGCATTATCTATATGTATCTATACCACTCATACCCCATAGTCTATATTGTGCATATTGTGTATATATATATTTGTACATTTATTTATATATATATTTTTTTATATATGAATTTTTATATATGCACTTTTTCCATGTATATTTTAGTATTATTTTTAAATTTTAATATTTATTTTCAATATTTTATATATATGGTTATATGGATGCACATTTTACTGACACCAGCTCTTATTCTTTTATGATACATTTAAACCCCCCTTATATACACATTTTTTTATATACATTTTTTTATATACACGTTTTTTCCGCATTAAATATTTATGTTTTTAAGTGGATTTGTACATATTATCATAAATATTGTATCCCCTTTGTTTATACGGTTCCCATTTTTAATATGGTGACCACTAACATACCCAGTTGTGTTTTAGCAGCAATAAATTAGGGATTTATTGCATACCATATATCGCAGGATGTGTGGGGACCCCGGTTGTCAGAACAGCAGATAAAGCAGCAATACGATCGCCCTGTATTTGGGCTGACGTCCCGCTGCACCAATGCTATACAATCGTGGATCAATCTATTTTCCATATGGAAATAGGCTACATTATATTATGCATCCATCTCCCCCTCTCCGTTTATAGTAAATAACAGTTATGGTGTCTGTAGAATATGCATGCACTTTATTCTGTTTATTTGCAGACACTAGTTTGTTGTCTATATGTTCTGTTGAAACAGGTCCTCCCCCTGGGCGTGCTCTGTTCACCCGTCTCATTTACTGTGTTTAACATGTCTGAGGGGTGTGAGCGGGTATCTCGCTGCGATTGGCTAGCAGCGCAGGGGAGATGTCCGCCCTTCACAGATAAAATACCGGTAACTGCGGCTCGAGACCACGCCCTCAGACGAAGTCCGGAAGTGACGAAACGCGTCAGGGTCGTGGTCTCGCCGTAAACCGGAAGTGACGTTTGCGCTCCAACGCATCCAGGAACCAGGAAGTGGTAACATCACACACGCTGTTTAACACAGCGTGAGCCTCCATCTACTGGCGCCTTATGTGTACTGAGCAACTAACATTTTCTATGCCCGTTTTTTAACTGCAATTTTGTACGTATCCACTTGTAAGGGGGTTGTTCATGGGAAATAAATGCTTAAAGCAATATCACGCTATGTGACTATTCTTTTTTCATATGAATACCTGAACACCTGAGCATACAAACAAAGTTGGATATCGGTGGAAGGAGTGAAAGAAAGGAAAGAAGTGATCCTGGTGACATTGATAAGGCTCATTCATATCTACCTTTTGGTGAGTGTATCCCCAAAAGGGGACTTCTCTACTGTATATACAATACATGACGGATGAACTTTTTGAACTATATCAACCACTTTGAGATATCAATCACACTTTCCCTCTGCTCATCAGTTCCTTTTGTGTAGGCAACACATAAAGAAGCTTGTTATTCATGACAAGAAGCGCTGCTACAATATTTATGGACATTTACTGAGTTTTTATATATATTTTAGTGTTTTACGGTATTAATTGTCTACAATTTTTTATTGTGCATAATTTTACTGTTTTACATTATTTATTTATAATAATCTTTGGGTGTTCCTCCAAATACTGCTTTTACATCATTCACACACTTCCAGCAGCTGCTCGTTGTGATTGGGATCCCCATTCCCAATCAGATAGACATTCAGCCCTATATTACTCTAGTCATACCATCAATTGTGTTTATCCCAGGCGCTGAGCGGTGCTCATGCAGGAAGGGCCACTTTAAGCATCTTCATATTTACAAATCACTGACATGTCCAGTAGATAATGTTCCAATGTTCAAGGACCCAATAGATAAAAAATTGGAGTCTTTACTAAAATCTGCTTTCTCTACAGCAAGCATGGTGACACAACCTGCAGTAGCAGCGATTGGAGTCTGCCAAGCAATGAAAGATCAGTTGAAACAAGTCTTAAGGGACTTACCAGATCAGCAGGCTCTTGCCCTAGCTGACCTACCTAGAGCCTTGTGTTGCGGTGGACGCCATAAAGGATACAATCCAACAGGCATCCCGCTTTACGCTGTCTGTAGACATATGCATAGGCTTCTATGGCTCAAAAACTGGTCTGCTGAAGCTCCCTGTAAGAAATTGCTGATTGGCTTCCCATTTCATGGAGAACGCTTATCTGGAGATGATCTGGACAAATATATCCAGAAAACTTCTGCCGGTAAAAGTACACTCTTGCCGGTTAAGAACAAGGGTAGAAGTCCTTCTTTTAAGAGGCCTACTTCTCCAGTCCCTGGCACATCGGCTGTGAAACAGTTCCGACGGCCTCCGCGGTCAAATCCAGGGGGCAGAAATCAGGGACAATCACAGGGTAACAAGAAACCCTGGGTCAAGAGAGGTACAAAACCTCCCCCCAAGTCATGAAGGGTTGCCCCCACTCAATCGGGTGAGGGGAAGACTTCAGTTGTTCACAGAGACCTGGCGGGACACCATCAGAGATGGGTGATCTCCGCAGTAAGTCTGGGATACAGGCTGGAGTTAAAAGACATTCCTCCTGCCCATTTTATAAGGTCAAACGTGCCAAGCGATCCCCAGAAGAGTGGATCCCTCCTTCTGGCACTAGAGCAACTATTGCCCCAAGGGTAATCATGAAGGTTCCCTTGGAAGAAAACGGGTTCGGGTTTTACTCGAACCTTGTCACAGTCCCCAAACCAAATGGGGACATGAGGCCCATATTAAATATAAAAGGGCTAAACAAGTTCCTACATATCAGGACTTTTTCGGATGGAGTCGATCCGATCGGTGGCCACCGCCCTACAAGGGCAGGAATGGTTAGCCTCGATCGACATAAGGGATGCTTATTTGCATATTCCCATCTGTCCGGCCCACCAGAAATTTCTACGCTTTGCAGTAGAAGGGCGCCATTTTCAGTTCAGAGCCTTACCTTTCGGTCTGGCCACAGCACCACGAGTGTTCACAAAAATTCTGGCCCTACGATTGGCCAAACTAGGAACACAAGGTGTAACGATAATGGCATATCTAGACGACTTGTTGCTGATAGACCACTCAGTGAAAAAAACTAGAAGTGGTCGTTCACAAGATAATCAAGTATCTGGAATCTCACGGTTGCATTATCAACCGAGACAAGTCAGCCCTAAAACCAGTCAAAAGCCTGGAATACTTGGGGGCTAAGACTGGATTCAAATCAGAGAAAGATTTTCTTACCTCCAGAGAAGGTGTCGTCTTTGAAAGATTTGACCCACTTAGTGGGTACAAAAAAGAAAAACCATCCATACGCCTGTGTATAAGGCTGCTGGGAAAAATGGTGGCTTCATTCGAAGCAGTACCCTACGGTCAATTCCATTCAAGGAACTTGCAGAGGGCCATACTGTCAGCCTGGAACAAAAAAGTTCAGGCTTTAGACTTACCAATGTCCCTGTCCCCTTCCGTTCGCAAGAGCCTCCATTGGTGGTTGGTGCCAGAATCTGGAAAAAGGGAAACCCTTCAGTCCGGTTTCTTGGAAGGTGGTCACTACAGATGCCAGCCTCATAGGCTGGGGGGCAGTACTGGAGCAATGGTCTCTCCAGGGCAAGTGGTCAGAAGCAGAGAAGGCCCTGCCCACTAATCTCTTAGAGATACGAGCAGCCCGGTATGCCCTAGTAGCATGGATATCCAAACTCCAAGGGTCACCTGTCAGAATTCAATCAGACAATGCCACAGCAGTGGCATATATCAATCACCAGGGTGGCACCAGGAGTCGTGCAGCCCAGAGGGAAGCGAATTGCATCCTGGAATGGGCAGAAAGGTATGTCACAGCTATATCCGCGGTTTTCATCCCAGGAGTGGAAAATTGGAGAGCGGACTTTTTAAGTCGCCAGCAATTATGCCCGGGGAATGGTCTCTTCACCCCGAGGTTTTCCAGGCAATATGCCAGCGGTGGGGAACACCGGATGTAGATCTGCTAGCATCCAGATTCAACGCAAAGGTGGACAGATTTGTGTCTCGCACAAAGGATCCCCTAGCTTGCGGTTCGGATGCCCTAGTGTTCCCTTGGGATCAGTTCAAGCTGATATATGCATTCCCACCGCGATTAATCCGCAGAATCAGGGTAGAAAAGAAACCAGTGATTCTGGTGGCTCCAGCGTGGCCCCGAAGGGCATGGTACGCGGAGATTGTAAAAATGTCAGTGGGAAGTCCTTGGACCCTCCCACATCGTCCGGACCTGCTTTCGCAAGGACCAATATACTACCCTTCCTTACCAGCCCTAGGTTTGACGGCCTGGCTATTGAAGCCCACATTCTAAAAAAGAGAGGGCTCTCTAATCCTGTGGTATCTACCATGATCAATGCCAGGAAGCCGGTATCCAGGCAGATCTATTATAGGATCTAGAAGGCGTACATCACGTGGTGTGAGGCCAGGAAATGGCATCCACGTAAGTACGTAATAGGTAGGATTCTGGACTTCCTACAGTGGGCTGTACATAGGAAGCTTGCCTTGAGTACTATCAAGGGTCAGACGGCCTTGTCAATATTTTTTTCAAAGGCCCTTGGCTTTGCATTCATTAGTCAAAGCTTTCATACAAGGAGTGATGCGTATTAGCCCTCCGGTTAGTATTCCCATATGTCCATGGGACTTAAACCTGGTTCTGTCGGTTCTACAGAAACAACCATTTGAACCATTGCGGCACATTTCCTTGGTTCTTTTCACCAGGAAATTGATTTTCTTAGTAGCCATTTGTTCGGCTAAAAGAGTATCGGAATTAGCCCCCTTGTCCTGTAAGGAGCCATATCTGGTTATCCATAAGGACAGAGTAGTATTACGTCCTCATCCAGCCTTCTTCCTAAGGTGGTATCGAGGTTCCATTTGAACCAAGATGTGGTTCTTCCTTCCTTTTTCCCCAAACCTAGTTCGGTAGAGGAAAAGTTATTGCATTCTTTGGATGTAGTAAGAGCAGTTAAAGCTTATCTTAAAGCCACTGCTCAGATTCGTAGAACGGATACTTTGTTTGTTCTGCCGGAAGGCCCCAGAAAGGGTCAGGCAGCATCAAAAATCTACTTTAGCCAAGTGGATTCGACAGGTCATAATACAAGCCTATGGCTTGAAAAGGAGACCGCCTCCGTTCAAAGTTAGGGCGCACTCCACAAGAGCAGTTGGAACTTCATGGGCAGTGCATCACCAAGCCTGCCTGGCTCAAGTCTGTAAGGCCACAACATGGTCCTTAGTACACACGTTTACTAGATTCTACCAGGTAGACGTCAGAAGTCAGGAGGATGTCGCCTTTGGGCGCAGTGTGTTGCAGGCCGCAAAAGAGCCTCATGCCTGATGGCGCCCAGCTTATGTATGGTGTATCCCCCCCCTCATTTGGCATTGCTTTGGGACGTCCCATTAGTAATGACTAAGTCGCTCTGTGTCCCGTGATGTACGAAAAAGAAAAAGGGATTTTTATAACAGCTTACCTGTAAAATCCTTTTCTTGGAGTACATCACGGGACACAGAGCTCCCACCCCTCTTTTTGGGACACTTATTGCTTTGCTACAAAACTGAGGTGCTCCCGGATGGGAGGGGCTTATATAGGGGAGGGTACTTCCGGTTTGGAAGTTGCCAGTGCCAGCACCTGAAGGTAAACTATATAACCCATTAGTAATGACTAAGTCGCTCTGTGTCCCGTGATGTACTCCAAGAAAAGGATTTTACAGGTAAGCTGTTATAAAAATCCCTTTTTTATGAAAAAAAAATATATATAAAATGTTTTGCCCAGCATGTCTAAATAATAAAAACCAACCTTTTCCCTGACATTGTCCCCTGCAGACACTCTGCTTGTTCACCTGATGGTGCTCATTATCCAAGATGAAGGAGATCCAATAAAATTTAACCCATTTCCCATGGGCCAGATAGTCATGGACCAGGCCCTTGTGGGCTCATCATCATGGTGCCCTGGGCTAATAGTACCATTACAAAGATTGGCTTCCACATGGCGCTACTTAAATGCAACAAAAAGGACTGCCCCAGGGCCATCTTTAATGCGGGGCAAAAGGGGAAGCTGCCCCGGGCACAGTCATTGTTGTGGGACTCAAAGCAGCGGCCTCTTGAGCCTACGCTGGCCGCAAATATTTTTCCCCCTTGACTCATCTGCCTGCCCTCTCCGCTAATTTACTGTGCATGCAGCCTGCTGTGCTGTGACAGGGGAGCCGCAAGCTATGGGTTGTCTGTGTAACTCCCCGCTCGCCTCCCTCCTGTCAGCAGCAAGGGGATTAACCTGTTCTCTGACTATGTAGTGCCTGTAAAAATTCAGTGTGCCTGGCTGTGCAGGGTGGGGGATCCCAGTTCATCTGTGGCCCTCAAGGGGGTGCGGTAAAATAGGTACCCGCTCCTACTTCAAGGCGGATAGCTGCGGCACATCTACCAGAACTTCTCCCCCCCCCCTCTCCTCACTTGCGACCTTCTGGGATACATCACAGGTCCCAGAAGGTTGTGGGACCATTTACAAAGGGCAGCACAGCTCACACATGTGCAGTGGGCAGCTGGCTGTGAAGCCGCAAGGAGTCACAGCTGGCTGCCCACAATAAACATACCAGCACCAGAGATCCGAAGATAGGTGAAGAAACGGTTCAGGTGAGGACAGCGCTGGACCCCTGGACAGGTGAGTGTCCTTTTTTTAAAAGTCAGCACCTACAGTATTTGTAGCTGCTGGCTTTAAAAAAAAAAAAAAACTTTCCCTCTATTAAATCTTCTGCCCTTGTTGTTTTAACTTTAGATAGTAAAACATTTTTTTCTGCCAGTAAATACCTTATACAGCACACTGTCCGGGTTTAATTACACGTTAAGCTAAAACTATTTTTTGCAGTGAAAAATGTGAGATTTTTCCACCATACTGAAGTCAGATGTCCTATTAGGTGCTGCCAACACATACCTTCAGCTTGAGGCAGAATAAATTGACAAGCTAAAAAAAAATTACCCCATCATGCGTTGCCTGCTCTGCTCACACCTAATTGGTGAAGCTGTTCAATGTGTGAGAATCGTTATTGGTTCTCACTGCATCTGATCTGATAAAACTGTGCTAAAAATGTTTTACATAGATCCTATTATGGTATTTATCGGCGTATAACACGCACCCTAATTTTAAGAGGGAAGTTTAAGGAAAAAAACTTTCAACAGCCCGATTTACATTCCAAAGCCCCCCCCCCCCCTGCATATTACACAGACCAAAGCCCCCCCTGCACATTAAACAGAATAAAAGCCCCCCCTTGCACATTACACAGACCAAAGCCCCCCCTGCACATTACACAGACCAAAGCCCCCCTCTGCACATTACACAGACCAAAGCCCCCCCCCTGCACATTGCACAGATCACCCCACACATTACACAGATCCCCGCACATTACGTAGCCCCCCTATACACTACACAGCATTTTCCCCCTGCACAGTACACAGCTCCTTTACATTGCACAGCCCCCTTGCACTCCCAGGAGACCCCCCAGTCTCCTGGGACAGCACTGCCAGCGTACTCTAAAGTTTAAAAAAACTCACTGCCAGTCCCTTCTCATACATACTGTGTCACTGTCATTGTTCTTTCCGGCTGGTCACATGATCGCTCTCCTCTGATGTTTCATGTGACCGCTCTCCTCCTCCAATCTGAAGCTACACTCGGAGGGGGAGGAGGAGCGGGAGGAGGAGAGCGGCCAGAAAGAACGGGAGAATGAGGTATTTGCGTGTTATGACACTTCAAAAGGATCTATGGCAGTGATTTTTTTAATCTTTATAGTACGCCAGCGGGCTGTCCCAGGGCCAGGAGAGGCGGGACGACCGGCATGACACCCCCGCCCAATCCCCGCCCCCCGTTGGTAAAAGAAAGCGATATCGGCGTATAACACACACCCACGATTTCCCCCTGATTTTAAGGGGAAAAAAGTGCGTGTTATACGCTGATAAATACGGTATATACCAATGCAAGATCAGCACTGGACAGCTCCTACCCAATACTACAGCACAGCACTCCTTTTAAACCTAGCTCCTGCTTAACGGGTTTGGTAACGCATACAAGACAAACACTGCCAGACTCTCTATTAGAGCCTGGCAGAGAACACCGCAGTAGTCTTTTAGAAAAACGAGCACTGTAAATACCTATTTAGAGCTGGCTTCACATGACTCGCGGTGGCTGTACAGCCCTGATGGATGGATACTGCAGGAGGGGCCATGATCTTACTCTGGCATCAGCCTGGGAGATCACATGGCCACTCACCCTCTCCTGCAGGGGCCCTGGAAACCGACCGAGAGTCACGTGACTGGCTGAAGACAGTGCTAAATCATTATTTACAATGCTCGTTTTTATAAAAAACGAATGCAATGTGCTATGCCAGGATATAATATAGGGGCTGGCAGTGAGCATTTACAATTTTTTTATTTCAATAATATCGGCGGGAGCGGAGACGGATACGCACAGACACTAGCTGAGAGGCAGGAAGGCGGG
This sequence comes from Rana muscosa, assembly GCA_029206835.1. Classification (NCBI taxonomy): domain Eukaryota; kingdom Metazoa; phylum Chordata; class Amphibia; order Anura; family Ranidae; genus Rana; species Rana muscosa. The sequence goes on along the minus strand of CM055118.1, from coordinate 179,408,594 downwards.
GGTGAGGGGCAGAGAGGAGAGCTGAGGGGACAGCTGCATATGACAGAGTTATAAGAGCAGGAGAACAGTTTTGTTTCTTTTTTGTTTTTGGCTGAGATACTGGGGTCCTGCACGTAGTTGCATTGTGCTGACCAAGGTGCACTGATGATGGAGAGGTAGTACCAGTAATGGGGAGAATAGAGGGAAGAGTAGCATAAATATAGGAAGCGGCCTGAGAAGTTGCTATGGACAACGGTACTGCAGGGGGAGGTTTCAATGGACTGCATACAGAGGAAGTGTGATTACTGGTGGCAGGATACTGACTACAGGAGGTAAGGAACACTCAGTAGCAGCAGAGGTTGCTAAGGGTAACAGAGGAAGAGATTCTTGATCTTTAGCAGCAGATCTGAATTTATGTGACTCATCTAGCCCTGGGGATATGATCTATGACCAAGCTTGTAGCAGAGGGTGGAACTAAAGTCTGTTTGTCTTTTCCTTGTTCACATTGCTCAATTAAACAGTGCAGAGAAGCAATACAATCCAACACCACCTGTTGTGAATAGGCTGAATACTGCTGGAAAAAAGAATGTGCACAATGTTTCAGCAACCATCCCAAAAATCCAGCCTGGTGCATAGTAAATGGAGGAGTGAAAACATCATGGCCCTGAGAGATACACTGAAATAGTAGCTCAGAACAGACCTGAATCAAGGGTTGCACGTTACTAAGGGAGAATCTACCCTCAACAGCTAAAGCATGTGCTGTCAGAATGCTTCCCAACAGCTCCTCCTCAGTGAGATCCTGCCAAAGTGAATGACACAAATCTTTATCCTCTACCCCAAGCTGCACACAACAAATAACCTTCACGCTTAGTATTCTGGCAAAGGCAAAAAAACTCAAGTAACTGGCTCTCAGTTCCCTAGTGTAGCAGATCTGGTCGTTAGTGGGTGTCACAATTATGTAAGGGATCAGCGGCTAAGGAGACCAGACACATAGCTACACAAGGGAACTGAGACCAAACAGTCAAAGTATATATCTTTAGAGCCGGTTCACACAGGGGCAACACGACTTCCAGCGCGACTTTGGGAGGCAACTTGGACACGATTTGAGCATGAATCACATTGCGACATGAGGCAACTTCAAGTTGCCTCCAGGACAGGAGGCTTTCCAGTGGCCAATCAAACATTAATCAGCTCTGTGGGAGGGAGGGGGAGGGAGGGGTTTGCCTGGAAAACTATTTTTACTTCCTGGAAAGTTGCTTCAGTTAAGACAGGGGATCCAACTTGGAGGCAACTTCCATTGAAATCACCCCGAAGTCGGATTGAAGTCGTACAGGAACCTTTTCTGAAGTCGGAGCGACTGCAGTAGTGTGCATTAAGACGGCTCCATTCACTTCCACTACTTTTCTAAACCGGGCGACTTGGGGCGACCTGAAGTCGGATCCTAGGACGCCCCTGTGTGAACTGGCTCTTAAGGTGATATTTATTTACAGTGAAACAAAGCAAACCATAAACACAGAAAACACAGCAAACAGTAAACATGAACAACCCCAAAGACAAAAAAGAACCAAACCCCACCAACAAGAGCTGTTGAACCTGAACAACTAACTATATACAAAACAATCTAGGGACTAGGGATAAGCTTTGAGTTTGAGTCAAACTCATTTTTGACTCGAACATCGGCTGTTCGACCGTTCGTCGAATTTCGAACATTATAGGACATTTGCGCCAAATTCGAGTGGCGCGTCACGGCCCATAATTCACTGTGGCATTGCTGGCTGATGATTGGCCAAGCATACACTGTGACCCGCATACTTTGGCCAATCACAATGCGGTAAGAACGGAGAGCCATAATTGGCCAAAGCCAGGGTGGCTTTGGCCAATTATGTCTCAGGGGGTTTAGTACACGCCCCACACTATATAAGGCCGTCTGCGTGGTGGCCTTGTGTAGTGTGTTGCGGCGGCGGTGAAAGAAAGACAGAGAGAGAGATAGTGTCATTTCATTTGAGTTAGATAGAGCAGACAGGCTAGTCAGTTAGCTGCAGTTACAGTGTTTAGAGGATATATGCATCCCAGGTGTTGTGTGTGTGTGTGTGTGTGTGATAGATTATTTTATATATATATATATATATATATATATATATATATATATTGTGACAGCAGGAAGGTAAAGTCACCTGGTTGCATCCAGGGGGGTAGATATATTTCGCCCAGATTCAGGCTTTACGCCGACTTATACAACTAGGTGGAGAGTTGTATAAGCCCAGCTGAGGCTAGTGGGCTCATGGATGACTCATACCTCTAGGGAGAGTGTGGGGCGTCGTGCAGACAGGGAGTTGATGAGACCAGCTGAAGCTTGTCAGCTCATTTAGGCCTCTATAAGAACTCCCAGATTCATTAGGTGTTTGCTCATGCCTGGAACCAGACCTGTGTGGACTGTCTAGGGAGAGTGAACCCCTGTGCGGTGAGACAAAGCCTGTGTGGCTATTTGCTTGGACATTTAAAAACCAGGGACTTAGGGACTAGGACAGCACTAGGCTGATCCCAGTTGTTAGTTAGGAAACCTGTATGTTTACTCAGAGGTCAAGTTGACCAGGATTTATTTTATTTATGTTTCTTTTGCTTTGCTGTGTTTTGTCACTGTAAATAGAAAATAAACCGCACCTTTTTGATTTTGAAAACCACAACCTCCGTTTGCTGGGCCTGTTTTTGTGTGGGGAGCCCATCCCGGGGGTCACACACACCCGCTGCCGAGCTAACCCCCTCACAGTTGGTGGAGAACCAGTGGCAGTTTTTTTTTAAGCCAGCATGGAGGAGATACTGAAACAGCTGGCTCTAGCAAATGCCAATCAACAGCAGACAAATGCAGGTTTGCAAAGGAGCCTTGCAGCCCAGCAGCAAGCTCATCAACAGAGCCTTGCAGCCCAGCAGCAAGCTCACCAACAGAGTCTGGAAGCTCAGCAACAAGCCCAGCAGCAATCTGAGGCCCGCTTCATAGACCTGTTACAGAAGCAAGAGCAGAGACTACAACAAATGGAAGCAGTAATGCAGCAACGTCCGCAGACCAGTGAGGAAAGCCGTCCCACTAATACCGCGTCCTTTGGGGTGAGTCGTTTATTGACAAAAATGACTGGAGAGGATGATCCAGAGGTATTTTTGACCACATTTGAAAGGACCGCTGAAAGAGAAAAGTGGCCTGAGGAGCAGTGGGCTGGACTGGTGGCTCCTCTGTTAACTGGTGAATCGCAGAAAGCTTACTATGACCTAGAGCCTAACCAAGCAAAAGACTATGTGATGCTAAAAGCTGAAATTTTGGCAAGGCTGGGTGTCACCCAGGCTGTCCGGGCTCAGCGTGTGCATAACTGGACTTTCCAGCTTGGAAAACCCCCCAGGTCTCAAATGTATGATCTCATTCACCTGAGCAGAAAGTGGCTACAGCCAGAGACTTTGTCCGCACCAAAGATTGTGGAACGTGTTGTAATGGATCGGTTTTTGAGAGCTCTTCCTACTGCCATCCAAAAGTGGGTAAGCCATGGAGACCCAGAGACGGCCGATGGTCTTGTGGATCGTGTGGAGAAATACTTGGCTACAGAGAACCTGACGGCCTCTTCCAGAGACACTCGGACTTTCCACCCTAAGACCAGACCATCCCCAGGGGCGGATAAGAGGATTCCAAGGGGTGAGGGTGGAGAGAGTGAGAGGGTGGGAGCTCTACCCCAAGTTTGGCGAGAACAGCCTGGGAAATCAGCGGCTCAAGAGGCGGCAAGAAGGATCGTTTGCTACCGCTGCCGGCAAGCGGGACATATTGCAGCCAATTGCCCGGTTGTGGAGGAACCCATGCAGTGTGACTTTCTGACGGGCAGACGTCAGTCGCTGTGTGCGACAGTCGCATGCACTGCCATTCGAGGAACTGAGAAACATTTATGCAAAATGTGTGTTAATGGTAGAAATGTTGTGGTATTGCTGGATTCAGGTAGCCTTGTGACCCTGATAAAGGCTGAGTTAGTTAAAACAGAGGTCTTTGGGAATAGCAAGGTAGCTGTTATTTGTGTGCATGGGGACACCCGAGAGTATCCAGTGACTACAGTGTGTTTCGAGACCCCCAAAGGTACCCTCTCTCATCCAGTGGGCTTAGTATCTCAGTTACCGCATGACGCCATTGTGGGAAGGGATTTTCCGAAGTTCTGGGAACTGTGGGATGATCCTGAGCCCCCCACTGGTGCCCCTATGTACCAGGAATGTGATAGCCAGAACTCCCCTGAGAGTGGTGAGGACTCTCCGGAATTTCCCTTATCAGTATTGGCAGGGGAGACTCAAGAAACTGGAGAGGAGCCCACCTCCTCAGACGAAAACCTACCGTCTGTGGAGTTTTCTGATCTTGAGGTTCACAGGGAAAACTTTGCCACAGAACAGTTGAAAGACCCCGCCCTAATAAAGGCACAGGAAAACGTAGTGAAAATAGATGGCGAGTTAGTGAACCCAGATAATACCTGCACTTACCCATACTTCAGCGTAGAGAAGGACCTACTGTATCGGGTGGCAAAAAGGGCAGAAGAAACCGTTGAGCAGCTTGTGGTGCCCAAACCTTACAGGAAGTTGGTGTTGGAGTTGGCCCCTGGGCACATTCTTGGAGGTCATCTGGGGACAGAGAAAACCCGAGAGAGGGTATTACAGAGATTCTATTGGCCGGGGGTGATGAAGGACATAGAAAATTATTGTTCCTCCTGCCCTGTGTGTCAGAGGTCGGCCCCGATGCCACATTTCCGTAGCCCGCTGGTCCCTCTACCCATCATTGAGGTCCCGTTTGAGAGGATCGCCATGGATTTGGTAGGGCCTATAATCAAGTCCGCTAGGGGGCACCAGTACATATTAGTTATAATGGACTATGCCACCCGTTATCCAGAAGCGATCCCTCTCCGAAATACCTCGGCCAAAACCATAGCCAAAGAGCTATCTCTTGTGTTTAGCCGGGTGGGTATTTGTAAAGAACTGCTTACGGACCAAGGTACACCCTTTATGTCCCGGGTTATGAAGGAGCTGTGTAAATTGTTCAAAGTGACGCAATTACGTACATCTGTGTATCACCCCCAAACCGATGGGCTGGTTGAAAGATTCAACAAAACCCTAAAACAAATGTTGAAGAAAGTGGTGGATAGAGATGGAAAGGATTGGGACTGTCTACTTCCTTATCTGATGTTTGCTATTAGGGAGGTGCCCCAATCCTCTACGGGATTCTCCCCCTTTGAGTTACTGTATGGGAGACACCCAAGAGGGCTGTTGGATATTGCCAAGGAAACTTGGGAAAGTGAGAGTTCTCCCCACAGGAGTGTGATTGAGCATGTCGCCCTGATGCAAGACCGAATTGCACAGGTAATGCCCATCGTAAAGGAACATTTGGCCCAAGCGCAGTTAGCACAGCAGAGAGTGTACAACCGTGGAGCCAAGACCCGTACCTTTTCCCCGGGGGATAGGATACTGGTACTTGTCCCTACGGTTGAAAGTAAATTCCTTGCCAAATGGCAAGGCCCCTATGAGATAATGGAAAAAGTGAGCGAAGTGAATTACAAGGTCAGACAACCAGGAAGGCGAAAGCCCGAACAGATCTATCACGTTAATCTGTTGAAAGCCTGGAGGGATAGAGAGTCCCTAGTCGCAGACACTTGGTCACCAGCTCAAACTGGTTGCGTGATTCCTGAGGTTGGAATAGCAGCCACCTTGTCACAACCCCAACAACAGGAGGTTAAGGAGTTTGTGCTTCGCAACAAGGAGGTATTCTCTGAGCTGCCGGGACAAACATCTGGGGTAGAGCATGACATCATTACCCCGCCCGGTGAAAGGGTGAAGTTAAAACCCTATCGGATCCCAGAGGCCCGACGGGAGGCAATACGGGAGGAAGTACAGAAAATGCTGAACTTAGGGGTGATAGAGGAGTCCCAAAGTGATTGGTCTAGTCCCATTGTGTTGGTGCCTAAACCGGATGGGAGCTGGCGATTTTGTAACGATTTTCGTCAGTTGAACAAAGTTACAAAATTTGACACCTACCCCATGCCACGTATAGATGAGTTGATCGACCGGCTGGGAACAGCCCGATACATGACGACTCTTGACCTCACAAAAGGGTATTGGCAAATCCCCCTGGCCAAGTCGGCCAAAGAGAAAAACGCATTTGTAACCCCAGACGGGGCGTTCCAATATAAAAGAATGCCGTTCGGGTTACAGAATGCGCCGGCCACATTCCAGCGGAAAATGGACCAGATGCTGAGGCCCCATCGGAAGTATGCTGCGGCTTACCTGGATGACGTAATTGTCCATAGCACAGATTGGGCCTCACATCTGCCAAAAGTGCAAGCAGTCCTGGACTCTGTTCGGGAAGCGGGGTTTACGGCTAACCCCAAGAAGTGTACCATTGGGCAGAAGGAGGCCAAATATCTTGGGTACACCATTGGGAGGGGAGTAATAAAACCCCAACTCAACAAAGTCGAGGCCATCCAGAGTTGGCCACGTCCCAACAGCAAGAAGCAGGTACGAGCCTTTCTGGGAATCGCTGGGTATTATCGGCGATTCATTCCCCACTTTGCTTCTAAGGCTGTGCCCCTAACCAACCTGACGAAGGGGAAAGGGTCGGTCATGATTAAATGGACCCCCGAGGCTGAGGCAGCATTCCAATTCTTGAAACAAGCCTTATGTAGCCAGCCAGTGTTGTACTCACCCGACTTCTCTAAAGACTTTGTCGTACAAAGTGATGCGTCAGATGTGGGGTTAGGAGCAGTATTGTCCCAGGTCTGGAACGGGGAAGAGCACCCAGTCATTTACCTCAGCAGAAAGTTGAAGTCCCATGAGGTAAATTACGCCACCGTTGAAAAGGAGTGTTTAGCGGTGAAGTGGGCTCTAGATTCCCTTCGGTACTACCTGCTAGGTAGGCACTTTGACATGGTTACGGATCACGCTCCGTTAAAGTGGATGGCTCAAAACAAGGAAACAAATAGAAGAGTGAATAGGTGGTTCCTGGCCCTCCAGGAATTCAACTTCACAGTAAAGCATCGCCCTGGCGTTCAAATGGGGAATGTGGATGCTTTGTCTCGAGTACATGAATGCCTGATTGCTGGTGTTCCAACCCCGAGGTTAAAACAAGAGGGGGGGGTATGTGACAGCAGGAAGGTAAAGTCACCTGGTTGCATCCAGGGGGGTAGATATATTTCGCCCAGATTCAGGCTTTACGCCGACTTATACAACTAGGTGGAGAGTTGTATAAGCCCAGCTGAGGCTAGTGGGCTCATGGATGACTCATACCTCTAGGGAGAGTGTGGGGCGTCGTGCAGACAGGGAGTTGATGAGACCAGCTGAAGCTTGTCAGCTCATTTAGGCCTCTATAAGAACTCCCAGATTCATTAGGTGTTTGCTCATGCCTGGAACCAGACCTGTGTGGACTGTCTAGGGAGAGTGAACCCCTGTGCGGTGAGACAAAGCCTGTGTGGCTATTTGCTTGGACATTTAAAAACCAGGGACTTAGGGACTAGGACAGCACTAGGCTGATCCCAGTTGTTAGTTAGGAAACCTGTATGTTTACTCAGAGGTCAAGTTGACCAGGATTTATTTTATTTATGTTTCTTTTGCTTTGCTGTGTTTTGTCACTGTAAATAGAAAATAAACCGCACCTTTTTGATTTTGAAAACCACAACCTCCGTTTGCTGGGCCTGTTTTTGTGTGGGGAGCCCATCCCGGGGGTCACACACACCCGCTGCCGAGCTAACCCCCTCACAATATATATACATACATACATACATACATACATACATACACTTTATTCAGTTTAGCTAGATCCGTTCCTGTTATTCTCTTCCTAACATACTGACAGGCAGGCAGGTGATTGTGGTAGCTGTAGTATTTTCAGTTAGTGTACTGTGTCCTTTGCACAGTGTGCACCTAAAGCTACCTGAATACAATTGCTGGTGTTCTCATACTAATGCCACAGGCAGGGAGCTGCAAATATTTTCAGTTAGTGTACTGTGTCCTTTGCACAGTATGCACCTAAAGCTACCTGAATACAATTTCTGGTGTTCTCATACTAATACCACAGGTGGGGAGCTGCAAGTATTTTCAGTTAGTGTACTGTGTCCTTTGCACAGTGTGCACCTAAAGGTACCTGAATACAATTGCTGATGTTCTCATACTAATACCACAGGCAGGAAGCTGCAGTATTTTCAGTTAGTGTACTGTGTCCTTTGCACAGTGTGCACCTAAATCTACCTGAATACAATTGCTGGTGTTCTCATACTAATACCACAGGCAGGGAGCTGCAAGTATTTTCAGTTAGTGTCTATGTCCTTTGCACAGTGTGCACCTAAAGCTACCTGAATACAATTGCTGGTGTTCTCATACTAATACCACAGGCAGGGAGCTGCAGTATTTTCAGTTAGTGTACTGTGTCCTCTGCACAGTGTGCAACTAAAGATAACTGAAGACAATTGCTGGTGTTCTCTTACTAATAATACTACAGGCAGGCAGTTGATTCTGCTATCTGCAGTATAATCAGTATATATATATATATATATTGTGACAGCAGGAAGGTAAAGTCACCTGGTTGCATCCAGGGGGGTAGGTATATTTCTCCCAGATTCAGGCTTTATGCCGACTTATACAACTAGGGAGAGAGTTGATGAAGCCCAGCTGAGGCTAGTGGGCTCATGGATGATTCATACCTCTAGGGAGAGTGCTGGGCGTCGTGCAGGCAGGGAGTTGATGAGACCAGCTGAAGCTTGTCAGCTCGTTTAAGGCCTCTATAAAAACTCCCAGCTTCATTAGGTGTTTGCTCATGCCTGGAACCAGACCTGTGTGGACTGTCTAGGGAGAGTGAACCCCTGTGCGGTGAGAAAAAGCCTGTGTGGCTATTTGTTTGGACATTTACTAAACCAGGGACTTAGGGACTAGGACAGCACCAGGCTGATCCCAGTTGTTAGTTAGGGAAACCTGCATGTTTAGTCAGAGGTCAAGCTGACCAGGATTTATTTTGTTTATGTTTCTTTTTGCTTTGCTGTGTTTTTGTCACTGTAAATAGAGAAATAAACCGCACCTTTTGATCTTGAAAACCACAACCTCCGTCTGCTGGGCCTGTTTTGTGTGGGGAGCCCATCCAGGGGGTCACACACACCCGCTACCGAGCTAACCCCCTCACAGTTGGTGGAGAACCAGTGGCAGTTTTTTTTTAAGCCAGCATGGAGGAGATACTGAAACAGCTGGCTCTAGCAAATGCCAATCAACAGCAGACAAATGCAGGTTTGCAAAAGAGCCTTGCAGCTCAACAACAGAGCTTCGCAGCCCAGCAACAAGCCCAGCAGCAATCTGAGGCCCGCTTCATAGACCTGTTGCAGAAGCAAGAGCAGAGACTACAACAACAGATGGAAGCAGTAATGCAGCAACGTCCGCAGACCAGTGAGGAAAGCCGTCCCACTAATACCGCGTCCTTTGGGGTGAGTCGTTTATTGACAAAAATGACTGGAGAGGATGATCCAGAGGTATTTTTGACCACATTTGAAAGGACTGCTGAAAGAGAAAAGTGGCCTGAGGAGCAGTGGGCTGGACTGGTGGCTCCTCTGTTAACTGGTGAATCGCAGAAAGCTTACTATGACCTAGAGCCTGACCAAGCAAAAGACTATGTGATGCTAAAAGCTGAAATATTGGCAAGGCTGGGTGTCACCCTGGCTGTCCGGGCTCAGCGTGTGCATAACTGGACTTTCCAGCTTGGAAAACCCCCCAGGTCTCAAATGTATGATCTCATTCACCTGAGCAGGAAGTGGCTACAGCCAGAGACTTTGTCCGCACCGGAGATTGTGGAACGTGTTGTGATGGATCGTTTCTTGAGAGCTCTTCCTACCGCCATTCAAAAGTGGGTAAGCCATGGAGACCCAGAAACGGCCGGTAAACTTGTGGATCGTGTAGAGAGATACTTGGCTGCAGAGAACCTGACGGCCTCTTCCAGAGACTCTCGGACTTTCCACCCTAAGACCAGACCATCCCCAGGGGCGGATAAGATGATTCCAAGGGGTGAGGGTGGAGAGAGTAAGAGGGTGGGAGCTCTGCCCAGGGTTTGGCGAGAACAGCCTGGGAAGTCGGGGGCTCAAGAGGCAGCCAAAAGGATTGTTTGCTACCGCTGCCGGCAAGCGGGACATATTGCAGCAAATTGCCCGGTTGTGGAGGAACCCATGCAATGTGACTTTCTGACGGACAGACGTCAGTCGCTGTGTGCGACAGTCACATGCACTGCCATTCGGGGAACTGAGAAACATTTATGCAAAATGTGTATTAATGGTAGAAATGTTGTGGTATTACTGGATTCAGGTAGCCTTGTGACCCTGATAAAGGCTGAATTAGTTAAAACAGAGGTCTCTGGGAATAGCAAGGTAGCTGTTATTTGTGTGCATGGGGACACCCGAGAGTATCCAGTGACTACAGTGTGTTTCAAGACCCCCAAAGGTACCCTCTCTCATCCAGTGGGGTTAGTATCTCAACTACCGCATGATGCCATTGTGGGAAGGGATTTTCCGAAGTTCTGGGAACTGTGGGATGATCCTGAGCCCCCCACTGGTGCCCCTATGTACCAGGAAGGTGATAGCCAGAACTCCTCTGAGAGTGGTGAGGACTCTCCAGAATTTCCCTTGTCAGTATTGGCAGGCGAGACTCAAGAAACTGGAGAGGAGCCCACCTCCTCAGACGAAAACCTACCGTCTGTGGAGTTTTCTGATCTTGAGGTTCACAGGGAAAATTTTGCCACAGAACAGTTAAAAGACCCCGCCCTAATAAAGGCACGGGAAAACGTAGTGGAAATAGATGGCGAATTAGTGAACCCAGATAATACCTGCACTTACCCATACTTCAGCGTAGAGAAGGACCTACTTTATCGGGTGGCAAAAAGGGCAGAAGAAACCGTTGAGCAGCTTGTAGTGCCCAAACCTTACAGGAAGTTGGTGTTGGAGTTGGCCCATGGCAGTGCTGGTCCAAGACATTGTGCTGCCTGGTACCAAGAATTAAATGCTGCCCCCCCCCTCCAAAAAAAAAACACGCCCAGTCGCCCACCAAAAGGCCCCCACATTCATAATTGTATATCATGATAAATTAAGAGGACCTGTCATGGCTCTTTACATGTATATAGAAGTATAAATAGGACCTGTCATGGCTCTATAAAAAAGACCTGGTATGGCTCTATTCATGTGTAGGACTATAAAGAGGAGTGGTCATGGCACTATACGTGTGTATAGGAGTGTAAAAGGAGATGTCATGGCTCAATACATGTATGTAGGAATATAAAGAGGACCTGTCATGGCTCTATACATGCATGTAGGAGTATAAAAGGACCCATCAGAGCTCTATACATGTGTATATAGGAGTATAAAAGCACATGTCATGGCTCAATAAAAAGGATGTGTTATGGCTCTATTCATGTATAGGAGTATAAAGAGAACTGGTCATGGCACTATATATATGTGTGTAAATCAATATTCAAGTGTAAAAACACCCCCCTGCACATCCGTTTCCCCCCTCCCCTCACACACACACACACACATATCTGTTCACCCTCTGTACCCAATACACACATATCTGTTCCCCCTGCACACCTGCCCCCCCTCCCCACACACACATATCTGTACCCCCTGCACACCTGTACCCCTCCCCCACACACACATATCTGTATCCCCTGCACACCTGTCCCCTCCCCACACACACACATATCTGTTCACCCTCTGTACCCAATACACACATATCTGTACCCCCTGCACACCTGTACCCCTCCCCCACACACACATATCTGTATCCCCTGCACACCTGTCCCCTCCCCACACACACACACACACACATATCTGTACCCCCTGCACACCTGCCCCCCCTCCCCACACACACATATCTGTACCCCCTGCACACCTGTCCCCTCCCCACACACAAACATATCTGTACCCCCTGCACACCTGTACCCCCCCCACACACACACATATCTGTACCCCCTGCACACCTGCCCCCCCTCCCCACACACACACATATCTGTACCCCCTGCACACCTGCCCCCCCTCCCCACACACACATATCTGTACCCCCTGCACACCTGTCCCCCCCCCCCACACACACATATCTGTACCCCCTGCACACCTGTACCCCCCCCACACACACACATATCTGTACCCCCTGCACACCTGTTCCCCCCCCACACACACACACACACACATATCTGTACCCCCCTGCACACCTACCCCCCCCCCCCCACACACACACACACACACACATATCAGTTCCCTCTGTACACAGTGCAATGCACTATAAACTGACAGCAGAGTAAATTTTTGTTTCTTGTGAATGGGTGCAGGCTGCAGCAATGAGCTTGAAGCTTCCACTATACCTGAGCCAGCAAAGGTGGTGGTAAACTTTACTCCAGGACTGGAGAGCGGCGCTGCTGCCTGCCAGTCCTCCCACAACAGATCCCTGAGAGACCAGGAGGAGGGGGGCGGCGGGAGCAGATATCGTGGCAAGCCCGTAGTTACATGATGCAGGGCTTCCATATCATCTATGATCTACCCCAGCCAGTTCCACTAAACATGCAGCACTTCCGGCCAGCTGCTCCTCGTCCCGGCTCTCTCCTCTCATCTTCTCACTGCAGCTGCTAGGGCGGCACTGCAGGCTGGGGATAGAGTGGTCTGTCAGGGATGTCTTCACAGCCCCAACCGCCCCCTAGGCTGGCGCCATAAGGCATGCATTTTAAAAATGCCGGGACCTTTCTCGGCAGAACACTGGCCCTGCTCGCAATGGGATAAGCAGCGCAGGGGAACGGGCTAGCTGGCTGGTGGGCGGCAATTTGCCGCCCCCTTTAAAGTGCCGCCTGGGACCGAGGTACCATCGGGTCCCATGGTAGGGCCGGCCCTGGCCCATGGGCACATTCTTGGAGGTCATCTGGGGACAGAGAAAACCCGAGAGAGGGTATTACAGAGATTCTATTGGCCTGGGGTGATGAAGGACATAGAAAATTATTGTTCCTCCTGCCCTGTGTGTCAGAGGTCGGCCCCGATGCCACATTTCCGTAGCCCGCTGGTCCCTCTACCCATCATTGAGGTCCCGTTTGAGAGGATCGCAATGGATTTGGTAGGTCCTATAATCAAGTCCGCTAGGGGGCACCAGTACATATTAGTTATAATGGACTATGCCACCCGTTATCCAGAAGCGATCCCTCTCCGAAATACCTCGGCCAAAACCATAGCCAAAGAGCTATCTCTTGTTTTTAGCCGGGTGGGTATTTGTAAAGAACTGCTTACGGACCAAGGTACACCCTTTATGTCCCGGGTTATGAAAGAGCTGTGTAAATTGTTCAAAGTGACGCAATTGCGTACGTCTGTGTATCACCCCCAAACCGATGGGCTGGTTGAAAGATTCAACAAAACCCTAAAACAAATGTTGAAGAAAGTGGTGGATAGAGATGGAAAGGATTGGGACTGTCTACTTCCTTATTTGATGTTTGCTATTAGGGAGGTGCCCCAATCCTCTACGGGATTCTCCCCCTTTGAGTTACTGTATGGGAGACACCCAAGAGGGCTGTTGGATATTGCCAAGGAAACTTGGGAAAGTGAGAGTTCTCCCCACAGGAGTGTGATTGAGCATGTCGCCCTGATGCAAGACCGAATTGCACAGGTAATGCCCATCGTGAAGGAACATTTGGCCCAAGCGCAGTTGGCACAGCAGAGAGTGTACAACCGTGGAGCCAAGACCCGTACCTTTTCCCCGGGGGATAGGATATTGGTACTTGTCCCTACGGTTGAAAGTAAATTCCTTGCCAAATGGCAAGGCCCCTACGAGATAATGGAAAAAGTGAGCGAAGTGAATTACAAGGTCAGACAACCAGGAAGGCGAAAGCCCGAACAGATCTATCACGTTAATCTGTTGAAAGCCTGGAGGGATAGAGAGTCCCTAGTCGCAGAAACTTGGTCACCAGCTCAAACTGGTTGCGTGATTCCGGAGGTTGGAATAGCAGCCACCTTGTCACAACCCCAACAACAGGAGGTTAAGGAGTTTGTGCTTCGCAACAAGGAGGTGTTCTCTGAGCTGCCGGGACAAACATCTGGGGTAGAGCATGATATTATTACCCCGCCCGGTGAAAGGGTGAAGTTAAAACCCTATCGGATCCCAGAGGCCCGACGGGAGTCAATACGGGAGGAAGTACAGAAAATGCTGAACTTAGGGGTGATAGAGGAGTCCCAAAGTGATTGGTCTAGTCCCATTGTGTTGGTGCCTAAACCGGATGGGAGCTGGCGATTTTGTAACGATTTTCGTCAGTTGAACAAAGTTACAAAATTTGACACCTACCCCATGCCACGTATAGATGAGTTGATCGACCGGCTGGGAACAGCCCGATACATGACGACTCTTGACCTCACAAAAGGGTATTGGCAAATTCCCCTGGCCAAGTCGGCCAAAGAGAAAACCGCATTTGTAACCCCAGACGGGGCGTTCCAATATAAGAGAATGCCGTTCGGGTTACAGAATGCGCCGGCCACATTCCAGCGGAAAATGGACCAGATACTGAGGCCCCATCGGAAGTATGCTGCGGCTTACCTGGATGACGTAATTGTCCATAGCACAGATTGGGCCTCACATCTGCCAAAAGTGCAAGCAGTCCTAGACTCTATCCGGGAAGCGGGGTTTACGGCTAACCCCAAGAAGTGTACCATTGGGCAGGAGGAGGCCAAATATCTTGGGTACACCATTGGCAGGGGAGTAATAAAACCCCAACTCAACAAAGTCGAGGCCATCCAGAGTTGGCCACGTCCCAACAGCAAGAAGCAGGTACGAGCCTTTCTGGGAATCGCGGGTTATTATCGGCGCTTCATTCCCCACTTTGCTTCTAAGGCTGTGCCCCTAACCAACCTGACGAAAGGGAAAGGGTCGGTCATGATTAAATGGACCCCCGAGGCTGAGGCAGCATTCCAATTCTTGAAACAAGCCTTATGTAGCCAGCCAGTGTTGTACTCACCCGACTTCTCTAAAGACTTTGTCGTACAAAGTGATGCGTCAGATGTGGGGTTAGGAGCAGTATTGTCCCAGGTCTGGAACGGGGAAGAGCACCCAGTCATTTACCTCAGCAGGAAGTTGAAGTCCCATGAGGTAAATTACGCCACGGTTGAAAAGGAGTGTTTAGCGGTGAAGTGGGCTCTAGATTCCCTTCGGTACTATCTGCTAGGTAGGCACTTTGACATGGTTACGGATCACGCTCCGTTAAAGTGGATGGCTCAAAACAAGGAGACAAATAGAAGAGTAAATAGGTGGTTCCTGGCCCTACAGGAATTCAACTTCACAGTAAAGCATCGCCCTGGCGTTCAAATGGGGAATGTGGATGCTTTGTCTCGAGTACATGAATGCCTGATTGCTGGTGTTCCAACCCCAAGGTTAAAACAAGAGGGGGGGGGGTATGTGACAGCAGGAAGGTAAAGTCACCTGGTGGCATCCAGGGGGGTAGGTATATTTCTCCCAGATTCAGGCTTTATGCCGACTTATACAACTAGGGAGAGAGTTGATGAAGCCCAGCTAAGGCTAGTGGGCTCATGGATGATTCATACCTCTAGGGAGAGTGCTGGGCGTCGTGCAGGCAGGGAGTTGATGAGACCAGCTGAAGCTTGTCAGCTCGTTTAAGGCCTCTATAAAAACTCCCAGCTTCATTAGGTGTTTGCTCATGCCTGGAACCAGACCTGTGTGGACTGTCTAGGGAGAGTGAACCCCTGTGCGGTGAGAAAAAGCCTGTGTGGCTATTTGTTTGGACATTTACTAAACCAGGGACTTAGGGACTAGGACAGCACCAGGCTGATCCCAGTTGTTAGTTAGGGAAACCTGCATGTTTAGTCAGAGGTCAAGCTGACCAGGATTTATTTTGTTTATGTTTCTTTTTGCTTTGCTGTGTTTTTGTCACTGTAAATAGAGAAATAAACCGCACCTTTTGATCTTGAAAACCACAACCTCCGTCTGCTGGGCCTGTTTTGTGTGGGGAGCCCATCCAGGGGGTCACACACACCCGCTACCGAGCTAACCCCCTCACAATATATATATATATATATATATATATATATATATATATATATATATATATAAATTGTGAAGGACTAGCATCAAAGGTAGCGCTTGAAGGACACCGCCACTCGCTGGTTCTTCTTTTTAAGGGCTTTGTTTGCCCATTTTTATTAAAAGAAGTTCACAACAAAATCAAAGGATTCCCTCGCAGGGGTTTCAGCACTCCTTTTCATCAACAAAATGACATTCAGCCTCCTGGCTTATACATACTGCAGTGCTGCTCAGGCCTTCCACTTCAGGCTCTTGTCTGTCTCCTACAATTCCATTGGCAACACCGTCTATTTAGATAGCAGCCCCTCACTGCTCTGACCCTCAGACCTGGGTCTCTGGCTGCCACTGTGCACACAAGCACTCTCTGGCTTCTGCAGTGCACACCTGCACTCATCGGGAGGGTGGAGCCCAGAATGCTGGTCCTGACTCTACTATCAGGCCCACACACACACCTGAACAATCAGTATGCCGTTGAGTCTCAAAACCCGGATCCAGGACTGGGGATTTCATCCCATCTGGATCACTAAGAAATCCCCAGGCTCCAGGTCCCAAAGTGGACTTTAGTAAATCATGAGGCAACTGAAAAGCCGGTTTCCTCCCAAACAAGCAAATACCCTGCAGCCCCTCAACCTGCCTGGTTGAGAATCCTGTATTCATACACTGGTGGGGTACCACACTACCACATACCCTCCCCCTTTGTTTCGATCCAGAGGGCGGAACACACCAGCACAATCTCCTCACTTTGGCATGACCCTGCAAGCTACCACACACGGGCCAAATCTTGTCCCATCAGGTGAATTTCTCCTTGTCCCCCTGCTATACTTACTCGGGTTCTACAAAGATACTCCCATGATTTTTTTACGAGTATGCTTCCAAAAGCGCCGTCTTTCCACTTTCCTTGGGCCTACACTAGCCACCTCAACAGTAGGGAGTTTACTAATCTTGGTACCTTTTTAACAGGAGGCGGACCTCTGTGCTTTAAGGGTCGGATATCGGTAAAGTTATAAAGTGCTCCCTCAATTTCCACTAGGCCACCCTTCTCTTTACTTAATGTAGAAGGAACCACCTTTTTAAACAATGGTTTAGTAATAAGCGGGGGCTCTTTTATTGGGGAGACACTGGTCCCTCTCTGCATTCTATGTACGGGCACCTCCTTACTGTCCAAACTTGGCGTCATTTGTTTCCTCATGTACACTGCATGCTTCATTTTGTCATTTTTATCGCTAACCTCTTCATATGACTGTGGCCTCGTCCTAGTCTCCCTCTGAAGGACATCCTGACTGTCTTGCCACTCTGAGGTTTTTAAGTCATGTGACACCTTGCTGAGCTTTGGGCCATTTCCCTCCAACCCATAGGTGTACGCAGCCTATTGCATTAGGGTGTGCACCCCAAAGCTCAAACACACGTGTGTGTGTGTGTGTCCATATACAGTATATATGGCCCTGGCACATTCACCTCCCTGCCATCACAGTGAAAGAGAAGTGCGTAAGCACGTCTCTTATGGCAGAGCCGGTAAAAAGGAAATCTTTCCCATTTCCCCACTACTACACAGAGAGATAATGCTAATGTGCACGAGGGGATTAGGGTGTGCCCAGGCACACCCTGTGCGCACGCCTATGCTCCAAACATTGTTTACCAGGATCCTTCTCAGACCTTAGAAATTCCTCAAACCTCAGGAAATCTTCCCCAGAATTACCCTCCAGAACCTGTAGGGGGCCTAATTCTGCTATACCTTTTACCTCTTCTGTGTCAAACCTACCATTCCCTATCTCACTACAGTTTTCAGGGTTTGCTACAACCATATTACCTTGACCCAGACCATCAGGTCTACCATTATTTTTGTTGTCACCCATGGTAGCCAAACCATCAAAAATCGCCAATGTGCTGCATTTTTCCTCATGGTCAGAAATATCAATGCGTTGGTCATATTTAATTTCACCCATGTTCGGAAGGGCAGTGTCTGGAGAGGAACTGCACCCAGCGGAGTGGTTGTCCATGGCAGCTTCATTATACACCAACTTCACTGGCATGAGATCCTCTGTCAGCAACTGTCCTGACCCCTGGCCATCATCACATAAAACATTTGGACCTGTGACTACAATCACTTCATTTATTGCTGTGCCACCTGGCACTTCCACCAACACCAGCTCATTTGGCGCAGCATCATCCGTTACCATATCATTAGGGCCTTTGTGGATCACAGACATGACCTCTTCTGTGCGTTCGCCGTTACTTGGCGTTTCAATCTTGTGAGCAACATCATCTGCAGCAGCAAGTGCACCGTTGCATTTAAGTTGCTCTGCAGGTCCTTCATCTGGCACCACAGAAGTCATGTCTGCTCCACTCTTACCAACAGAGGCCTTTTCCAACAAAGCCAACAGGTCTTTTGCCCACCTGTCCCAGTCTGTTATCTCTGGGCCCCCAGAGGTACCACACAGTACGGCTCCAACTGCACAAAGAGACCCAGAGGTACAGAACGGCTCAGCAACAGACACGTTGCACATGTTACTTTTGTTCAAATCAGACTGTGGAAATAAATTTTTGACCATAGCATGCTGCAATACCACACTCTCACCACCTTGCTCTGGTGGCGCTTCATTAAATGCATGAACACCTTCACACCTGTCATTGCCAGACTGCAATAACCCATTTTCATCATGAGTGTTTTTAAACATAACAGTTTTAGCATTTAACATTTTATATTCATCATGTTCAGGTACCGTCTTATCCCTTAGAGCGGCACCATAGCTGTCCCAGGCAACCTCCGGCTCCAAAACGCAGATCTCCCTGGGGGTTTCTAGGGACACCTCTGTAGCCTTCATCTCAGTTGCTAGTGGAGATAGCACATCTTTAACTGCATCCATAGCAATGTTTTTATCTCTAGTGAGCTGCACTAGCCCATTAGCAACTGGACCATCAACTTTAGCCAACACAATAGTAGGATTTTTAAAACAGCTTACCTGTAAAATCCTTTTCTTGGAGTACATCACGGGACACAGAGCAGCATAGTCATTACTATGTGGGTTATATAGAATTACCTTCAGGTGCTGGCACTGGCAACTTCCAAAACAGGAAGTACCCTCCCCTATATAAGCCCCTCCCATCCGGGAGTACCTCAGTTTTGTAGCAAAGCAATACGTGTCCCCAAAAGAGGGGTGGGAGCTCTGTGTCCCGTGATGTACTCCAAGAAAAGGATTTTACAGGTAAGCTGTTTTAAAAATCCTACTTTCTTGTTCATACATCACGGGACACAGAGCAGCATAGTCATTACTATGTGGGACGTCCCAAAGCAATGCCACATGAGGGGGGGGATACACCATACATAAGCTGGGCGCCATCAGGCATGAGGATCTTTTGCGGCCTGCAACACACTGCGCCCAAAGGCGACATCCTCCTGACTTCTAACGTCCACCTGGTAGAACCTAGTAAACGTGTGTACTGAAGACCACGTTGCGGCCTTACAAATTTGCGCCAGGGAGGCCTGGTGATGCACTGCCCATGAAGTTCCAACTGCTCTCGTGGAGTGCGCCCTAACTTTGAACGGAGGCGGTCTACTTCTCAAGCCATAGGCTTGTATTATGACCTGTCGAATCCACTTGGCTAAAGTAGATTTTGATGCTGCCTGACCCTTTCTGGGGCCTTCCGGCAGAACAAACAAAGAATCCGTTCTACGAATCTGAGCAGTGGCTTTTAGATAAGCTTTAACTGCTCTTACTACATCCAAAGAATGCAATAACTTTTCCTCTACCGAGCTTGGTTTGGGGAAAAAAGAAGGAAGAACCACATCCTGGTTCAAGTGAAATCTCGATACCACCTTAGGAAGAAAGGCTGGGTGAGGACGTAATACTACTCTGTCCTTATGGATAACCAGATATGGCTCTTTACAGGACATGGCGGCTAATTCCGACACTCTTCTAGCCGAGCATATGGCTACTAAAAATATCAATTTCCTGGTGAGTAGAACCAAGGAAATGTGCCGCAAAGGTTCAAATGGCTGCTTCTGCAGAACCGACAGAACCAAATTTAGATCCCATGGGCATATGGGAGCCTTAATCGGTGGAATAATACGAGTCACACCTTGCATAAAGGATTTGACAAGTGAATGCATAGCCAGGGGCCTTTGAAATAGTATTGACAAGGCCGAAACCTGGCCCTTGATAGTACTTAAGGCAAACTTCCTGTCTACAGCCCACTGCAGGAAGTCCAGAATTCTGCCTATAACGTACTTACGTGGATGCCATTTTCTGGCCTCGCACCAAGTGATGTACGCCTTCCAAACTCTATAGTAGATCTGCCTGGATACAGGCTTCCTGGCATTGATTATAGTTGATACCACAGAGTTAGAGAGACCTCTCTTCTTTAGGATGTGGGATTCAATAGCCAGGCCGTTAAACTTAGAGTTAGTAAGGAAGGGTGGTATATCGGTCCTTGCGAAAGCAGGTCCGGACGACGTGGAAGGGTCCAAGGACTCCCCACAGACATTTTGATGATCTCCGCGTACCAGGCCCTTCGGGGCCACGCTGGAGCCACCAGGATCACCGGCTTCTTCTCCAACCTGACTCTGCGAAGGAGTCGAGGCAACAATTGTAGCGGAGGGAATGCATATATCAGTCTGAACTGATCCCAAGGGAACACCAGAGCATCCGAGCCGCAAGCGAGGGGATCCCTTGTCCGGGAGACAAATCTGTCCACCTTTGCGTTGAATCTGGATGCTAGCAGATCTACATCCGGTGTTCCCCACCGCTGACATATTGCTCGGAAGACCTCGGGATGAAGGGACCATTCCCCTGGGCATAACTGTTGGCGACTCAGAAAGTCCGCCTTCCAATTCTCCACCCCTGGAATGAAGACAGCTGATATACATGGGACATGCTTTTCTGCCCATTCCAGGATGTGACTTACTTCCCTCTGGGCTGCACGACTCCTGGTGCCTCCCTGATGATTGATATATGCCACTGCTGTGGCATTGTCTGATTGAATTCTGACAGGGGACCCTTGGAGTCTGGATGTCCAGGCTACTAGGGCGTACCGGGCTGCTCGTATCTCTAAGAGATTGATGGGCAGGGTTTTTACTACATTTGACCATCTGCCCTGGAGAGACCATTGCTCCAGTACTGCCCCCCAGCCTATAAGGCTGGCATCTGTAGTGACCACCTTCCAAGATATCGGGCTGAAGGGTTTTCCCTTCTGGAGATTCTGGGGGATCAACCACCAGCAGAGACTCTTCCGAACGGAAGGGGACAAAGCCATCGGGAAGTCTAGAGCCTGAACTTTTCCGTTCCAGGCTGACAATATGGCCCTTTGTAAATTCCTTGAGTGGAATTGGGCATATGGCACAGCTTCGAATGATGCTACCATCTTTCCTAGCAGCCTCATGCACAGGCGTATGGACGGCTGTCTTTTTGCACAAAGCAGACGGACCAAGCCCCTCAAAGAGGATACCTTGTCTAGAGGTAAGAAAATCTTCCTCTGGTCTGAATCCAGCCGTAGCCCTAGATATACCAGGTTTTTCACTGGCTGTAGGGCTGACTTGTCCAGGTTGATGACCCAACCGTGAGACTCTAGATACTTGATTGTATCGACAATTACCACTTCTAGCTTGGCAACTGAGTGGTCCATCAACAACAGGTCGTCTAGGTATGCCATTATCGTTACACCCCGTGTTCTTAGATCGGCCAACAGTGGGGCCAGAATTTTTGTGAACACTCGTGGTGCTGTGGCCAGACCGAATGGTAAGGCTCTGAACTGAAAATGGCGCCCTTCTACTGCAAAGCGTAGGAATTTTTGATGACCTGGAAAGATGGGAACATGCAAGTAAGCATCTTTGATGTCGATCGAGGCTAACCATTCCTCCCCTTGTAGGGCAGCGGTGACCGATCGGATCGACCCCATCCGGAAAGACCGGACGTTTAGAAATTTGTTTAGACTCTTTAGGTCCAATATGGGTCTTATGTCCCCGTTTGGCTTCGGGACTGTGAAAAGGTTTGAGTAGAAACCCAACCCCCACTCTTCCATAGGAACCTCCATAATTACTCCTTGGAGCAATAGTTGTTCTAACGCCAATAGGAGAGACCCTCTTTTCAGAGGGTCTCTTGGCATGCCTGACCACATAAAATGGGACGGAGGAGACTCTTTTAACTCCAACTTGTATCCCAGAGTTACTGCGGAGAGCACCCATCTGTCTTTGATCGTCTCCCGCCAGGTCTCTGCGAACAACTGAAGTCTTCCCCCCACCCGTTTGAGTGGGGGCAGCCCTTCATAGGCTTGACTTGGAGGCTGGTTTAGTACCTCTTCGGATCCAGGGCTTTTTATTACCCTGTGGCTGTCCCTGATTTTTACCTCCTGAGTTTGACCGAGGAGGCCGTCGGAACTGCTTAGTAGCAGACGTCACAGGGATAGGAGAGGTAGTCCTCTTAAAAGATGGACCCCTAGACCTCTTTTTACTCGGTAAGAGAGTACTTTTACCACTGGAAATCTTCTGGATATACTTATCCAGGTCTTCGCCAAAAAGGCGCTCCCCATGAAATGGGAAGCTAACTAAGAGCTTCTTACAGGGAGCTTCAGCAGACCAGTTTTTGAGCCACAGAAGCCTACGCATATGTACCAAAGACAGCGTGAGGCGGGAGGCCTGATGGATAGAATCCTTGATGGCGTCAACCGCAAAGCATAATGCTCTAGGCAGATCAGCCAGAGCCTGGGCCTGCTGGTCTGGCAAATCCCTCAGGACCATTTTCATTTGATCCTTTAAAGCTTGGCAGACCCCAATAGCTGCCACTGCTGGCTGTGTAACAGCCCCTGCTGTGGAAAAAGCAGATTTTAATAAAGATTCCAATTTTTTATCCACTGGATCTTTGAACATTTGAACATTATCTACTGGACATGTCAGTGATTTGTTCACAGAAGAGATGGCTGCATCCACCGTAGGAACATTCCATCTCTGGGTGAACTTTTCCTCCATGGGATAGATCACCGGAAACCTTTTAGGCGGAACAAATAGTTTATCAGGATGTTCCCAGTCCTGGTATATAAGTCCTTCCAATAATGGATGTATTGGAAAGGAGCAATTAACCTGGGGAGCTTTTAGCGACCCCAATGAGGAGACAGCAGTAGTTGATGGTTCAACAAGAGGCATTTTAAATGCAGATCGAACCATGTCAGTTAGGGTCTGGACCCACAATCTTTCAGTCTGTGATGCTGAAAATGGTTCATCTACTGTCGATTCCTCAAAAACAGAGCTAACCTCCTCCTGATCCCCTTCAGGTAGGTCGGTCCCTTCCTGGGACTGTTGCTCTGCCAACAGGCACTCTAATGGAGGTGATGGAGATCTGGCGCGCTTTCTTTCCTATAGAGAAGAAGCGATCAATGCAGCCAATCTCTGCTCCAATCCCTCCAGAGTTGAGGAAAAAACCTCCTCTGTTATATATGCAGGAGCAGGTGGACTGAGGACAGCCGCAGTACCTGGCACTCCCGGGGGTTCCTTATGGGTATTAACCTCTGATTTCTCAGGGGAGGAGGGTGCAGATGACTGCTCCAGATCCTCAGAGCCCGATGGAAACCCCCTACACTTCCTGAGAGGTATATCTCGGAGTTTTTTAGGCGGCATATTCCTTAGTTCAAAGCTGAGGTATTCCAGCCGCAATACACCCCTTACTGAAATAGTCTAATGCAATTTGCTGCTATGTACATCAGTGGGTGTCTACTAATGCGTCTTTCTGGGGATGCCTGTATCAACCGCCCGCTGTAAGCCCCTATACCATGCTACCAGCTCCTTTTCATGCTCTGTGTCCATAGCAAGCAGCGTGGACTGAGTCCTTTTATCTTGCTGGGACGCCCGCACATGCGCAGAAGCGCTGGGCGCACAGAGCGCGTCATCCGCCAGGCTCCGCCCCCTTTTTTGAAGCTAAACCTTATAAAAGGAAAGCATGTGTGCGCGCGCGCGCGTGCACGTGTGCGCTCTTGGCGCCATGTAGGGAGAGGAGCCAGGGTCCCTGTTTCACCAGGACTCGGGGATGGAAGGAAACTACTTGGCAGCATGACAGAGGAATGCAGCTTCCCTGATAGAGAGCTCACTCATCTGCCTGGACTTTCACCATGGAAGGAATAGTCCCAAGAAAAAAGACGTTCCACAGCGGCCTCTAGTGGACAAACACAGGTACCGCACCTTTGTCTTTTTTTTTTTTTTTTTAAAACCTCCTTTATGAAAAAACATTTCCAGGTTTACAGTTTTTTTAAAACTTCCCTTATGAAAAAACATTTCTAGGATTTCTTAGGCATATACAGCTATTAGCGGGAATACCCTTTAGGTAACAGGCAGAAAGACATATTAGGCTTGGGGGTCCCCTCAATAGAACCAAGTTCCTGAGGGGCCCCCACTTACCTTTTCCCCGCCGCAGGACTTTGTTTGGTCCACAGAAGCCCAAACTTCACCTCTCACGGCAGGCATTGTACTAGACCTTCAGGGACCGGGTTCCCAAGGATTCCACTCCCCTGGACCTGTATAGCACCCTGCACAGATAGCCTCTTGGTTTTGGGTATGACCAGAGCTCTGGATCCCAGGGTCCAGCCCTCCTAAGAGAGGCATTACAGGCAAAACCCTGCTCTTCTCTGCAAGGCCCGGGTACCGACCGTTTAGCTATGAAGCTTTTTTGGTCGGATCCGGAATAGCTTGCTAAGGCCCAGAGAACCTGTACACAAGCCCAGATGAATACATGTTAACCTTGGCCAACACCTTAGACACTGGCAAAAAACTGAGGTACTCCCGGATGGGAGGGGCTTATATAGGGGAGGGTACTTCCTGTTTTGGAAGTTGCCAGTGCCAGCACCTGAAGGTAATTCTATATAACCCACATAGTAATGACTATGCTGCTCTGTGTCCCGTGATGTATGAACAAGAAATTAGCAGTTTTACCCATCACATTGTCATATTCAAGTTTACCACTTGCCTCCCCACTGGACAGGGCACTGCAGCAAGGCGAGTCCTTTTCTACACAGACAGTGGATCTCCCATTTGGGGTCACTTCCACTCCAATGTACACAGTCACATAGTCAGTCTCTTCCAAGCATTTACCAGCACTAGTCTTACCCATCACTGTAACAGGGGTTGCCATGTTCATTTGAGTACGTTGTCTATCCTTTATCGCACTTTCACTGGCCAACTCTCCCTGGTGGCCATGGGATGAAACTGCAGCAGCCACTGCAGACTCCTTAGCACCCCCTGCAGGCACAACAGGTACTTCCGCACTGTTGCCAGAGGAGACTGAAAACATGTTTGCACAAAAATCTGGGCTATCAGGCGAAGAGTTAAGCCCAGCAACAATATCAGCAGCCGCATTCCACAAACTGGGACAAGAAAAGATCCCATGCCCCAGTTGACCACATTCCTGGCATGGTACTCTGCGACTTTTTCCTGTTGCTAAGGGAGACAAAACTCTCCCAACATGCAGAATCTCACTGGTATCTCTAGGGAGATGGTGGGATACCTCTTTCCTGTAGCTCCTCCTTCCGGTTGACACTCGATCTCTCGTTGCTATGGGAGATGGCACTCTCCCCGGTGTACTTTGCTGACTCCCCCAAACACAACGACTTTGCTCTCCTTAAAGTATTGTTGCTTTTAACTTGCCACGACCCTCTGCAGGCAATACTTTTCTCATGTGGTCCGCAGACTTGACATCACCACCGTTGCTACGGGCAACCACATACCTCTCCAACTTCCAGTCAGCCTGTCGGTCACTCCTAGCACTCAAACCAGGCTTCCAAAACATCATTGAAGATCTTTGTCTGGCTGTGTCACTTTGTATTGGAGACTGAGACAAAGGGCATGTGGAGACAACATGCCCCCACTCTCTGCACCGCAAACAGCGCTCTTGATTCTTGACAGGGCCTCCCCACTTGCATTCACTTGTAAGCTTGGGACTTTGCACATTGGTGGCTGGCCTGTTTACACCAGCGTTGCCATGGGCAACAGCATGCACTTCCCCTTTTACTTGGTCCAGTGCTGCCAGGTGACGCATGCACCAATCCACTGCAGACTCAGACTTTGGTGGACTCTCCACACTTGCAGTCACCTGTGCACTCATTGCACCAGTGTTGCTAGGCACAACACCAGTCCCTTTTCTCCTGGGCAAACTCTGATCAGGCATGTATGAGGCACGTTCAGGCGGTAACAACCCCTCCAGCCACAGAGCTCTGTCTATCATTTCAGCAAACCTTGCTTTTTTAAGGAGCTTTGATCGTCCCATACTTAGTCACTCCAGAACAACTTTGCAGTCTAGCAAAAATTAAGCACTGTCTCTTTAAAGCAAGTTGCTTTTCACTTCATGCAAGCTTTCCTCACCTGCACATACAGATTATGCAGTCTCATGGACCAAAACACAGTTCATATAACAGATGAACTTACTTGATTGTAGGGATCTCAGATTGTGCCAAAATTCTCCACCACGTGTGAAGGACTAGCATCAAAGGTAGAGCTTGAAGGACACCGCCACTCGCTGGTTCTTCTTTGTTTGCCCATATTTTTAATAAAAGAAGTTCACAACAAAATCAAAGGTTTCCCTCGCAGGGGTTTCAGCACTCCTTTTCATCAACAAAATGACATTCAGCCTCCTGGCTTAAACATACTGCAGTGCTGCTCAGGCCTTCCACTTCAGGCTCTTGTCTGTCTCCTACAATTCCATTGGCAACACCGTCCATTTAGATAGCAGCCCCTCACTGCTCTGACCCTCAGACCTGGGTCTCTGGCTGCCAATGTGTACACAAGCACTCTCTGGCTTCTCCAGTGCACTCGTCGGGAGGGTGGAGCCCAGAATGCTGGTCCTGACTCTACTATCAGGCCCACACACACCTGAACAATCAGTGTGCTATTGAGTCTCAAAACCCGGATCCAGGACTGGGGATTTCATCCCACCCGGATCACTAAGAAATCCCCAGGCTCCAGGTCCCAAAATGGACTTTAGTAAATCATGAGGCAACTGAAAAGCCGGTTTCCTCCCAAACAAGCAAATACCCTGGGGCCCCTCAACCTGCCTGGTTAAGAATCCTGTATTCATACACTGGTGGGGTACCACACTATCACAATATATATATATACATCCCAGCTTTGTGCAGCTACATCTCACTGCAGGCCATTAGTATGTCTGGAAGGACAACAAGGAGAGGCAGACAGTCACAAGCCAATAAAAGAGGGCAAGCAGGCTCTGTGTCTAGAGGCAACAGTGCTGGTCGTGGACACGGTGCATCCTCATCAGCACGTGGCCGTGGGACACGCTTGTCCTTTTTTTCAGCAGCTGGCTATGTTGAGCCGCAACATGCCGGAGACTTGGTAGAGTGGATAACCAAGCCGTCCTTATCTTCCTCATCCTCTCTCACCCAGGCTCAGGGTACTTTGTCTGGCAAAGCAGCCGCCAAAGCGGCCTCTTCCCTCGGCTCAATGGCATCAGTCACTCCTTCCCTAGCCCCACCATGTCCTCCTGAAGAGTCCCCAGAACTGTTTGACCACAGTGTTGGGTACATGCTGCAGGAGGATGCACAGCGTTTTGAAGGGTCTGATGATGGTACCCAGCTAGAGGAAGGCAGTAACGTGAGCCCAGAGAGAGGGGGTGCCCAAGAAGGACAGCAATCTGGCATTTATATTCCCCCAGATGATAGAAGAGAGGAGGAGGAGGAGGCACATCTCCAACAAGGCAGGATACCCTCCAGGGGCCAGCTTAAGGGCAGCACACAGACAGCATCACACCGCAGAGCTCCGCATGTGCAGGGCGCTGCTGTCTCTGCGCATTATTCCAAAAGTTCTTTGGTGTGGGCCTTTTTTGAGACGAGTGCATCAGATCGCAGCGCTGCTATTTGCAACATATGTCTCAGGCGTATCTCACGTGGCCAAAACATCACCCGCTTGGGCACCACATGCTTGATCAGACATATGTCGACTTGCCATGCAGTTCGTTGGCAAGCATACCTAAAAGACCCACACCAAAGAGCAAAGCGGACCTCTCCTTGCTCCTCATCAGCTGGGATCTCCAACCCCACTATACCTTCAGTCCTCTCTGAAACCTGCACTGAGAGGAATGAAGGTGTAGAATTAGGGGTGTCACAGGCAAGTACTTGCGGGCAATCTGCTATCGGTACACCAACGTCAGATTGTACCAGGCAAATTTCCCTGCCCCAGCTGCTGCACCGCCAAAAGAAGTTTGCTCCCAGCCATCCACATGCCCAGCGGTTGAATGCTAGCTTGGCTAAATTGCTAGCACTTCAACTGCTGCCTTTTCAGTTGGTAGACTCTGCCCCCTTCCGTGAGTTTGTGGAATGTGCAGTTCCTCAGTGGCAGGTTCCCAAATGCCACTTTTTCTCACGGAATGCGATCCCGGCTCTCTACCGGCATGTGGAAGGCGATGTCTTGGCCTCGCTGGACAGGGCGGTCAGTGGTAAGGTGCATATTACCGCTGACTCATGGTCCAGCAGGCATGGACAGGGACGTTACCTATCTTTCATGGCACATTGGGTGACTCTGCTGGCAGCTGGGAAGGATGCAGGACAAGGTGCAGTAGTGTTGGAGGTTGTTCCGCCACCACGCCTCCAAAATGCTACTACTGGTGATTCTGACACACCTCTCTCCTCCATCCCCTCCTCTCCTTCTTCCTCCATGGCCTCTTCCTGTGCTTTGTCCTCGGAACCAGTTGTGCTCCCTAGGCGTTCAAGAGGCTACGCAAGTACGCAGGCAAAAAGATGCCATGCGGTGCTTGAGCTGGTGTGTTTGGGGGACAGGAGCCACATTGGGGGCAGAGATTCTGTCATCTCTGCCGGGGCAGGCTCAGAGGTGGTTGACGCCATGCCAGCTTAAGCCAGGAATGGTGGTTTGCATCAATGGCACCAACCTCCTCTCCACCCTCCGACAGGGACACCTGACCCATGTGCCATGTTTGGCTCACATCCTTAACTTGGTGGTGCAGCGGTTCTTGGGCAGGTACCCGGGCTTACAGGAGGTCCTGAGGCAGGCCAGGAAACTCTGTGTGCATTTCTGCCGGTCATATAATGCCAGTGCTTGGCTGGCTGACCTCCAAAAGGAATACAACCTGCCCAAAAACCGCCTAATCTGTGACATGCCCACCAGGTGTAACTCAACGTTGGCCATGCTGCAGCGGCTGCACACTCAGCAGAGGGCCATCAATGAGTATCTGTGCCAATATGGCACCAGGATAGGGTCAGGGGAGCTTGGTTTTTTTTTGCCACACCAGTGGGTCATGATCAGGGATGCATGCACTGTCCTGTCACCATTTGAGCAGGCCACGAATATGGTGAGCAGTGACAGTGCATGCATCAGTGACACTGTCCCTCTTGTCCACCTGTTGAAGCACACACTGCATGGAATAATGGACAGGGCACTTGAGGCAGAACAGAGGGAGGAAGAGGAGGACTTCCTTACCTCTCAAGGCCCCCTTTATCCAGACAGTGTTCCTGCTGGCCTGCCTATCACACAGGAAGAGGAGGAGGGGGAGGAGGATTGTGTAAGCATGGAGGTGGAGCCTAGCACTCTTCATCAGCAGCAGTCTTCATGGGATCAATTACAGTCCCAAGAAACCCATGGACTTGTACGTGGCTGGGAGGAGGTGGCTGCAGATCATGTCGTCCTTAGTGACCCAGAGGACTCCGGACCGAATGCCTCAACAAACCTACGCTGTATGGCCTCCCTGATCCTGCAAAGCGGAATGATCCTTGTATTCGTGTGATCAAGGAGAGGGATCATTACTGGCTGGCAACCCTCCTTGATCCACGTTACAAGGGTAAGGTTGCGGACCTTATCTTGCCGTCGCAGAGGGAGCAGAGGATTAAACATCTTCGGGAGGCCTTGCAGAAAGGTCTGTGCAATGCGTTCCCAGAGTCTGGGAGGTTACAAAATCCTGGTCCTGGACAACGTGTTGCTGAGGCTTCGGTCAGTCAAAGAAGGAGCGGTGGAGAAGGTGGCAGTCTGACCGATGCGTTCAGACAATTTTTTAGTCCGCAGCCCCAAGGTATGATAGGTTCCAGCAACCATCGCCAGCGTCTGTTTTACATGGTGCAGGAATACCTAGGGGCAAGATCAGACTTGGACACCTTTCCCACCGAAAATCCTCTGGGTTACTGGGTCTTGAGAATGGATCACTGGCCAGAGCTTGCACAGTATGCAATTGAGCTACTGGCCTGTCCTGCATCCAGCGTTCTTTCGGAAAACACATTCAGTGCTGCTGAAGGCTTTGTAACCGATCACAGGGTGCACCTGTCCACCGAATCGGTCGATCGGCTGACCTTCATAAAAATGAATCAGTCTTGGATCACCAGCTACCAAGCACCTGATGCTGATGTAGCCGAATATTTTTTTTTGAGTGGGAGATCCCTTTAAGACTGCCTATGCTGATGCTGAGTGACTATCCTGTTATGCTGAGTGACTATCCTCTTCCTCCTCAATGTTCATGCTGATAGCTTGTAAGAACATTTTTGGTTCTGGGAACCGCCACCAGTGTCTAAGGCCCAGCTTTTCTGCCCCTGTTCAACATAGGCATGTAATTACAATTCTTGATCTAATATTTTACAGCAGGGCATTGCAGCGCCCACCAAGAGTAACTGTGAGGGCTTACAGTGTTGTGGCAACACCAACACCTGAGGCCCAAATTTCTGCAGAGTACATAGGGCAGGCCCCTACTTTCAAACATCCAACTTACAAACGACTCCTACTTACAAACGGAAGGAGACAACAGGAAGTGAGAGGAAATCTACCCCTAAGAAGGGAAATTCTCTCCTGTAAGAGTTAATATGGGAAAAAGGTGTCTCCTCTCCACTGATACTTTATCACCAATCCTTGTTTCCCTAAAACCCCCAAATTTTCAAAATCCAATTGTCATTGGGACAGAAAGTGAGGTGACATCTTCTGAACAGGTGCACAGACAGCAAAACAAATGTTACAGGGGTGATAACCCTTCCCTATGTTTTCCAAAAAGCTTAAAAATAGATTTTTTGGCTGGAGCTACACTTTAAAAATGTACCAGTTCAAAATTACAAATAGATTCTACTTAAGAACAACCCTACAGTCCCTGTCTTGTTTGCACCGCCTGTATACTGCTGTACAGAGTATATAGGGCCTGTGGGCCCCACGCCTTTCCTTTTTTTAATTTGGGTGCAGGGTTCCCCTTAATATCCATACAAGACCCAAATGGGCTGGGGGGGAGGGGTACCTATGCCGATTTTCTCAATGATTTTCATCCATATTGCCGGGACCACACATTACATTAAAGCCGCAAGCAGTTTTAAATTACTTTTTTTCCTTTAGAAATGTCATTTTGTGCAGGGACAGTTCTAAACACGGGAAACACGTGCCACTTCACAGGCATATTATAGACACCCCCAGGTACGATATTTAAAGGAATATTTTTCACTTTAAGCATCATTAAAATCACTGCTCCCAAAAAAACGTCCGTCTTTAAAACTTTTTTTTGCATTGATACATGTCCCCTGGGGCAGGACCCGGGTCCCCTAACCCTTTTTAGGACAATAACTTGCATATTAGCCTTTAAAATTAGCACTTTTGATTCCAAACGTTCGAGTCCCATAGACTTTAGCGGGGTTCGATAGTTCGCACAAACTTTCGTTCCGTTCGCAGGTTCTGGTGCAAACCGAACCAGGGGGTGTTCGGCTCATCCCTACTAGGGACAAGGGTACAGGGAATGCAAGGTTGCAAGGAAAGGGGATCATGACTGGGTACAGAGAAAAGGGAGGTAGGAGCAAGGCAGAGGGGCGCAGACTGGATCAGGCAAGGCACCAGGAAGGAACCAGAATCGTAATGCACAGAGGGAAAGGAGGAGCAGCCTTAAGTAGCCCCCAGCAGCTAAACACTAATGTGCTTGATTACCACAGCCTGCTGGCTCCTGCAGGTGAACTCAATCCTAGCACCAGGTGTGCATAACAGTGCAAAAACACAATGAAAAGGAATTTGTCAATAACATCAAGACGTAATGGCCATGCAAATAAAAGAACCTCTGTAAGTAACACTTTAGCCTACGTTGAGCCTGAGTAACCTATCCATGGTGTGACAGCAGGCAGGTAAAGTCACCAGGTTGCATCCAGGATGGAAGGTATATATGTCCTAGATTCAGGCTTTATGCCGATTTATACCACTAGGGGGAGTGCTGGGAGTCTTGCAGGGGAAGAGTTAATGAGCCCAGCTGAATCAAGTGGCTCATTGAGGCCTCTACAAGAACTCCCAGCATGCTAAGGGAGATGCTCCAACCTGGAACCAGATCTGTGTGGATAGTCTGGGGAGTGTGATCTCTGTGCGGTGAGCCAAAGCCTGTGTGGTTATTGTAAGAACTTCAAAAAAGCAGGAAGCTAGGGACTGGGACAGCACAAGGCTGTACCCAGTTGTTAGTTAGGGACACCAATGTGTGTAGTGAGCGGTCAAGTTGACCAGGATTTATTTTCATGTTTCTTTTGTTTTGCTGTTTTTCCCTTGTAAATAGTTTGAATAAACCGCACCTTTTGTTTTTTTGCAACTACAAACTCTGTCTGCTGTGCCTGTTTTGTGTGGTGAACCCATCCAAGGGATTACACACACCCGCTGCCGAGTTAACCCCCTCACAATGGTCAGATCCACTGGGGAAAGCCCCAGTACATCCAACCATGGTGCCCATAGCCTCTCATATTTAATCGTACTTCCTCTATGTTGTTAAATACGTTTCTCCATTCTTTTTTGTTTACAAAAGTTTTATTTGGAAGATTCAAATAAAGTTACAAAACTGTGAGGATGTTGTACAGTAGAAAATATAAAGCAATACTATATATACATACAATGGGTAAAGAGTAGAGTTTCATAAGTGGTTGAGAGCAGAAAATATTATGACAATATAGGGATAGGGTACCTAGTGAGAATGACACAAATCAGGGTAAGGGGTATCAATAGGATGTATAGGATTAGGAATGGGATCAACTCAAATAAAATGTTCCTGAGATTCGAAAAGTATATGATTCAATCATCAGTCCAGTACCTCCATTTCGAGTTAAAGGTATGAATGCTGTCAGATAGGGTGTGATGGATTATTTTGGATAACTTAAGATTTCTCATTCTGGCTAAAACCTGGGGCCAGGGTAAGTTATTGGATTTCCAGTTAAAGGCAATCATCCATTGGATTGAACTTACTAGTGAGTGAATCAGTCTAACACAGGGAGGGGGTATATCTGGGATATTTGCATATAGTATGCATATTTGTGGGGAGAGGATAATTCTTTTTTTAACCATGGATTCTATTTTCATTACGACGTGACGCCACACCGTTTCTAAATGTCTACAGCTCCAGAAAATGTGAGTGTATGTGCCAGTTTCTGTGCAACCTCTGAAGCAGCATGGAGAAGTTGTTGGATAGAATGAGTGAATTTTTTCAGGGGTCAGATATAGTCTAGAGAATAGTTTCATAGGGGTTTCTCTGTATGCTGGTGCTATGTTACATTTGCGGAGATTGTCTGTCATAGTATTCCAGGTTTCTATGGGGATGTTGCAATCTAATTCAGATTCCCAGTGTAACATTTGGTTAGATTTTTCAGGCATCGTGGAGCTGTTAAGGTCTTTGTTAAAAAGGGAGATCAGGCCTTTATCTCTCGAGGAGTTTATGCAGACGTGTTCAAATATCGTCGTAGGGGGACGAATGCTTAAAGAGTAATGTTCATTGAAAAAGTTTTTAATTTGAATGTAGTTTGTGAGTTCCGAGGAAGGGAGATTGTATCTGGATTGGAGTGCAGGGAATGTGAGGAATGCATTGTTAGAGGACAATGATTTTAGGGAGGACAAATTATTGTTTCGCCATAGGGGAACGAGTGTATGTTATTCAAGTTTTGTGTAAGCCTGGGGTCTCCTAAAAAGGAAGCAAGAGGGGGTGTGTCAGAGGATAGTTATAGGGTCTTATTAAGTATAAGCCATAATCGGAGGAAATGGGCAACTATGAGATTTAACTTGAGAAGTTTTTGGTGGTGTATACAGTTAGACCAGATGAGGCCTTGTAGGTGGTATGGAGAAATGGAAAGAGATTCAAATTTAAGCCATGGGAGCTGTGGGGTGGGAGCATGCCATTGGGCGATCTGTGAAAGTTTAGTGGCAATGAAATAGTGCCAGATATTAGGCAGGCCTAGGCCACCTTTGTTCTGGGGTCTAAACATGAGTGGGTAACCACATCTTGTTTTTTTTTGATGACCAGATAAATCTGTTAATCTCCCTTTGAAGGGATTCTATTCTTGTTTTGGGAATATTA
Organism: Rana muscosa; assembly: GCA_029206835.1. Classification (NCBI taxonomy): domain Eukaryota; kingdom Metazoa; phylum Chordata; class Amphibia; order Anura; family Ranidae; genus Rana; species Rana muscosa. Next base: position 179,374,281 of record CM055118.1, on the reverse strand, counting down.
ATGGGTAAAGCTCTAAAAAAATATAATAATTTTGGGAGGAGGGTCATTTTAAAGGCACAAATCCTACTGTAGCGCTACCCCCAGTTAAGAGAGCCGCTGGATTTGTTTTTGGGCCCTGTGTACAGCACCACCAACCCCCAGCAATCTGCTGGACCCACTCTGGCACAGCTAGTCTAGGGGTTATATGTGTATCACATTCAAATAGTATTGCAAGGAATAATCTCCTAACAGTAAGACAACACACTGAGGGCAGAGATTAAATATAACCGTTTACTCTGATATCAAAAGTAGCATAGACAGAACACAACATATGCAATTGGTTAGCAGAGCCCTGCAGAATTCAACACAGCATACAATAATGGCGCTGCGCGGTACTTCACCACGTGTAGCTATTATGGTATGCACGCCCTATGGCGCACTAAACAATACCCTAACTTCCCACCCCGGTCAGGCCTGACATGGAGTAAATCTCAGTCACCTCCTATATGGATTTCTTCGCATGCTGGCTTTCGGTGGTGCACTTGATGAATAGCAATTTGTAATCCACAATCAGGCAATACTTGAAACACTATACTGGGGGGAGACACTTCAACTCTGTCCTGCTACCGGTCCCCCCGGGGAACAGCAGATAAACAAAACTGTGGGCCTATGCAGTCTATAGGCCTGAACACGGCACAGTCTATTGGTCTGGGCAGGTGCCCGCTCACCACTCCGGACGCGATCCCAGTCCAGAACGTCCACCCTGCTGTGTATCCGCACACAGCGTCTGCAACGATCGAGTCCCCGATCCAACTGATGTCCTCACTCGACAAGTCAGATGCCACCCAGGCTCCGCAGTGGGGTGGAAGGCTCTTTGGAAGTTGCGCAAGGCCCAGGCTTCAGGCCTTGCACTGCAGCAGATCCGCACAGGAAGAAAGTCTTGCTTGCAGCGCGGTGTCCAAAGAGGCCGAGCTCCGCCTCGCCTCCTCCTTAAATAACCCCTCCCATAAGTCTCTGCGATGGCTAACTGCACTCTGGGTGCCGAACGGGGTTCTGGGTAACGTAGTCCCGGGGCATTAAAGGAGACCCCGCTACACTACCAAGGAGTGAAATATGGTATGTGGACCATACTTTGAGTAGGGAGCTAATCTGCTGGAATAGGGGTGTGTAGTTGGTGGTATATAATGTTTTGTGATGGGAAGTGATGAAGACACCAAGATACCTGAATGATTTGGAGCACCAAATAAAATTGAAGTCTTTTTGCAGGGTGGTGGTTAGGTTGGAGGGGAGGTTAATAGGGAGGGCAGAACATTTGTTGACATTAATGCCTAAACCAGAAAGATTATGAAATGATTTAAGTTCAGAGATAAGGTTTGGTAAGGATGTTAAAGCGGAGGTTCACCCACATTTTGAAGTTTCGTGTCAACAGTCCCTCTTTGCGTGTATATAACTAAAAGACTAACCTTTTTTTTTTTTTTCTGAGCAGTTTTCTTTATTCTTGTTTCTTTTCTCCTACTTCCGGGATTTCCTCCCGCGGGAGTAGGCGTGTCCTTTTCTGTGACATTGTCCTGCAATGTCTCCTGGGAGCAAACTGTCCTGCTTCCCAGGAGTAATATAGTTACGCCTTCCTTCCAAACATCACGATAATTTAATCGTCACGTGACTCGTCTACCTGGTCACGTGACGAGAGCACTGTTTCTTTTTTGTTGAATGGCATCACAACTGGGCGTGTACTTTAACTGTTGATGCCCGTTGTGATGGCAACCAGGAAGTGTTGACGGCGCTGCTCGCCGTCAACACTGCACATGCGCGAGATACCGCGATGAATGCTGGGATTCAAGCATTCATCGCTACCCGGAAGAATATGCTTGTGGGCTTCAAGATGCCCACAAGCAAAATGGGAAATGCAGGAAACATTATATAAAGTGTTTTTTTTATCGCAAAACGGACGGGGGATCTTTACCAGCACGGAAGAAGTGAGTAATTACAATGCATACGTTCTTGCATAGAATGCATATAAAAAATAAAAATGTATGGACCGCGGAACCTCCGCTTTAAGGAATTCGATAGGAACACTAGGGCATCGTCAGCATACAGGCTAAGTTTGAATTCATTCTGGCCTTTGTTATATCCTTTGATATTTGGGTTGTTTCTTATGGCTTGTGCTAGAGGTTCTATTGCCAAGGCGAATAAAAGTGGGGAGAGGGGGCAGCCCTGCCTGGTAAGGGGAAGAAGTCAGAATTGTGGCCTGGGATTTTGATTCTGGTTTGGGGGAGGTGATATAGGGCATTAAATCCATGAATAAATTTATCTGGGATGCCAAATTTAGGGAGAAGATGGTTAAGATAGAATAATAAATAAAGTGTGGCGCTATGTGCAAACAGAAAAATATATATATATAAAATGTCTGGTTGGTAATTGGTCTATATAAAGACCCGTATATCGTGTTGAACCTGATAGTGGTTCTGTACACTTATGTAAAAAAGTGCATATACCCTGCAAAAATTCAATATGTGCAATGGCGTGAAATGTATAAATAAATTTAAATAGGTAAATTAACCTAACACTGAAAAAATATAAAATGACATGAATATCATATGTGAAAGTGATCCACAATATATATTAGTGTCCAATTTTCTGTGAGAAAAAAAAAAAAAAAAAAAAAAAAAGGAAGAAAGTCTCTCGGTGAATGTGTGATCTGATATCAACATCAACACTGCATCAACACCACGTCAGGTGTGTAATGAATGGTAGGTACAGTCCAGACCAGTTCCTTGGATTTATGCGTTTTCTATGTTGCAACACTTAAAGGTGATATATGCCAATGGAAAGTGAGTAAAGGGTGTATACTCTTACCGGATGTTGTAGATCCAACTCGCCGTACGGCGGTGGATCAATCGAGCTTGTGTCCACGCCCGGGACTGATAGATGTATATCCTGGGGACAGTCTTTCCTCAGCGTCCTTACGACGTTCCAGAGAGTATATCCCGAGGCTTTCCAACGTAACTCTCACTTCCAATGCGATAAGTCCAAGTATGACACCAGAATTTCACCATATGCGTAGTGTCACCATGCAACAAATGAGAAAAGAATTCTCCACATAGTGTAAATCCAAGATGGGATTTTATTTATCAAAGAATAAAAACACCCAATAAAGGTCTCACTGAACAATTAAACAGTCCAAAGCAAACTCCTTTAAAAACTTTGAAACTTCTCAGGGAAAAAAACCAAAACAAACAAACCAACAAATCCCAAAAATATATCAGCAGCTCTGTATTACAAAAATGCGTGGAGTGAGCACCAAGGCTAGCATGTAAACCCGACGCGTTTCGTCTAATGAGACATCAACTGGGGTACACGCCATCCTGGTGACCCCCACGCTATATATAGGAAGAGAAATTATCTTAATTCGGCGCCCCTGTGTGCGAATGTGCCTCTCACTTCCGGGATCAGAGCGTCTCCGTGTCACATGACCGGGTTTCTGCATTACATGGCCAGGTCATGTGTATCTTTTCACCGAATCAGCAGATCTAATGCGCCCTCGACGTGACTAACAGCGTCATCGCGTCATCGGCACGCATGTCCTCCGACGTGCATGTGCGCAAGGCATCCTGGGGGTTGTAGTTGCGACGCAACTAAGCAAAGCAACACAAACCAGCCGGCGTGTCTCCCATCTCCATCATTGATTGCAGACGTCACATGGATGTGATCACTCACAACCTCACGTGGGTGTCTCCATGTACGCCATGATTGCGCGCAAGGAGGATTGGGAATTGTAGTCGTAACGCAATAAAGCGGAACGACTCCACATCGCCAGCCTGTCTCCCAAAATATGCCAGCAAACAACCACCGCACTCGGGAAAAACAGCACACACCATATCAGGGTGATGCATATGGAAATCCGACCATGAGGAGTCGCTTTCCTGATGTGATTATAAATCACACAAATTTAATAAAATAATACTACATTTAAATTTATAATGTGGATGTCAATGTATTATATCCCAGAAGGCGGGCACATTCTGAGCATAGACATATATATGAATGACATCCATACAGCTATATCACTTGTACGGACTATATCAAGTCCACAATATAATTTAAGATGACATATGAAACATATTAAACCTGAATCAACAAAGGTCACTCGTATAGAGGCTATATACTGGCTATTTTATGTTATGTTAGAATTAAAAATAATTAAAAACATATAAGGGGTGGAGCAATAAATTAAAAAAGGGGAAAAAAGTATTGATAAAAATCCGAGACCAGGGGGGGGGCGGATTAACAAAGGATTAATTATACCCATTATGCTTGGTTAATAAACGCATTAATGTCCCAATCAATGTTGAGTCCATAAGGCCTATAACATTTTAATTGGTGAATCCAATAAGTCTCAAGTCTAGAGACCCCTCTAACCCCAGACTCCCCCCTCCAATGGGGAACAAATTTGTCTATGATCACAAACGTGGTCCCTCTAGGATCTTTATTATGTGATTCCAAATAGTGTCTTGGGACACTATGATTGGTTTTTCCTTTCCGGATACTGGTAAGGTGTTCACCCACCCTGATTGAAAACGTGCGAATCGTCCGCCCTACGTATTGCTTCCCGCAGGGGCAGGTAAGCAAATATACGATGAATCGGGTCGCACATGTGGTAAAGTGCTTCATCTTGTATTCTATTCCTGTTGAAGTGGAACAGAAGGAATTACTTTTCTGTCTGCCACACCGATTAACTAGGCACACTTTGCATTTCTTGCATGGGTAATATGCCTTCAAATGTGGAAAGAAAACAGGGATAGTGGGTGGATCTATCACATTGGGGGCGATCTGTCCTTTCAGAGAAAAAGCTCCCCTATATATCACACCTGCCCTATCTGGAAGTGAAGGGCCAAGGACATGATCATTTTTAAGGACATTCCAGTGTTTCCGGAAAATGTCCCTAATTTGTTTGTGTTGGGACGAAAACGTGGTATAAAAAGACCATTTATACTTTGAATCCTGAACTGATTTACCTCTCTCTATTAGTAGTGAATCCCTACTGATGGTAGCAATGCCCCGAACTTCAGCGTCTATCAGATGTGGACTATAACCCTTATCCACAAACCTGGATTTTAGAATATCAGCTTGGTGATAAAAGTCAGAGATATTAGAACAGTTGCGTCTAATTCGCATCAGTTGGCTACGAGGTACAGACTTTAGCCATGCTGAATGGTGACAGCTGTCGACCGGAATGTACCCATTCCGGTCAGTGGGTTTAAAGAATGTTTTTGTCTGTAATTGACCATCGCTGACGAAAATTTCCAAATCCAAAAAGTGCATACTTGTATGGCTCGTTTCATAGGTTAAATTAATGCCAATATTGTTGTCATTAAGAACAGACATAAATCCACAGAGGGAGTCCTGGTCTCCCCTCCATAGGAGGAGGATGTCGTCGATGTATCGAACCCAGAGAACCACCTCTGGGCGATTTAAAGCATAGACGACATCCTCCTCCCATTTGGCCATAAAGATATTGGCCAGGCTGGGAGCAAATTTGGCTCCCATCGCAACTCCCTTTTTTTGTAAAAAGAAGTCTCCATTGTACCAAAAATAGTTATGCGTTGTCGCAAACTGTAAAAGATCCATGATGTATCTTTTTTGGGTTCCAGGCAAATTATTATCTCTAGACAAAAATAGTTTTACGGCTGCTAGGCCTAAATCATGTGAAATGCAGGTGTACAATGAGCACACATCAGCCGTTACCAATAGTATGCCCTCACCATAATTTACCTGTTGTAATAAGGAAATCGTGTGCCTAGTGTCCTTCAGGTACGATGGAATAGAGCGCACAATTGGTTGCAAATGAAAATCTATGTATTTCCCTATGCGGGAAGTCACAGAATCTATACCGCTGATGATTGGGCGGCCTGGAGGATGGTTGGCATCTTTATGTACCTTAGGAAGGTAATAAATGATGGGGATACGTGGGGCTACAGGTACTAGATAGCTTTTTTCTTTCTTATCTAGAATACCCAGCTGTGCCCCAGTGTCAACCAAATCTGCCAATGCCTTCTTATAATTCTGTGTTGGATTCTTCAATAGACGTACATATGTATCTGTGTCGCTCAAAATCTTATTCATTTCTGCATGGTAAGCTATCTTGTCAAGAACAACTATACCTCCCCCCTTATCCGCGGGGCGTATAGTGAGATCTTTGCGTTCACACAGAGCCTTTAATCCCTCCTTAATCCTCGGGTCACTATGAGTTTTCTTCTTAGGTAGTGCCTCTAAATCCTTCAACACTAAGTCCTTGAATACCTGTATGGAAGGTGCTGTATATCCCGGAGGGTTAAACAATGAGGGATTAGAAAGTCCTGTGTGAACTGTGAGAGAAGTAATTTCAGGTACAGTTGATTTAGTTGGATTCAAAATAAAATGTCTTTGTATGTTCAGTTTCCGCACGTATTTCTGCACGTCAATGAACGTAGCAAATTTGTTTAGTTGTTTCGGGGGAACATATTTCAATCCCTTACTTAAAACTATTTTTTCTACATCGGTAAAAATGGCTGAACTTAAATTGAAAATTCCTTCTAAAGTTAGACACATTTTCTTTTTCTTGGCGCGCCGTCCGCCTCTGCATCCACGTTTATGTCGGGGTTTCGGTTGTACCCCTTCTGCTCCTGATAAAAACCCCCTGAATATGAAGGTCCTGGATGATTCTGGTTATAGTTGTATGGGGACCTATTAAATTGATGACTGTCATCATAACCCCTATGTTGGGATTGAGACTGATATGTTCCATATTCTTCTCTGAGAGGAAAGAACCTATTGTAGGTGTCTACAGGTGTTCTTTGTGATGGATAGGGGTGATGGTCATGATCATAATATCCTTGTCCATTTCTACCCCGTGGTGAATCCTGTCTCCAATGGCCAATATCTTTATGGCCAAATGGGAGGAGGATGTCGTCTATGCTTTAAATCGCCCAGAGGTGTTCTCTGGGTTCGATACATCGACGACATCCTCCTCCTATGGAGGGGAGACCAGGACTCCCTCTGTGGATTTATGTCTGTTCTTAATGACAACAATATTGGCATTAATTTAACCTATGAAACGAGCCATACAAGTATGCACTTTTTGGATTTGGAAATTTTCGGCAGCGATGGTCAATTACAGACAAAAACATTCTTTAAACCCACTGACCGGAATGGGTACATTCCGGTCGACAGCTGTCACCATTCAGCATGGCTAAAGTCTGTACCTCGTAGCCAACTGATGCGAATTAGACGCAACTGTTCTAATATCTCTGACTTTTATCACCAAGCTGATATTCTAAAATCCAGGTTTGTGGATAAGGGTTATAGTCCACATCTGATAGACGCTGAAGTTCGGGGCATTGCTACCATCAGTAGGGATTCACTACTAATAGAGAGAGGTAAATCAGTTCAGGATTCAAAGTATAAATGGTCTTTTTATACCACGTTTTCGTCCCAACACAAACAAATTAGGGACATTTTCCGGAAACACTGGAATGTCCTTAAAAATGATCATGTCCTTGGCCCTTCACTTCCAGATAGGGCAGGTGTGATATATAGGGGAGCTTTTTCTCTGAAAGGACAGATCGCCCCCAATGTGATAGATCCACCCACTATTCCTGTTTTCTTTCCACATTTGAAGGCATATTACCCATGCAAGAAATGCAAAGTGTGCCTAGTTAATCGGTGTGGCAGACAGAAAAGTGATTCCTTCTGTTCCACTTCAACAGGAATAGAATACAAGATGAAGCACTTTACCACATGTGCGACCCGATTCATCGTATATTTGCTTACCTGCCCCTGCGGGAAGCAATACGTAGGGCGGACGATTCGCACGTTTTCAATCAGGGTGGGTGAACACCTTACCAGTATCCGGAAAGGAAAAACCAATCATAGTGTCCCAAGACACTATTTGGAATCACATAATAAAGATCCTAGAGGGACCACGTTTGTGATCATAGACAAATTTGTTCCCCATTGGAGGGGGGAGTCTGGGGTTAGAGGGGTCTCTAGACTTGAGACTTATTGGATTCACCAATTAAAATGTTATAGGCCTTATGGACTCAACATTGATTGGGACATTAATGCGTTTATTAACCAAGCATAATGGGTATAATTAATCCTTTGTTAATCCGCCCCCCCCCCGGTCTCGGATTTTTATCAATACTTTTTTCCCCTTTTTTAATTTATTGCTCCACCCCTTATATGTTTTTAATTATTTTTAATTCTAACATAACATAAAATAGCCAGTATATAGCCTCTATACGAGTGACCTTTGTTGATTCAGGTTTAATATGTTTCATATGTCATCTTAAATTATATTGTGGACTTGATATAGTCCGTACAAGTGATATAGCTGTATGGATGTCATTCATATATATTGTGACAGCAGGAAGGTAAAGTCACCTGGTTGCATCCAGGGGGGTAGATATATTTCGCCCAGATTCAGGCTTTACGCCGATTTATACAGCTAGGTGGAGAGTTGTATAAGCCCAGCTGAGACTAGTGGGCTCATTGATGACTCATACCTCTAGGGAGAGGGCTGGGCGTCGTGCAGGCAGGGAGTTGATGAGGCCAGCTGAAGCCTGTCAGTTCGTTTAAGGCCTCTATAAAAACTCCCAGATTCATTAGATGTTAGCTCATGCCTGGAAGCAGACCTGTGTGGACTGTCTAGGGAGAGTGAACCCCTGTGCGGTGAGAGAAAGCCTGTGTGGCTATATTTTGCTTGGACATTTAAAACCAGGGACTAGGACAGCACTAGGCTGATCCCAGTTGTTAGTTAGGAAACCTGTATGTTTAGTCAGAGGTCAAGTTGACCAGGATTTATTTTGTTTGTTTCTTTTGCTTTGCTGTGTTTTTGTCACTGTAAATAGAAAATAAACGGCACCTTTTTGATTTTGAAAACCACAACCTCCGTCTGCTGGGCCTGTTTTTGTGTGGGGAGCCCATCCCGGGGGTCACACACACCCGCTGCCGAGCTAACCCCCTCACAGTTGGTGGAGAACCAGTGGCAGTTTTTTTTTAAGCCAGCATGGAGGAGATACTGAAACAGCTGGCTCTAGCAAATGCCAATCAACAGCAGACAAATGCAGGTTTGCAAAAGAGCCTTGCAGCTCAACAACAGAACTTCGCAGCCCAGCAGCAAGCTCATCAACAGAGCCTTGCAGCCCAGCAGCAAGCTCACCAACAGAGTCTGGAAGCTCAGCAACAAGCCCAGCAACGATCTGAGGCCCGCTTCATAGACCTATTACAGAAGCAAGAGCAGAGACTACAACAAATGGAAGCAGTAATGCAGCAACGTCCGCAGACCAGTGAGGAAAGCCGTCCCACTAATACCGCGTCCTTTGGGGTGAGTCGTTTATTGACAAAAATGACTGGAGAGGATGATCCAGAGGTATTTTTGACCACGTTTGAAAGGACTGCTGAAAGAGAAAAGTGGCCTGAGGAGCAGTGGGCTGGACTGGTGGCTCCTCTGTTAACGGGTGAATCGCAGAAAGCTTACTATGACCTAGAGCCTGACCAAGCAAAAGACTATGTGATGCTAAAAGCTGAAATATTGGCAAGGCTGGGTGTCACCCTGGCTGTCCGGGCTCAGCGTGTGCATAACTGGACTTTCCAGCTTGGAAAACCCCCCAGGTCTCAAATGTATGATCTCATTCACCTGAGCAGAAAGTGGCTACAGCCAGAGACTTTGTCCGCACCAAAGATTGTGGAACGTGTTGTAATGGATCGGTTTTTGAGAGCTCTTCCTACTGCCATCCAAAAGTGGGTAAGCCATGGAGACCCAGAGACGGCCGATGGTCTTGTGGATCGTGTGGAGAAATACTTGGCTACAGAGAACCTGACGGCCTCTTCCAGAGACACTCGGACTTTCCACCCTAAGACCAGACCATCCCCAGGGGCGGATAAGATGATTCCAAGGGGTAAGGGTGGAGAGAGTGAGAGGGTGGGAGCTCTACCCCAAGTTTGGCGAGAACAGCCTGGGAAATCAGCGGCTCAAGAGGCGGCAAGAAGGATCATTTGCTACCGCTGCCGGCAAGCGGGACATATTGCAGCAAATTGCCCGGTTTTGGAGGAACCCATGCAGTGTGACTTTCTGACGGGCAGACGTCAGTCGCTGTGTGCGACAGTCGCATGCACTGCCATTCGGGGAACTGAGAAACATTTATGCAAAATGTGTATTAATGGTAGAAATGTTGTGGTATTGCTGGATTCAGGTAGCCTTGTGACCCTGATAAAGGCTGAATTAGTTAAAACAGAGGTCTCTGGGAATAGCAAGGTAGCTGTTATTTGTGTGCATGGGGACACCCGAGAGTATCCAGTGACTACAGTGTGTTTCGAGACCCCCAAAGGTACCCTTTCTCATCCAGTGGGCTTAGTGTCTCAGTTACCGCATGACGCCATTGTGGGAAGGGATTTTCCGAAGTTCTGGGAACTGTGGGATGATCCTGAGCCCCCCACTGGTGCCCCTATGTACCAGGAATATGATAGCCAGAACTCCTCTGAGAGTGGTGAGGACTCTCCCGAATTTCCCTTGTCAGTATTGGCAGGGGAGACTCAAGAAACTGGAGAGGAGCCCACCTCCTCAGACGAAAACCTACCGTCTGTGGAGTTTTCTGATCTTGAGGTTCACAGGGAAAACTTTGCCACAGAACAGTTGAAAGACCCCGCCCTAATAAAGGCACGGGAAAACGTAGTGAAAATAGATGGCGAGTTAGTGAACCCAGATAATACCTGCACTTACCCATACTTCAGCGTAGAGAAGGACCTACTGTATCGGGTGGCAAAAAGGGCAGAAGAAACCGTTGAGCAGCTTGTGGTGCCCAAACCTTACAGGAAGTTGGTGTTGGAGTTGGCCCATGGGCACATTCTTGGAGGTCATCTGGGGACAGAGAAAACCCGAGAGAGGGTATTACAGAGATTCTATTGGCCTGGGGTGATGAAGGACATAGAAAATTATTGTTCCTCCTGCCCTGTGTGTCAGAGGTCGGCCCCGATGCCACACTTCCGTAGCCCGCTGGTCCCTCTACCCATCATTGAGGTCCCGTTTGAGAGAATCGCAATGGATTTGGTAGGTCCTATAATCAAGTCCGCTAGGGGGCACCAGTACATATTGGTTATAATGGACTATGCCACCCGTTATCCAGAAGCGATCCCTCTCAGAAATACCTCGGCCAAAACCATAGCCAAAGAGCTATCTCTTGTTTTTAGCCGGGTGGGTATTTGTAAAGAACTGCTTACGGACCAAGGTACACCCTTTATGTCCCGGGTTATGAAGGAGCTGTGTAAATTGTTCAAAGTGACGCAATTACGTACATCTGTGTATCACCCCCAAACCGATGGGCTGGTTGAAAGATTCAACAAAACCCTAAAACAAATGTTGAAGAAAGTGGTGGATAGGGATGGAAAGGATTGGGACTGTCTACTTCCTTATTTGATGTTTGCTATTAGGGAGGTGCCCCAATCCTCTACGGGATTCTCCCCCTTTGAGTTACTGTATGGGAGACACCCAAGAGGGCTGTTGGATATTGCCAAGGAAACTTGGGAAAGTGAGAGTTCTCCCCACAGGAGTGTGATTGAGCATGTCGCCCTGATGCAAGATCGAATTGCACAGGTAATGCCCATCGTGAAGGAACATTTGGCCCAAGCGCAGTTGGCACAGCAGAGAGTGTACAACCGTGGAGCCAAGACCCGTACCTTTTCCCCGGGGGATAGGATATTGGTACTTGTCCCTACGGTTGAAAGTAAATTCCTTGCCAAATGGCAAGGCCCCTACGAGATAATGGAAAAAGTGAGCGAAGTGAATTACAAGGTCAGACAACCAGGAAGGCGAAAGCCCGAACAGATCTATCACGTTAATCTGTTGAAAGCCTGGAGGGATAGAGAGTCCCTAGTCGCAGACACTTGGTCACCAGCTCAAACTGGTTGCGTGATTCCTGAGGTTGGAATCGCAGCCACCTTGTCACAACCCCAACAACAGGAGGTTAAGGAGTTTGTGCTTCGCAACAAGGAGGTATTCTCTGAGCTGCCGGGACAAACATCTGGGGTAGAGCATGACATTATTACCCCGCCCGGTGAAAGGGTGAAGTTAAAACCCTATCGGATCCCAGAGGCCCGACGGGAGGCAATACGGGAGGAAGTACAGAAAATGCTGAACTTAGGGGTGATAGAGGAGTCCCAAAGTGATTGGTCTAGTCCCATTGTGTTGGTGCCTAAACCGGATGGGAGCTGGCGATTTTGTAACGATTTTCGTCAGTTGAACAAAGTTACAAAATTTGACACCTACCCCATGCCACGTATAGATGAGTTGATCGACCGGCTGGGAACAGCCCGATACATGACGACTCTTGACCTCACAAAAGGGTATTGGCAAATCCCCCTGGCCAAGTCAGCCAAAGAGAAAACCGCATTTGTAACCCCAGACGGGGCGTTCCAATATAAAAGAATGCCGTTCGGGTTACAGAATGCGCCGGCCACATTCCAGCGGAAAATGGACCAGATGCTGAGGCCCCATCGGAAGTATGCTGCGGCTTACCTGGATGACGTAATTGTCCATAGCACAGATTGGGCCTCACATCTGCCAAAAGTGCAAGCAGTCCTGGACTCTGTTCGGGAAGCAGGGTTTACGGCTAACCCCAAGAAGTGTACCATTGGGCAGGAGGAGGCCAAATATCTTGGGTACACCATTGGGAGGGGAGTAATAAAACTCCAACTCAACAAAGTCGAGGCCATCCAGAGTTGGCCACGTCCCAACAGCAAGAAGCAGGTACGAGCCTTTCTGGGAATCGCTGGGTATTATCGGCGATTCATTCCCCACTTTGCTTCTAAGGCTGTGCCCCTAACCAACCTGACGAAGGGGAAAGGGTCGGTCATGATTAAATGGACCCCCGAGGCTGAGGCAGCATTCCAATTCTTGAAACAAGCCTTATGTAGCCAGCCAGTGTTGTACTCACCCGACTTCTCTAAAGACTTTGTCGTACAAAGTGATGCGTCAGATGTGGGGTTAGGAGCAGTATTGTCCCAGGTCTGGAACGGGGAAGAGCACCCAGTCATTTACCTCAGCAGGAAGTTGAAGTCCCATGAGGTAAATTACGCCACCGTTGAAAAGGAGTGTTTAGCGGTGAAGTGGGCTCTAGATTCCCTTCGGTACTACCTGCTAGGTAGGCACTTTGACATGGTTACGGATCACGCTCCGTTAAAGTGGATGGCTCAAAACAAGGAGACAAATAGAAGAGTGAATAGGTGGTTCCTGGCCCTACAGGAATTCAACTTCACAGTAAAGCATCGCCCTGGCGTTCAAATGGGGAATGTGGATGCTTTGTCTCGAGTACATGAATGCCTGATTGCTGGTGTTCCAACCCCGAGGTTAAAACAAGAGGGGGGGGTATGTGACAGCAGGAAGGTAAAGTCACCTGGTTGCATCCAGGGGGGTAGATATATTTCGCCCAGATTCAGGCTTTACGCCGATTTATACAGCTAGGTGGAGAGTTGTATAAGCCCAGCTGAGACTAGTGGGCTCATTGATGACTCATACCTCTAGGGAGAGGGCTGGGCGTCGTGCAGGCAGGGAGTTGATGAGGCCAGCTGAAGCCTGTCAGTTCGTTTAAGGCCTCTATAAAAACTCCCAGATTCATTAGATGTTAGCTCATGCCTGGAAGCAGACCTGTGTGGACTGTCTAGGGAGAGTGAACCCCTGTGCGGTGAGAGAAAGCCTGTGTGGCTATATTTTGCTTGGACATTTAAAACCAGGGACTAGGACAGCACTAGGCTGATCCCAGTTGTTAGTTAGGAAACCTGTATGTTTAGTCAGAGGTCAAGTTGACCAGGATTTATTTTGTTTGTTTCTTTTGCTTTGCTGTGTTTTTGTCACTGTAAATAGAAAATAAACGGCACCTTTTTGATTTTGAAAACCACAACCTCCGTCTGCTGGGCCTGTTTTTGTGTGGGGAGCCCATCCCGGGGGTCACACACACCCGCTGCCGAGCTAACCCCCTCACAATATGTCTATGCTCAGAATGTGCCCGCCTTCTGGGATATAATACATTGACATCCACATTATAAATTTAAATGTAGTATTATTTTATTAAATTTGTGTGATTTATAATCACATCAGGAAAGCGACTCCTCATGGTTGGATTTCCATATGCATCACCCTGATATGGTGTGTGCTGTTTTTCCCGAGTGCGGTGGTTGTTTGCTGGCATATTTTGGGAGACAGGCTGGCGATGTGGAGTCGTTCCGCTTTATTGCGTTACGACTACAATTCCCAATCCTCCTTGCGCGCAATCATGGCGTACATGGAGACACCCACGTGAGGTTGTGAGTGATCACATCCATGTGACGTCTGCAATCAATGATGGAGATGGGAGACACGCCGGCTGGTTTGTGTTGCTTTGCTTAGTTGCGTCGCAACTACAACCCCCAGGATGCCTTGCGCACATGCACGTCGGAGGACATGCGTGCCGATGACGCGATGACGCTGTTAGTCACGTCGAGGGCGCATTAGATCTGCTGATTCGGTGAAAAGATACACATGACCTGGCCATGTAATGCAGAAACCCGGTCATGTGACACGGAGACGCTCTGATCCCGGAAGTGAGAGGCACATTCGCACACAGGGGCGCCAAATTAAGGTAATTTCTCTTCCTATATATAGCGTGGGGGTCACCAGGATGGCGTGTACCCCAGTTGATGTCTCATTAGACGAAACGCGTCGGGTTTACATGCTAGCCTTGGTGCTCACTCCACGCATTTTTGTAATACAGAGCTGCTGATATATTTTTGGGATTTGTTGGTTTGTTTGTTTTGGTTTTTTTCCCTGAGAAGTTTCAAAGTTTTTAAAGGAGTTTGCTTTGGACTGTTTAATTGTTCAGTGAGACCTTTATTGGGTGTTTTTATTCTTTGATAAATAAAATCCCATCTTGGATTTACACTATGTGGAGAATTCTTTTCTCATTTGTTGCATGGTGACACTACGCATATGGTGAAATTCTGGTGTCATACTTGGACTTATCGCATTGGAAGTGAGAGTTACGTTGGAAAGCCTCGGGATATACTCTCTGGAACGTCGTAAGGACGCTGAGGAAAGACTGTCCCCAGGATATACATCTATCAGTCCCGGGCGTGGACACAAGCTCGATTGATCCACCGCCGTACGGCGAGTTGGATCTACAACATCCGGTAAGAGTATACACCCTTTACTCACTTTCCATTGGCATATATCACCTTTAAGTGTTGCAACATAGAAAACGCATAAATCCAAGGAACTGGTCTGGACTGTACCTACCATTCATTACACACCTGACGTGGTGTTGATGCAGTGTTGATGTTGATATCAGATCACACATTCACCGAGAGACTTTCTTCCTTTTTTTTTTTTTTTTTTTTTCTCACAGAAAATTGGACACTAATATATATTGTGGATCACTTTCACATATGATATTCATGTCATTTTATATTTTTTCAGTGTTAGGTTAATTTACCTATTTAAATTTATTTATACATTTCACGCCATTGCACATATTGAATTTTTGCAGGGTATATGCACTTTTTTACATAAGTGTACAGAACCACTATCAGGTTCAACACGATATACGGGTCTTTATATAGACCAATTACCAACCAGACATTTTATATATATATATTTTTCTGTTTGCACATAGCGCCACACTTTATTTATTATTTTTCCTTTACACTATTGTCAGTTGTTGTGTAGGCTGCTAGAAATTTGAAGGTTGGCGCAGTATTTTTCCTATTTTATGATGGTTAAGATAGGACCAATTGACACTATCAAAAGCCTTATGAATATCGAGGCTAAGGAGGCAAAGTGGGTGGGAGGAAAGATTAGCATCTTGAATGATGTTGGTGACAAGTCTGATATTATCTGTGATTTGATGGCCAGGAATGAACCCTGATTGGTCAATATGAATGAGGGAGGTGATAACTGATGTTAGTCTATCTGCAAGGAGTCTGCCAAAGATTTTCAAATCGTTATTAAGAACTGAGATTGGGCGAAAATTTTGGGGAAGGGAGTGATCTTTAAGAGGTTTAGGAATAAGAGACAAATTTGCAAGGAGCATATCTTCAGGGAAATGGCCACCTGTGAGGATATGATTAAATAGTTTAGTTAATCTAGGTACTAGTAGGGGTGCAAATTTTTTGTAGTATAATGTGGAGAAGCCATCAGGGCCTGGCGCAGTCAAAGTTTTAAGTGATTTAATAATATTTGTAATTTCTAGCTCTGTGCAGGGATCATTGAGAATGGGAGTTTGTTGGTCATTAAGGGTGGGGAGGCATATATTATCTAGCCAACTGAGTGAGGAGGTAGAGGGGTGAGTCTGGGGCCCTGAGAGAAGTGCTTTATAGAAAGTGGAGAAGATGTCCAGAACATCTCGGGGGTGTGAGACCAAGTTACCCTTATGGTTTCGTAGTTTGTATGTGTGGGGGGGTTATGATCCTGATTGAGTTTTCGTGCGAACATTTTAGAGGTGGAGTTGCTATGTAACATAAATTTGGCTTTGGAAAATCTAAGGGACTTCTCAGTGTCAGCTGAGAGGATCGTGTCTAGGGATTGGCGTTTAGAATGGATTTGTTTTGTAATTTCTGGAGATGGAGATTGACCAAGTTTGTTGTATAAAAGGTCTAAGTCTTTAGTGAGAGCTTTGATTTCTGTAATTTTAGCCCTATTTTTGGCTGCAGCAATGCTAATCAGGTGTCCTCTCAGGACTGCTTTGTGTGCAGACCAGAGTGAAGTAGGAGCTATGTCGTCAGTAGAGTTGTTAGCAAAATAGTCAACAATGTGAGAGTTTATGTCTTGTAGTATGTGTGGGTCAGATAAAAGGGAGTCATTAAGATGCCAGTTGAATGCAGTGGGGGCGAGCCCCACATGAGAGGTGTCAAATTCAACCATGTCATAGTCAGACCAGGGACAAGGGTGAATTCGATCTCTAGAGGAGTTCGCTAGGAGGATGGGGGTACAAAATATATAATCTAGTCTGGCATAGCAGTCATGTGGATGGGAGCAATGGGTATAGGCCTTTATGCCAATGTTGTGGGATCTCCATAAATCTATCAGTTGGAATTTGTTGAGTGTGCGGCTCATTGATCTAGAGAAGGCCTTTGAGGAGAGAGTAACTTTGCTCCTATCTAGGGAGGGGTGTGCGGCTAAGTTAAAGTCACCACCTAACACAATATGGGGGGAGCTATATCGGTCAAGAGTATCAAAAAGAGTGTTAAAGAATGTAGATTGTGCTTCATTGGGTGCGTAGATGGAGGCAATCGTAATCGATCGTTTGTTCATTGTGTCTTTTAGGATAATGAAGCGGCTTTCTGTGTCTCTATAGATGCTTTGTATGTCGAAGATGATAGAGTTACGAATGAAGATTGCAACCCCTCTTGATTTATTAGAAAAGGTGGTAAAGTAGTGTTGGTTATATGTTTTATCAAAGTAATTTGGGTGGTTTCCTGAGGAAAAATGGATTTCTTGGAGGAGAATGATATCAGCGCCAAGCCTCTTGTAGTGTCTGAATGCTTTTTTACGTTTGTGTGGAGAGTTAAACCCATGGATGTTGTGGGAGAGAATTTTAAGACCCATTAATAAAGGGGATGTATACGCTAATTACTTGGAATAGGATAGCGAGAATTCTGTATGATATTTGGATCGTGGCAATAGGTACAGTAGGGAGTTGTGTGCCATAATTGTATTCAACAAAGTACCAAGAGTAAAAAGTAGTATCGTGAAAATTATAGTAATGACTTATAATAGGATGGTATTCATATAATAGTAGTTTGAGTATCCTCAAGAGTGTAATAATATAAACATAACTGTAGAGAATTTCAATGAGAGTTCTAGTGAGAGAAACTGTCATAAGGGCAAAAATAAATATTTTGTAATGTATCGAGGTGGGGTCAGGTAGCAAAAAGTCTACTGACCATTTAAGATTTAATCTTCCGTAATATTTATCAGTCATATAGAAAACGAAATAAGTAACAAATAATAGATAGAGTAAAAATAAAAGGGGGTCAGAGGACTGGGAGTCCACTGACCTAAAAAATTGTAAACCAACCAAGGCCCAGCACGGCCACCAAAACAAGGGGGAAGCCATGCTGGGATGTGGATGAGAGTGTGGGGTCAAACCAGCAGCGGCGGATGTGCCAGGGTATGTAAGTTGACTATAGCCGATGTGTGCATGTTAGGGGTGAGAACATAAGGGCGAACATAACAGTTTAAACAGAACAAAAAGTGAATAAACAGTATGGTTATATAGGCATAGAACCATTCAGGATGGTAGAAATACTCTTTTACCTGTAATCTGTTCCCAAACTACAGGGGTGGAATGGGAGTTGGGTAAGTGCTACTTTGTGAACATCCCTACATTATATTCATATTCTCTGTCTCCATTTCCTTGGAAAAGGGAGCGGGGAGAGAGAAGCAAAAACAAAAAAATTTGGCAGAAGTCAATTTCCCATAAGGGGGGGGGGAGAAAGATCCGGTCCTCTCAACTCCCGCTGATCACGTTTCTGATAGGAGATAGCACCTATAGGGTTCTGCGATATGGGTGGAATGAATTGATGTGGAGTAGGGAGAAGCAGGAGTTATGAGCAATCGAGATCTGTGGTGGGAGAGGGGAGGTAAGGCATCTTGAGGGGGAATAAACCGTAACATAAGTGTAAACAAAATAATATGACCAGTACTGCACCCACCAAAAACGCCGACCTCAAAAAAAAAAAAAAAAAAAAGGGGGGGGGGGAAGGGGGGAGGAACCATGTTAAAAGTATAGGAATATTATCAGAGAGTCCTGTGATCATGGAAACAAAATCAGTGCTCATAACAAAAATGTTAGGGCAGGGAGGTAAAAATGGGGCCAAAAAAAATAAAAAATGAGAGAAAAATAAAAATGAGGAAATGAAGAGGAAGAAGAGGAATCTTCTTTTAGTCTTGAACTTGGAGGGAATGTCACCATCTTCTATGGTCTCTCGGATTACGTCGGGTAGAAGGTGTGGTCCAGATGGGTGAAGAGCGAGGAGTCACAGAAAGACGATTTGGGGGTTCAGGTTCTAACAGGCCTAGCTTGATCAGTAGTTCCTTTTCTTCAATGACATTATATATTGTGTGTGTGGTTCCATTATGCATCACAGACAATTTGAAGGGAAAGCCCCAGCGGTATTTAATTCTGGCCGTCTGGAGGATTGTGGTGACTTCTTTCATCCTGCGTCTGCGATCCAGGGTGGCAGGGGAGATGTCAGGGTAGATTTGTAGTTTGAAGCCATCTAGTTCAATGTTAGATGTGTTTCTGGAGGCCCTCATTATGTCCTCTTTAGTGAGGAAATCCTTCATGCACATAATTATGTTGCGTGGAGGCTTATCAGGAGGTGGTTTAGGGCGAAGTGCTCTATGTATTTTATTGCAGGAAAATGCTGAGGTAGGTTTATCAGGCAGGAGCATATGGAATACTTTAGTAACTGCAGGAAATAGCTCTGTGATGGACTCAGGAATGCCACGCACTCTTATATTGTTCCTGCGATTTCTATTGTCCAAATCTTCTATGTGTGCCTGCATATAGGAGAAGCTATCAGCCAAGGTCTCATAATCCCTTCTGAAGTCACTGTGTGCCAGAGAGAGTTCATCATGCTTTGTCTCCAAAACATCTGTGCGGCCCTCTATGTTAGCAATCTCCTGTGTTAAAGCACTAGTAGATTTATGCAGTTCAAGCTGAATTTTATCTACTAACTTGTTGTAGATAGCAGAGAGGCTTGCGTCAAGATCTGCCTTGGATAGAGGGGAGGTGTACTCACTGTCTCCTGCAGGCTGAAGATGTTTCTTTGTGGAGCCGTTTTAGGCCGCCTTCGCGCTGGCGCCATTTTGGGACAACTTCTCACTGTGTTTTTCCAGGCCTAGTAGGTAGTTTGTGAGGGAGTAATTGTAGCGGCGTTTGCCCTTGTTTTTGTTCGGAATCATGCACCGCAATGTTTCCCAGGGGTGCTGGAGGAATATTAGGCAGTTTTGAGCGGCGATTAGCCCCGGGAATCGAGCCTAGCAGAGCCGGTCAGACGGAGCTCTCAGCAAGTGCGTCCGCTCCGCATCGCGCCGCGCATGCGCCCCCGTTTCTCCATTCTTAACACCTCACCAACATTTTTAACCCATTCCCCTACTGTTGGAGGGTCTTCCGATTTCCAGTGAACCATAATTAGTTTCCGAGCCTGGAATAAAACTCTATGGATGGCATCTCTGGTATGTGCTTCCCACTCATGTTCTTCCAGTACACCCAACGGGCAAGCTCTCGTGTCCAGAGGGAGAGATACCTTAAATATTGAGTTGACTTTAGTCAATATGCCCATCCTATAAGAGTGTAATTTTGGACATCTCCACAAAAGGTGGATGAGATCCCTGTGGTCACATTTACAACGCGTGCACATGAAATCTAATTGTAGATTCATCAATTGAAGTTTATGGGGAGTATAATATACCCGCAACAATATGTACAATTGAGTAAGTGTGTCACATTCAATGAGCAGGTACCTACCTCCTGAAAGGCCTCCTCCCATTGTTCCCCCTCCATCTGGTCAACATCTCGCTCCCACCTCTCCCTCAATCTCAGGGGGTGCTGCTTCAAAAAAGACTGTAGGAGCACGGCGTAACATTGTGATATAAAGCCCTTAGATCACTCAGCATCCCTGATGAGACTGAATATTGGAGTCAGGGACAGATGCCATTCTGAGGAATTAGTCTGTGCTGTAACAGTATGTTGGAGTTGCAAAAAGTAAAACCGCATAAAGGATGGTAAATTATACTTATTCTGTAAGGCTGCGAATGTCAATAGCACCCTATTATAAAATATTTGTTTAAGATGCGTTATTCCATGTTCCTTCCTCTTGGCCATATATTTGTCATGATCCGTGTTATGGCTTTGGTCACCTGCTGGTGGCACTATTGCTTCCAGCAACAAAGGGTGTAATTATGGTGGCTACCAGTGCGTGTCTCCCAGTAGATGGACTCTTCATTAATCAAGCTGCACTTGATGTGAGCTGCTGGAAGTATATAAGCCCGCCCTTCACTGAGGTTCAGGGCTTCAGTATCCTCTCTGCAAGCCTTGTCCCTGCCTGACCTGATCCGTTGCCTGAATCTGTTCCTGATCCGCTTCCTGCCCTGTCCTGGACTCTGTTTCCTGTACCCTGTACCCAGTCCCTGAGTCTTGTCCCCTGGATCCTGCTTCCAGCTTCCCCTTGCTACTGCTCCCTCCATCTGGCCGCCTGTTCCCCCTTGTCTCTCATCCCTGCCTTGATTATGTATATGTGCTCCTGTTCTTGTATATATTAGTTAGTCAGTTAGTTAGATTAGGTGTTTGGCGTTTGCTGTGTTTTCTTGTATTTATTTCTTGTATGCATTGCTTGTTTTTGGTTTGTTGTTGTTTGGTTTGCACGTGTGCCTTTATCTTTAATAAATATATATTTTTCACCTACTTTTGTGCCTGATTCCTTAAATGCAGCCCACTGATCTGTTTAACCTGTGTTGGATGCCTGAGTTAGACATCCCTGACAGAATACTGAAGCCATACAAACAGGTTGTGTGCACTTGGGAATTGGTTCTGGGCACTTGCTATTGCTAAAAAAAATGCATCTGGAAGATATTCTGTATCTGTCGCTCCCGGCAACAGATGACAGAGATTTCTGTTATCAGAAACGAAGTGAATACACTCGAGAGCAGTTATTGGAATGTATCCGTATAGCTCATGTTTTTGTTGATCAAGGTGGTTTTCTGTTTGAGGACGTGCAGCCATTGATTCGGATCTGTACAGAGTTGGCACTGTCTGATGCCTCTAGTGGACGTGATAAATATACACCTCCTTTTAATGCAGCTCAGGTAGAGTCTTTTGGTGTGGCTGTTGGAAGATGACTCAGCCTTTTTCCATGAGCAGTACTCAGCTTGTCCTCAACTGGTGCTTGCAGCATGCATTGTTTCAGTGCAGTTTCTGGTCAGACAAGCAGTGTGCAAACCTGATTTTGTGAAACCATTATTACAGGCCTGGTCAAGTTTGTTGTACTCAGCCCCTGTCAGCTCCCAACCGTCCATCTCTATGTCTAGACACCAACCTGCTGGGATGTCTTCCTCTCCTTTACCCACAATTCCCACTTTTGCTGAACAATACACCTTGCTAACAATGAAGTACCAGTACCCTGTTTCCTCCTGCTGCACTAACCCTGCCTTTAACCCTTCCGCTTTTTCTCAGGTGCCTCTATTAGTTCCACCAAAATCCCCTTCAAAGTCTGCACCCTCTGTTTCACCATCCCTCCGCTCTTTACCTCTACCAGCTGCATCCATTACCTACAGCCCTATATCCATATACAAATCCTCAGTGGCGAAACCAAAGAAAAAACAGACGTTTTTTCCAACCCATTCAATCCGACCACTATCCCAATCTTTCTCCACTCCAGCCAACTTGCTTCAATCTGTTCCCGTTCCAGCTGAGCTGCTCCAGCCTGATTCCTTGCCAACCAACCTGCTCCGGTCCGTCTTCATGCCAGCTGATCCTGAACCTGACGACCCACCTAATCCTGCCAACTCTCTGCCTGCTGTCCAGTCTGAAGTTCCAGTACCTGCTATCCAGTCCGATGCACCTGCTGTTCAGCCTGTTGTGCCAGCACCTGCTGTTTTGCCTGATGTGCCAGCGCCTGTGCCTGCTGCCCAGTCTAAAATTCCAATACCTTCTGCCCAGTCTGATGCTCCAGTGCCCGCTGTTCAGTCTGATGCTCCAGTGCCCGCTGTTCAGTCTGATGCTCCAGTGCCCGCTGTTCAGTCTGCTTCAGTGCCCGCTGTTCAGTCTGATGCTCCAGTGCCCGCTGCCAGACTGGCAGGCACCGGGACATCAGACTGGAAAGCGGGCACCAGGACATCAGACTGGAAGGCAGGCACATCAGACTGGAAAGCGGGCACGTCAGACTGAAAAAACGGGCACCAGGACATCAGACGGGAAGGCAGGCACATCAGACTGGAAGGCAGGCACCGGAACATCAGACTGGAAGGCAGGCACCGGGACATCAGACTGGAAGGCTTGCACATCAGACTGGAAGGCAGGCAGATCAGACTGGAAGTCAGGCACATCAGACTGGAAAGCGGGCACCGGGACATCAGACTGGAAGGCAGGCACATCAGACTGGAAAGCGGGCACGTCAGACTGGAAAGTGGGCACCAGGACATCAGACTGGAAGGCAGGCGCATCAGACTGGAAGGCAGGCACCGGAACATCAGACTGGAAAGCGGGCACCGGGACATCAGACTGGAAGGCGAGCACCGGGACATCAGACTGGAAGGCAGGCACATCAGACTGGACGGCAGGCACATCAGACTGGAAGTCGGGTACGTCAGACTGGAAGTCGGGCACGTCAGACTGGAAAGCGGGCACGTCAGACTGGAAAGCGGGCACATCAGCCTGGAAGGCAGGCACAGGAACATCAGACTGGAAGGCAGGCACCAAAACATCAGACTGGAAGGCAGGCCCATCAGACTGGAAGGCAGACCCATCAGACTGGAAGGCAGGCACCAGAACATCAGACTGGAAGGCGGGCACGTCAGACTGGAAAGCTAGCACGGCAGACTGGAAAGCTAGCACATCAGGCTGGAAGGCAGGCACATCAGACTGGAAGGCAGACACATCAGACTGGAAGGCAGGCACCGGAACATCAGACTGGAAGGCAGGCACCGGAACATCAGACTGGCAGCCAGGTACCGGGATGTCAGACTGGAAGCCAGGCACCAAGACATCAGACTGGAAGCCATGCACCAAGACATCAAACTGCAAGCCAGGCACCAAGACATCAGACTGGAAGCCAGGCACCGGGACATCAGACTGGAAGCCAGGTACTGGGACATCAGACTGGAAGGCAGGCACCGGGACATCAGACTGGAAGCCAGGCAACGGGACATCAGACTGGAAGCCAGGCACCGGGACATCAGACTGGAAGCCAGGCACCGAGACATCAGACTGGAAGCCAGGCACCGAGACATCAGACTGGAAGCCAGGCACCGGAGCATCAGACTGAACAGCGGGCACTGGAGCATCAGACTGAACAGCAGGCACTGTTTGCTGTGTTTTCTTGTATTTATTTCTTGTATGCATTGCTTGTTTTTGGTTTGTTGTTGTTTGGTTTGCACGTGTGCCTTTATCTTTAATAAATATATATTTTTCACCTACTTTTGTGCCTGATTCCTTAAGTGCAGCCCACTGATCTGTTTAACCTGTGTTGGTTGCCTGAGTTAGACATCCCTGACAGAATACTGAAGCCATACAAACAGGTCGGGTGCACTTGGGAATTGGTTCTGGGCACTTGCTATTGCTAAAAAAAAAATGCATCTGGAAGATATTCTGTATCTGTCGCTCCTGGCAACAGATGACAGAGATTTCTGTTATCAGAAACGAAGTGAATACACTCGAGAGCAGTTATTGGAATGTATCAGTATAGCTCATGTTTTTGTTGATCAAGGGAGTTTTCTGTTTGAGGACGTGCAGCCATTGATTCGGATCTGTACAGAGTTGGCCCTGTCTGATGCCTCTAGTGGACGTGATAAATATACACCTCCTTTTAATGCAGCTCAGGTAGAGTCTTTGGTGTGGCTGTTGGAAGATGACTCAGCCTTTTTCCATGAGCAGTACTCAGCTTGTCCTCAACAGGTGCTTGCAGCATGCATTGTTTCAGTGCAGTCTCTGGTCAGACAAGCAGTGTGCAAACCTGATTTTGTGAAACCATTATTACAGGCCTGGTCAAGTTTGTTGTACTCAGCCCCTGTCAGCTCCCAACCATCCATCTCTATGTCTAGACACCAACCTGCTGGGATGTCTTCCTCTCCTTTACCCACAATTCCCACTTTTGCTGAACAATACACCTTGCTAACAATGAAGTACCAGTACCCTGTTTCCTCCTGCTGCACTAACCCTGCCTTTAACCCTTCCGCTTCTTCTCGGCTGCCTGCATCAGTTCCACCAAAATCCCCTCCAAAGTCTGCACCCTCTGTTTCACCATCTCTCCGCTCTTTACCTCTACCAGCTGCATCATTACTTGACTTTTTGGGACTTTTCCGCACCTACATGCACTACCAGGTCAAGGGCAGTGTGGGGTGTCAGCAGGCCACTCCTTGGGGGGGGGGGACTGTCATGATCCGTGTTATGGCTTCGGTCACCTGCTGGTGGCACTATTGCTTCCAGCAACAAAGGGTGTAATTCTGGTGGCCACCAGTGGGTGTCTCCCAGTAGATGGATTCTTCATTAACCACTTAAGCCCCGGACCATTTGGTAGCTAGAGGACCAGAGGTGATTTCAGAATTTTGCACTGCGCTGCTTTAACTGTAAATTGTGCAGACATGCAATGTTGTACCCAAACGAAATTTGCGTCCTTTTCTTCCCACAAATAGAGCTTTCTTTTAATGGTATTTGATTGCCTCTGCGATTTTTATTTTTTGCGATATAAACGGAAATAGACCGAAAATTTAGAAAAAAAATGATATTTTCTAATTTTGTTATAAGAAAAATCGAATAAACTCAATTTTAGTCATACATTTAGGCCAAAATGTATTCAGCCACATGTCTTTAGTAAAAAAAAATGTCAATAAGCGTATATTTATTGGTTTGCGCAAAAGTTATAGCGTCTACAAACTAGGGTACATTTTCTGGAATTTACACAGCTTTTAGTTTATGACTGCCTATCTCATTTCTTGAGGTGCTAAAATGGCAGGGCAGTACAAACCCCCCCCCCAAATGACCCCATTTTGGAAAGTAGACATCCCAAGGAAATTGCTGAGAGGCATGTTGAGCCCATTGAATATTTTTTTTTTTTGTCTCAAGTGATTGAATAATGACAAAAAAAAAAAAAAAAAAATTACAAAAAGTTGTCACTAAATGATATATTGCTCACACATGCCATGGTTATACATTTTGCTGCTTCTCCTGAGTACGGGGATACCACATGTGTGGGACTTTTTGGGAGCCTAGCCGCGTACGGGCCCCCGGAAACCAAGCACCGCCTTCAGGATTTCTAAGGGCGCAAATTTTTGATTTCACTCCTCACTACCTATCACAGTTTTGAAGGCCATAAAATGCCAAAATAGCACAAAACCCCCCCAAATGACCCCATTTTAGAAAGTAGACACCCCAAGGAAATTGCTGAGAGGCCTGTTGAGCCCATTGAATATTTTTTTTTTTTTTGTCCCAAGTGATTGAATAATGACTAAAAAAAAAAATACAAAAAGTTGTCACTAAATGATATATTGCTCACACATGCCATGGTTATATGTGGAATTACACCCCAAAATACATTTTGCTGCTTCTCCTGAGTACGGGAATACCACATGTGTGGGACTTTTTAGGAGCCTAGCCGCGTACGGGACCCCGAAAACCAAGCACCGCCTTCAGGATTTCTAGGCACAAATTTTTGATTTCACTCCTCACTACCTATCACAGTTTCGAAGGCCATAAAATGCCAAAATAGCACAAAACCCCCCCAAATGACCCCATTTTGGAAAGTAGACACCCCAAGCTATTTGCTGAGAGGCATGGTGAGTATTTTACAGCTCTCATTTGTTTTTGAAAATGAAGAAAGAATATATATTTTTTTTTTTTTAAATTTTCAAAACTTTGTGACAAAAAGCGAGATCTGCAAAATACTCACAATACCTCTCAGCAAATAGCGTGGGGTGTCTACTTTCCAAAATGGGGTCATTTGGGGGGGTTTTGTGCCATCTGGGCATTCCATGGCCTCCGAAACTGTGATAGGCAGTGAGAAGTGAAATCAAAAATTTACACCCTTAGAAAGCCTGAAGGCGGTGCTTGGTTTTTGGGGTCCCGTACGCGGCTAGGCTCCCAAAAAGTCTCACACATGTGGTATCCCCGTACTCAGGAGAAGCAGCAGAATGTATTTTGGGGTGTAATTCCACATATGCCCATGGCATGTTTGAGCAATATATCATTTAGTGACAACTTTGTGCAAAAAAAATAAAAAAATGTCTTTTTTCCGCAACTTGTGTCAACATATAAAATATTCCATGGACTCGACATGCCTCTCAGTATATAGCTTGGGGTGTCTACTTTTCAAAATGGGGTCATTTGGGGGGGTTTTGAACTGTTCTGGCATTTTATACACAACATTAGGAAGCTTACATCCACTCTTCTAACCACTTGAAGACAGAGCCCTTTTTGACACTTTTTGCTTACATGAAAACATTTTTTTTTTTTGCAAGAAAATTATGTTGAACCCCCAAACATTATATATATTTTTAAAGCAAAGGCCGTACAGATTAAAATGGTGGGTGTTGCATTTTTTTTTTCTACACAGTATTTGCGCAGCGATTTTTCAAACGCATTTTTTGGGGAAAAAATACACTTTTTTTAATTTTAATGCACTAAAACACACTATATTGCCCAAATGTTTGATGAAATAAAAAAGATGATCTTAGGCCAAGTACATAGATACCAAACACGACATGCTTTAAAATTTCACACAAACGCGCATTGGCGACAAACTGCATACATTTTTAAAAGCCTTTAAAAGCCTTTACAGGTTACCCCGTTAGATTTACAGAGGGGGTCTACTGCTAAAATTACTGCCCTCGATCTGACCTTCGCGGTGATACCTCACATGCATGGTGCAATTGCTGTTTACATATGACGCCAGACCGACGCTTGCGTTCACCATTGGGCAAGAGCAGGGCAGGACAGGGGTGCTTTTTTTTTTTATTATTAATTTTGCTTTTTTATTTTATTTTTAAATTGTTCCTTCCATATTTTTTATTTTTTTTATAATTTTTATTGTTATCTCAGGGAATGTAAATATCCCCTATGATAGCAATAGGTAGTGACAGGTACTCTTTTTTGAAAAAACTGGGGTCTTCCAGACCCTAGATCTTTCCTCTGCCCTCAAAACATCTGACCACACCAAGATCGGTGTGATAAAATGCTTTCCCAATTTCCCAATGGCGCTTTTTATATCCGGGGGGGGGGCATTCCCTCCCACTGCTTGTAAAAGCAGTCCAGAGGCTAATTAGCCACTAGGATTGCTTTTACATGAAAGCCGGCCGCTGGCTGAAAAGAATGATACCAAGATGATACCTAAACCCGCAGGCAACATTCTGGCATAAACATTCAAAGTCCAGCAATATACCAGTACGTTGCTGGTCCTTGTTGGACATGTATTGTAATCTTTTTTTTTCATGCAGCCAGTTGGCTTAACGAAAAAAGAGATTGATCGGTGGGTATGCCCACCATTAGAATACCGCCCTTCATCCACCCACTTCTAATGATGGGCATACATGCACCATTTATATATGCCGAAGCATGGGGGCATCCTCCCGCAAAAAAGTTATGCCGCACACACATGGTCTGACTTTTCCACGGGCAAGTCTCCGTCGGAATTTCGACCGTATGTACGCGGCATTAGGAGCAAAATCGCTCCTCCGCTCCTCCGCCCCTGCTGCCCCAATGCTTCGGCATATATGCTTTTTTTTTTTAACTGTGGTGGTGAAATCACCTCCTACAGCACTGGAGTCGCAGGGATCAGGCCTGTCTCTGCGAACGCTGCAGTTATGTGTGTTGTGTTTTGTAAGTGACAGTGATCGATCGATACTGCACTTGGGTGGCCTGGGCTGGACGGAGGGGCAAAACGCAGGTGCTAGCAGGTATCTGGGCTGATCCCACTAACACTGTGTTTTTGGGAACCCTAAACTGCTGGGGACGCTAGTATAGATCTGATCAGATACTATACCACTAAGGGGGGTGTATGCTTCACGCGTGGGTGTTAGCGTTACTGGCACTAACCTGACGCTGCCTGGGGTGTGACGCAGACCCTCTCTGACGCTAAAACCTAATTGATATCACCCGCCGGGCGATCAGGGGGTTAAACCTTTATTGGGTTATATATACGGCGGGTGCCCTGACATTATAAAAAGC
Organism: Rana muscosa; assembly: GCA_029206835.1. NCBI lineage: Eukaryota > Metazoa > Chordata > Amphibia > Anura > Ranidae > Rana > Rana muscosa. The sequence continues at coordinate 179,345,359 of CM055118.1, read as the reverse complement.
AAACTAACTAACCAGCGTCACCCGTAACACTTATATGGTGATCACTGGTGAAAGGGTTAACTAGGGGCAATTAGGGGGTTAAAACCTTTATTAGATAATATATGGGGGTACCTGACGCTATAAAAACCTGCGGCGAACCTAAAAAAAATTACTGGCTACCGATCTGCATCACCGACACTAAGACAGCGATCAGAAAAACGATTGTTTAGCGACAGTGGTGATAGGGGGTGAAAGGGTTACCTGGGGGGCGATCAAGGGGGTTAAACCTTTATTAGATAATTTATGGGGGTACCTGACGCTATAAAAACCTGCGGCGAACCTAAAATAAATTACTGGCTACCGATCTGCATCACCGACACTAAGACAGCGATCAGAAAAATGATCGCTTAGCGACAGTGGTGATAGGGGGTGAAAGGGTTACCTGGGAGGCGATCAAGGGGTTAAACCTTTATTCGATAATTTATGGGGGTACCTGACGCTATAAAAACCTGCGGCGAACCTAAAAAAAAATACTGGCTACCGATCTGCATCACCGCTGCTAAGACAGCGATCAGAAAAATGATCGCTTAGCGACAGTCGTGATAGGGGGTGAAAGGGTTACCTGGGGGGCGATTAAGGGGGTTAAACCTTTATTAGATAATTTATGGGGGTACCCGACGCTATAAAAACCTGCGGCGAACCTAAAAAAAATAACTGGCTACCGATCTGCATCACCGACGCTAAGACAGCGATCAGAAAAATGATCGCTTAGCGACAGTGGTGATAGGGGGTGAAAGGGTTACCTGGGGGGCGATCAAGGGGGTTAAACCTTTATTAGATAATTTATGGGGGTACCCGACGCTATAAAAACCTGCGGCGAACCTAAAAAAAATTACTGGCTACCGATCTGCATCACCGACGCTAAGACAGCGATCAGAAAAATTATCACTTAGCGACGGCGCTGCTAGGGGGTGAAAGGGTTATCTGGGGGGTGATAAGGGGGTTAAACCTTTATTAGGGGGGGTTAGGGGGCTACACTGGACCTAAAACTAAATGTAGTGACACTTTTACAGTCACAAATGTCACTGATTGCAGTGATCAGTAAATAAATGGTCACTGCAATCAGTGACACTGTGACTGGGGGCTGGGGGGGTGATCTGGGGGGGCCTGGGGGGGCGATTTGTGTGCCTATGTGTCCTGGTGTCAGTGTAGTGTTAGTGTACTGACCTGTGTGTCTTCTCTTGTACGGCGCTCGGTATATGTGAGCGCCGCATGAGAGATGACATCACTTCCTCCTGCTTCCTCTGCCTGTGTAAACATTACACAGCAGAGGGAGCATTTCCATTCGCCGGGAGCGATCGCGGGGGGGTGGCCAGAATCGAATGGCTGCCCCCTCATGTCGGATCGCTCCCCAACGAATACTGACCGCTCACTGTATAGGAGGGGGGTCCGATCGGACCCCCCAACTGTACAAAGGCAATCACGTACACTGTACGTGATTGTGCCTGTCGGTGCCATTCTGCCGACGTACATATACAGTGAGCGGTCGTTAAGTGGTTAATCAAGCTGCACTTGATGTGAGCTGTTGGAAGTTTATAAGCCCGCCCTTCACTGAGGTTCAGGGCTTCAGTATCCTCTCTGCAAGCCTTGTCCCTGCCTGACCTGATCCGTTGCCTGAATCTGTTCCTGATCCGCTTCCTGCCCTGTCCTGGACTCTGTTTCCTGTACCCTGTACCCAGTCCCTGAGTCTTGTCCCCTGGATCCTGCTTCCAGCTTCCCCTTGCTACTGCTCTCTCCATCTGGCCGCCTGTTCCCCCTTGTCTCTCATCCCTGCCTTGATTATGTATATGTGCTCCTGTTCTTGTATATATTAGTTAGTCAGTTAGTAAGATTAGGTGTTTGGGGGTTGCTGTGTTTTCTTGTATTTAGTTCTTGTATGCATTGCTTGTTTTTGGTTTGCTGTTTGGTTTGCACGTGTGCCTTTATCTTTAATAAATATATATTTTTCACCTACTTTTGTGCCTGATTCCTTAAGTGCAGCCCACTGATCTGTTTAACCTGTGTTGGATGCCTGAGTTAGACATCCCTGACAATATTGTAATTTAGCCAGCTCTATGTATGTGTCATTTTGCCAGATGGCACTGAACTCAGTATACCCAGTTACCTTCTGAAGGTATTTTGTTTTGTTCTACACCTTCTGAATGAGGTTATATGTCGGATGTGATTGGTCCAAACCCAAATTTCCTCAACACCTCCCATAAATATATGCTATCAAAAGCTTCTGTGGCGTCTAATGATAGCAGTGCCCTGCAACCTGCATTATCAACAGGGGATTGTATATTTAGGAATAACAATCCATATGTTAATGGCAGTACTTTTATTTGGCATGAATCCAGCTTGGTCAGAATGCACTATAGATGTAATAACCCCATTCAGTCTAATAGCCAGCACCTTTGCCAGGATCTTCACATCACACTGCAACAGCAAGATCGGCAGATATGATCCTGGATCTACTGGGTCTTTGCCCGGTTTAAGGAGGAGAATGATATTTGCTTTTGGCATTGCTCCCCTTTCCAAGGACATATTGAACACCCTCAGCAAACGTGGCAGCAATATCTCAGTGTCATGGATATGCAGTAGTGTTTGTCTGTCAGCTTACCTTCCTTCCCATGTGTTCATCTTAGAGGCCTGAGCCCTTTCACCTGGCTTCCTTTATAATCTCCTCCCAGCCAGACTCCACCCCAGGCCCTATCACAGAACACTATATTAACCTGTGCACTGCAAGCCTGCTTTGCTGATCAACGTGTTTGTTAGGCATTGTGTGTTTGGGTTCCTGCCTGCCGTGTGCTACGTCTGTCTCTCTGTTACATATTTGGCTTGTCCCCGACTATCCCTGTCTGCTCGTGACCCTTGACCTTCGGCTCATTCTTTCGTTATCCTTGTCTGCTTGTGGCCCCTGACCTTCAGCTTGTTATTCGGTTCTCTCATATCTTGTGCTGCTGCTTCCCCTCTTTTCCCCTTATCCTACGGGGCGTGAGCTAGGAAACTCCAGGGGCCGCGACCTGGTCCCAGCCTGCAGCATAACATCCTCACCACTAGAGGCCCTGGAGAAGACCTGCTGGGTCTTAGACTCCGCGCCCTGGGGAATCTTGGCTCTAGCTTCCGTTAGGATCCCGGTTGTGCTCCTCTGGTCCCGCTTTCCACAACCACCCAGTTTCCTATCCGCAGCAGTCAGCCATAGGGTTCACTACCTTGCGGTGCACTCCTGTCCCCCTACGGTGTGCATCTGTCACCTGGCCACAGGTGACCTTGACAGTTTGATCAGCCATGAACCCGGCTGACATCCCGTTACCCGTGGATGATCCGTTGCAGGGCATAGTTTGCAGACTTGAAACCCAGGAATCGAATCAGACTCAGGTGATGCGATTCCTCCAGGATCTGGCTTCTCGCTTTGAGCAGCTTCAGGCCTCCTTGGGAACCCTGAATCCGCAACCTCAAATACAACCAGCGGCTGCACCTATTGCACCAGTTGCAGCCACACACTCACTACAGCTGCCAGCTCTGTCCCGTTTCTCTGGGGACTCCAAGGCTTGCAGGGGGTTCCTTAGCCAATGCACAATTCATTTTGAGCTCCAGCCCCAAAACTTCCTGTCTGATCGGGCTAAGGTAGCCTATATCATTTCCCTCCTCTCTGGTGAAGCTTTAGCCTGGGCAGCCCCTCTGTGGGAACTGAATGATCCAGTGGTTTCTAGCCTGTCTGGCTTCTTGAAACTTTTTCGGAATATCTTCGAAGAACCGGCTCGTGTCTCTTCAGCGGCCAGCGCCCTTTTACGTCTCCGCCAAGAGTCTGCTTCTGTGGGACAGTATGCCCTTCATTTCCGCATACTGTCGGCTGAGTTGAGCTGGAACAATGAGGCCTTAGTCGCAACCTTTTTGCATGGCCTGTCTGATAGAGTGAAGGATGAATTAGCAGGAAGAACCATCCCCACTGATCTGGCCGGCGTTATCTCCTTGTGTAACCAGATCGATATTCGCTTTCAGGAGAGGACCTTAGAAAAGCAATGCCAGCACTCCTTGGTTCTTAGTCAGCCTGAGCTCCCCTCTCTTCGACCCGTAGAGCATCTCCTACCAGCTGAGGAACCCATGCAGCTGGGTCGGACCAGGCTATCCCCCGAGGAACGTGCTAGGCGCAGAACTCTTGGTCTGTGTCTTTACTGTGGGGGCAAAGGTCATTTTCGTGACACTTGCTGTCTTTGTCCAGAAAAACGTTCGGGTCCACTTCATCTGGAAAGTGGAGTATTGGACCCAGAAATATCACCTTCCCCTTCTCGTCTTCTGCTTTCTGTGTTCCTTCATGTTGGTGCTTCTTCTCATTCGGTCTCAGCATATCTGGATTCCGGAGCCGCTGGTAATTTTATGGACTGGGAAATCGCATCGTCCATGAGACTTACTCTTTTGCCCCTCACCACACCATTGGTGGTCTTGGCGATTGATGGTACTGTTCTCCCAGGGGGACCTATCCGCTTCCAGACCCTCCCTGTTAAGATGTCGGTAGGGACACTCCACCAGGAGTGGATATCCTTCCTTATCTTACCCAAGGCCTCAACGCCTATAATTTTGGGTCTCCCATGGTTACAGCTCCATTCTCCTCATGTGGACTGGACTACTGGACAGATCCTGGCTTGGGGTCCCTCCTGTTCCTCGTCCTGCCTACCCAAGGTTGCTAACTGTGAATCTGAGCCGGTCATTCATTCCAGGTTGCATAACCATTTACATTTCTCTGTCCCTAACCACCCTTGGACGCACAGCCAGGCTAGCTTGTCTACAAGTCCTGCAGTCGCTACGTCTTGCGATGCGATTCAGGTAGTCGCTACACCTGACTCAGCTATTCACTCTGCCTCTGTACTAGTTATGCCAGTCCAGCCCATGCCCAGTGAGCCTCCTACTTTTTCTTGTTCGGGACATTCTGCTTGTCCTTCAGCTATTCAGTTTGACTCCGGCGACATGTCACCTTCTAACCAACCTGACTTCAGGGTTCCACTGACATCTGCCCAGTCTGATGGTCCTGTGCAAGATGACCAGTTCCCCTTTAAGGGTCTAGGGGACCCTCCCCAGATTCCTGTTGATCCTCTCATGCCCTTGCTTATTCCTAGAGAGCCTTTGGTCCTCAATAGATCTTCTTGTCATCTCCCTACCTCGTTTTCGGTCTCTGAGGATAATCTTAAGTACGAGGTTAGACAAGTTCTGGATTCTCGGCTCTGCAGAGGCATTCTTCAGTACCTTGTGCATTGGAGAGGTTTTGGTCCTGAGGAGGCGTCTTGGATTGCTGCATCTGATGTCGCTGCACCTCATCTGTTGAGAAGGTTTCATCAGAGATTTCCCTTTAAGCCTGGGCCCAGGTGGGGGAGGGCCCATAAGAGGGAGGGTACTGTCATGGATATGCAGTAGTGTTTGTCTGTCAGCTTACCTTCCTTCCCATGTGTTCATCTTAGAGGCCTGAGCCCTTTCACCTGGCTTCCTTTATAATCTCCTCCCAGCCAGACTCCACCCCAGGCCCTATCACAGAACACTATATTAACCTGTGCACTGCAAGCCTGCTTTGCTGATCAACGTGTTTGTTAGGCATTGTATGTTTGGGTTCCTGCCTGCCGTGTGCTACGTCTGTCTCTCTGTTACATATTTGGCTTGTCCCCGACTATCCCTGTCTGCTCGTGACCCTTGACCTTCGGCTCGTTCTTTCGTTATCCTTGTCTGCTTGTGGCCCCTGACCTTCAGCTTGTTATTCGGTTCTCTCATATCTTGTGCTGCTGCTTCCCCTCTTTTCCCCTTATCCTACGGGGCGTGAGCTAGGAAACTCCAGGGGCCGCGACCTGGTCCCAGCCTGCAGCATAACATCCTCACCACTAGAGGCCCTGGAGAAGACCTGCTGGGTCTTAGACTCCGCGCCCTGGGGAATCTTGGCTCTAGCTTCCGTTAGGATCCCGGTTGTGCTCCTCTGGTCCCGCTTTCCACAACCACCCAGTTTCCTATCCGCAGCAGTCAGCCATAGGGTTCACTACCTTGCGGTGCACTCCTGTCCCCCTACGGTGTGCATCTGTCACCTGGCCACAGGTGACCTTGACACTCAGAGTATTGTTTGTATATTTCCATGGGGATCCCATCCTCCCTAGGTGCCTTAGGGCTCTTTCACACGGACATTCCGTATGTCCGTTTTTCATCCATCCGTTTTCGGATGAAAAACGGACATACATGTATCCCTATGGGATAGCGGATGTCAGCGGATGAACATCCGCTGACATCCGTCTCCGCTATGCTCCGTTCATCATGACGGAGCAATCCGTTTTACATCCGATCCACTGACATTCGTTTTTTACCCATATATGTATTTTTTTAAAATATTTCAATAAAAAAAGGAACCTATGACCCAGGTAGTGGTCTAAAAGGAAGTCACATGCAGCCCAGTGTCTGGAGGGAGAGAGAGAGAGAGAGAGAGTGAGAGAGAAACAGAGAGAGAGGAGAAACATACAATCAGAGACCGAGACATGGCAAAAGATGTGTCCCATGAGCGCCTCATCAACATGGTGCATGCCAGGCCAGCTCTCTGGGATAAAAAATGTTGTGAATACAGTGACCGTTTAACCAAATTAAGGATCTGGGAAGAAATATTCCAAGAGGTCACACCGAACTGAACGACAATGAATGAAAAGCAGCGCAAGATACGTGGTAAGCAGTTTGGGTGGATGGGGGTGGGGTGGCATGATGAGACTTGTAGTACACCCATATGTCACTTCAGGCCGCATGCAAACAGGACCTTAAAAAAAGGTCAATAGCTTTTGTAGTGAGTTTTCAGCTTTTTTCAGCGTTAGGTGACGTGGCCAAGTGACGTGGCAGGTGATGTGGCCAGGTGACATGGCCAGGTGACGTGGCAAGTGGACAATCCACAACTTGTGTCAGGTGACGTGGCCAGGTGATGTGGCAGGTGACGTGGCCAGGTGACGTGGCAAGTGGACAATCCACAACTGGTGGCAGGTAACGTGGCCAGGTGATGTGGCAGGTGATGTGGCAAGTGGACAATCCACAACTTGTGGCAGGTGACGTGGCCAGGTGACGTGGCAGGTGACGTGGCCAGGTGACATGGCAAGTGGACAATCCACAACTTGTGGCAGGTGACGTGGCCAGGTGACGTGGCAGGTGACGTGGCCAGGTGACGTGGCAGGTGATGTGGCCAGGTGACGTGGCAAGTGGACAATCCACAACTTGTGGCAGGTGACGTGGCCAGGTGACGTGGCCAGTGGACAATCCACAACTTGTGTCCCGTGTACATGGGGCCTTACTGCACTGGCGTTTTAGTGCGTTTTTACATTTTTTTTAGGACTAGCGTTTTTTTTTTTTTTTTGGTCACAAACATCAAAAAACGTTGATGAGCCGCGTTTATGGTATTTTTTGATTATTTTAAGCTGTTGAGCATTTTTACAGCTGAATACATATGGGTTACAAATAGTATACCTACTGTTAATTTTGTCTTCTTTTCCTATGCATGAAAAATAATGTTAATTTTGTCTACTTTTCCTATGCAGGAAAAAAAATTATCATCCGTTGGAGATCCATTAGGGACCGACCGTTTTAGGAGGGAATTCAATGAAGAAAATGAACAAAATACAAGTGGTGCTGGAACGGCACACAAAAAAAGAAGCCCTTTCTATGAAATGTTGGGGTTTTTAAGATCTGTTATGGAGTTAAGATCGTAAGTAAATAAGTCAATACGTGTAATATGTGTAATACAATAATGTATTGTAATAAATCTATTATGCTGTCCTGTAATTCATCGATCAACATATCTTTTACAGTACAAGCACCAACATTTTAGAGACAGAAGAGGAGGGGGATTTGGACTCTGGGAATACAGTACAAGACGCAGAGGTAGAGATACCAGGAGCGCATGGTGACGAACAACCCGCGTCATCCCAACCGTCCCCAAGTCCAGGTTCATCTAGTACAATCACAACGGAAAGACAACGTGTGCCTGTAAGAATCCCATACAAAATGACCCATTGTAAAATGTTTACATTGATATATGTTCTAAAAAATTTCTCCCTCAACAGAATCGTTCTGTTCGCGTCACCACTACAAGACCTAGACAACGCGGAGGACAATCCAGGCCAGACATTGAAGGAGCAATGTTAGAATTTATGGAAGACATGAGGGCAATGAGGAGGGCTGACACAAGGGATCCTTTTACTGACCCCTCAAATCAGGATGCAAGTTTTCTGAGGAGGCTTTACCACAAATTAGCACAGGTCCCCTCGCATCATGAACTGGAGGTGCACATGTCCCTATACAATTACACCGGTATGTGTGTAAGGGCTGCAATTTCCGGGGACCCCATGGTAAAGCAGCACCGCTAGCGGCAGAATACTGCTGCAATTCCGACGGTACAGCGGCTCTATACCGCCAGCGCACCTCCCACCCCAGTGTAAAGGGGCCTAATTGCATGGGGGGTACAAGTATTATACCCATGCTAGTGCGATGACAGACATTGCATGTGATGTGAACAGCAATGAGCTGAGAATCACATGCAATGTCTGTCATTGCACTAGTGTGAACCGGCACATAAGGTCTGGAGACTGGCTAGGTCACTCTAAGATCTACTAGAGTCACTTTTTTGTTGGCTTGAATGTGAGTTTCACCTGTGAGATCACCAGAGCTTCACATGTTGCCACTGGAGTCCTCTTCCACTCCTCCTTGATGACATCACAGAGCTGGAGGATGTTAGAGACCTTGCGCTCCTCCACCTTCCATTTAAGGATGCCCCACAGATGATCAATAGGGTTTAGGTCTGGAGACATGCTTGGCCAGTCCATCACCTTTACCCTCAGCTTCTTTAGCAAGGCAGTGGTCGTCTTGGAGGTGTGTTTTGGGTCGTTATTATGTTGGAATACTGCCCTGTGGCCCAGTCTCCGAAGGGAGTGGATTATGCTGTGCTGCTTCAGTATGTCACAGTACATGTTGGCATTCATGGTTCCCTCAATGATCTGTAGCTCCCCAGTGCTGCCAGCACTTATGCAGCCCCAGACCATGACACTCCCACCACCATGCTTGACTGTAGGCGAGGCACACTTGTCTTTGTACTCCCTACCTGGTTGCCATCAGCCACGCTTGACACCATTTGAACCAAATACTGTATGTTTATCTTGGTCACATCAGACCACAGGATATGGTTGCAATAATACATGTCCTTAGTTTGTTTTTTATAAAATGTGAGGGTTTTACTGAGATTATAAAAGTAATTTTTGGTACACAATTGGAAGAATGTTCTGACATCCCATGTCTGCCTCCTGGCTCTTGATTGCTTATCCTCTAATCATGCTTCCCCCTCCTCTTCTGTCCTTGAAATGTGGGAATTGTATACTGTACATGGAGAAGAAAAGGAGTCTATATTTGGACTATTTTGTTTTGTTGACTTTATTCTTTTTGGTGTTAAGTCCATCACTTTTCTTAAATGTTCAAAAAGGGGCTTTTTATTATTTAAATTCTCACTCCTGCAAAAGCTTCATGTTTGAGCGCCTGCCTACCAAAGGGACACAAAAAGGGGGAGACTTACCAACACTGGAACCCACAGTATCTGGTGCATCCAGAGAAATATGTTTAAATATATGTTATTTTTTCAGGTTACTATATGTTTACATATAATATTTTTTTAAATATCTACTTTTTAGAGGCATGAGACAGGGGTGTCCATTGTCGCCCCTGTTATTTGCGCTAGGCCTTGAACCACTCGCAGCTCTGATACGATCATCACCATCGATCATTGGCTTTAATAGAGGTTTGAGCGTGGAGAATGTTTCCCTTTAAGCGGACGACACACTGCTGTAGTTAGGGGATGTGGACACCTCCCTTACCACTGCTATGGAGTTGATTCTTGTCAAAGTATTTTATTGAAAGAAATGTAACAGATATGTACAGATCATGCATTTATAATGGTTGTAGAACATTGACTACATATTTCTATTATAAGGAATAAATAGTAAATTCATGGTCTACAATGTACATATTGCTGTATAGTTTCTAAGGGCTAAGCAGAAATCAACGGTGGATACATCTACGCACTAGATGTATGTTACAGTAGATGGTAAGATATCGAACAAACAAATATTATTTGGTTTAGTACAAATGAGAACTAATTACATAGTGCAATATTATATTGCCGCTTAGATATTGCTTTTCAAGTAAAAATAAATATTTAAGTGAACTTTAAATGGACGTAAAAGATAGCGTAAAAATTACATGAAAATAGAAATGGATAAGTAGGTAACATAAAAATAGGTAGAATAGGATAGTAGGAAAGTAGAGGGGGGGGGTATAGGAGTCCACTCGAATGGCTCGAGTTCATTGGTCTTTGACCTATGTGTTACAACAGGATAATAGATTGTTCCCGATATGGTCCACCTGCTACCATGGCATGAGAATCAAGTCTTCGTGGAATGAAGATAGGTGATATTTAATCCAAGGGTTCCATAACTTTTCAAAGATTGGAATTTGATCTCTTTCTATGGCTAGCATTTTAGCGTGAGCCATAAATTCATTGACTCTACGTATGGTCTCGGCTATTTCCAGTTTAGGGGTCCTCCATGCTTTTGCAATTGTTTGTTTGGCTGCCGTAAACAATTGAGTGAAAAGTTTAAATTGTTTATATGTGATGTAATCTGGTTTTAGATTGAGCAAGGCCGTGGCTGGGTCAGGATGTATAGTGAAGCCAAATATTCTGGAGGCAGTTTCAAATATCTGTTCCCAGTATAATTGTATCAACGGGCAAGACCACCAAATGTGTAGGTGGGTGACCGGGTCGGGACAGCCCCGGAAGCATTGGCCTGTTTGGTTTGGCGTAAATTTCGCCAATCTGTAGGGAATGAGATACCAACGGGTTAGAACTTTATAGTTGGTTTCTACCGCTAGAACATTTGGTGAAGAAGATTTTGTTATAGACCATATTTTGGACCAATCAGCCACATCGAATTCTCTTTCCAGGTCCTCCTCCCATTTACGTGCATAAGGTGGTTTGTCTAAACCTGGGTAAATTGTAATGTGGGTGTATATTGACGATATTAGTCCTCTTGAATGGGGGTCTTTTAAACATGCAGATTCAAATATTGTAAGTTGGGATAAAGGGGTGTCAGTAATTAACAAAGGTGCGTAAAAGTTTTTAATTTGGAGATATCTGAAAAGTTCAGAGTTTGGCAAGTTATAGGTGTCGCAAAGGGTAGGAAACATATGAAAGGATGATGTAGAGGTTAGGTTATTAAGCCGAGTAATATTCAATGAATTCCATACCTTAAATGACTTGGGTGAGACCCATGCTGGGTAAAAAGCAGGGTTTTTAAGGAATGATAAGAGAGGGTTGTGAGGTGATTGTAGCTGATGTTTAAATCTAAGGTTATCCCATACGGCTAAAAAGTGTTTTATAATAGGGTTACTTAGGGTTTTCCTTTCTTTAGGGAGGAGCCATAGTAAATTGGATATAGATAGAGGGTCACATTCTGCTGCTTCTACTATTACCCATATAGGTATTTCATCATTAGTGTGATATTTAGTGAGGCTGGCAATATGCGCCGCTCTATAATAATTAGCAAAATTAGGGAACCCAAGGCCTCCCTTAAGATTCGGTAAATAAAGTGTATGTAACGATACACTGGGTTTTTTGGAGCCCCAGACATAATTTGATGTTTTTCTTTGAAGTATTCTAAGATAATAAGATGGGATAGGGATTGGTAAGACTCTAAATAAGTAGAGTATTTTAGGGAGAATTGTCATTTTGACTGCGTTAATTTTACCTATCCATGAAATTGGGAGATGTGTCCATTGTTGTAAAAGAGTTGTTATTTGTTTGAGGAGTGGGGGATAGTTTGCTGCAAAGAGATCTAAGTATGAGGCTGTTAGGTGAATCCCTAAATAGGGGATTGACCTCTCAGTCCATATGAAAGGAAGTGCAGTTTTGGCCGAGTCTGATTCTACTTTAGTGAGGGATATATCTAGGGCCATGGATTTTTTGGGGTTTATTGTAAGTCCCGAAATCACTGCAAATTTATCTAAAACGGATAGAAGATTAGGTCCAGAGACTTGTGGGGATGATAGAAATAGGAGTATGTCATCCGCAAATAGGCATAATTTATGATGGTATCCAGCTAATTCGATGCCTGTGATTGTCGGATCTGTGCGGATTCGTTGAGCTAGGGGTTCTATTAGGAGGGCGAATAGGAGGGGGGAAAGTGGACATCCCTGGCGCGTTCCTCTTTCTATATTAAAGGAATTAGATTTATAGCCTGCGTATTTTATATATGCAATTGGTTTGTTATAGAGTGCTTCTATCCATGTTAGGAAGTGAGGGCCAAAACCCCATTTTTGTAATGTGTAATTAATGTACGGCCAGGCTATGGAGTCAAAGGCCTTTTTTATATCTAGGGACAGAAAACAGGAGGGTATATGTCGTTTTTTGGCTATGTGGGCTAGCAATACGGCCCGACGGACATTGTCTCCCGCCTGCCGCTTTGGCATGAATCCTACTTGATCCTTATGAATGAGCTTGCCTATTATTCTATTTAGTCTTTTGGCCAATATTTTGGCTAAGAGTTTGATATCTAGGTTCAGAAGGGAAATTGGGCGAAAGTTTGTACATAGGGTATCATCCGTGAGAGGTTTTGGGATCATACAAATAATGGCGGTCAGGGTTTCCTGTCTAAAGGATTCTCCTTTCAATAATACATTGAAGGCGTCTGCTAAGATTGGTGATAATATGTCTGTATAGGTTCTGTAATACAAAGCTGAGTAGCCATCTGGGCCTGGTCTCTTGTTTATTTTTAATTCTTTAATAGCCTTGGCGACATCTTCTGGTGAAATAATTTCTTCTAGGATTTTATTTTGGTCAGGGGAAAGTCCTGGCAAATGTAAGTCGGAGAAAAATGTATCTTCAGCTAGCGGGTCAAAGTTATTAGCTGAAGCATATAATGAGGATAGGTGGGAATTAAATTTTTTGACTATTTTGTGAGGGTTGTATGTGTATACTTCCTTTGCTAGTTTTAGCCGAATTGGTTTAAAGGGTTTGTTTAGGGAATTGAGTGTTCTTGCAAGGTATGTCCCGGGCTTATTAGCTTTCATGAAGCGGTTAAATCTTGAGCGTTTATAGGATTTTTCTACAGCTTCTGTGAGAAATAAGTTGTATGCAGTACGGGTCTTGTCTAATCGGGATTTAGTTAATGTGGATGGATTTTCTTGATGGGATATAAAGGCCGTGTTAAAATCCATTTCCAGTTTACGGGCAAGGGCATAGCTGATTGTTTCTGGATTGTGTTGCGTATCACTGGTTTATGGGCTTCCCATAGAGTTAGCATACTAATTTCTGGGCTAGAGTTAAGGGTAATGTATTATTTTATGTCTTGTTCAATAGTTTGGCGATAAGCTGGGTGTTTGAGTAGTATGTCTGGGAGATTCCAAGTAGGATCATGGCCTTTGGGTAATAATGATTTAATGGAGGTGAGTACAGCATTGTGGTTGGACCATGGAATGGGGACTATGTCTGCAGCAATGATTTCAGGGAGCATGCCTATAGTTAGAAAAATATGATCAATCCTTGAAAACGTTTTGTGGGGATGGGAATAGTATGTGTATTTCCGTGTAGTGGGGTTGGCTTCTCTCCATGAATCTACTAAATTATGTTTGGATAGAATTTGTGAGAAGGACTTCTTGACATTTGTTTGTGATGGTGTGTACGGGGATTTATCCAGAAATGGGAGGAGGACCTGGTTGGAGTCACCACATAGCATAACTGTTCCCATTTTATGATCATTCACTTCTTGTAATAAATGTGACATAAATGGATTAGGTTGTTTATTTGGTGCATAGTAAGAAACTACAGTTATTGCGGTATCTACTATGTGGCCCGTAAGAATTAAGTATCGTCCTTCAGGATCTTTTATTTGAGATTGGAGTGTAAATGGGGTAGAACGATGGAAGGCTATGAGAGTACCCCGTTGCTTGGAGGCAGCCGAGGCCGTGTAGGTTTGCGGATAGAAATGGGATATAAATTTGGGTGTGGTGGTTTTTGTGAAGTGAGTTTCTTGTAGACAAACTATGTGTGCCTTTTTAGCATGAAATACGCGGAAGGCCTTGGTTCGTTTTTGGGGAATGTTCAGTCCCTGAACATTCAGGGACAAAATGTTTAATGGTGCCATGGTAGTAGAGTGGGTAAGGAGGACTTACCTGTTGCCAAGTTATTCGTGTTGCTCAATGCGATCCGAGTGGACTCGAAGAGGGGGAAGGAAAGCAGATAGGAGATGAATACTAGAGTGATAGAATGGAATAAAATTTGACTGATTAGACAAAATAATACATATACTAACATAAAGACACATTGAAGTGTTTTCCGCAAGTGGGGGCAAAAATCCCCCACTGGGGAAATAGCGCCTCCGTCAGACTTCCACATGTTTTATGTGGTCGAATGAGGGGGGCAAAGTAGGGCGCACGGATCTCCCTTTCAAAAGGGGGGGAGAGCCATCTAAAAAGAATAATACAATAAAGAATAATTCATTAACCTAATAATTCATATGAAAACTGTTAATATTATAGGTAAATACTCCAGGGGAGGGACTATAGGGGTGACAAAAATGAAAGAAAATCTGCTGATTGCCCCAGGATCTCCTGGTGAGGAAGCTACCTAAACTAGAGGGGTGGTAATAAAGGGTGAGGATAGAGCAGGAATTGGGGGTCCTCCTTTACACACTAGGAGTAATAACTAAACTGTCGGCTAGGGGAAATAATAAAAAAGATCCCCAAAGGTAAATAATACTATTGTTATATTAGTTCCCATTCAGTAATATAAGATCAATCATTTGACTTACAAAGAGGGGGGACTGGTAAAATAAGTATGACCTATGTTCTTCAATAGTCTAATGAACGTCAGGAGAAACTATATAATCTTCTTCGAGAACCAGAAAATCTAGGATAGCAGGACTTTTGCTTACCCTAAGTTATACTAAAAAAAAAAAATAGAAAAAACTTCAACCGTATGCTGGATAGCATTTTTAGAATTTAAGCTTAACTGGAAAACTATGAGCAATCATTATAAGTGAAATGGGACTGCATTTGGGGCAACACTTATTATTGTGCATTAGTTTGTTAATAAATGCTATGTGTTGCACAATATGTCTTCAAAAGGTCCATAGGAGGGTAAAAGCGAACAGGTTGATTTCTTTGAGATTTCTGTCAGTCCATTGAGTCTTCTCTTTCCTGAGGAGGAGATGTATAACGACTTCTCTTGTGGGATGGATGATTTCCATTTTCCAAATTGGGTTGGGAGTGATGCCCCTTGGATGAAAGGGGCATTGCTCTACTCTGCAGAGAGGTATTTCTTGGGTCTGGATCCATTAAATGTAGATCTATGAGTGTTTGTTGAAGTTCTTCATAGGTTCTGCAAGTGTATCTTTTCCCTTTATAGGCGAATCGTAAAGAAAATGGGAATCCCCATTGATATGGGATATCATGGCTTTGGAGTTCCTGAAGAAGGGGTTTTAATGCTCTTCTCTTAGAAATTGTAGTTTGGGACAAATCAGCAAACAGTTGGTATTCATGTCCTTGAAAATTTAACTGTTTTTTTATCTCTGGCTGATGACAGAAGCAGTTCTTTTGTGCGGTAGTAGTGTAGTTTCACTATGATGTCCCGTGGAGGACCGTCAGGTTTTTTGGCAGCAAGTGCTCGATGAATTCTGTCAAATTCCATTCTTTCAATGGGAATGGTTGGTTGCAATTCCTGGAACAGTGCAGTAATTGTGGATTGTAGGTCAAGAATTGCCTCAGGGATACCCCTGATTCGCAAATTGGACCTCCTGTCCCTATTCTCATGATCTTCTAGCTTGTTGTGAAGCAAGATATTTTCCTCTTTGAGATTTTCAAGTTCCATTGAATGTTCCAGAGAAATATTTTCTAAGTCCTCAGTTTTTATCTCTAAGGCAGCTGTACGCTTACCAATTTCCCTTATCTCTCTTGTGAGGTTTGAGGTAATTTGGTCAGATGTCTGCTTTAGTGCTTTATGGAGCATATTTTCAAATTGTTTAAATATGGCTGGAGTTATTTGTGGGGTCTGAGGAGAGTCTTGTATGGTAAATAAATCATTGTCAGAGTCAGCTGAGGATATAGGCTGTGACAGGTTTAACTTGTGTGAGCGCATAGAAGCTGTGAATGAGGCAGAGGATTGTGCCCCTTTAGTCCCGGTTCTCCCCTTAGGAGCTTTCATGACAGGATTTTTTAACTTGGCACCACTCCCTCTCTGAGCCATAATTCTGCCCACAAAATGGACTACAAGGTCCCTGGTACTTGTTCTACCCCTCGGGTATGTCAATATACTTGCGGGTTAACGCTGGATACCGGCTCTCCCCACGAACGGTACGGAGCTCTAGCTCTGCATTACCGCACCGCTAGACTCTGCGCATGCGCCCCCATGCTATGGAGTTGATTCAACACTTTGGCTCCTTGTCGGGATTCTCCATCAATTGGAGTAAATCTGTCCTCTTACCTGTAGATGGCCCAATAACTTCGCTGCCGGTTGCTGCGGGGTCCCTCAAGGTAGTCTCTTCTTTTAAACATCTAGCTGTTCAGGTGTTGGCTAGGCCACTGACGTACCTGGAGGAGAAACTCCTGCCTCTTTTAAAAAGACTCCAAATGACGTGTAATACTTTGTGCAAACTCCCACTCTCAGTCATAGGCAGGATAAACCTAATTAAAATGGTGTGGTGCCCCCAACTATTATATATTGTGCATAATTCCCCTCAGTGGATACCCCGTAGATGGTTTACTCATATAGACACCCTATTTAGGTCCTTGATTTGGGAAAAAAAGTGGCTAGGATTAGTCTTTCTACTTTACAATATGATAAAGATCGGGGGGGAGCGGCAGTTCCTAACCCCAAATTATATATCCTTGCTTCCCAGCTGCAGCACCTGGGTGGGTTGGGGCACTTGGGTGAATCTGACTCTATTGAAAACCTGTTGCAGACAGGGACACAGGATAGTTCAGTGTTGGCGAGTTTGGAGGCGGGATTTCCTCACCTGCCACAGGCGGCGCCTACTGTAGTCCTCCTGAAAAAACTCTGGTCCTAGCTTGCGTATTTCAGGATTTATTGCAGACACACCACTCTGGGATAATCCCAATTTAGCAGATGTATTCAAATTGGACGGCTTCCAGTCCTGGAGAATGGCCGGTATCTGCAATATTGCCCAACTGTACACTCAAAACGTACTTAAATCATTTCAGGACTTGCAGACTGAATTTAACCTCCCCAGACACCAATTTTATAGATACCTTCAGGTCCGACATGCTCTACAGGCCCAGGGTCAGATTTCCGTTCTCCTACTTTCCAGTCACCCCTTGATAAAAGACGTATTTTTTGGTCAGGAAAAAAAGGGCCTAATATCCCATATCTATTCCAGTCTATTATCGACCGTACAAGACTCAGCCACTTTACCGAGTAGAAAAGGTTGGACAGAAGACCTGGGGGTCATAAATGGCGAAACCTGGGACACATGCTTACAAGCAGGTCCTCTCACATCGGTTTCACAATCACACAGACTGTCTCACCTATTTTTGTTGCATAGGGCCTACCGCACGCCTATACAATTGTTTCATTGGGGAAGAAGAGATTCTTCTCTATGCCCTAAACAATGTGGGAGGAGGGATCGCTCATTCACCTGATGTGGCGCTGTCCTAAGTTGCACCGGTACTGGGGTGATATTACTGAGGTTATTTCCTCGGTTTATCAAGTTAGGGTCCCTTTGGACTCCCTAATATGCATACTGCATGCAGTAGATGGAGAACTATACCCCCACCCAACTAATATTGCAGTGATCAGACTATTGTATTTAGCACAAAAGTTGGTGGCTAGGTTTTGGATATCCCCACATGTCCCGACCAAAAAACAATGGGTGGAACAGGTTAACCTCATCCTTATATGGGAGCACCTTACATATCAACATAGAAATGCTGCTCGGAAATTTTATTCCATATGGCAGCCCTGGTTGGAGACCCCTGGGTTAGCACCCCCGCGACTGATTTTGAATCGGTTGCTGCAAGTATAGAAGGCACTTTTATTCATAGAGGAGATCTGACTCTACTTGGAGTACACATCACATAGGTACTGCAATCTAAGCACACGTCTTCGGTTTACGGTGGGAATTGGTTCAAAGATGTAGACAAACTCTGGGACATAGTGTTAAAGTTGTTGCCCGTTGGCCTTATGTTTGGTTGTGTTGTGGGGGTGAGGTCGCACTTGCCCGCCCGGCACTGCCTACCTTATCTTTTCTGGCGAAATGTGTCATTATAATACTTTTGGTGCCACTGTTTTATTTTCCCACGATGTACATGCTTCATTTACAGTATGTGACGAATACTGTTCTTTTAACCGTGGTCTGTAACATATGTTCTGTTTTGTTGGCACAATAAAACATTTTTCTGATTAAAAAAAAAAGAATTGTGCCTGGCCCCTCGCCATTATGATCCGCAGCTTTGCTGGTATAACATGGCATACGGCAGTTGTAAACGTTTTATTATACAGCAGATTTGGTGTATCTGCATGCTCTGCCTCCTCTGCCCCACTATGAGCTGCTAAGATGATTGCCTGTGCCTGCTCCCCTGACTGCTGGTAAAGAGAGCTCTCATGCACTTCCAGCTGCTCAGTCCACGGTGGCCCAGACAGCTTCTGGGCATAATACAGCATGTCTCTAGGAACCTCTTTACCCTGATTCCGCTGGGTCTTGTGTGCTTTGGGACCCAAATCTTTCATTTTTTCCGCTTCTTGTGAAGTCCCTTTCATTGTGGCCACGGACGCGGAGGTGCCATCTTGGAGATCCAGGCCCAATTCTTCGTTCTGCTCTTTTCATGTATTTTCTCTGGTACAGACGGCCGAAAGAGGTTCTGCAGTGAGCACTGGGTCGGTAGCCAGCTGGATGGCCCAGTTAGAGGATGGTAGGTAGACTGGGGGGGAATCACTGTAGGATTAGCAGCGGGAGCTGTGGGAGATGTGTCCTCTCACATGCCGGTCTTGGTCACGCCCCCCCCCCCCTGTACTGCAGTGTTTAGGTGGCAAAAGCTGATAGGATGAGAGGTCAGAGCAGCAAAGAGAGGAACTCATCAGTGTGCTGCTTTTTCTTTCACAGTCCATTCACAGGCTGGGTGAGGGACAAGACCCGCAAGTGTTATCTTACTGCAGCAGGGAAAAATCAGCTCTGCTGTGCTAGACAGGACCCTGCTATGTGGCAGTGCGGTGTAAATTTTTCTGGAGTTGGCATTTAAAGTGTAACTATAGGCAAAAAAAATGTTTTTTCATTTTGCATAAGATCATGCTAGGGCACAGACAGCAAAAAACAAACAAAAAAAAACTGAAAGGTATTCTAATCCCTCTCCCCTCTATTCAAAACACATTTTTTTCCTTTAGTTATACTTTAAGTCAAGAGTCAACAAACTTTCTAAACAAAGGGCCAATTTTCTGTCCTTCAAATTTTAAGGGGGTTGGACTGTGGCCAGCAGGTGTATAAAATGTCCTGGTGTCAGTGGGAATAAACAATGCTCCATCTTTGGTATTAGGGGGAGGTATAGTGCCCCATTATTGGTGTCAACGGGAGAAATTGTGATCCATCATTGGTATCAGCTGGAGGAACAGTGCCCCAATCATTGGTATCAGTGGGAGGAATAGTGTCCCATCATTGTTGTCAGTGGGAGGAATAGTGCAACATCATTGGTGTCAGTGGGAGGTATAGTGCCCCAATCATTAGTGTCAGTGGGAGGAATAGTGCAACATCATTGGTGTCAGTGGGAGGAATAGTGCCCCAATCATTGGTGTCAGTGGGAGGAATAGGAATAGTGCTCCATCATCTGGAGAAATAATGCCCCATCATTGGTATCAGCCAGAGGAATAGTGCCCCATCATTGGTGTCAGTGGGAGGAATAGTGCCCCATCAATGGTGTCAGTAGGAGGAAAATGCCCCATCATCGGTGTCATCGAGAGAAATAGTGCCCCATCATTGGTATCAGCCAGAGGAATAGTGCCCCATCATTGGTATCAGTGGGAGAAATAGTGCCCCATCATTGTTATCAGTGTGAGGAAGTGTCCCAATCATTGGTAACAGTGGGAGGAATAGTACCCTATCATTGGTATCAGCTGGAGGAATAGTGCCACATTATTGGTATCAGTGGGAGGAAAATGCCCCATCATCGGTGTCATCGGGGGAAATAGTGCCCCATCATTGGTATCAACGGGAGGAATAGTGCCCCACCATTGGTATCAGCGGCAGGAATAGTGCTCCACTATTGGTATCAGCGGGGGGAATAGTGCCCATCATTGGTATCAGCGGGAGGAATAGTGCACCATCACTGGTATCAGCGGGAGGAATAGTGCCCCATTGTTGGGGTCAGTGGCATGAACTGTGGTTTGCTGCTTACAATAGGGGAAATAATGCCCTAATAGCCGGATAAAAGCAAGCAAAGGGCCGCTTGGAAAACACTGCTTTAAGTGAAGCTATTGCTTTACTCTGTATGGGGTAACAAGAAGTTCCTTTGAAAGTCAGTGGAATCCAGTTGTGCAGGGTAAACTAGCATTTTGTTTTTATATTAAAATTTCATTTTTTGGTGCTTTCCTTGAGGGTGTATCTGAATTTTAGAAACATACCTTGTCCATTTTAAGCACATTGGGGTGAATTTATCAAAACTGGCACTTCTATATTCAGTGTAGCGCTACCCCCAGTTAAGAGAGCCGCTGGATTTGTTTCGGGCCCTGTGTGTACAGCACCGCCAACCCCCGGCAATTTTCTCGACCCACTCTGGCACAGCTAGTCTAGGGATTGTTCTCATATCACAATCTAACAGTGAATGCACACAATCTATCTGTATTGCAAGGATGACCTCTTTGCATGAAGATAACACACTGATAGCAAGTGATAAAATATAACGTTTCTTTACTTTGGATAAAAGGCACAAGGTTAACACATAACACATATATGTCGGCAGAGCCCTGCAGACAGAAAGTATAATACAGGCGATTACTAGGCTTGTGCAATTCGTTTCGTAACGAATTGAAATTCGTCCGAATTTAGCAACTTTCGGACATTCGGAAGCATTCGAATTTCCGAACAAAGCAATTACGAATAAAACCGAATCCGAAATAAATTATACCGCAAAATAGCGAATGCCCGAAGGTCTTCGGCATAATTCGTTATGAAAAAAGTTACGAATGTACGAATCCATTCGAAGCACAAAAACACTCACTCTGCTCTGCTCTCTGCTTCTCCCTCACCGTGCTGAACTCCCTCTCAAAATGGTGTACAGGGGCGGAGGCTATAGCCGCATGAAAAAACGAAAGTAAAATACGAGATTTCAAATCCATTCGAAGCACAATAACACTCACTCTGCTCTGCTCTCTGCTTCTCCCTCACCGTGCTGAACCCTCTCAAAATGGTGTACAGGGGCGGAGCCTATAGCCGCATGTAAAAAACGAAAGTAAAATACGAGATTTCGAATCGTTACAAATAACCGCTATGTATTTAGAAAAGTACAAATCCATTCGAAGCACATTAGGCATAATAGGCAGCGTCGTTGTGAGAGAGACACGGAAAATTACGAATCAACGAACCCAAAAAAAGTTACGAAAGTAGGAGTTGTGTCCAGAATCAACGAAAAACAACGTACTCTACCGAAAGTACGAATTATAAAGCAACAAAAAATTCAACGAAAAATGTCGCTTGCAAAAATACGAATGAGTCCGAACACGAAAAATCCCGTCTAGCAAAATTACGAATGATTACGAATCAACAGGACCGGAAAGAAACGAACCGAAACGGAACAAATTTTTCCGTTGTGCACAAGTCTAGCGATTACCCGCCAAGTGCAGCTATCTCTATCTATGCACCCTTATGGCGCAGCAACAAAAGTTCTACCTACGGATTAGGCCTGACCCAGCTTTAGACTCAGTCTCTGGAAGATCAATTTCTTCGCATGCAACTTGACTGGTGGTGCACAACAGGAACAGTAATTTGTAATCCAAAGGGTAGGAAATTTAAAAGGGAAAATGAACCACTCACAGGAGACTACTCAACTCAGTTCCGCCACTAGTCTCCTGTGGGACAGTAAATAGAACCAGGAGGGCCAAGGCAGTCTCTAGGCCTAGTTAAAGTACAGTTTATATGAATGAGCAGGTGCTCGCTCACCACTCCGGACGCGATCCCAGTCTGGGACTTCCACTTACTGTGTCTCCACACACAGTGTCCGCAACGACCGGGTCCCCGGTCCAACTGATGTCCAAACTCGACAAGTCAGGTGCCACCCAGGCTCCGCAGTGGGGTGGAAGGCTCTCTGGAAGTTTGTGCAAGGCCCCTGGCTTCAGGCCCTGCACTGCAGCAGATCCGCACAGGAAGACCTGTTGATAGCAGCGCGGTGTCCCAAAGAGGCCGAGCTCCCCCTCCCCTCTTCTTATATAGCCCCTCCCATGAGTCTCTGCGGTGGCTAAATGCACCCTGGGTGCCGAACGGGGTTCTGGGTAACGTAGTCCCGGGGCCTTAAAGGAGACCCCGCTACACACCCCCCCACTTAAACTCTTTGGTCCCCAAAGATAACACAAAATTACAGTACGCACAACATCAACCAAAGTTGTGTATGATGTTGGCAGAGGAAATTCCCACCAAAAACAAGGCGGTGAACTTCCTCGCCCACAGGTCACACTATCATTAGTGTCCTGCCTAACTGTGCCAGAGAGTGAGTTGGGGTTGCCCCCCACCAAATGAACAGTGGGGGGATTAGGGTCTTCCATACTCCTCCTGGCAGTGACCACAGTGTCTTCCGAGCTCCTCCCCATCTGTGGGTAAGTTAATCTTCTGGGAGGCTTTATGATCCTTCGCATCCTTTGTCCTCTTGGGCTTTCTGTTTCAGCTAACACAGGTTCCTCTTCTGGAACCGATTTGGGAGTTTCCACTGGTTCTGGAACACTTGACTCCGGAGCAGGGAGGTACATGGAATCTCTTGGATCGTCTCCTGGGAGTAAGTCACAGGCACTTTCCCAAGAATCCGACAAAGGACTGGACGGGATGAACTCAGTAGCTTCTGCATTCAGTGTTCTATCTATGGTGTCTTCTTCAGGTGGAAGATCAATAGCAGAAGTTTCTGGGGCCTGAGAAGGCCAAAGCCAATCAAGTCCTTCCCCCTCATCTTCACTTAGCTCCGAGGTCTCAGTATCCCCAATCTGAGGGGTCTGGGACCGAGTGTTTGGTCTGGGAGTATCCAAGATGGAAGTTGGCTCAGGGGAATCCATCGCTGGGGGTATCCGAACTGCTTCAGCTAGTTGGAGTAAGTGGTTCCGATGCCAGATCTTTAAGGGCCCCACCTTCCCTTCTGGATTAAGTCTGTAAACAGGTAGGCCCGATAGTCTCTTGCAGATAACATAGGGTTCCGGTCTCCATCTGTCTGCAAGCTTGTGTTTTCAAGGGACCCCCAAATTCCGTAGCAACACTCTGTCTCCAGGTTGTAAATATTGAATCCGAACTTTCAGATCAAAGTTTCTCTTGTTGCGGGCCCCCCTTTGTTCTGAGGCCGCCTGGGCCTGTTCATAGGCTTATTTCAAATTGTGTCTGAGTCTATCAAGATATCCTTTGTGGGAAGTGGCAGAACAATGGTCTATGGAAGTGCCAAAGGCCAGATCTACTGGTAGTCTTGCTTCTCTTCCGAACATAAGTCGATAGGGTGAGTACCCTGTAGCGTCACTGGTGGTGCTGTTGTATGCATGCACAACCGCCGCCATGTGGCTGCTCCAATGCTGCTTCTTTTCACTGCTTAAGGTCCCCAGCATGTTGAGCAGGGTTCAGTTGAACCTCTCCGGCTGAGCATTACCTTGTGGATGATAGGGGGTAGTTCTTGTCTTCTTGATTCCCAAGGAATCCAGGAGCTTCCGGATCAACCGACTTTCAAAATCCCTTCCCTGATCTGAATGAAGCCGTTGTGGTAGCCCATAGTGTACAAAGTATTTCTCCATAAGCACTTTGGCTACAGTGGAAGCCTTCTGGTCTTTGGTTGGGAAGGCCTGGGCATACCGGGTGAAATGGTCGGTTACTACCAGAACATTTCCTAGTCCACTCAGGTCGGGTTCGAGGCAGAGAAAATCAATGCATACCAGATCAAGTGGGCTTTGACTTTGCAGATGGCCCATTGGGGCAGCTTGATGGGGTAGAGTCTTTCTCTGGATGCATCGTGCACATGAGTGGCAGTATTCCTCAACCTCAGCCCTCATGCAGGGCCAGTAGAAACGGTTCCTAACGAGTTGGAAGGTAGTTTCCGCCCCTAGGTGGTCATGGTTGTCGTGCAGAGCAACCATGACAGTCTCTCTATGTTTCTCAGGCAGGAACAATTGCCATTTGTCTTCCAGGTCATCAGAGGGGCCGCTTCGGTAGACCACTCCCTGATGCACCTGCAACCTGTCCCACTCCTTCCTCAACAGGCGAGCTTCCTTTGAAGGGTGACGTAGGAGTCTATTCGGATCTTGATTCTCCAGGGCCTCTAGGACCAATCTCCCCATGGGGTCTTCCAATTGGTCAGATCTCAGCTCCTTTTTGGACAGTTTCGGCAAGTTATCTTCCCCCAGTTGGGTTACCCCACAGTACTGCTTGGGAACTCCTACTATGGTAACCCCTATCTCTTCTGCTCTTGAGCCGCCACTGGCTTGAAGTTCAGCCCCTTGACAGAGGGCCCGCACCCCGTTGGGTGCCACCTGGGTCCAATCTTCTGTACTGGAGGTGGGGACATGAGATCTTCTAGACAAAGCATCTGCATCTCAATTTCCAGCCCCAGGCCTGTACTTTAGGCTGAAATTGAAGGCAGACAGTGCCGCCAGCCATCTATGTTCTGTGGCATCCAGCTTTGCTGTGGTGAAAAGATAGGTGAGGGGGTTATTGTCGGTTTTCACAGTGAATTCTGCCTCATACAGATAGTCTCTGAGTTTGTCAACTACCGCCCACTTAAGGGCCAGGAACTCCAACTTATGGGTGGAGTAGTTCTTTTCAGAGGGAGACTTCTGCTCACATATGCAACGGGTCTCAGTTGTCCTTCATGCTCCTGGTAGAGCACTCCTCCCAGACCATCATGACTGGCATCTACGTGAAGTTCATAAGGCTTCTTTGGGTCTGCGTAGGCGTATGCCAGGACAGGGGCAGTGGTTAGGTTTTTCTTCAACATCTGAAAGGCATCTTCACATTTCTCGTTCCACTGGTCCTCGACTGACTCCCCTGGCTTCCTGGGGCCCGAGTCATCCTCTTCCCCCTCCGTCTTGAGCAGCTCATTCAGAGGCCTGGCTATCCGAGCAAACCCCTCCACGAACCTCCTATAATAGGAACAGAACCCCAAGAAAGATCTGAGTTCTGTCACAGTGGTGGGCCTTGGCCAAGAGGTGACTGCCTCCAACTTTTCGGGGTCTGTGGCTACCCCATCCTCGGATACTATGTGTCCCAGATAGTTCACTGATGACTGATAGAACTGGCATTTTTCAGGTGAAAGCTTGAGTCCTTCCTCACTTAGTCTTCTCAAAACTTTCTCCGGCCTCTCTTCATGTTCTTCCAAGGTTCTCCCGAAGACAATGATGTCATCTAAGTATACACTGACTTCGATGAGTTTCATGTCTCCCGCAGTCTTCTCCATGAGATGTTGGAAGGTGGCTGGGGCTCCAGACAGACCTTGGGGCATCCGGTCAAATTCAAAGAACCCCACTGGGGTTATGAAAGCCGTCTTCTCTTTGTCTTCTGGATGCATAGGGATTTGGTAGTACCCGCTTTTGAGGTCCATAACACTGAACCACTTGGCTCCAGACAAGCTCTGTAGGGCATCCTCTATCCTCGGAGTGGTGTACTGGTCGGGTATGGTTCTTCTGTTGAGGGTCCTGTAGTCTATGCACAGCCTCAACGTCCCATTCTTCTTTCTGACCACCACTATCGGGGAGGCATAGGGGCTTCTAGATTCTCAAATCACACTGGTTCGCTTGAGCTCGGCGAGCTGTTCCCTCAAGTCCTCGAGGTCTGCTAACGGAACTCGCCTGACTCTTTCCCTGAAGGGCTTGTCTTCCTGTAGACGGATTCGATGGGTGGCACTCCTTGCACACCCCACATCGAAGTCATCTTGGGAGAAGATCTTTTTCCACCTGGTCAACTGGGCCTTGGCTCTCTCTTTCCAAGCCCTGGGCAGGTTTGGGTTCTCCATGGAAAGTTTCTCCCACACAGTGCTTTCTCCATCTGTCTTCTCCACATCCGACAGAGCAACTGGGGTAGCAGGGCTCACCTGGCCCAGCAACATCCTGGCTGGGATCTCCATGGGGCCATCCGTAGTATTCCTGACACTCACAGGTACCTTACAGTGGGCCTTCTTCAGGGCCCTCAACGGAACCACCTCTGGGACTACTTCTAGGCCCGAATGTTCTCCCCTTGGGTCGGGTTCCAACATAACAAAGGGCCCAGGCTGCTCCCAAGTGAGTTTCACAGTGGCTTTCAAGCAGGCTACTTCCCCAGGCTGCAGCACTATTCCTCTTCTTCCCAGCCTCCAGACCTTCCCTACCTTCTCTTCTGGGGCCTTCTGTTCTAAGATCAGTCGTTGGTAGGCTGTCTTCAACATTGGGTGGATCTCAGTGCTGGGGTCTTTCCCTCTTGTTAGAGGGGCCAAGAGTCTCCGGACCAGATCCGTGTTGGTCCCTATTATTAGGGAACTCTTGTTAGCTCCAGGCGGTCAGGGGCATACCACAGCCAAGGCATCGAACACTTCGGCCTTCCTGGCTATGGATGGGTCAAAAGTCAGTTTTATAGGCAGATAGCCATCATAGGGGAAACTCTCTGTCCCAATTCCCCATATCTCCAGCTCTTCAATCTTCTGGATGGGTAGGTGACTTAGATGCTTGTCATAAAAGTCCCGGTACAACAGGGTCACTTGTGCCCCAGTATCCAATATGGCTCTTGTGTAGACTCCCTCCACTTTGACAGGTACTATCGGGGACGGACCTACCAGCTTCTCTGGATATCGCTTCGAAGGGGTCTCTTTCCTTGGATCTTTGCGTTTCCCTTTTGGACTTTCTTCCTTCCATTTCTCTTTGGACTTAAGTCTCTCTTGGGCCTGGTATGCATTGATCTCCCTCCTTTTAATGGGTGTAACTACCCGCTGAGGGACATTATTCTCTTTCTTTGGTGTACGTTCCCACTGAGGAACCTTGTGTTTCTTCTGAGGGGTCTTTTCCACTCTTTTTATGTGCTTCTCATTCAGTTTGGAGCTCACTGGAGATGATGGGCACCCGGCTGACTCCTTCACCGGGGCCCTCTGAAGTTTTCCGCCGGCTTGCGGTTATTCATTTTTTTTTTCTTGGGACTGGAACACACTTTGGCCGCATGGCCAACCCCTCCGCAGTTGAAACAAGTCATGTCCCCCCAATCTTGTAGGGATGCAGGCACTGAGGTGTTTGGGAACAGTTCCTTCCTTGGTCCTTCCCTCTCTGGTATCCCTGGATCCTTTTCCATCAGAGAGGTCAGCATCTCCAATACCTGGGACATCTGTGACTACAAGGTATCCACCTCTGAGTCTCTTTCCAGGGTCATGGCCATCCTGACCATCACCGGAGAAGGATAAACTGACTCGACTGGTTGGTTCCTCTTCTTCTCCTCCAGCATAGCTTCTTCCTCTCTGACCACATGGATCAAGTCAGGGTACTCCAGGCTCTTCCCGTCCTGTCTTGTGCGTAGCGCCAAGGCAATGGGGTCCAGGGGCTGAGATCCTCTCATCACCTGCTGAACACGGGCCTCATCCACCTTCCGCGGGTCGATCCCCTTCTTCAGGATCATCTTATGCAGGATCTTATCCAGGCGCCTCATAAACTCTGACAGTTTCTCTCCTGTCTTTTAGTAGCAGTGCTCCAGCTGGTAAGTGAGCTCAGTAATTTTCTCTGTTCCACCAAACACATTCTGTAGAATGTCCAGATAATCCTGCGCATCACAGTCTGTCTTGCTCATCTTGAGGTTGCGTATGGCCTCTAGAGCAGGCCCCTTCAAGCCCTAAGCGATTCTCTGCTTCTTTCTGTGGTCTGGGACTTCCCATTCCTCTAAGGCCTGAGTGGCACCGTCTAACCACTCCTCAAACCCCTCTTCACCCGAAGGTACAGGTTTCCTTCCAGAGAATATTCTGAGCTTCCTGTATCCCGACATTTGGTAGTCTGTAGGATCTTTCTTACACTGGGCTACAATCTCCCCCAGGACCGCGCACAGCTCTGCGCTGAGGGTGGCCGGTGGTGGCCCGGGACTCTCTTTAGCCTTCCGGTTTTCTGCTTTCGGGGACTGTGGTGGAGATATCTGTGGAGATGATGGTTTAGGTGTCTGAACCCATCCTCCTGGTATGAGTGGCAGCGCATGTATTAAGCTATAGGTCTGATCATCCATTGCTTTTATACTTGGACCCTTAAAATGTTCTGGGATTTCCTTCATCCAAGCTATTAGTGCGTGGGTCAGTGAGGTATTCATCCTGCTATCCATCACCCATACCTTCTGTTGCGGGGACAGTGAGGTTACTAACCGCTTCACGGCTTCTTCTTGCCAGGTCCCTGGGAGTTCTATGAGTACTGCCGCGGCTGAATCTGTGTAGGCCGCCTTGCACCACTGTTCTACTTCCAGTGGGTCCATGCTGGTACTTTTGGCGCGTTACTTGCTGCAACAGGATCCCGGACGAGCCCCCACGTGTAGCGCTACCCCCAGTTAAGAGAGCCGCTGGACTTGTTTCGGGCCCTATGTACAGCACCGCCAACCCCCGGCAATCTACTCGACCCACTCTGGCACAGCTAGTCTAGGGATTGTTCTCGTATCACAATCTAACAGTGAATGCACACAATCTATCTGTATTGCAAGGGTAACCTCTTTGCATGAAGATAACACACTGATAGCAAGTGATAAAATATAACGTTTCTTTACTTTGGATAAAAGGCACAAGGTTAACACATAACACATATATGTCGGCAGAGCCCTGCAGACAGAAAGTATAATACAGGTGATTACCCGCCAAGTGCAGCTATCTCTATCTATGCGCCCTTATGGCGCAGCAACAAAAGTTCTACCTACATATCAGGCCTGACCCAGCTTTAGACTCAGTCTCTGGAAGATCAGTTTCTTTGCATGCAACTTGACTGGTGGTGCACAACAGGAACAGTAATTTGTAATCCAAAGGGTAGGAAATTTAAAAGGGAAAATGAACCACTCACAGAGACTACTCAACTCAGTTCCCCCACTAGTCTCCTGTGGGACAGTAAATAGAACCAGGAGGGCCAAGGCAGTCTCTAGGCCTAGTTAAAGTACAGTTTATATGAATGAGCAGGTGCTCGCTCACCACTATGGACGCGATCCCAGTCTGGGACTTCCACCTACTGTGTCTCTGCACACAGTGTCTGCAACGACCGGGTCCCCGGTCCAACTGATGTCCAAACTCGACAAGTCAGGTGCCACCCAGGCTCCGCAGTGGGGTGGAAGGCTCTCTGGAAGTTTGTGCAAGGCCCCTGGCTTCAGGCCCTGCACTGCAGCAGATCCGCACAGGAAGACCTGTTGATAGCAGCATGGTGTCCCAAAGAGGCCGAGCTCCCCCTCCCCTCTTCTTATATAGCCCCTCCCATGAGTCTCTGCGGTGGCTAAATGCACCCTGGGTGCCGAATGGGGTTCTGGGTAACGTAGTCCCGGGGCCTTAAAGGAGACCCCGCTACTTATTCAGTTAAGCTTTGAGACTGAAAGATAGAAGCTGATTGGTTGGCATGCACAGCTGCTCCAGTTTTGAGTAATTCCACTCATTGCACCTCTACTTTTAAAACAATCATGGGAATGTAATTGAAAGACTTTCACTCATTCATTTCCTGTGAGCTGACTGTAAAATTAAACTTTCATTAACAAACAAGAACACTTCCAATCTAAACATAACCTAATAGCCTATCTTGTTTTCCCAAAATGTAAGCATTTAGGATTACACAGAGGGATGCTTTTGCTTGCGTCAGCTTCCATCGTCCGTGTACACAAGGTCTAAGAGTCGAGAGATTTGCCTTCCTAATCAGTAGAAATAGGAAGTAGTGCAGTGGAGCAGACAGGCGTAATGTACACAGCTAGGAGAATGTATTCACAGGCAGAGGAGAGGGAACAACAAAATGGGTAATATTGGAAGGATTACAGAAATAGGGACGGATTTTCCACCTGAGGTGAGATCTAGGCAACTGAGCATTGTACAGTTTACACAGCATACACGCAGGGCTGTAACCATGTGTGATAGGGCCCCAAGTAAAACTGTTAAGGCAGAACTCCAGTCTTCCCTTGAGTCATGCACAGTTGTACAAGCTCCTCTCCGGCATTGAAAAAGCTTATTCTGATTTCACTGCACACTGTGAGCTTCTCACAATCTGCATTAAAATTGCAGCAAGCCAAATAGGGCCTGCAGCCATTGGAACCATCGCCCCCTAGTGCAACAGAAGGGAGCATTGTCCTGTTACTTTGGGCTACACAAGTGCAGTGTGTACACTCTCCTGTCATCTATGATGGTGTTTAATGTATTACAGTTCATTTTTTTCTAAAGCAGCTCCACCCTGAGTAGAAAAACCTGTCTCCTGCAAGCAAGCAAGAAAGAATCGTGCTTTCCTTTATTTCTCTCTTTCTTTCTTTTTCCATCTCTGTCTCTCGCTCCCTCCTTCTCTCTTCATCCCTCCATCCGTATACAGACCAGGATCCCCCAGTTTCAGTCCAGTTCTCTTCTACCCATCTTCTACCAACTCCCCCCTTTTCCCCTACCCCATGGTCCCCACGCCCATTCCCCATATTTTCAGGGGTTAAGGAAGAACCCTGAGGCGGAGCATCTTACTACTGCTGCTGCTTTTGTGGGTGGGATGTGTACCGTGCCAATCCCTGCTGACCCTCCTCTCTTATTCATCCCATGTGATTGGCGCAATACACATCCCACCCACACAAGCAGCAGCAGTAATAAGATGCTCCGCCTCTGGGTTCTTCCTTACCTCTGCATAGGGCGTGAGTGAGTGGGGCCTCATTTCTAAATTTCGCCTAAGGCCTCACAAAGCCTAGAGCTGCCTCTTCCTCTTCCACTCCTCCTTGACGACATCACGGAGCTGGTGTATGTTGGAGACAAAAGAAAAAGGTGAAAAGAGAGCCTCACCTGCAGTAATTACTAGGGACCATGCAGCTTATAGATAAGGGAACTTTATTACACAAAAATATCAAATGGTAATACAAAAAAACCCGGATAAAAATCCCATCACCAGCACCTCACCTTACTTACTGAGGTGCTGGTGATGGGAATTTTATCCAGTGTTTTTTGTATTACCATTTGATATTTTTGTGTAATAAAGTTTCTTTGTATGCTTGGCTTATTACCAGGATCACACCTTATTGAGGTGAGTCAGCTATTTGAGGGACACTGTGTTTGCTCTCATACAGAGCCTTCCCAGCCTATACACCCCAGTGAGCTACTGGCTATCCCTCTGGTTTTCTTTACCTGTATGTTAGAGACCTTGCACTCCTCCACTTTCCATTTGAGGATGCCCCACAGATGCTCCATAGGGTTAAGGTCTGAAGACATGCTTGGCCAAGCCATCACCTTTACTCCAGGGGCGGATCCAGGGGGGGGCAACGGGCAAATTTCCCCCCCCCGAGAAAATAGTGAGCAGGCTGTCGGGTGACTTAGAGGACAGGCTACTGAGCGGGCCCCCGCCGCGGGTGAGTGAGCAGTCTGGCGGGCAGGTGCCATGAGTCAGTGAGCAGCTGGCGGGCGGGCGCCGCGGGTCAGTGAGCAGGTTGGCGGGTGACTCAGCGGGTGAGGGAGCAGGCTGCTGAGCAAGCGGGTGGCCTCTGGATATGATGCTGAGCACGTGCACTCAACTTCTTTGGTCGACCATGGCTAGGCCTGTTCTGAGTGGAACCTGTCCTGTTAAACCGCTGTATGGTCTTGGCCACCGTGCTGCAGCTCAGTTTCAGGGTCTTGGCAATCTTTTTATAGCCACGGCCATCTTTATGTAGAGCAACAATTCTTTTTTTCAGATCCTCAGAGAGTTTTTTTGCCATGAGGTGCCATGTTGAACTTCCAGTGACCAGTATGAGAGAGTGAGAGCGATAACACCAAATTTAACACACCTGCTCCCCATTCACACCTGAGACCTTGTAACACTAACGAGTCACATAATAATATGGGGAGGGAAAATGGCTAATTGGGCCAAATTTGGACATTTTCACTTAGGGGTGTACTCACTTTTGTTGCCAGCGGTTTAGACATTAATGGCTGTGTGTTGAGTTATTTTGAGGGGGCAGCAAATTTACACTGTCATACAAGCTGTACACTTACTACTTTACATTGTAGCAAAGTGTCATTTCTTCAGCGTTGTCACATGAAAAGATATAATAAAATATTTACAACAATGTAAGGGATGTACTCACTTTTGTGAGATACTGTACCTGCCTCCTCTCACTATCCAGTGCTGTACCAGCTGCAGCTCCACTGTCTCCTCTTCCTGGTCTTCCTGGACTGCTGTCAGTCAAACTTCTATGAGGAGTGAGAGGGGGCACATACCAGCTCTATGTATGTCTATAGACACTCACAGCTCAGATCCGGAGAGCACCTGCACAGGAGAAGTGGAGAATGCTAGCGGGGGACTATAGAAGAGTAGGTAAGGGACCGCTTTGTGCAATAACCTTGCACAGAGCAGGTACCGGTAAGTATAATTCCTCTTTTTTTTAATGGAAATTTTTTTTTTTTACTATCACTGTAATGCTGCATTGAATTGTTCCTGAGAGGAAAGCACCTACCTAATCCAAACACCCTGATGGCTAGCCTCTGTGTCATTCAGCGTAATAATCCTGAGCTGTAGCTCCTCCCCCTTTTCCCCTTGTATTTCTGTTACATTGAATTATTGACATGTAAAGTACTACTCATACACTGGTAAAGGGACCTAGAAACAGCACAACTATATACAGTGCCTTGAAAAATTATCCATACCCTTTGAAATTTTCCACATTTTGTCCTGTTACAATTAAAATTTTAAATGTATTTTATTGGGATTTTATGTGATAGACCAATACAAAGTGGCACATAATTGTGAAGTGGAAGAAAAATTATAAATGGTTTTAAATTTTTTATACAAATAAATATGTGAAAAGTGTGGCATACATTTGTAATCAGCCCCCCTGAGTCAATACTTTGTAGAACCTCCTTTCACTGCAATTACAGCTAAAAGTCTTTTTGGGGATGTCTCTACCATCTTTGCACATCTAAAAAGTGAAATTTTGTGCCATTCTTCTTTGCAAAATAGCTCAAGCTCTGTCAGATTGGATGGAGAGCATCTGTGAGAAGCAGTTTTCAAGTCTTGCCACAGATTCTCAATTGAATTTAGGTCTGGACTTTGACTGGGCCATTCTAGCACATGAATATGCTTTGATCTAAAACATTCCATTGTAGCTCTGGCTGTATGTTTAGGGTTGTTGTCCTGCTGGAAGGTGAACCTCCGTCCCAGTCTCAAGTCTTTTGACAGACTCTGACATGTTTTCTTCTAAGATTTCCCTGTATTCTGACCATCAACTCTGACCAGGTTCCCTGTCCTTGCTGAAGAAAAGCATCCCCACAACATGATGCTGCCACAATCATGTTTCACGATGGGGATGGTGTGTTCACGGTGATGTGCAGTGATAGTTTTCCACCACACATAGCGTTTTGCTTTTAGGCCAAAAAGTTAATTTTTGGTCTCATCTGACCAGAGCACCTTCTTCCACATGTTTGCTGTGTCCCCCACATGGCTTCTCACAAACTGCAAACGAGACTTCTTATGGCTTTCTTTCAACAATGGCTTTCTTCTTGCCACTCTTCCATAAAGGCCAGATTTGTGGAGTGCATGACTATAAGGTCTCATGCACACTGGACGTTTTTGGACATTTTTACAGCAGCTGTTTTTGGCAGTAGACTTTTTTTCTACAGCCATTAAACTCTCCATCATGTTATCTTATGTGTCCATGCACACATAGGCTGTTATCGGCAGTTTTGGGCAGTGGCGTTTTTGAGCAGTAAAAAAAAACAAAACTAGTGGGTTCTGAGAGACGTTTTTCAGCTGTAAAAATGCTCTAACGCTGATAAACACTGATAAACGTCAATAAATGCTCAAAAACGTCGCTCACCAGCGTTCTTTAACGTTTTTGATCCATTGAAAAAATAAATAAAAAATTCTTCAAAAAACCGCTAAAAAACCCTAATAAACGCTAAAACCGCAAAAAAACGCTATTGCGAAAACGTTGAAAAAAGCTGTAAAAAGTTGAAAAACACTGCAAAGCTACTGGCGTTTTTGAAACATTATTTTAATGTCCAGTGTGCATGAAGCCTTATAGTTGTCCTGTGTACAGATTCTCCCACCTGAGCTGTGCAGCTCCTCCGAGTTACCGTGGGCCTCTTGGCTGCTTCTCTGATTAATGCTCTTCTTGCCCGGCTTGTCAGTTTAGGTGGACGGCCATGTCTTGGTAGGTTTGCAGTTGTGTCATACTCTTTCCATTTTCAGATGATGGATTTAACAGTGCTCCGTGAGATGTTCAAATCTTGGAATATTTTTTTATAACCTAACCCTGCTTTAAACATCTCCACAACTGTATCCCTGAGATGTCTGGTGTGTTCTTTGGCCTTCATGATGCTGTTTGTTCACTAAGGTTCTCTAACAAACCTCTGAGGGCTTCATAGAACAGCTTTTTTATACAGAGATTAAATTACACACAGGTGGACTGTATTTACTAATTAGGCGACTTCTAAAGGCACTTGGTTCCACTAGATTTAAGTTAGGGGTATGGGCTGAATACAAATGCACGGCACACTTTTCATATATTTGTTTGTAAAAAATGTTTAAAATCATTAATCATTTAAATTATGTGCCATTTTGTGTTGGTCTATCACATAAAAATCCTAATAAAATACATTTCTGTTTTTGGTTGTAACATGACAAAATATGGAAAATTTCAAGGGGTATGAATACTTTTTCAAGGAACTGTATATTGTAATTAGGGATGAGCCGAACACCCCCCGGTTCGGTTCGCACCAGAACCTGCGAATGGACCGAAAGATTGCGCAAACTTTAGAACCCTATTAAAGTCTATGGGACTCGAACGTTCGAAATCAAAAGTGCTAATTATGAAGGCTAATATGTAAGTTATTGTCCTAAAAAGGGTTTGGGGACCCGGGTCATGTATCAATGCAAAAAAAAGTTTTAAAAACGTCTGTTTTTTCGGGAGCAGTGATTTTAATGATGCATAAAGTGAAAAAAAAATGTGAAATATTTCTTTAAATATCGTACCTGGGGGGTGTCTATAGTGTGCCTGTGAAGTGGCATCTGTTTCCCGTGTTTAGAACTGTCCCTGCACAAAATGACATTTCTAAAGGAAAAAAAGTATCGTATTTATCGGCGTATAACGCGCACTTTTTTCCCCTTAAAATCAGGGGAAAATCGTGGGTGCGTGTTATACGCCGATACCCACTGATCCCGGCGATCTCCGCTGACTGAGCGGAGCGCAGCGATCGCCGCCGAGATACACATAGCCGAGTGTACTCGGCTATACTCGGCTTTTCTCGGCTCTGCTCACAGTCACGCCCAGTCCCGCCATTGGACCTGTGATATGTCCATCATAGGGCGGGACTCGGCGTGACTGTGAGCGAAGCCGAGAAAAGCCGAGTATAGCCGAGTACACTCGGCTATGTGTATCTCGGCTCCGCCCAGTCCCTGCGTTCTCGGCGGCGTTCGCCCCGCTCCGCCCAGTCTCTGCGGCGATCTCGGCGGCGCCAATTTTGAAAACTGGGGCAAGGCTGCACTGGACACTGGGCAAAGGCTGCACTTAGCAAAGGCTGCACTGGACACTGGGCAAAGCTGCATTGGACACTGGGCAAAGGCTGCACTGGACAAAGCTGCACTGGACACTGGGCAAAGGCTGCACTGGGCAAAGGCTGCACTGGACACTGGGCAAAGCTGCATTGGACACTGGGCAAAGGCTGCACTGGACAAAGCTGCACTGGACACTGGGCAAAGGCTGCACTGGGCAAAGGCTGCACTGGACACTGGGTAAAGCTGCACTGGGCACTGGGCAAAGCTACACTGGGCAAAGGCTGCACTGGGCAAAGGCTGCACTGGACACTGGGTAAAGCTGCACTGGACACTGGGCAAAGCTACACTGGGCAAAGGCTGCACTGGGCAAAGGCTGCACTGGACACTTGGTAAAGCTGCACTGGACAAAGGCTGCACTGGACACTGGGCAAAGGCTGCACTGGACACTGGGCAAAGGCTGCACTGGACACTGCTGGCAAGGCTGCACTGACAAGGCTGCAACGGACACTGGTAAGGCTGCATTTAAATGTAAGTTTTTTTTTTCCTTAAACTTCCCTCCTAAAAGTTTTTTTCCCTAAAATTCCCTCCTAAACTTGGGGTGCGTGTTATACGCCGGTGCGTGTTATACGCCGATAAATACGGTAATTTAAAACTGCTTGCGGCTTTAATGTAATGTCTGGTCCCGGCAATATGGATAGAAATCATTTAGAAAAATAGCATGGTTACCCCCCCATCCCCCCCCCCCAGCCCATTACCAGCCCCTTTAAGGGGAATCCTGCACCCAAATTAAAAAAAGGAAAGGCGTGGGGCCCCCAGGCCCTATAAACTTTGAACAGCAGTATACAGGCGGTGCAAACAAGACAGGGACTGTAGGTTTGTTGTTACGTAGAAACTGTTTGTAATTTTGAACTGGTACATTTTTAAAATGTAGCTCCAGCCCCAAATTTTTTTTTTTACTTTTTAGAAAACATAGGTAAGGGTTATCACCCCTGTAACATTTGTTTTGCTGTCTGTGCACCTGTTCAGAACATTTCACCTCACTTTCCGTCCCAATGACAAATGTTTTTAGAAAATTTGGGGTTTTTATTGAAACAAGGATTGGTGATAAAGCATCAGTGGAGAGAAGACACCTTTTTCCCATATTAACTCTTAGGCCGCGTACACGCGACCGGTTTTCTCTGCAAAAAACGACAAGAAAACTGCCGGGAGAGCTTTCTTGCAGAGAAAACCGGCTGTGTGTACCCAGGTTTCAGTTTTCTCGTCAAGAAAACTGCCCAGATTCCCCGACGGGAAAAAAGACGACCTGCGGTCTTTTTTCTCGTCGAGAATCTCGTCGGCCTGTTTCTCGACGAGAAACCCGAGCGTGTGTACATTACCTGTCGCCGTGGAAACCCGCGCATGCTCGAAATTACTTTGACGCATGTGCGGTAGCTTCCTAGGCATAAGGTGTAGCAAGATGGCGGCGACGGCATCTAATGTGACGAGCGCACGCTCGTCGTAGTCGATGACGTCACCACGTGCGTGCCATTCAAAAGAAAGGCGGTTCTTTTGAATCGTACGTGTGTACACTCGGCCAGGACAAGTTTATTGTCAAGATTCTCGTCAGGAAAAACAAAGTTTTTTTCCTGACGAGAATCTCGGCCGTGTGTACAGGGCTTGACAGGAGAGACTTTCCCTTCCTAGGGGTAGATTTCCTCTCACTTCCTGTTGTCTCATTCCGTTTGCAAGTAGGGGCCTGCCGTATATACTCTGCAGAAATTTGGCCCTTAGGTGTTGGTGTTGCCACAACACTGTAAGCCCTCACAGTTGCTCTTGGTGGGCGCTGGAACGCCCTGCTGTGAACTATTACCGGTATATCAAGAATTGTGATTACATGCCATTGTTGAACAGTGGTAGGAATAATTGGGCCTTTGGTAGTGGTGCTGGTGCCACAACACAGTAAGCCTTCACAGTTACTCTTGGTGGGCGCAGGAATGGGCCCTGCTGTGAATTATTAGATCAAGAATTGTAATTACATGCCCCTGTTGAACAGGGGCATAAAAATTGTGCCTTAGGCACTGGTGCCACAACACTGCAACCCCTCACAGATACTCTAGTTGGAGCGCAGGAATGAGCCCTGCTGCAAAGTATTGCATCAAAAATTTTAATTACATGCCCCTGTTAAACAGGGGCTGAAAAATTGGGCCTTAGGCACTGGTGCCACAACACTGCAACCCCTCACAGATACTGTAGTTGGAGCGCAGCAATGAGACCTGCTGCAAAGTATTGCATCAAAAATTTTAATTACATGCCCCTGTTAACCAGGGGCAGAAAAATTGGGCCTTAGGCACTGGTGCTGGTGCCACAACACTGCAACCCCTCACAGATACTATAGTTGGAGCGCAGGAATGAGCCCTGCTGCTCCAAGACTGATTCATTTTTATGAAGGTCAGTCGATCGACCGAGTCGGTGGACAGGCGCACCCTGTGATCGGTTACAAAGCCTCCAGCAGCACTGAATGTGCGTTCCGATAGAACGCTGGATGCAGGACAGGCCAGTAGCTCAATTGCATACTGTGCAAGCTCTGGCCAGTGATCCATCCTCAAGACCCAGTAACCCAGAGGATTTTCGGTAGGAAATGTGTCCAAGTCTGACCTTGCCCCTAGGTATTCCTGCACCATGTAAACCAGACACTGGTGATGGTTGCTGTAACCGATCATACCTTGGGGCTGCGGACTAAAAAATTGTCTGAACGCATCGGTCAGACAGCCACCTTCTCCACCGTTCCTTCTTTGACTGACCGAAGCCTCAGCAACACGTTGTCCAGGACCAGGAATTTGTAACCTCCCAGTCTCTGGGAACGTGTTGCACAGACCTTTCTGCAAGGCCTCCCGAAGATGCTTCATCCTCTGCTCCCTCTGCGACGGCAAGCTAAGGTCCGCAACCCTACCCTTGTAATGTGGATCAAGGAGGGTTGCCTGACAGTAATGATCCCTCTCCTTGATAGCACGAATACGAGGATCCTTCCGCAGGGTTTGCAGGATCAGGGAGGCCATGCAGCGTAGGTTTGCTGAGGCATTTGGTCCAGAGTCCTCTGGGTCACTCAGGACGACATGATCCGCAGCCACCTCCTCCCAGCCACGTACAAGTCCATGGGTGTCTTGGGCTGTAATTGATCCCTTGAAGACTGCTGCTGATGCTGAGTGCTAGGCTCCACCTCCATGTTGACACAATCCTCCTCCTCCTCCTGTGTGATAGGCGGGCCAGTAGGAACACTGTCTGGATAAAGGGGGCCTTGAGAGGTAAGGAAGCTCTCCTCTTCCTCCCTCTGTTCTGCCTCAAGTGCCCTGTCCATTATTCCACGCAGCATGTGCTCCAACAGGTGGACAAGAGGGACAGTGTCACTGATGCATGCACTGTCACTGCTCACCATCCTCATGGCCTCCTCAAATGGTGCCAGGACAGTGCATGCATCCCTGATCATGGCCCACTGGCGTGGGGAAAAAAATCCAAGCTCCCCCGACCCTGTCCTGGTGCCATATTGCAACAGATACTCATTGATGGCCCTCTGCTGTGTGTGCAGCCGCTGCAGCATGGCCAACGTAGAGTTCCACCTGGTGGGCATGTCACAGATTAGGCAGTTCTTGGGCAGGTTGTATTCCTTTTGGAGGTCAGCCAGCCAAGCTCTGGCATTATATGACCGGCGAAAAGGCACACAGAGTTTCCTGGCCTGCTTCAGGACCTCCTGTAAGCCCAGCTAGCTGCCCAAGAACCGCTGCACCACCAAGTTAAGAACGTGAGCAAAACAGGGCACATGGGTCAGTTGTCCCTGTCGGAGGGCGGAGAGGAGGTTGGTACCATTGTCGCAAACCACCTTTCCTGGCTTAAACTGGCATGGCGTAAACCACCTCTGAGCCTGCCCCCGCAGAGCTGACAGAATCTCTGCTCCAGTGTGGCTCCTGTCCCCCAAGCACACCAGCTCAAGCAACGCATGGCATCTTTTTGCCTGCGTACTTGCATAGCCCCTTGAACGCCTACGGAGCACCGCTGGTTCCGAGGACAAAGCACAGGAAGAGGCCATGGAGGAAGAAGAAGAGGAGGGGGTGGAGGAGAGAGGTGTGTCAGAATCACCAGTAGTAGCATTTTGGAGGCGTGGTGGCGGAACAACCTCCCACACTACTGCACCTTGTCCTGCATCCTTCCCAGCTGCCAGCAGAGTCACCCAATGCGCCATGAAAGATAGGTAACGTCCTTGTCCATGCCTGCTGGACTATGAGTCAGTGGTAATATGCACCTTACCGCTGACCTCCCTGTCCAGTGAGGCCAAGACATTGCCTTCCACATGCCGGTAGAGAGCCGGAATCGCCTTCCGTGAGAAAAAGTGGCGTTTGGGAACCTGCCACTGAGGAACCGCACATTCCACAAACTCACGGAAGGGGGCAGAGTCTACCAACTGAAAAGGCAGCAGTTGAAGTGCTAGCAATTTAGCCAAGCTAGCATTCAACCGCTGGGTATGTCGATGGCTGGGAGCGAACTTCTTTTGGCGGTGCAGCAGCTGGGGCAGGGAAATCTGCCTGGTACAATCTGACGTCGGTGTACCGATAGCAGATTGCCCGCAAGTACTTGGTTGTGACACACCTAATTCTACACCTTCATTCCTCTCAGTGCAGGTTTCAGAGAGGACTGAAGGTATAGTGGGGTTGGAAATCCCAGCTGATGAGGAGCAAGGAGATGTCCGCTTTGTTCTTTGGTGCGGGTCTTTTTTGTATGCTTGCCAACGGACTGCATGGCAGGTCGACATATGTCTGGTCAAGCATGTGGTGCCTAAGCGGCTCATGTTTTGGGCATGCGAGATACGCTTCAGACACATGTTGCAAATAGTAATGGTGCGATCTGCTGCACACACATTGCTGTCCTCGTTGGGCACCCCCTCTCTCTGGGCTTACGTTACTGCCTTCCTCTAGCTGGGTACCATCATCGGAGCCTTCAAAACGCTGGGCATCCTCCTGGAGCATGTACCCAACACTGTGGTCAAACAGTTCGGGGACTCCTCAGGAGCACATGGTGGGGCTAGGGAAGGAGTGACTGATGCCATTGAGCCGAGGGAAGAGGCCACTTTGGCAGCTGCTTTGCCAAACAAGGTACCCTGAGCCTGGGTGAGAGAGGATGAGGAGGATGAGAACGGCTTGGTCATCCACTCTACCAAGTCTTCGGCATGTTGCGGCTCAACATGGCCAGCTGCCAAAAAGAAGGACAAGCGTGTCCCACGGCCACGTGCTGATGAGGATGCACCGTGTCCATGACCAGCACTGTTGCCTCTAGACACAGAGCCTGCTTGCCCTCTTTTATTGTCTCGTGACTGTCTGCCTATCCTTGTTTGCATTCCATACATACTAATGGCCTGCAGTGAGATGTAGCTGCACAAAGGTGGGATGTATATATATAGATCTATAGTGATTATACTGCAGCTAGCACATTCAAATGCCTGCTGTGGTATTAGTATGAGAAAAGCAGCAATTGTCTTCATTTAGTTTTAGGTGCACACTGTGCAGAGGACACAGTACACTAACTGAAAATACTTGCAGCTCCCTGCCTGTGGTATTAGTTTGAGAACACCACCAATTGTATTCAGGTACCTTTAGGTGCACGCTGTGCAAAGGACAGAAGTACACTAAATGAAATTAATGCAGCTCCCTGCCTGTGGTTTTAGTATGAGAACACCACTAATTGTATTGAGGTACTTTTAGGTGCACACTGTGCAAAGGACAGAAGTACACTAAATGAAATTAATGCAGCTCCCTGCCTGTGGTTTTAGTATGAGAACACCACTAATTGTATTGAGGTACCTTTAGGTGCACACTGTGCAAAGGACAGAAGTACACTAAATGAAATTAATGCAGCTCCCTGCCTGTGGTTTTAGTATGAGAACACCACTAATTGTATTGAGGTACCTTTAGGTGAACGCTGTGCAAAGGACACAGTACACTAAATGAAATTAATGCAGCTCTATGCCTGTGGTTTTAGTATGAGAGCACCACTAATTGTATTGAGGTACCTTTAGGTGAACGCTGTGCAAAGGACACAGTACACTAAATGAAATTAATGCAGCTCCCTGTCTGTGGTTTTAGTATGAGAACACCACTAATTGTATTGAGGTACCTTTAGGTGCACACTGTGCAAAGGACAGAAGTACACTAAATGAAATTAATGCAGCTCCCTGTCTGTGGTTTTAGTATGAGAACACCACTAATTGTATTGAGGTACCTTTAGGTGAACGCTGTGCAAAGGACAGAAGTACACTAAATGAAATTAATGCAGCTCCCTGCCTGTGGTATTGGTATGAGATCACCATTAATTGTATTCAGGTACACGCTGTGCAAAGGACACAGTACACTAAGTGAAAGACTGCAGCTAGCACAATCACCTGCCTGCCTGTCAGTATAGAGAATAACAGGAACGGATCTAGCTAAACTGAATACAGTGTGTAAATATATATACAACACCTAGGATGCATATATATCCTCTACAGACTGTAACTGCAGCTAACTGACTCGCCTGCCTGCTCTATCTAACTTAAAATAAATGACACTGTCTCTCTCTCTCTCTTTAACCACTTAACGACCGCCCACCGCCGATTTACGTCGGCAGAATGGCACGGACAGGCAGAATCACGTAGATCTACGTGATCGCCTTTGTGCAGTTGGGGGGTCCATCCGGACCCCCCTTCACTGCAGTGAGCGGCCGTTAAGTGTTCGGGAGCGATCAGGCATGAGGGGGCGGCCGCTCGATTCCGCCCCCCCCTCGTGATCGCTCCCGGCCAATGAAAATGCTTCCTCCGCCATGTGATGTAAACAAGGCTGGAGGAAGTGATGTCATCTCCCTCGCCGCGGTCTTTTCGTTCCCGGCGCCGAGCAGAGAAGAAGCAGGTTAGTGCTCCAACAGTCCACTGACACGTAGGTACACATAGGCACACAAATCACCCCCCAGTCACCCCCAGATCACCCCCCAGGTCACCCCAAAGCCCCCAATCACAGTGTCACTGATTGCAGTGATCATTTATTTTACTGATCACTGCATTTAGTGTCATCTGTGATTGTAAAAAGTTGCAGGGCAGTTAGGATTAGGCCCCTTTAGGTCCAGGGTAGCCCCCTAACCCCCCCCAATAAAGGTTTAACCCCTTGATCACCCCCCAGGTAACCCTTTCACCCCCTAACTTCAGCGTCACTAAGCGATTGTTTTTCCGATCGCTGTATTCGTGTCGCTGGTGTTTTAGATAGGCAGTTATTTTTTTTTAGGTTCGCCGCAGGTTTTTATTAGTGTCAGGTACCCCCATATATTATTTTAACCCCCTGATTGCCCCTAGAGTTAACCCTTTCACCAGTGATCGCCGTATAAGCGTCACTGGTGTCACTGGTTAGCCAGTAAGTTATCTAGTTATTTAGGTAACCCGTCAGGTTTTTATATAGCGTCGGGTACCCCCATATTTAACCTAATAAAGGTTT
Organism: Rana muscosa; assembly: GCA_029206835.1. Lineage (NCBI taxonomy): Eukaryota > Metazoa > Chordata > Amphibia > Anura > Ranidae > Rana > Rana muscosa. The sequence continues at coordinate 179,302,000 of CM055118.1, read as the reverse complement.
TAACCCCCTGATTGCCCCTAGTTAACCCTTTCACCAGTGATCACCATATAAAGGTTACAGGTGACGCTGGTTGATTAGTTTGCTTTTTATAGCATCAGGGCACCCGCCGTATATAACCCAATAAAGGTTTAACCCCCCTGATCGCCCGGCGGGTGAGATCAATTAGGTTTTAGCGCCAGAGAGGGTCTGCGTCGCCCCAGGCAGTGTTAGGTTAGTTCCAGTAACGCTAACACCCACGCGCAAAGCATACACCCCCCTTAGTGGTATAGTATCTGATCAGATCTATACTAGCATCCCCAGCGGTTTAGGGTTCCCAAAAACGCAGTGTTAGCGGGATCAGCCCAGATACCTGCTAGCGCCTGCGTTTAGCCCCTCCGCCCAGCCCAGCCCAGCCCAGCCCACCCAAGTGCAGTATCGATCGATCACTGTCACTTACCAAACACAACACACATAACTGCAGCGTTCGCAGAGACAGGCCTGATCCCTGCGATCGCTAACAGTTTTTTTGTAGCGTTTGATATATTTGCTGACGACAGTCAGGTGCTTTTTTTCCTGTGAATCTTACTAGTGTACCCCTAAATTTAGAGCCCAAAATGGCAAGACGAAGGTACACTAGTAAAGAGGCCTACGAGATTCTGAGCATGACAGATAGTGAAGAGGAGGTCACGTATCTGTCAGATTCAGGCTCAGAATATCTTCCCGTAGAAGACAGTGACGTCAGCGGCCCCACGTCAGATAGCTCTGACGACGAAGTTGAGGTCCCTGCTAAGGTCAGGTGTACCCGATCCCGATCTTCTGAGGTTGTTGAGGAGCAAGAACCGCAGGTCTCTCGTATCATGGAGCAGAGTAGTACTAGCGCCGCTATTCCTTCTGGTGAACTGGCAAGCACCAGCAGCCTAGTACAGCCTGGACGTACATCCAGCACTGCAGTAACACTTGGTGACGTGGCGAGTCCCATAAGTGCAGTTCAAGCTGGCGAGGTGGCAAGCACAAGTAGTGTCCCGCTGCCACCAAGAAGACAAAGGCAGGCCCGTCGTGCCCATACTGCCCTTCCTGCAGAATTCGCCTATCCTGATTGGGTCCCCACCACTTCTGCAGAACCCGTACTTCCCCCATTCACTGCCCAACCCGGTATTCAGGTGGAAACAGCTGATTTTATTCCAATTGATTTTTATTCGCTGTTTTTCACGGAAGATCTCTATAGATCTATTGTGGACCAGAGTAATTTATATGCTGGTCAATTTATCGCCGCTAACCCCCAGTTGCCTAAAATTGCCAGAAATTGGAAACCAATTACGGTTTCCGAATTTAAGACCTTTCTGGGCCTTTCCCTCAACATGGGCACACATAAATTTCCGTCATTGCGTGCTTATTGGTCCACGCACCCAATTGACCACATGCCCGTGTTCTCTGCCTCCATGTCCAGGGCACGATACGAGCAGATTTTGCGGTTCATGCACTTCAACGACAATGAACTTTGTCGTCCACGTGGGGACCCTGAATACGACCGGCTCTATAAAATTCGGCCCCTCATAAACCACTTCAACGAACGTTTTGCAGCCTTGTTTACTCCCGATCAAGTTGTCTGCGTTGATGAGTCCCTGATTAAATTTTCTGGCCGCTTGTCTTTCAAGCAGTACCTTCCCAGCAAGCGTGCCAGATACGGGGTCAAGCTCTACAAGTTCTGTGACAGGGCAACAGGCTATGTAGTGAACTTTACGGTTTATGAGGGAAAAGACAGTCAGATTGAGTCGGTCAACTGCCCGGATTACATAGGGAGCGCTGGCAAGATAGTGTGGAACTTGGTGTCACCCTTATTCGGAAAGGGGTACCACTTGTATGTGGACAATTATTACACGAGCGTGCCACTGTTTAGTCACTTGTTTGATCATAAGATTGGAGCATGTGGCACCGTGCGACCTAATCGCCGGGGCTTTCCCCAGCGGCTTGTAGATGCCCGTCTTAGGCTGGGGGAGAGAGCCTGCTTGAAGTGTAATAACTTGCTCGCTATGAAGTGGAGGGACAATAAGAATGTTTTCCTTCTTACCTCCCTTCATGCAGACACGACAGTCCAAATTCGTACGGCGACTGGTGTTGTGGAGAAACCCCTCTGTGTCCACGAATATAACCAAAATATGGGAGGGGTGGACCTCAACGACCAGTTGATGGCGCCGTATCTAATTGACCGTAAGGCGAGACGCTGGTACAAAAAAGTGTCTCTATCATTATTCCAATTGGCTTTGCTGAACGCTCATGTGCTATACAGAGCTTCAGGCGGGACGTTATCTCTTCTAAAATTCCAGAATGAGATAGTCACAGAACTCCTGTATCCAGGCGGTTCTGCACCTCACCATCCCCAACCAAATGCAGTAAGCCGGCTGCATGAGAGGCATTATTCGTATGTCCTCCCGAGTACCCCTACCCAAAGCCACCCCCAAAAAAGATGTCGTGTCTGTAGCAAGCGCGGATTTAGGCGTGACACCCGTAGTTTTTGTCCACTCTGTCCTGACAAGCCTGGTCTTTGCCAAGGTGAATGTTTTGAACGCTACCACTCAAAAGTGAAGTTTTAGCGTAGGGTACAGCATTTCACAGACTAGGACACACTTACACAGGGTCTCCCAAGATGCCATTACATTTTGAGAGACCCGAACCATTACAGTTGTAAAGTTACAAAAAAAAGTGTAAAAAAGAAAAAAAAAAACGTAAAAAACAAAACACAAAAAAAATATAAAATAAAAAAACCAAAAATAGTTGTCGTTTTATTGTTCTCTCTCTCTCTATTTTCTCTCTATTGTTCTGCTCTTTTTTACTGTATTCTATTCTGCAATGTTTTATCATGCTTGCTTTTCAGGTATGTAATTTTTTGTTTTCAGGTGCGCCATTCAACTGCAGCGCGGAATTATTTATCTTGACAGCAACAGCGTTTGCTCCCACGATACATAAAGCCGTGACTCCAGTGCTGTAGGAGGTGATTTCACCACCACAGTTAAAAAAAAGAGCATATATGCCGAAGCATGGGGGCAGCAGGGGCCGAGGAGCGATTTTGCTCCTAATGCCGCGTACATACGGTCGAAATTCCGACGGAGGCCTGCCCGTGGAAAATTCCGACCGTGTGTACGCGGCATAACTTTTTTGCGGGAGGATGCCCCCATGCTTCGGCATATATATATTTTAGGCACAGGTTGCGTTAAAACATTTTTTTATTTTTTACTAGGTTTTGTTTTGGTATTTGCTTTGCAGGTATGGCATGGTAAGGTCTTACTGTTGTACTGTAATGTTACTTTGTTTTAATGTTAACCACCATTTGCTTAGCAGGTACGCCATTCAGTTGCAGCGCGGATCTATTTATCTTGACAGCAACAGCGTTTGCTCCCACGATACATAAAGCCGTGACTCCAACGCTGTAGGAGGTGATTTCACCACCACAGTTAAAAAAAAGAGCATATATGCCGAAGCATGGGGGCAGCAGGGGCGGAGGAGCGATTTTGCTCCTAATGCCGCGTACATACGGTCGAAATTCCGACGGAGGCCTGCCCGTGGAAAATTCCGACCGTATGTACGCGGCATAACTTTTTTGCGGGAGGATGCCCCCATGCTTCGGCATATATATATTTTAGGCACAGGTTGCGTTAAAACATTTTTTTATTTTTTACTAGGTTTTGTTTTGGTATTTGCTTTGCAGGTATGGCATGGTAAGGTCTTACTGTTGTACTGTAATGTTACTTTGTTTTAATGTTAACCACCATTTGCTTAGCAGGTACGCCATTCAGTTGCAGCGCGAATCTATTTATCTTGACAGCAACAGCGTTTGCTCCCACGATACATAAAGCCGTGACTCCAACGCTGTAGGAGGTGATTTCACCACCACAGTTAAAAAAAAGAGCATATATGCCGAAGCATGGGGGCAGCAGGGGCAGAGGAGCGATTTTGCTCCTAATGCCGCGTATATACGGTCGAAATTCCAACGGAGGCTTGCCCGTGGAAAAGTCCGACCGTGTGTACGCGGCATAACCTTTTATGCTGCGTACATACGGTCGAAATTCCGACGAAGGCTTGACCGTGTGTACGCGGCATAACTTTTTTGCGGGAGGATGCCCCCATGCTTCGGCATATATGCCCATCATTAGAAGTGGGTGGATGAAGGGAGGTATTCTAATGGTGGGCATACCCACCAATCAATCTCTTTTTTTCATTCAGCCAATAGGCTGTATGAAAAAAAAGATTACAATACATGTCCAACAAGGACCAGCAACGTACTGGTATGTTGCTGGACTTTGAATGTTTATACCAGAATGATGCCTGCGGGTTTAGGTATCATCTTGGTATCATTCTTTTCAGCCAGCGGCCGGCTTTCATGTAAAAGCAATTCTAGCAGATAATTAGCCTCTAGACTGCTTTTACAAGCAGTGGGAGGGAATGTCCCCCCCCCCCGGATATAAAAAGCGCCATTGGGAAATTGGGAAAGCATTTTATCACACCGATCTTGGTGTGGTCAGATGCTTTGAGGGCAGAGGAAAGATCTAGGGTCTAACCCCCCAATTTTTTTCAAAAAAAGAGTACCTGTCACTACCTATTGCTATCATAGGGGATATTTACATTCCCTGAGATAACGATAAAAATGGTAAAAAAATAAAATATGGAAGGCACAGTTTAAAAATAAAATAAAAAAGCCAAATAAATAATAAAAAAAAAAAAAAAAAAAAAAAAAGCACCGCTGTCCCCCCCTGCTCTTGCGCAAAGGCGAACGCAAGCGTCGGTCTAGCGTCATATGTAAACAGCAATTGCATCATGCATGTGAGGTATCACCGCGAAGGTCAGATCGAGGGCAGTCATTTTAGCAGTAGACCTCCTCTGTAAATCTAACGTGGTAACCTGTAAAGGCTTTTAAATGCTTTTAAAAATGAATGTAGTTTGTCGCCGCTGAGCTTTTGTGCGCAATTTTAAAGCATGTCGTGTTTGGTATCCATGTACTCGGCCTATGATCATCTTTTTTATTTCATCAAACATTTGGGCAATATAGTGTTTTTTAGTGCATTAAAAATAAAAAAAGTGTGTTTTTCCCCCAAAAAATGCGTTTGAAAAATCGCTGCGCAAATACTGTGTGGAAAAAAAAATGCAACACCCACTATTTTAATCTGTAGGGCCTTTGCTTTAAAAAAATATATAATGTTTGGGGGTTCAACATAATTTTCTTGCAAAAAAATTTTTTTTTTCATGTAAACAAAAAGTGTCAGAAAGGGCTTTGTCTTCAAGTGGTTAGAAGAGTGGATGATGTGTGACATAAGCTTCCTAATGTTGTGCATAAAATGCCAGGACAGTTCAAAACCCCCCCAAATGACCCCATTTTGTAAAGTAGACACCTCAAGCTATTTGCTGAGAGGCATGTTGAGCCCATTGAATATTTTTTTTTTTGTCCCAAGTGATTGAATAATGACCAAAAAAAAAAAAATGTACAAAAAGTTGTCACTAAATTATATATTGCTCAAACATGCCATGGGCATATGTGGAATTACACCCCAAAATACATTCTGTTGCTTCTCCTGAGTACGGGGATACCACATGTGTGGGACTTTTTGGGAGCCTAGTCGCGTACGGGACCCCAAAAACCAAGCACTGCCTTCAGGATTTCTATGGGTGTAAATTTTTGATTTCACTCCTCACTGCCTATCACAGTTTCGGAGGCCATGGAATGCCCAGATGGCACAAAACCCCCCCAAATGACCCCATTTTGGAAAGTAGACACCCCAAGCTATTTGCTGAGAGGTATGTTGAGTATTTTGCAGATCTCGCTTTTTGTCACAAAGTTTTGAAAATGTAAAAAAAGAAAAAAAAAAAGAAAAAAAAATGTCTTTCTTAATTTTCAAAAACAAATGAGAGCTGTAAAATACTCACCATGCCTCTCAGCAAATAGCTTGGGGTGTCTACTTTCCAAAATGGGGTCATTTGTGGGGGTTTTGGGCTATTTTGACATTTTATGGCCTTCAAAACTGTGATAGGTAGTGAGGAGTGAAATCAAAAATTTATGCCCTTAGAAACCTTGAAGGCGGTGCTTGGTTTTTGGGGTCCCGTACGCGGCTAGGCTCCCAAAAAGTCCCACACATGTGGTATCCCCGTACTCAGGAGAAGCAGCAGAATGTATTTTGGGGTGTAATTTCACATATGCCCATGGCATGTGTGAGCAATATATCATTTAGTGACAACTTTGTGCAAAAAAAAAAAAGTTTGTCATATTCCCGCAACCTGTGGCAAAATATAAAATATTCCATGGACTCAACATGCCTCTCAGCAAATAGCTTGGGGTGTCTACTTTCCAAAATGGGGTAATTTGGGGGGGTTTTGTGCTATTTTGGCATTTTATGGCCTTCGAAACTGTGATAGGTAGTGAGGAGTGAAATCAAAAATTTACGCCCTTAGAAATCCTGAAGGCGGTGCTTGGTTTTTGGGGCCCTGTACGCGGCTAGGCTCCCAAAAAGTCCCACACATGTGGTATCCCCGTACTCAGGAAAAGCAGAAGAATGTATTTTGGGGTGCAATTCCACATATAACCATGGCATGTGTGAGCAATATATCATTTAGTGACAACTTTTTGTACATTTTTTTTTTCTTTTTGTCATTATTCAATCATTTGGGACAAAAAAAAAATATTCAATGGGGTCAACATGCCTCTCAGCAAATAGCTTGGGGTGTCTACTTTCCAAAATGGGGTCATTTGGGGGGGGGGTTTTGTGCCATCTTGGCATTTTATGGCCTTCAAAACTGTGATAGGTAGTGAGGAGTGAAATCAAAAATTTATGCCCTTAGAAACCTTGAAGGCGGTGCTTGGTTTTTGGGGTCCCGTACGCGGCTAGGCTCCCAAAAAGTCCCACACATGTGGTATCCCCGTACTCAGGAGAAGCAGCAGAATGTATTTTGGGGTGTAATTTCACATATGCCCATGGCATGTGTGAGCAATATATCATTTAGTGACAACTTTGTGCAAAAAAAAAAAGGTTTGTCATATTCCCGCAACTTGTGGCAAAATATAAAATATTCCATGGACTGAACATGCCTCTCAGTAAATAGCTTGGGGTGTCTACTTTCCAAAATGGGGTCATTTGGGGGGGTTTTGTGCTATTTTGGCATTTTATGGCCTTCGAAACTGTGATAGGTAGTGAGGAGTGAAATCAAAAATTTGCGCCCTTAGAAATCCTGATGGCGGTGCTTGGTTTCCGGGGTCCCGTACGTGGCTAGGCTCCTAAAAAGTCCCACACATGTGGTATCCCCGTACTCAGGAGAAGCAGCAGAATGTATTTTGGGGTGCAATTCCACATATAACCATGGCATGTGTGAGCAATATATCATTTAGTGACAACTTTTTGTAATTTTTTTTTTTTTTTGTCATTATTCAATCACTTGGGACAAAAAAAAAAATATTCAATGGGCTCAACATGCCTCTCAGCAATTTCCTTGGGGTGTCTACTTTCCAAAATGGGGTCATTTGGGGGGGTTTGGTACTGCCCTGCCATTTTAGCACCTCAAGAAATGAGATAGGCAGTCATAAATTTAAAGCTGTGTAAATTTCAGAAAATGTACCCTAGTTTGTAAACGCTATAACTTTTGCGCAAACCAATAAATATCCGCTTATTGACATTTTTTTTACTAAAGACATGTGGCTGAATACATTTTGGCCTAAATGTATGACTAAAATTGAGTTTATTCGATTTTTCTTATAACAAAAAGTAGAAAATATAATTTTTTTTCAAAATTTTCGGTCTTTTTCTGTTTATATCGCAAAAAATAAAAATCGCAGAGGCAATCAAATACCATTAAAAGAAAGCTCTATTTGTGGGAAGAAAAGGACGCAAATTTCATTTGGGTACAACATTGCATGTCCGCACAATTTACAGTTAAAGCAGCGCAGTGCCGAATCCCAAAAACAGGCCTGGTCCTAATGGCCCGAAATGGTCCGGGGCTTAAGTGGTTAACCTCTCTCTTTAACCCCCGCAACACACTACACAAGGCCGCCACGGAGGCGGCCTTATATAGTGTGGGGAGTGTACTAAACCCTCTGAGACATAATTGGCCAAAGCCACCCTGGCTTTGGCCAATTATGGCTCTCCGTTTTTTGCGCACTGTGATTGGCCAAAGCATGCGGGTCATAGTGCATGCTTGGCCAATCATCAGCCAGCAATGCACTGCGATGCCGCAGTAAATTATGGGCCTTGACGTGCCACTCGAATCTGGCACGAACGGCCCATAATGTTCGAAATTCGGCGAACAGACGATGTTCGAGTCGAACATGGGTTCGACTCGAACTCGAAGCTCATCCCTAATTGTAATATGGGGGAGCCCAGGATCACCAGCCAGCCAACTTATTAAAAGCAAACGGTCTTTTATTTTTTCAAACAGCAAAACAATGTCGCTTTTCTTCAGTATAAAGCAAACAAAACAGTCCATACACTTCTGGTACAAAGCAACCACTTGACTCACCGCCAGTATAGACCTATCTCGCATCAGGGTTTTTAGTTCCCACTATTCCAAACAGGTCACATGGCCAACAGAGTTTCAGCAAAGGGCGGCTCACAGCACACTATGTCTAGCTTCAAAAAACATGTCACAGACACCTGCTGACTGCTTCCTGCTCTGTTCAGGCCTGCCTCGCAGGTGGGTTAATCCTGAGCAGTCAAACCCACCTCTCTTGTTGTCCCCTTAAAGGGGCCACATCAAAAACACTATATATATATATATATATATATATATATATCATATTAACGGCCTGAATGCCAAGTAATGTGTCAGTGTAACACTTTCAGGTATTTATTACCCCTAACAGAGATCCCAGTGCTCCAATACTCTCCCTGATAGTGCTTTCATCTGCTTTTTCCTTCAGAAGAATTGAGCCATTTTTGTTCAGGTATCATCCAGGGTCACCATCTACTTCCTGGACTGGGATGCCAGCTCAGAAATGACACAATTATGTATATCCTGGTCAGTGCCGATCCTGACCTCCCTGGGGCCCTAAGCAAAATTCTGCTAAGGGGCCCTTTACGGTGGCAAAAAATGGGTGTGGTTTACGCAGAATGGTGGGCGTGGCTTACATGGGCGTGGCTCGGAGGGGTGTGGTTAGAGTCGGAGATGAATGAGGGATGGAGGAAGAAAGAGAGAAAGAAAGAGGGAGAGATAGAAAGAAAGAGGGGTGGAGGGACAGCAGGCCCAGATCCTACACCACAATAGAAATATGTGTATTCCAGAAAGTTTAACAAATCAGCAGATAAAGATACTCCAAACACCTGGTGTTAGCGCTTCAATCATCCCGGCACCATGGTTGTTATGGTGTCAGGATGACTGAAGCACATTATTTCTATTATTACATTGTAATATAGAATGAAATTATTCAACTCACCATAATGCAGAATCAGTGAAAGCCCCGAGTCCCTCCTTACACCAGGCGTTCCCAGCTGAGTCCCCCTTACACCAGGCATTCCCAGTAGAGTTCCTCCTTATATCAGGCATTCCCAGTAGAGTCCCTCCTTACACCAGGCATTCCCAGTAGAGTCCCTCCTTACACCAGGCATTCCCAGCGGAGTCCCCCTTACACCAGGCATTCCCAGCAGAGGCCCCCCTTACACCAGGCCTCCCCAGCGGAGGCCCCCCTTATACCAGGCCTCCGCAGCGGAGGCCCCCCTTACACCAGGCATTCCCAGCAAAGGCCCCCCTTACACCAGGCATTCCCAGCGAAGGCCCCCCTTACACCAGGCATTCCCAGCGGAGTCCCGCCTTACACCAGGCCTCCCCAGCGGAGGCCCCCCTTACACCAGGCATTCCCAGCGGAGGCCCCCCTTACACCAGGCATTCCCAGCGGAGTCCCCCCTTACACCAGGCCTCCCCAGCGGAGGCCCCCCTTACACCAGGCATTCCCAGCGGAGGCCCCCCTTACACCAGGCATTCCCAGCGGAGGCCCCCCTTACACCAGGCCTCCCGGGCGGAGGCCCCCCTTACACCAGGCATTCCCAGCGGAGGCCCCCCTTACACCAGGCCTCCCCAGCGGAGGCCCCCTTTACACCAGGCATTCCCAGCGGAGGCCCCCCTTACACCAGGCATTCCCAGCGAAGGCCCCCCTTACACCAGGCATTCCCAGCGGAGGCCCCCCTTACACCAGGCATTCCCAGCGGAGTCCCGCCTTACACCAGGCCTCCCCAGCGGAGGCCCCCCTTACACCAGGCATTCCCAGCGGAGGCCCCCCTTACACCAGGCATTCCCAGCGGAGTCCCCCCTTACACCAGGCCTCCCCAGCGGAGGCCCCCCTTACACCAGGCATTCCCAGCGGAGTCCCCCCTTACACCAGGCCTCCCCAGCGGAGGCCCCCCTTACACCAGGCATTCCCAGCGGAGGCCCCCCTTACACCAGGCATTCCCAGCGGAGTCCCCCCTTACACCAGGCCTCCCCAGCGGAGGCCCCCCTTACACCAGGCATTCCCAGCGGAGTCCCCCCTTACACCAGGCATTCCCAGCGGAGTCCCCCCCTTACACCAGGCCTCCCCAGTGGAGGCCCCCCTTACACCAGGCCTCCCCAGCGGAGGCCCCCTTTACACCAGGCATTCCCAGTGGAGGCCCTCCTATACACCAGGCCTCCCCAGCGGAGGCCCCCCTTACACCAGGCATTCCCAGTGGAGGCCTGCCTTACACCAGGCATTCCCAGCGGAGGCCTTACACCAGGGTAGGCCCCCCTTACACCAGGCATTCCCAGCGGAGGCCCCCCTTACACCAGGCATTCCCAGCAGAGGCCCCCCTTACACCAGGTGTGATGCCCCAGCAGCAGAGACTCTCTCCGCCGCCATTACGCAGAGGGGACAGTGGAGGAGCCGGCCGGGTGGCTGGCAATAGGAATTAAGCTGCAGCGCCGCCGCCCACCCCCGCCCCTTCCCACATTTCACTCACACACAGACAGACATTAGCGGGGCGGGAGGTGGGCGGTGCCGCAGCTCAATTCCTATTGGCAGCCACCCTGACCCTCCTCTTGGTCTACAAGAAAATGAAAATTGTCTCCGCCCGGCCTGCGGACCTCTAGTGGCGGCGGCGGCGGTTGCGGCGGCGGCGAAGATTCGGGGGCCCCTAGTAATTACTCGGGGCCCTATGCAGCTTGCCTAGCAAGCCTATAGGGCGGATCGGCCCTGATCCTGGTCTCTGTGCAGTCCTTGACACAGGTCAGCCCCTACTGCAGCCTCTCACCTTGCGACTTGCTACAAAGTTGCAATGTTGCAATCTGATCACTGCTACCGGCTACCACAGCATGACACCTTTGTATCGGCCGAATTTTTGGAAGAAATTAGTGTCACTGGAGGCAGGTATATATACAGGGAGATGATGTGTGTTCTATGATCAACACCAGTGCTCACTCAAAACAAAAAGAGTGTTGGATGGAAGTTTCCTTTATCAAGCCCTCAAAAGGGCTGCTTGCATTTTGTTGTAAGGTCCACTTTAAGCAATGTTTTTTCTGTCCGTACGTCCGCTAAGATGTTTACTTCTTGGAATGAACTATTCCTCTAGCAGAATACGACAATCAATCCCTCTTCATTATGCACAATAAGTGAAATACACACAGCCGGGAACAGAATCACATTTTTCCCCTGACACAAAGCGTCCTCTCTGTCTTTCTTCATCTTCTCGCACATAATTCTCTCCCTTTTCATTTCGTGCCATGGGCAGGATTAATCAGCCAGGCACACTCTGCAGACTTCTTGTTGGTTGGCATCGTACGTTCCTGAGGCTGCGGCACGAGTCAAAAATAACTACGCCGGCAGAGGTTTATGGCAGTGCTTAGCCAGAGAGCTTTTAGCGCCTGGGCTGTTATTGTACTTTGCATTAGTACGCTTGGTTGTCAGTATTCATCATAGTGTATATGTTGTCTACACATTTTGGAGAAACGTGATATTGTCAGTCAGGGCACTCAGATAATTAACATTGTAAATAGAATCCATTACACGAGATGAGATGGCTGAACCACCTAGATCGAGAGTTTATTACATGCAAAGAACATTCAGTCTGTCAGGTAAATCAATTTTCTTCTCCTTTCCCTCTCTAGATAGTTAGTAAAGTAGACCAGTTAAAGTCCTGGAAACTGCAGTGTGGCCTAATTAGAGATGAGCAGAGTGATTTAAAGTGATTCTAAAATGAAAACGTTTTTTTTACCTTAACTAGTTAAGCTCTTTGGTTGTACTATGTCGCCATGGTGGCACTGTACTAAAAAAGTAGGGATCAGGGATTTTTTTTACACTATTAATGCTTATAACAGTGATGATCAAAAGCAAAGTTTTAGCTTTCATGAACGGCTTTCATTCATGACAGATTGCTTACTATTGTGATCTGTGATTGGCTACAGATTATCACATGGTACAGGGTGCTGTGATTGGCCCAGGTACCATGTGATAACTGTGGGTCAATCAGAGCATCACAAAAGTAAGCAAAACAGTCATGAATGGAAGACATTCATGACTGTTTTACTTACATGTAATCATGTGATCACTATGATTGGTCATAGTGATCACATGATACCCTGGTCGCTTACAGCAGGTGCTGAGCACTGTCATCTCTGTGTCCACAGGATACAGCAGTCACTGGATTGCACCGTTGCATGCCCCTTTGGGTACGCCAGTGCACATGTACTCAGCGACGTTCCATTACATCACGGTGCCTGCAGCTGCCGCCCGCTCACAGTAAATGTAATGTGGGCAGGCAGCAAGTGGTTAATTATTATTTTATTGTATCTGCAAATAGGGTCTTTAGATTGTGTTTAACAAAAAAGTCAAAAGTGTTTGGCAGCCAATCAGAAACTCCTCCAGGGTCAGTCACTGGTATTTCAGGGAAAAGTTTTAGGGCCCATTCACATTAGAAACTGCATAACTGTGCGTTTTTGATTGCATGTTTACATGCATTTGAAGCGTGCTTGATGCATGCTTGAATGTGTTTTGCATGCATTTTGCACTGCATTTAGTACTGCATTTGCTATACGTTTTTGGGCTTGGCTTTTTTTCGGCTTAAAGGGTGTGGTGCAGTGCATTTGTTACACATTTGTAGCGCGTTCCCTGCATTTAGGCCCCATGCACACGAGACGCTGTTATTTGCTGTTAAACGCGCGTTCAGAGGCAGTTGGACACTTTTTTCAACTGCTCCTGAACCCATTCAATGTTATCCTATGTGTCCATGCACACAGTCTCGTTTATTGCCGTTTTTAGGCAGTTGCGTTTAACCTCGTTTTTCCAGAAGCAAAAAAATGGGTTCAGACGCAAAAGTTTTCCACGTTTCAGACGCAAAACGCGGCTAAACGCGGCAAAACGCGGTACCGGCGTTTTGCCGCGATTTCGTTTATTAGCGTTTTTAAAGGTGACCTATTTTTTTACATTAGAAATCTCAAAAATGATGGCAAATGATGAAAAACCATCAAAAAAATATGAAAAAAAACTGTAATTGCTTGCATTGCACTGTAGACAATCCACAACTTGTGGCAGGTGACGTGGCAAGTGGACAATCCACAACTTGTGGCAGGTGATGTTGCCAGGTGACGTGGCAGGTGGAAATCCACAAATTGTGGCAGATAACGTGGCCAGGTGACGTGGCCAGGTGACATGGCAGGTGACGTGGCAGGTGGACAATCCACAAATTGTGGCAGGTGACGTGGCAAGTGGACAATCCAAAACTTGTGGCAGGTGACGTGGCCAGGTGACGTGGCAGGTGGACAATCCACAAATTGTGGCAGGTGACGTGGCAGGTGACGTGGCAAGTGGACAATCCAAAACTTGTGGCAGGTGACGTGGCCAGGTGACGTGGCAGGTGGACAATCCACAAATTGTGGCAGGTGACGTGGCCAGGTGATGTGGCAGGTGACGTGGCAAGTGGACAATCCACAACTTGTGGCAGGTGATGTGGCCAGGTGATGTGGCAAGTGGACAATCCACAACTTGTGGCAGGTGATGTGGCCAGGTGACGTGGCATGTGACGTGGCCAGGTGACATGGCAGGTGATGTGGCAGGTGACGTGGCAAGTGGACAATCCACAACTTGTGCCAGGTGATGTGGCAGGTGACGTGGCAGGTGGACAATCCACAAATTGTGGCAGGTGACGTGGCCAGGTGACGTGGCCAGGTGATGTGGCAAGTGGACAATCCACAACTTGTGGCCAGGTGACGTGGCAGGTGACGTGGCAAGTGGACAATTCACAACTTGTGGCAGGTGACGTGGCCAGGTGACGTATCAGGTGACGTGGCAAGTGGACAATCCACAGCTTGTGGCAGATGATGTGGCAAGTGATACGCTAAATACAAGTACACTGCTGCTCTCTCAGCTGCTGGTCTCCCAAAATGGCTGAAATGGTTAAATAATAATGTTTTTTGAGCTTAGGGAGGGTCTTATGATGTTTCTTAACTAAACGCCTATAGACGCAAACGCGGTAAAACGCGGTAAAACGCCGCTAAAATCGCGGCAAAACGGGCGTTTTTAAACGCCGGTTTTAGCCTTTAAAAACGTGTGTTCAGCAGAGTTTGCACCGGCGTCTCGTGTGCATGGGGCCTTATGGTGCAGAAAAATGCAGCATGCCCTACTTTTTCGAACTGCACTGCAATGATGTGAACTGGGCTGTCTGTGCAGTTGGTGTGCAGTTCAAAGTGCATCCAACTGCATTGAAGTGTGTTCGGTGTGAAAGGGCTCTTAGCTCTAAGAAAAGGAGTTATTATGGGATGTGCTACATACAGATTGCAGGGTTCAGCAGTGCATTATGTACCGAGCGCATAGTTTAGGGGTGCTCTACATATAGATGTAGCGATACCCCCGTAGGAGCTGCTGGTTTAAATTTGGGCCTGCCGTTACCTTACTGTTCCGTATGCTCGTCTCAGGGGTTCTCCTTGAAGATTTGTCCAGAAGAAGTTTGCACCAACACAAAGTCTCTTTCAAGGGTTTTATTGAATAAAGTTTCCAACAGAGGGGGTTGAAGGGATGGGGAGGACTCAGGTACCTTAGTTGCGGATCATAGGAATTTTCCTAGGCACAGAGGAACAACTGTCTCCACGCTGGACTCAGCAAACACCGGATAGGCCCAATCTCACCCACCTAGCAACCGATGCATAGCTAAATCACATATAGTCTCTGGCACAGACTTGGTGCAAATAGAACAGTCACTGCCACAGACTTGGTATAAATAGAACAGTCTCTGCCACAGACTTAGCGTAACCCTTCCCTGGGTTACCTTCTGAATAAAGAACACAGCTCTCAGTGCCAGGATCTTCCAGCCGTTCCGGCAGCACTGTGAGGTAGAATAGACCCGGATGCATCCTCCAATTGAGTTCTCAATTGCTTGGCCCCTTCCAGCAGGTAAGGCGACACAGGATCATCCCCGGATCAGTAGGCCCCCAGTAACTTCTGGGCCTACATCTCAGTAACAACGTGGCTCCGAGGCAGAAACTGCCAGCACTCTCCTGAGGCCATGAGGACCCTCATGTCGGGATCGGGCGGGTGGTGCCCACCATCCACAAACGACGACCCCCAACTCTCCAATCCATCATCCCTAATGGCACCTGTCACTTAAGTACCCTCTCCCAGCATGCACAGTGGGTTCACCACGCCCCCTAGGCTGCTGCTGGGAAAGAGATACCCAATACGTTCAGCCTGTTGCCTTTCCTATTCTGACCAGTGGTGACAGCGACACCCACTGTCAGGAGGAAAATCATGCAACCAACCAAACTGAAACAGTGCCATAATTTAAATAAACAATCTCTCTGGCCTAAACTAATGCCCAGACAACTAAATTTCAACATATAGCGCCCACTCATTGGGAGCAGGGCGCTACATACTTCCCCCTCCACAACAGACGATGTCCTCATTGTCGAGGAAAGTTTGACCCTCAATCCTGAGGGTCAGCTACCTGAGTCCCAGAACTTGGATGGGGAAGGGAAAGGTGGGGTAACAAGAAATACACATTTTACATAGACATACAATAATCATATTACTATACACTACAGTATTCCTATCTCTCTATCTAACCCACCCAACTTTACAGTAGCTTGGAAGGAGATCCAGGACACCTGAAAAACAAAACAGCACACACAGATAGATATTCTAAACATTTCTGTACAATGGAAGCAGAGCCTTACTTCCTGGGAAATAATAACTTTCTTTCCCATGTAGCACTAACCCCGTAGGAGCCGCTGGCTTAAGTTTTGGGCTTTGCATGTTACCTCTAAGTTTGTTGTCAGGGGAAGAATGTCTGTAGAAACTGCAATGTCCACACAAGATTTAAAACCTTCAACTGTTGGGTTTTATTTTTGCTGCAGTAGCTTGTATAGAAAGTAGAAGGTATGAGAAGAGAGGGGAAGGTTCAGGTACATGTTGTAGAACACACAAAAATGTCTAAGTCATTCACCACTCTCACTCCTGAGTGGGTATTGCTCACCCGGATAGACCCGGATAGACCCCTCTCACTTGGCCTAGCAGCCGGGATGATACACGAACCAGTATGAGAACAGTCTCTGCCACAGACCACTTGAGAACAAATATGGATAGCCAGGAATCCTCTGCCACAGGATTTCAGTCCCGAACTCCCAGCCGTGCAGTAAAAGAACCTTTAAGCCGATCCGGCGAACTGCTTGGCTTTTAAAGTAGTGGATCCCCTCTTAACAAGGTCACCAGGCCTATCCCGAGACATTAGCACTTTGCTGGTCTCCTCCAGGGCAGGTCCTCCCCCGGTTTACTTCCTTTCGGATTGTAGGCCCCAGTCAGCATAATGGGGCCTACTTGTTAGAGATGCAGCCTCGGGCCAACGTGGCCCCAAGACCGGAACCATACACACATACCTCACGCCAGGAGGGCTGCGAGGTGAAGAAGGACCCCTCACAATGACATCTGCCCCTTAAGTATCCCTCCCCAGCATGCACAGCGGGGCACCACTTCCACCGAACTGCTGCCGAGAAGGGACACCCAATACACCATTGCCTGCTTGTGTTCCAACATGGGCCTGAGGTGGTATTGCCACCTTCAGGCAACAGGGGAAAATGCTATCAGGCACCACCATAGTCAGGACAGAGGCAATTTAGATATAATTACATAAGTCTGAGCCCAACTATTGGCTCAGACACCCCCTAAATTTACAATAGCACCCCAATCATCGGGGGCAGGGCGCTACACCCATATATGTATATTTCTCTTAGTGCAAGAAAAGTTATGTAGCTAAGTGCAGAAAAGTTCAGTTTCTGCTGACTAAGCAAACCTTCGCCACCTAGTGGTCGAAGAACATCATAGCAAAGCTCCATTTGAGGTACTCGACCGGGTAAAGAAATCTTGACTCGAAGTTTCCAATACCCTAGCACTAACTAGCTAGTCACCCCAAGTCCTTCAAAGAAGAAAAAGATAAAAGAAAATCTTCTCCTTTGCAAAATGACAAAACTGGAACAGTCACCATTTATCATCACCAGTTAAAGCAAGGGTCAGGCAGTGTCAGTGATTTCCCTTGTCTGTCCACAGTAGTAACAAAATAGACGTAGTCCTCTTTTCCAGGCCGGCAGATGACTACCTTGTCCGCATAGATGTGCCGACCATAGCTCCACTGCAACAAACACCCTCTGAAGCGTTCATGCATGGTAAAGAAATGGCCTACTTTCCAGAACGGTTTAGGTACTTCAAGGTGGTCCCACAAAGCTTCACTGTACCACTCCGCTCTATTGGCCTCAATCTCTTGCATGATTTCCCTTGGAACATAGGGGAACTCTAGTCCATACTCCCTGGCCACACGTTTGTTTAGCAATCTCTGTGATCGGGCAAGCCTGGGCAAAGATCTGGTACTTCCATATCCAGGCGGTATACAAGAAACTGCGGACTTGTGTACCATGCGATTTGCAGACAGTTTTCCTGACCCATATGAACTGGTAACTTTGGGCAGGACTTCACTGGTAACAACCGAGGCTTCCACTCTGGGTGTTGTCTCCCCGGAATCCATGGCTGTCAATTCCGAAAAACTATGTACGGAGGCAACATCCTCCATGTTGCTCCACAGCAATTCTTGAGACATAGACTCAAACAAATAATCGTCTTCAGCATCCGACAGAGAGTCCAACTCAGAGTCTTCCAACTCCTCTGCCGGCAAACAGTTGCGCACAGTCTCAGGCACTTTTTCCCCAGATATCTTACCGGTTCCTGACGTGGACCTCTCGGGAATATCATCTCTCTCGGGGTCCGGTTCCGGTATTCTCTGGGGTGGACCTCTACCGCGGCCGCAGGAGGCCCTCACGTATCCCACCTTCCTCTGTACAGGTGCAGCAAAGATCGGTGCAGTGACAGTAGACACAGTCGAAGAAACAGTGGAAGTTGCATCCGCTGGTAACCCACTCACAGGGGGAACTGTAACATCCCCTTCTGGATTACTTGCAGCAGCAGATGCGGCGGGTATGGGTCGGACAATTTGGTTGAAGGCAGCAGCTTCTTCTGTCACGTTGCCTATGACCCAGTCCACTTGGTAAGCGTGGGGTGGCATGGTGGGTTTGCTCCACAGAAAACAGGTACTCCCCGCATCGTAAGCATCATACAAAGAGACGGGGGTGCATAGCCAGTCCATCACACCTGTTACACAGCAAACCCAGGTCCTCCACACCACCGATCGTGTAGAGCATGAACCGCCCATGCGGCTTCAGTCGGATGCCAGTGTCCATCAGTAGAGAATTTTGCGCATTCGCGGTTCACGAAACCGGCGGACATATGGCGCTATTCGCGGCCGGTTCGCGGCCGCCATATTCTTTTACATTGTGGAACTTTGACCTATGACACATCCATCATGTGGTACAGGACAGCCAATTGAGACATTTCAGCAGATGGACATACCCCCTACCTTATAAATAGACCTGATCTGGCTGCCATTTTACATTCTGTTATTTGTTGTCAGCGTAGGGACAGGTTGCTGTGTGGAGCAGGGACAGACTGTAATCCTAGCTATTAGGTCCACAAAAGTCCTTTTAAGGACTGGTATAGGTGTACAATTGTTTCGTGTGCAGTATATAGGGGTGTAATACACTTTTAGTTAATTTCAATTGTGCAGCATTGGGACTGCAGTGCTGAGCGGTTCTGCAGCTGTCTTTAGTCAGTGTAGGAAGGTTGCTGTGTGTGTACTAGCAGGGACAGACTCTACTAAAACAAAAGTCCTTCTAAGGACTGGTATAGGTGTACAGTCCACAAAAGTTATTTTAGGGACTGGTATAGGTGTACTATTTTGTGTGCAGTAAATAGGGGTGTACTACACGCATAAAATACTTTCACATATAGGAAGAATAGTATAATGCATTTCTACTGTGCAGCTTCTGAGCAGTTCTGCAGTTCTTTTCTCGGTTTAGGTAGAAGTTGCCGCTGTGTGTCGCAGGCACAGACTAGCGACTAAAATCGCTAACCAATAAAGCTTCACAAAAGTTCATTTTAAGGACTGGTATAGGTGTACTATTTGGTGTGCAGTATTTAGGGGTCTAATACACACATAAAAAACGTTCAAACATACTATATAATATATACTATATACTATACTATATAATATATAGTGCATTTCAACTGTGCAGCATTTCTACTGTGCAGCTTCTGAGCGGTTCTGCTGCAGCTCTTTTCTCGGGTTTAGGGAGAAGTTGCTGCTGTGTGTCGCAGGCACAGACTAGCGACTAAAATTGCTAACCAATAAAGCTCCACAAAAGTTCTTTTAAGGACTGGTATAGGTGTACTATTTTGTGTGTAGTAAATAGGGGTGTACTACACGCATAAAATACTCTAGGAAGAATAGTATAGTGCATTTCTACTGTGCAGCTTCTGAGCGGTTCTGCAGCTCTTTTCTCGGTTTAGGTAGAAGTTGCCGCTGTGTGTCACAGGCACAGACCAGCGACTAAAATCGCTAACCAATAAAGCTCCACAAAAGTTAATTTTAAGGACTGGTATAGGTGTACTATTTGGTGTGCAGTATATAGGGGTCTAATACACGCATAAAAAACTTTCAAACATACTATATAATATATACTATATACTATACTATATAATATATAGTGCATTTCAACTGTGCAGCATTTCTACTGTGCAGCTTCTGAGCAGTTCTGCTGCAGCTCTTTTCTCGGTTTAGGTAGAAGTTGCCACTGTGTGTCGCAGGCACAGACTAGCGACTAAAATCGCTAACCAATAAAGCTCCACAAAAGTTCATTTTAAGGACTGGTATAGGTGTACTATTTGGTGTGCAGTATATAGGGGTCTAATACACACATAAAAAACTTTCAAACCTACTATATAATACATACTATATACTATACTATATAATATATAGTGCATTTCAACTGTGCAGCATTTCTACTGTGCAGCTTCTGAGCGGTTCTGCTGCAGCTCTTTTCTCTGGTTTAGGGAGAAGTTGCTGCTGTGTGTCGCAGGCACAGACTAGCGACTAAAATCGCTAACCAATAAAGCTCCACAAAAGTTCATTTAAGGACTGGTATAGGTGTACTATTTGGTGTGCAGTATATAGGGGTCTAATACACACATTAAAAACTTTCAAACCTACTATATAATATATACTATATACTATACTATATAATATATAGTGCATTTCAACTGTGCAGCATTTCTACTGTGCAGCTTCTGAGCGGTTCTGCTGCAGCTCTTTTCTCGGTTTAGGTAGAAGTTGCCGCTGTGTGTCGCAGGCACAGACTAGCGACTAAAATCGCTAACTAATAAAGCTCCACAAAAGTTCTTTTAAGGACTGGTATAGGTGTACTATTTTGTGTGCAGTAAATAGGGGTGTACTACAGGCATAAAATACTTTCACATATAGGAAGAATAGTATAGTGCATTTCTACTGTGCAGCATTGTGACTGCTGAGAGGTTCTGCAGCGATACTACAAAGAGTGACAAACGCAATTAGAAAAAAGTATTATAACTGCTGTGATAGACCAGTGGCCCCCGAAAACGACAGTTTGAAGTGGGGTGTTATATACCTTCTTCCACATATACTGCCCTTCTCTACAGCCTTTTGTCACAGGGTCATTTAAAAAGATGACAGGCAGAGGAAGAGGCAGGCCCTTCCACAGGGGTGGTAGGGGTAGGGCAGGAGCACCAGGCCGGACCCAAAGTGGGAAGTTGCAGAAGGTGCGTTCGATTACTTCAAAGGACGCACCAGACTTGGTTGAGTGGCTCACTCAGCCTTACTCTTCTGCACCCTCCTCATCCTCTCTATCTGCACCCTCTTCACTCTCTGCTGTGTGCACCCCCAAAGACACTACCACCAACACCACCGCCACCATATACCCTCCGCTTGAGTCACAGGAATTATTTTCCGATCCATCACAAGACTTCTCCGATGCGCAGGCATTCTTGACATTGGATCAGGAAGAGGAGGTAGCAACAACCGCCACTCAGCAGTCTGACGACAGTACCCAGATCAGCCCAAGGATGTTGGTCCCCGCTGTTGCTGCCTACTCCTAGATCTCTAATGTTAGTGGTGGGGAAGGTGACGTAGATGATGATGTGTCTATGGACGTCACGTGAGTGCCCACAAGAGAGGACCAGGAGGGGAGTTCAGAGGGAGAGATGGACCAGCAGATAGGGAGGAGAGGAAGGCGGAACTTACATTGCACAGGAGGGACAAACCAGACTGCTAATGTATCAGGACTCAGAGCGAGCCATCAACCATGTACGGTCACATCTGGCACTCCCAGGATGCCGGCACATGGCTCTGCAGTGTGGGCTTTTTTTAACGTGTCCGCTGCTGACAATAGTGTTGCCATCTGCAGCCTTTGCAGTCAACGCATAAGTCGCGGTAAGCCCAACACTCACCTAGGGACGACCGCCTTAAGAAGGCACATGAACTCCCATCACCGAGCCCAGTGGGAGCAACGCCGTCAGAACCCACAAAGCCAAACTCCAGGCTCTCACCGTCCAGCCTCTTCTACTACTTCTCCTCTCTCTTCACAGTTGTCCTCCACTCCACCTTCCATCATCCCGTCCCCAAGTTTATCTGGAAAAAGGCAGGCTTCCGTGGGCCAAATGTTTGAGCATAAAAGAATGATGATGCCGGATAACCCTCTTGCCCAACGGTTGACCGCTGGCTTGTCAGAACTCCTAGCCCGCCAACTACTGCCATATAAACTGGTGGACTCGGAGGCCTTTTGAAAATTTGTGGCCATTGGAACACCACAATGGAAGGTCCCATGAAGGAAATATTTCTCCCAGAAGGGCATCCCAGAGCTATATAGCCATGTTCAGCGGCAAGTGAATGTATCTCTGGCACACAGTGTCGGTGCCAAGATACATCTGACCACAGACACGTGGTCTAGCAAACACGGGCAGGGAAGGTATATTACTTTTACTGCCCACTGGGTGAATGTTCTGACGGCCGTCAAGCATGTAACTGTGGCACCCGTGTAGATTTGGTTTTACCGCCACGGATTGCATGCAGGCCTGCCTCTTCTTCTCCTCCTCCTCCTACTCCATCCTCCCTCTCCTCCTCGGCTGACTCCTCCTCTTCCGCTGCTACCGTCTCTTCCGCTGCGCCGCCCAAGATCCCCAGAACCTATTTGACATGCCAGGTGAGACGTTGCCATGCTGTGCTGCGTCTGTTTTGCCTGGAAGCCAAGAGCCACACTGGCCCTGCACTCCTTTCAGCTTTGCGTTCACAGGCAGATCAGTGGCTAACACCGCTCAATTTGACAGTTGGTAAAGTGGTGTACGACAACGGTGCCAATCTGCTGAGCGCGTTGAAACAGGGAAAAATTACACACGTGCCATGCATGGCACACGTCTTGAACTTGGTCGTGCAGCGATTCGTTGTCAATACCCTGGGGTCCAGGACGTCTTGCGACAGGCAAGGAAAATCTCGGCCCATTTCAGAAGATCTTACACGGCCATGGCTCGCCTTGCTGACATTCAGCGGCGACACAATCTGCCGGTCAGACGTCTTATTTGTGACTGCCCGACGCGATGGAACTCAACCTTGTATATGCTTGATAGGCTGCTCCAGCAGAAATGTGCAGATAACGACTACCTGTACGAACTCTGCGCCAGAACAGGTTCTGGGGATCTTGTTTTTTTTTTCACCACGTCAGTGGCTGCTCATGCGCGATGCATGCAGACTTTTGCGGCCATTTGATGAGATCACCAAACTGGTCAGTCGCAGCCATGGAGCCATCAGTGACATCGTACCTTATGCCTTCTTTATGGAGTGTGCATTGCGTCGTGTCATTGATCAAGCCGTCGAGGAGCAGGAGCAGGAAGATGAGGAAGTCGCAATGCTGGATGAATTCCCAGGGGGGGCTACTCTATCTGAGACAAGTCAACAACAGGAGTCTGAAGAGGAGTCAGAGGAGGATGGTGCCGGGGCATGTGAGGAGGAGCAAGAAGAGCATGCTTTAAACCTTTCTGGGATCCCTGCTGTTGATGTTCGTGGATGGGGGGAGGAGATCGAGGACGACATTATCCTGGATGATGACGAGCAGGAGCCAGGCCACCTCACTGCTTCCAGTTTAGTGCAAATGGGGGCCTTCATGCTCCAGTGTTTTAAGAGGGACCCCCGTATAAAAAGCATAAAGGGCAAGGACCATTACTGGGTGGCAATGTACTTGGACCCCCGGTACAAACAAAAAATGGCCGAAATGTTACCACCATCACATCAGAATGGAGCACTTCCAGGCCTTGCTTCGAGAAATGCTGCATTCTGCTTTTGTGTGCGCTGGCAGAGGAATTTCCATTCCCAGAGGAACAGTTGTGGATACCAATCCAACAGCGCCTGCAAGAAGAGGGCGGTTTGAAGATGTCTTGGTCACTTCTGATATGAGATCATTCTTTCAGCCGACCCATCAACAGGTCTCATCTGGATCCAGCATCAGGGAACGCCTAGACCGACAGGTGTCCGACTACATCGGATTAACGGCCGATGTGGACGCTCTGAGAAGTGATGAACCCCTGGACTACTGGGTGGGCAGGCTTGACCTCTGGCCAGAGCTTGCACAATTTGCAATGGAACTGTTGGCTTGCCTCTCGTCCAGTGTCCTGTCCGAAAGGACGTTCAGCGCAGCAGGGGGGATCGTGACCGATAAGCGCACTCGCCTAGCTCACGACAGTGTTGACTACCTCACATTTATAAAAATGAATGAGGCATGGATCTCTGAGGAATTCAACACATGTGACCAGTAGACCATGTTTCATTCAAATTCCTCATGACAGGCCACAAATATCCACCACCACCTATAACAATTATTCATGGTCCCTGTCTTCTTGGGTAAATACAGCGGCATAAAAGGCCTTTTATGTCCGTTGAATGCCTAATTTTTGGGGCCTGTAGTGCCCGAAACGTATTTATCCTGTGAATGCCTAATGTACCTCCAGCCACAGAATACAAAGTTCTTTGCTGTCAGATGAATGCCTGTTAGCTAATTTTTGGGGCCTGTACTGGCCGACACTTACTTCTTTATCCAGGCTGTGAATGCCTAATTTTTCAGACTGGAATTGAAAATCAATTCCGCTAAATTGTGGAACGGATGCGGACCCATTTTACAGACATGTGAATGGACCCTATATGTATTTGACATGTATTTACCGGCTGCTGTCAGTTCTGGCTGATTTAGGCCGAGCTATTACAATAAAACCGAGCAATATTACAAAAAACAAAATAAACGTTATAACTGTATAAACGATTTATATAACTTATAAAAAAAAAAACATTTATGGCAACTTTTCCAATAGCAGGATCATCTCCTGCACCCCCTTCATAGCCTGGCCTTGCGTCTCTTCCATGGCCTTCATGCGCTCCTAAATTGACAAAATTTTTCAGATAAGAAAAGAATGCTTGTCGTTGTCGATCACAAATTTGCTTAATACTTCTGTTATGTCATTGTCCATGTTGTGGGACTATGTGTTCACAGCTAGTAATTATTTTGTGGCTGCATATATGACCTGGAGGTTTTTAATGTTTGCCTCCCATTGAAATGAATGGGGCCCGCCGCGAACACGCCGTTCGCGAACATTTACCCGCGTTTGCGCGATCGCGTTCGCAAACCGTCCCGGGAGATGTTCGTCCATCCCTATCCATCAGCACGGTTCTCGGCATCATGGCACTCGCATCGGTGCTCACAGGAAACATCCTGGGCTCAAAAGCAGACTGCAGCGATAGCACTGAGGACATGGCGTGCTCCGTTTCTCTAAGTGCTGGACACACATGCGGCGTCTCACACAGCAAACAAGCGGGAACTCCTCCCACTTGCTCTTCTTGGCAAGTAGTTCTCAGGCTTTTCTTTTCCTTGACTCCTCCCATGGCCCACGCGGCCAGAAAGTGATCGCAATTTCTTCCCCGTTTTAGCACAGTCATTCTCCCTCTGTAGAATAGGTCCCCAAATGAACAGTCTATTTTAGTTGCGAGAGGTAACGGCAAATCCCGGATGAGACCCCACATGTAGAGATACCCCCATAGGAGCTGCTGGTTTAAATTTGGGCCTGCCGTTACCTTACTGTTTCATATGCTCGTCTCAGGGGTTCTCCTTGAAGAGTTGTCCAGAAGAAGTTTGCACCAACACAAAGTCTCTTTTAAGGGTTTTATTGAATAAAGTTTCCAACAGAGGGGGTTGAAGGGATTGGGAGGACTCGGGTACCTTAATTGCGGATCACAGGAATTTTCCTAGGTACAGAGGAACAACTGTCTCCACGCTGGACTCAGCAAACACCAGATAGGCCCAATCTCACTGGCCTAGCACCCAGATACATAGCTAAATCACATATACAGGTCCTTCTCAAAAAATTAGCATATTGTGATAAAGTTCATTATTTTCTGCAATGTACTGATAAACATTCGACTTTCATATATTTTAGATTCATTACACACAACTGAAGTAGTTCAAGCCTTTTCTTGTTTTAATATTGATGATTTTGGCATACAGCTCATGAAAACCCAAAAATCCTATCTCAAAAAATTAGCATATCATGAAAAGGTTCTCTAAACGAGCTATTAACCTAATCATCTGAATCAACTAATTAACTCTAAACACCTGCAAAAGATTCCTGAGGCTTTTAAAAACTCCCAGCCTGGTTCATTACTCAAAACCGCAATCATGGGTAAGACTGCCGACCTGACTGCTGTCCAGAAGGCCATCATTGACACCCTCAAGCAAGAGGGTAAGACACAGAAAGAAATTTCTGAACGAATAGGCTGTTCCCAGAGTGCTGTATCAAGGCACCTCAGTGGGAAGTCTGTGGGAAGGAAAAAGTGTGGCAGAAAATGCTGCACAACGAGAAGAGGTGACCGGACCCTGAAGAAGATTGTGGAGAAGGACCGATTCCAGACCTTGGAGGACCTGCGGAAGCAGTGGACTGAGTCTGGAGTAGAAACATCCAGAGCCACCGTCAACAGGCGTGTGCAGGAAATGGGCTACAGGTGCCGCATTCCCCAGGTCAAGCCACTTTTGAACCAGAAACAGCGGCAGAAGCGCCTGACCTGGGCTACAGAGAAGCAGCACTGGACTGTTGCTCAGTGGTCCAAAGTACATTCGGAAATCAAGGTGCCAGAGTCTGGAGGAAGACTGGGGAGAGGGAAATGCCAAAATGCCTGAAGTCCAGTGTCAAGTACCCACAGTCAGTGATGGTCTGGGGTGCCATGTCAGCTGCTGGTGTTGGTCCACTGTGTTTTATCAAGGGCAGGGTCAATGCAGCTAGCTATCAGGAGATTTTGGAGCACTTCATGCTTCCATCTGCTGAAAAGCTTTATGGAGATGAAGATTTCATTTTTCAGCACGACCTGGCACCTGCTCACAGTGCCAAAACCACTGGTAAATGGTTTACTGACCATGGTATTACTGTGCTCAATTGGCCTGCCAACTCTCCTGACCTGAACCCCATAGAGAATCTGTGGGATATTGGGAAGAGAAAGTTGAGAGACGCAAGACCCAACACTTTGGATGAGCTTCAGGCCGCTATCGAAGCATCCTGGGCCTCCATAACACCTCAGCAGTGCCACAGGCTGGTTGCCTCCATGCCACGCCGCATTGAAGCAGTCATTTCTGCAAAAGGATTCCCGACCAAGTATTGAGTGCATAACTGAACATAATTATTTGAAGGTTGACTTTTTTTGTATTAAAAACACTTTTCTTTTATTGGTCGGATGAAATATGCTAATTTTTTGAGATAGGATTTTTGGGTTTTCATGAGCTGTATGCCAAAATCATCAATATTAAAACAAGAAAAGGCTTGAACTACTTCAGTTGTGTGTAATGAATCTAAAATATATGAAAGTCTAATGTTTATCAGTACATTACAGAAAATAATGAACTTTATCACAATATGCTAATTTTTTGAGAAGGACCTGTAGTCTCTGGCACAGACTTGGTGCAAAAAGAACAGTCTCTGCCACAGACTTGGTATAAATAGAACAATCTCTGCCACAGACTTAGCGTTACCCTTCCCTGGGTTACCTTCTGAATAAAGAACACAGCTCTCAGTGCCAGGATCTTCCAGCCGTTCCGGCAGCACTGTGAGGTAGATTATGACCCGGATGCATCCTCCAATTGAGTCCTCAATTGCTTGTAGGGTGACCACATTTCCAAACTACCATTCAGGGACACCCTCCCCTCCCAAAAATCAGCTTGTGCTGTAACGAATCACAGCACAGTGATTGGACACAAGAGGCGGGATTTATGATTTCTCCAATCACAAGCAGGGGGCAGGGATTGTGCTCCTCCAGGCATTCCTGGCCAGGACAAGTACTGTCATTGAGTAAAGCGGTGATGTGGCGGCCTTTTTTGTGGGTATCAGATTGGCCCGGGGGGTTGCTGTGTCAGTTTCATTCCGGGACACTGTATTGTCCTGGAATAAAGGTGCCCGGGACAGACCTGCAAAATGCGGGACAGTCCCGGGCAATCCGGGACATGTGGTCACCCTAATTGCTTGGTCCCTTACAGCAGGTAAGGTGACACAGGATCATCCCCGGATCAGTAGGCCCCCAGTAACTTCTGGGCCTACATCTCAGTAACAGAGCCTCAGGCCAACGTGGCCCGAGGTGGAAACTGCCAGCACTCCCCTGAGGCCATGAAGGCCCTCAGGTCGGGATCGGGCGGGTGGTGCCCACCACCCACGAACGACGACCCCCAACTCTCCAATCCATCATCCCTAATGGCGCCTGTCACTTAAGTACCCTCTCCCAGCATGCACAGCCGGTTCACCATGCCCCCTGGGCTGCTGCTGGGAAAGAGATACCCAATACGTTCAGCCTGTGGCCTTTCCTATCCTGACCAGTGGTGACAGCGACACCCACTGTCAGGAGGAAAATCATGCAACCAACCGAACTGAAACAGTGCCATAATTTAAATAAACAATCTCTCTGGCCTAAACTAATGCCCAGACAACTAAATTTCAATATATAGCGTCCACTCATTGGGAGCAGGGCGCTACATAGAGTGCAGGGTTTATATACAGAGTGCAGAGTTCAGAATTATGCTACTGAGAGTGTGCAGAGTTCAGGAGTGGGTTATGTACAGATTACAAAGTTTAGGGGTGCAGGGTTAAGAGGTGCACTGTGAAGAGAGTACAGAGTTTAGGGGTGCGCTACGTATAGAGCACAGGGTTCAGGAGTGCGTTATGAACAGAGTGC
Organism: Rana muscosa; assembly: GCA_029206835.1. Taxonomy (NCBI): domain Eukaryota; kingdom Metazoa; phylum Chordata; class Amphibia; order Anura; family Ranidae; genus Rana; species Rana muscosa. Next base: position 179,273,408 of record CM055118.1, on the reverse strand, counting down.
AGAGTTCAGAATTATGCTACATACTGTGTGCAGAGTTCAGGAGTGTGTTATAGTTCAGGAGTGCAGAGTGCAGGGGTTCTGCTGTGTACAGAGTGCAGAGTTCAGGGGTGCCCTGTGTACATAGTGCAGGGTGTGCAACCCCAAACCCAACCCCCCCCCCAAAGCTTCCACAAAGTTTCCACAAAGCTTCCTCACATCTCTCTCTCCTACCTGGCTCAGCTCTAGTACCTCCCTGTGTAGGCAATTCTGCCTCACTTTGCATGGAGATCGTTCTCTCTCTCTCTGGAGATCTGTTCCTACCATGAGTGCATGCAGGGATCTGTTAGATCCAAGACCCGCTGAGCAAAGCTGTCCCTTGTAAACTAGGGTGACCACTTCTCCTGGATTGCCCGGGACAGTCCCGCATTTTGCAGGTTTGTCCCAGGCACATTCATTCCAGGACAATACAGTGTCCCGGAATGAAACTGACATAGCAACCCCCTGGGCTGGGAATGCCTGGAGGAGCACAATCCCGCCCCCTGCTTGTGATTGGAGAAAATATAAATCCCGCCTCTTGTGTCCAATCACTGTGCTGTGATTCGTTACAGCACAAGCTGATTTTTGGGAAGGGAGGGTGTCCCTTAATGGTAGTTTGGAAATGTGGTCACCCTATTGTAAACACAGAAAGCTTCAGTGTTTACAAGTGACAGCATGGAACAGGAGCAGAGGGTAAGAGCCAGCTGCAAAACTGAGTAGAGCCACATGACAAAGCCTGGTGGGCCGGATTTGGCCTGTGGGCCTTGTGTTTGACATATGTGGTCTAGAATATAGTATAACATATCGCATGCATGGAAGCTACCTAGATGCATATTATAGGTCAGATATGATAAATGGGTGGAATGTATGCTTGCTAATGTATGACAAGAGAATTAGATACTCTGGAGGCTTCTGATCATAAATAGTATATGATACACAGTACCTTAGCAAATTAAATGTCATGCAGTTAGGGATTACATCCACTTTAATATAAATAGGTGCATTGTGTCTCTGCTGAGCTGCACTGTGCACGACTTACATGGGTTACAATCAGGTTAGGGTGATGGCATCTTGATTTACTCTTCTCGTCACTCCCAAAGACTATTCTCCATTTCCATCAATATTCCAAGTCCTTGATAATGTTGTTCTTGCCCCGGAAATGCGATGGAAACATAAATAGAATGTACCAGACTGAGGGAATAAATTGGACCTTTGGGTGTTGGTGTGTCTTCTGTCCTTGTCCTTCTGATAACTCAGAACTGACAAATTATCACAGAATTGTTAGGTCTCATGCACACAGGGCATTTGAATATCTTTTATTACTGATAGGAAAAAGCAGCTTAAAAAACATGCCTAGAGCCTTATATCGTATATGCGTTTAGGCGCATCAAGTGTTTGAACGGTTATGGATTGCATTGCCCTAAAATATTAATTTGTTCTTGCCATTGGAATGATTGGAATGAATGATTGTATAAGCACTAAACGTGTCCCAAAATCTTCTCTCCTGAACGTACTGGTAATGTTTTTTTTCCGCCTCTAAAGGCTCCTCTTCTAATACACTGTAAATGCTCAGGTATGCATGTACACATAGGGGTTGATTTACTAAAGGCAAATAGACTGCACAGTTGCTCCAGAGCTTACTAAATAAGGGAAAGCTTAATTTTGTAAAGAGTACCCAATCACATGCAAGGAAGATGAAAAAAACAGCATTTTTGCTTGCACATGATTGGATGATTGAAGTCAGCACAGTCTACTTGCCTTTAGCAAATCAACCCCATAGGCTAAAATAGTGGTGTGTTTACAGGCTAAAAATAAAAAAAGTCAAAGGCCTGTGTAGCGGGTGCCCCCCCCCGCCGGCTGCCAGCAGAACACACACATTGCCTGGCTCGAAGGGACACAGGAGCCTGTCAGCAGCTGCGGGAGAATTCCCCCCTCCATCTTCACACTGACACTGTAGAATGTGCGAGGAGGCAGGAAGAGGAGAGTCTATCACTGAGCAGAGCTGCTGCAGCACAGGATCCTGGGACATGTAGTCCCCAGCAACAGCGGCCCCATTGTGATTCCTGAGGTGCAGAATTGAATTAGACACACCAGCATGCCCTGGAGAAAGAAGGGAAGGACACCAAGATGCTGCCTGGGAGCTGGTCAGAGACCACGAGGCAAGGGAGAAGACCAGACCCAGGGGAGAGGTGCTGCCTTCTCGGGGTCGGTGTGCCTTTGCTCTCACAGACCTTGAAAAAGGAGCGCGGCTATTTCCTACACCAATAGCACGCAAGCTCGGAAACGCATCGCACAGCTGTGACGTCACAGCCCGGCGTCATGCTGCGTTTGCTTCCCAAGTCTCATTTTGGCTCTGATCATACGGCCGTGTTCTTTACCATACTGCGGATGCTGGACAAGCATCGTGGAGCCACGGCGCAGCTAGCTACAAGCTCTAGTGTCTGATTCCCACACCAACCACCACCAGAACCCACATCTTGCTAGATGGTCTTTTCACTGACCCCACCTGACCTCCATGTGCCAGACCTTAAAAAGCTGAAGGAGAACTTGCTGCGCTCAGCCATCCCACCCTATCCTTCCTGGATTTGTAGTGGTGCCAGCTAAATGAACCTGCTGTGACCTGCAGTCCCATCTCTTCAGCCCTGAAACAGGATCTGAACTCAACTCTACTATTCCCCATGTGAGTTGTTCTAATAAATGTTTTTATGATACATACTCAGAGACGCCCCTTTCCTTGTTTTTTTCCTAGCTTACTGGAACCCGCTTCTGGTCTTCTTGGTGGCAGCCATAACAGACCCATTGATATATATACGTTGATGTGTATATATATATTTATATATATATATATATATATATATTTATATGTAGCGGGTATTTGAATTTAAGGGAAGCATCTAAGTGGTAGTGTAACCCAGATGCACTAATTGCTAGGGAATCCGAGACCCTTTTATGGTTCTTGGAGAACTCTGGTGGTGTGAGGTTCCCTGCGGCCTGCAGGTGGCATTGTCGCCCTGGCCGGAGTTGAACCCACACCGCAAGTCTGTGCCTTTTTGTCCTCCCTGGTGCTGGTACGGCGGGGCGGGGAACCCGCTGTGACGCAAAGGGAGAGGGGATAAAAGGCGGCAGACGCCCTTACCACGGGGTTCAGAGTTCGGAGTCGGAGGACACGGCCGCAATCAGGCACCCTCAGCCTGGATGCTGGCGTTCCGGTGTTCCCGGGCCCAGGTGCCCTTGACCTGGCCGGAGCGGGAGATGGAGTCCATCTCAGGCACCTTTAGCCTGGGGTACTATGGCGGATACCTGGGGCTCAGTACCTTCGACTGAGTTCCGCGAGGGTGGAGGAATCCGAGGGGGCCCTAACTCCTTGGGTGCCCGTGTCTGAGGTCGAGGAGACTGGTGAGCGGAACTTCTCTAGAGAGTCCGGCGCAGCATTGCTGGTGACAGAGAGGCCTCCGGTGACTTCCTTGGACGGATATCCTTCCCCTGACAGGGGCTGTGCTAGCGAAGGTAATTCATGTTCTACCTCATATAGTCAGTGGCAGTGACTATTCGCCATCGGTGACACCACAGTGGTTAGCGATACTTTAAAGGATTGTGCCTCGACCTCCTCCCATTAATACTGAACTGTTGCAGAGGTCCCAACTTGACTGTGCTGTATGTTTATTCGCTGAGAAGAATAAAACTGTGTTGAACCTATTCAGTGTGTGGAACTCTGGTTACTAGGAGCAAAGAGGGAGTCAAGGACAGAGGAAAAGATTTGACTCTAGAACACCTACACAAAGCCCGATCTTTCTGGCCTTCACCTCTTCACTATGGAGGACATGGGCCGTGGTGTATCTCATCCCTCCCCCCGGTACTAACACCGCTAGACAAAGATAGACAAGCCGAGAATGAGAAGGGGTGAGAGGGGTGAGGTCGCTACATATATATCCCTGCTCTTTGGACTATCGGGAACTACAGACTATTATATTGAGGTATCTTTGCATTGCGCCTTCTTACTTGTTAAATCCCACAGATCTATGGCCGGTTAGGGAAATCCTGCCTGAGAGGGGGAACCCAGGTGCATCTCCAGGCGCACCTGTACAGACGGCGTGAAGCATTCCAGTTGTGAGGTAGACAGTCGGTCTACTTGAAGAGCTTGTTTGCCAGGACATCTCCTTTGGGCCTTGGTCGCAGGATTGGTGAGCAAGCACTTGTCGATCTTACAGAGACACTGCATGCAGACATTGCCTATTTTTGCCTACACTAGTAGCACACAATGCTGCACCCATCCTCTGGCAGGCAGTAAAAGTGTTCTTTCTGTTTCAGGAGTTCCACAGTACACTGTACATCACTCCTGCCAAACAGGACACCTAAGTGCACCAACTAAAGTAGCTAGCTGAAGATCAAAGTCTTTCTTGTCTTTCTTCCATTTACCCTCAAGGGACTGAAGTCACTGGTGCCATACAGGCACACACATACACCCAGGGCTCAGGATATGTAGTGAATGAGTGGTGTAATCTGACTTGGGAGTTACACTATTGAACACTGAACTACTGTGTTTCCCCGAAAATAAGACCTACCCCGAAAATAAGACCTAGCGCTATTTTCCAGGAAGGCTGCAATATAAGCCCTACCCCGAAAATAAGCCCTAGTTTAAAATGCTTGTAAAATCCTATAATCCACTCTATTACAGTAGTATATAATGTACAATGTGTGTGTTTCTGTAATATAATTGCAGGGAAGAGAGTAGACTTGTGCACAACGGAAAAATTTGTTCCGTTTCGGTTCGTTTCTTTCCGGTCCTGTTGATTCGTAATCATTCGTAATTTTGCTAGACGGGATTTTTCGTGTTCGGACTCATTCGTATTTTTGCAAGCGACATTTTTCGTTGAATTTTTTGTTGCTTTATAATTCGTACTTTCGGTAGAGTACGTTGTTTTTCGTTGATTCTGGACACAACTCCTACTTTCGTAACTTTTTTTGGGTTCGTTGATTCGTAATTTTCCGTGTCTCTCTCACAACGACACTGCCTATTATGCCTAATGTGCTTCGAATGGATTTGTACTTTTCTAAATACATAGCGGTTATTTGTAACGATTCGAAATCTCGTATTTTACTTTCGTTTTTTACATGCGGCTATAGGCTCCGCCCCTGTACACCATTTTGAGAGGGTTCAGCACGGTGAGGGAGAAGCAGAGAGCAGAGCAGAGTGAGTGTTATTGTGCTTCGAATGGATTCGAAATCTCGTATTTTACTTTTGTTTTTTCATGCGGCTATAGCCTCCGCCCCCTGTACACCATTTTGAGAGGGAGTTCAGCATGGTGAGGGAGAAGCAGAGAGCAGAGTGAGTGTTATTGTGCTTCGAATGGATTCGTACATTCGTAACTTTTTTCATAACGAATTATGCCGAAGACCTTCGGGCATTCGCTATTTTGCGGTATAATTTATTTCGGATTCGGTTTTATTCGTAATTGCTCTGTTCGGAAATTCGAATGCTTCCGAATGTCCGAAAGTTGCTAAATTCGGACGAATTTCGATTCGTTACGAAACGGATTGCACAAGCCTAGAAGAGAGCTCCGGGGGGTCACAGAAGCGCAGAGCGGCGCTTTAACTAAGGTATTTGGCACAATTATATTACAGAAACACACACATTGTACATTATATACTACTGCAATAAAGTGGATTATAGGATTTTACAAGCATTTTAACTCAGTTCACACTGGGGATTCCTGTCACACAAGGGATAGAGAGGGGGAGAGAGGACAGCACATTACATGGTAAGACCTACCCCAAAAATAAGCCCTACTGTGTCTTTTGTTGCCAAAATGAATATAAGACCCAAGCTTATTTTCGGGTAAACACGGTAGGTACAGGTTCTTTGAGCCTGTGGTGTCAGGGGACAGAACGGAGAGGTCTGACATGGGAGTGGGTCATTCCTCTGCCCTCCTGCCTGGACCCATAGAGTTTAATTCAATGTTGGTGGTCAGTCTATTAAAGTGTTTGCTATTTTGTGAACTGTCAATGTTAGAGTGGTCACCTCTGCTTTCAGGGTTATTCACCTTGAGTAGTTCCCTGAAAGCAGCCAGATGACATTGTTGAGTTCTATTGCTCTCAACCTTCAGTCGTTATCGCACAGTAGATTTACTTGAGATATATTTGTCTATTATTCAGTTGTACTGTTACTGTTTGTTCTATTCCTAAGAATTTTCACAGTAAGGCCCGGTTCACACAGGGTCGGCACGACTTCGGGGGGCGACCTTGGCGGCGCGATCTGAAGACGGCTTGAGACGCCCGCCGAGGCGATTTGCATAATGACTTCTGTATAGAAGTCAATGCAAGTCGCCCTGCGTCGCCCCCAAAAGTAGTACAGGAACCTTTTTCTAAGTCGAAGCGACTCAGGTTGCTCCTATTAGAACGGTTCCATAGCACAGACCGGGACGCGACTCCTCAGGCGACCGAGTCGCCTGAGGAGTCGCCCCTATGTGAACCGGGCCTAAAGATCATTTCTGTGTTTACTACAATTTGTGTCCTTTTACTGTTAAGTTTGCAATAACATTATCGCCAGGTGTGCCAGAGGGGCTGAAACTGTTCTTGGGGTAGACAGGCAGAATACAGAACCAAATATACTCAAGCAGCTCCTTCGGGGGTAGTGCTACACCTCTAAAAGGGGAATTTTTTTAATTGATAGTAAAGCCCGCTTGGAGATTTTAGCCTACAGGTAAGCCTATAATATGGCTTATCTGTAGGTAAAATGAATATCTCCTAAATGTGTACCGTTTAGGAGATATTCACCCTTGATGCAGCCGCTGAGGTTACTGCATGCTTCAGTGCTTCCTGATGGAACCGAGGGCTTCCGTGCGCATGCATGGGAGTGACAGCATTGCGGCTCTGGTCACTTACAGCGCCGGTGCCCGTGAACCTGGAAGAAAGATCGGGGGGAAGATATCAGCCCTCTCAGCAGTGACAGTGCAACACTGAAAGGGCTTCATTCTAAGGTAAGTACATTATTTCATAACGTGCTAGTATGCGATGCATACTAGCACATTATGCCGTTGTCTTTCAGGTTTTTTTTTTTATTCTGCAGTGGTATACCACCGCTTTAAGGTTTGTGTTCTTGAGGTCTTAAGCCGTGTACACACGATCGGTTTTACCGATGAAAACAGTCCGATGGACTGTTTTCATCGGACGAACCGATCGTGTATGGGCCCCATCGGTCTTTTTTCCATCGGTGTGAAATAATAGAACATGTTTCAAATTTATCCGATGGGAAAAAAAACTATAACAAAATCCGATCGTCTGTGTGGAAATCCATCGGATAAAAAACCCACGCATGCTCAGAATCAAGTCGACGCATGCTCAGAAGCATTGATCTTAATTTTTCTCGGCTCATCGGAGTGTTTTACGTCACAGCGTTTGAAAAGGTCGGTTTTTTGACTGATGGTGTGTGGGCAAGACTGATGGAAGTCAGCTTCATCGGATTTCCGATGGAAAAAACCATCGGATTAGAATCCATAGGATATCCGATCGTGTGTACAGGGCTTTAGAGTTCTTCTCTTGGTGAGTGACAATACTCTTCCGTGTCTTATTGTTTCTGAGTGCACTGTTTTGGAAATTGTGTACCAAAAAATTCTTAGCCCATAGATGCAGAAGAAGCTTGTCTTAGACAGACAGCATAGCAGTCATTATACACGGTGCAGATCCATCAGACAATACATTCTTCCTCCATCCACTTCCCTTGATTAGCAGTTGTTCTTGGCTGCTGTAAAGGGATTTGCAACATTGTAAAGTGATTTTTTTTTTTTTTGCAGCCAGAATTGGAGCTCTGCTGTTGCTTGGAGGTCCTCTAATTCACATGCCATGTCCTAATGTGTCTAATCCGAGGTGTCCACCTACCTCAGGCTCATTTCCTTACCTTTTATTCCTTTCACACTTAATTCTTCCTTCTTAATTCCCCCCATTTTTGTCTGCCACAGCTGCAGGCCCTGCGTTTAAATGGAGCATGGAATGATGAAGAAGGCTGAATGAGGTGACAAGACATTTAAAATCTCATTTGCTACGGATTTCAGAGTGGAATATTAATGCTGATTATGGAAAGACGAAAGCATTTATAGTCAGAGTCTCAGCATTAGGGCTGCATAAAGGTTAAACACACAGCACTGCACCTCCATTTAGTACTAAATCATACTCTTGGTTTCAGGTTTAAAAAATGTAGCCACCTGGAATAGTCACATGGTCCTGAAAAAAATATCTTTTAACCCTTTCCATACAGGGCTTTTTATACCACTTCCATACCGTGCCTATTCTGGCACTTCTCTCCTACATGTACAAATCATCATTCTTTTGCTAGAAAATTACTCAGAACCCCCAAACATTATATATGTTTTTTTTAGCAGACACCCTAGGGAATAAAATGACGGTCGTTGCAACTTTTTATCTTGCACGGTATTTGCGCAATAATTTTTCAAACGACTTTTTTTGGGGAAAAAAATGGTTTCATGAATTAAAAAATAACAAAACAGTAAGGTTAGCCCAATTTTTTTGTAAAATATGAAAGCTTATGTTGCGCCGAGTAAAAATATACCTAACATGTCACGCTTAGAGTTGAGCGGACACCTGGATGTTCGGGTTCGACGGGTTCGGCTGAACTTCGGAAAAAAGTTCGGGTTCGGGACCGAACTTTAACCCGAACCCGAACCCGAACCCCATTGAAGTCAATGGGGACCTGGACTTCTAAGGACTAAAAAGGCTCTAAAAAAGTAATGGAAAGGGCTAGAGGGCTGCAAATGGCAGCAAAATGTTGTTAAGAGCATGGCAAGTGCTCTGCAAACAAATGTGGATAGGGAAATAACTTAAAATAACATAAAAAAAATTAAAAAATATGCTGGAGGCCCCCTTTTCAGCAGAAGAGGTACGGGAAGACATTCACCTCCACATATGTATAACACACTGCAAAATATTTTTTGTGGCCCTAAATGGCGTTTTTTGGAAGACTACAACACGCCCACAGTACGTAACCGCTGAATCGCACAGCTACAGAACTGCAGAAAATGCTATTCAAAAAAAATTTTGTTTTTTTAGTATAGCACAGTAGAAGACGAATATATAGAAATGGTTTATTTCACATGCCTCCACATATGTATAACACACTGCAAAATATTTTTTGTGGCCCTAAATGGGTCTTTTTGCAAGCGTACATTAAAGTGCAAATTTTTTATTTATTTTTTGCCCTAAACGGGTCTTTTTTTGCACGAGCAAAATAAAATGGAAAATTTTAATTTTTTTTGCCCTTAATGGGTCTTTTGGAAAAGAGCACAATAAAGTGTTTGTTTTTTTTTTTTTGTCCTAAATGGATCTTTTTCCAAGAGCAGAATACACCCACAGTATGGAAACGGTGTATCTCTCAACGTAATATATGCAGTGCTGGTGCACTGAGCTTGCAGATAAAAGGTAGATTTTCTCTGACACTGGGCTCATAGCAGTGTAAAAAGACTGCACTGCAACACAAACAGGTAAACCTATGCAGATCGCTGAGTTATATCTCTGAATCTGGACTCCTATTCCTATATAATAAATCTCTCTCCCTAAAAGCAAAAAACAGGAACCTGGCCCTACACTACACTGTCTCTCTATCTTTTCCCTCAGATTCCAGAATCAGGACTAACTCATGTATTTTTCTATCTCTCCCTAAAAGCAGCAGCAGCAGACAAGATCCTCTCCCTATCTATTCCGAAGCAGAGTGACGTGTGTGCTGTGTGCCTCTAGCTTATATAGAAGCTGGGTCACATGTTGCACTGACCAATCACAGCCATGCTATTAGTAGGCATGGCTATGATGGCTTCTAAGGGCACACCAGCTAATCAAAAGGTGATTGGCTGGCCCCTGAAGCATTTCTAACTGCGTAATTAGATTGCCGAACCCGAACCCGAACCCGGACTTTTGCGCAAAGTCCGGGTTTGGGTTTGGGTTCGGGAAAAAGCTAAAGTTCGGTACGGACCCGAACTTTACAGTTCGGGTTCGCTCAACACTAGTCACGCTTGAAAATTGCGCACACTCATGGAATGGTGCCAAACTTCGGTACTTAAAAATCTCCATATGCGACGCTTTGAATTTTTTTACAGGTTACCAGTTAGAGTTACAGAGGAGGTCTAGTGCTAGAATTGTTGCACGCTCTCTAACGCACGCGGCGATAACTCACATATGTGGTTTGAACGGCGTTTACATATGCGGGCGGGACTTACGTGTGCGTTCACTTCTAAGCGCAAGCTATTGGGGACAGGGGCGTTTTAAAAAAATTTTTTATTATTTTTATTTTTTATTTTACTTTTTATTTTATTTTTTACTTTTTTTTTTTTTACACTTTTTTTTTGATCACTTTTATTCCTATTACAAGGAATGTAAACATCCCTTGTAATAGGAATGTGTGTGACAGGTCCTCTTTATGGAGAGATGTGGGGTCAATAAGACCCCACATCTCTCCTACAGGCTGGAAAGCATGAGATCGTGAAAAAAAAATTCACTGATCTCATACTTACAGCCGCAATGGCGGCTTTGTTTACATCTGAGGACCCGGGCGTGACGTCATCACATCGCGCTCGGGCCTCCGACGGTCATAGAGATGACTGGTGACCATCTGGTCACCAGTCATCTCTATGCTCGTCATGTGACCCACCACCGGCGCCGGACGATTCTCTCCGGGTCCCCGATGGCACGGGAGAGCCCGGAGAAGCACCGGATGGCGGCGGGAGGGGGGGTGTCCCCTCCCGCCGCCTATAAGAACGATCAAGTGGTGGAACCGCCGCTATGATCGTTCTTATGGTGCGCAGAATCGCCGGCTGAAGACCAGGATATCTGAATGATGCCTCTAGCTGCAGGCATCATTCAGATATCCCCCCTCAAACCCAGGACGTCATATGATGCCCACCTGGAGGGAGAGAGGGTTCCTGCCGGCGTCAAGTTCCCCATCAGGTTCGCTCAGGCTCAACCAATGACGGACAGCGCTGGACATCGGATCGCCGCGGGACACTGGATTTCATCGCTGGAATGTTTTGTTTTTTTTGTTTTTTTTTTAATAAAGGACTTTTTCAAGGTGTTTGTGTGTTTTTATTTACATTTTTTACATTTACATTTTTTGACACTTTCTTCGTGAAGTGAGAGAAGTTCCCCATCAGGTCCGCCCCCTCGGTATGTCCGACCGCGCCTACGTCATTGGCCTGAGCGGGGTACTTCCTTCACTGTGTAATTTAAATTTACACAGTGAAGGAAGTTTCCCGCTCAGGCCAATGACGTAGGCAGGGTCTGACATACCGAGGGGGCGGACCTGATGGGGAACTTCGTTCGCTGTGTAATACATGTATAGACCCGCCCCTTCTCATGTTCCGCATCAGGTCCTCAGCCTTACACCTAGTCATCATTGGCTGAGCGGACCTGATGGGGAACTTTAGAAGGGGCGGGTCTATACATTTAAAACACTGCGGAGGAAGTTCCCCATCAGGTCCGCTCAGGCTCAACCAATGACGGACAGTGCTGGACATCGGATCGCCGCGGGACACTGGATTTCATCGCTGGTATGTTTTTTTTTATTTTTATAAAGGACTTTTTCAAGGTGTTTGTGTGTTTTTATTTACATTTTTTGACACTTTCTTCGTGAAATGGTAGGGGTACAATGTACCCCTTACCAATTCACATGGGGGGGGCCGGGATCTGGGGGTCCCCTTTGTTAAAGGGGTCTTCCAGATTCCAATAAGCCCCCGCCCGCAGACCCCCACAACCACCGGGCAAGGGTTGTGGGGATGAGGCCCTTGTCCCCATCAACATGGGGACATCCTCCCCATGTTGAGGGCATGTGGCCTGGTACGGTTCAGGAGGGAGGGGGGGGCCGCTCTCTCGTCTCCCCCTCTTCCCCTGCGGCCGGCCATGTTGCGTGCTCGGATAAGGGTCTGGTATGGATTTTTGGGGGGACTCCACGCCATTTTTTTTTACATTTGGGGTGGAGTTCCCCTTAAAATCCATGCCAGATCTGAAGGGCCTGGTATGGATATTTAGGGGGAACCGCACGCCATTTTTTTTTTAATTTGCGGCGGGGTTCCCCTTAATATCCATTCCAGACCTGAAGGGCCTGGTAATTGAATTTGGGGGAACCCCCACGCTTTTTTTTTATTTTTTTATCAATGACTTTTCTATGTATTGATAAAAGCCGACAATTCATTAAAGTGGTTGTAAACCCTTTATCTTTTTTTTTTTTTTTTTTACTAACCTGCAAGACAAAGCTATAATGAGCTAGTATGACTAGCATACTAGCTCATTATGTACCACTTACCTTCGATCGGGGCCCCCGAAGTCGTCCGTGTCCCTCCTCTAGCCGCATTCATCGCTGCGGCGATAGCTGGAATGTTACTTCCGGGTATCGCCGCTGCAGCCAATCACAGCGCCGCTCCGGCGCTGTGATTGGCCGGAGCGGCGAAGACGTGACTCCGAGCATGCGCGCGTGAGCTGTCGAATTCGGCTACGTCGTCGAATGTTGCGACCTAGCCGAATTTGTGAATGGGGTGACGTCAGCGTCGCCGCATTTACATACAAATATCTCCTTAACCGTGTAGGTTAAGGAGATATTTCATGCACCTACAGGTAAGCCTTAATCTAGGCTTACCTGTAGGTCTTTGTTTAAAAAGTGGGTTTACAACCACTTTAATGGCGAGTGTTTTAAATGACTTTTTTTCCTTCAAAAATTACACTTTGTGCAGGGACAGTTCTAAGCACGGGAAACATGCGCGACTTTACATGCATACTATAGACACCCCCCAGGTACGAAATTTAAAGGAATATTTCACTTTTATTGTTTCACTTTAAGCATTATTAAAATCACTGCTCCTAAAAAAACGGCCGTTTTTAAAACTTTTTTTTGCATTGATACATGTCCCCTGGGGCAGGACCCAGGTCCCCAAACACTTTTTAGGAAAATAACTTGCATATAAGCCTCTATAATTAGCACTTTAGATTTCTCCCATAGACTTTTCGAATTTGCCGCGAACACCCCAAATTGTTCGTTGTTCGGCGAACGGGCGAACAGGCAATGTTCGAGTCGAACATGAGTTCGACTCGAACTCGAAGCTCATCACTACTTGTAATCTGCCAAAAAGAAGCTCATGTACTTTTTTGAGGGACATGCATTGGCTTCAGGCGACAGAATGCTCAGATGTGAACAGGGGCCATTGAAATGAATGGAATTTAGTTTTTGAGCATTTTAAAGCTTCAAGCAGAAAATTCCTCAGGTGTGAACAGGGCCTTTCAATGACACAAAACTTACAGTAGCTTGCATTCACTCAGCACCTAAAAACATATCTGATGCTAGGCCTGCCTATACTTCCCCCAACACTCAACACTTTAAAAACTGTACCACTAAGCCTGACACTAACCTAACCTAAAGTGACACTAAACAATATTCTTATTGTCCAAAAATAATCCATATACTGTACATTGACTACTTTATGGCCCTGTAATCTATTTTTTATTAAATCATCTCATACTATGTTTTTCTGTCCCCTTGTCCTCCAAGAGCTCCCAGACCTTTCTTTTTTCCCTGACTTCCATTTGTTTGGAAAGAGCAGTGCGCGTTGGATATGGTTATGCCCAATACAAATCCCATAATTCATAATTCATAGTCCCTAGTCCATCTTGAGAGCGATAAAGAGAGGGTGGCTACATGCCTACATACAGTGGAACCATGGAGAACAAATGCAGTCACCCTCTAACAGGAAGTCAGATTGCTTACTCATCCTAGGTCGGGAGCCTCTGCGCCTATAGAACACATGTACTGAGATCCAAGCACCAATGGAAACCGATGATTATGCGGATGACCTATTGTTCTTCATAACCTCCCCAGCACTATCCCTCCCCTCACTACTATTAGAGATAAGTAAGTATGGGAGACTGTCCAATTTTAAGGTAAACTACAAAAAATCTGAAGCAATGGGTGTTGAGATGGATACAGCACTGCAACACCAGTTAGCCACCTTCTTTGCATTCAGATGGACAGATTTCCATATAGGATACTTGGGGATTAAAATACCAAGTAGACTGAGTAGAATATTTGAACTCAATTTTGCCTCTCTGGCACGGCAGATCAAAATAGACCTACAGAAATGGGATAAGGAAGTCTTTACGTGGTTTGGCAGAATTAACATTATAAAAATGAATGTAATGCCAAGACTGCTATATCTGCTACAGACCCTACCCATTTAGATCCCTCTGGGGTTTCTGAGAGACCTGAGATCAAGGTTTGCTGAGTTTATTTGGGCTGGAAAACCAGCTAGAGTTCGCAGAGACATCTTGACACTACCTAAAGAAAAATGAGGGGTGGGATTCCCGGACCCAGTTGGTTATCATGAGGCACTACACCTGACAAGGGTATTGGACTGGTGTATATCCGAATAAAAATAAGCCATGGATACAGATGGAACAGGCGATGTCCGAGATACCCCTTGAGGGAGTAGCATGGCTTAAGGACTCGGATATACCACAGATAATGAAGCGACATCCTATGGTGGGCGCCACCCTAAGATCTGTTAAAAGAACATTTAAAAAAAAACAAAATGTCAACTCACCTGAGTCCATTGACTCCAATCCTGGGTAACCCGGCCTTTAAGCCAGGCTTAAAAGACCAAGGTTTTATGAACCTAAAACTAAAGGGCAAAAATAGACTGGTACACTCCATGAGGGACAACAGAGTGATGTCCAGGGAGGAAATTGAGTGCGAACTCTCAGAGGAACTGGATTTATTTAGGAGAATGCAGCTTAGTTCTTTTCTTCGATCAATATATACGCGAATGATAGAAATATCTACACCATCGAAGTTCGAGAAGCTATGCTTAACATCCCTGGCGGTATTCCCGAGTGTGGCTCGGGGTGAATTTTTAGTACCAAAAGCGGTAACCTCGAGCCACACTCGGGGTTGCCTCGAAGGATCCATGGAGAGGTTACTTACCTTGTTCCTAGGTCCTGCAATGTCTCCCCGCTGTGATCTGCGAGCCGCCGTGTCTCGCTCGATTCACAGTGCAAAGCTCCTTTCATTGTGAGTGTTGCGACGCACGGGGACGGAGTTCGTCGCCAAATTTAAAAAGTTAAAAACACAGTATACATACAGTACACTGTAATCTTACAGATTACAGTACTGTATCAAATAATTACACATCCCCTTTGTTCCTAGTGGTTTGTCCAGTGTCTTGCATGAAGTTTTATATTATAAATACTGTTCTTTCTGCCTGGAAACTGAAGATTGTCCCTTTACATCAAAAGTGGTTTTAGACCAGCTAGAAAATAGCGATAATAAACTAGAATCACTTGCAGAATTGAGCGATAGCGATTTGTGGGGAAATTCGTCATCAAACACTGAAAAACACTTTTTTTATTATTATTATATTATTATTTGTTATAATTATTTTATAGTTATTTATTATATTAAAAATTATTATTTCGTGTTTCAAACTTTATCATACCCGTGATGTCTACTAGACTCCTGTTTGGACAGATTTAAGTGAGTTATTCCTAAGAATTACAGGCCTACAATATAAAACGCCAACTTTCCATGCAAAATAATGGAACCGCTTTCAGCACCTAAAATCTGAAATAATCATACCGCCAGGGAGGTTAAAGGGGGAGTCAGTGAGACATTCACTATCAATATTATATGCCATGTTGACTGAATTAAAAGGCCCACAAGAATTGGGATTCATAAAAGCCTTAGAAAGAGATCTGGGAGTCACATTCTCGGAGATCCAGAGAAATAAGATATTCAGATTCACACATAAGGCCTCATTGGCAACTATGTACCAAGAAGGGGGGTACAAGATCCTGAGTAGGTGGTATAGAACCCCAGCAGTATTGTACCGAATATATCCACAGGTGTCGAACCTCTGTTGGCGATGTCAGGGAGCTGTGAGCACTTTGTTGCACATTTTTTGGGAATGTCCAGGAATAAAAGATTTCTGGAAAATGGTATCCGAAACGGTCAAAGAAATTACGGATGTGTCTCCTGGAGAGAGCCTGGCTACTTTCCTATTGTTCGATATCCCTCTCTCGACAGAGAAATACAAAAAATCATTGGTAAGACACCTGCTTACAACAGCGAAAGCATGTATTCCAGCCCTCTGGAAAAATAGTGGCTCTCCAACGAGAGCACAATGGATGGCTAAAATAACAGAAGTTCAACAAATGGAAAACCTTACAATGGGTATAAGGGAGCAGGAGGATAAATATCGGCAAATCTGGGCTCCCTATGTTACATACAGAGAGCGGACAGGGTAGGAGGGGAGGGAGTGGACAGGGGGGAGACCCCCTTTTTCTTCTTTTTTTTCTCTCTCTTTCTTACGGTATCTTTCTTCCGTTCTTCCTTTTCCTTTCTATACCGCTCAAAGCTGGAATCTTTAGGGCACTTCTTTCTCGGAAGGGGGATAATTAGGGCGGGGGCCCTGGTTAAATGAAAATATAACAAAGATATGGTATTAGAGGTGACCATTATGCAACAATGACCAATACGATAAATGAGGAGACAGAGGAAAGAGAACTCATAATTTTCTGCTTTATTGATGTCTCATTTATTTGTTTTTTGTATAGATGTAATATCTGAAGTGCTGTATTATTGTCTTCGTGAAAGAAAAATCAAAATAAAGAATAAAAAAAAAAAAAAAAAAAGGAAACCGATGAACTGTAACTTACACTCAGGAGCTGAGAGACAGCATTCAGCATCAACACAAGACAGGGTTTTGGTGAGACAATTCTCGGAGTCCATTAAGTAATTTAAAACCAGATAAGGAAAATAATATAAATCTCTTTTTATCCTTTCAAAAAAAAAGAAGACTGACATTTCTCTATTCACTTAAGAATACATGTTAAAGTTTAGCAAAAATGCTGTTGTTGGAGCTGCTTTGTAAGCATGCCAGCTACAAAGATATTGTCGCCCGCCCTGAATGCCTTTCCAAAAATAATGGCAAATCCAAAATAAAATAAAAAAGGACAGGAACTGTACATTACTAAGATACATTTCTTCTTCTTGGCTGAAATATGATTTATTTTCCCCATTTGGTGCATTAAAAGAATGAAGCCGTGCCATCCAGCTCTTTGTCTCAATTGGTCGAAAAATGTCAGCATGAAAAAAACTTGGTGTGAGCAGCTCATCACCGGCAGAGTTAATATTAATCACTGCACATCTATATATAGCTGTGGAATTTACACAGCATCCTCTCTATACACCACCTTCGCAAGGAGCAAGCCTTGTCTGTGCAATCAACTCAGCTGTAGGCAGATTGGAATTGTCCTCGGCAGAGCGGCGGAATTGTTCCAATCACCAATCACAGTGTAATTCGCTTGTTCAGTACAAGCTCTGTACAATATGCTGATTAGTTCTCAGCCCTGTAAACCAGCTGGGAGGTCGCTTTACCCGACTCTGGGTCATTCTTACAGCTCGATATGCATGGACTGTTTATTGACTAGGACTGTCAATCATGCACACGATACGTACGACACATAGCTTAATATACAGAAATTTTTCAGTATGCAAGGTTACAGCTATGGCAGCTAATTTTAGAAATGCAAACAGGAATACAACTACGTAGAAAAAGAGCATTCAGTAGAAATATACACTAATAAATGACTTAAGATTGTGCCAAAAAATAAATTTCAAACCTTCAATCACGCAACCACCACACCTGGCAAACCAACCACGCAGGGACAGAGACAGTTGCGGCAGAAGATAACAGCCACAATGGGACTAAACTGGATGGTGAAGAATAACCCACAGGTCACCGCCAATGGCCCTCAATCTGTGTGGGGTCAACTGTAGAGGAGATATAATGTCTCAAAGCAACACAGTCATGCAATATAAATGGCAATAAATAAATATTAAATAAATTCAGAACCTATAACCTTATAAGGTTCAATTAACACTATAATTACAGTAAATATTAGTAAATAGTAATAGTAATACAGTAAATATTAAATAAATGCAGACCCTAGAACCTAAATTATAAGGTTTGCTATAATTACAGTAAATTTGCAGATTTGGAATTGCAAGAATTGATGCATATCTGACTGTTATTCCAAATCAGTAAGGCACACAGTGCTCAATAAAAGTGGCATTCATTCTTAATTGCATCCCAAATGCGGTTCGATTTTGCCTCAATTTCTGCAGAGCAAAACATGCAAAAATTGCATCAAAATGTAGGTAACAATAAAAACGAGGCCCAAATTGAATGGTGCCTCTCCAAAAACACACTACAAAAACATGCAAAAAAGCGTGAAAAACATGGCGCGGCAGCATTACTCTGTGAACAGGTTCTTAGTTTTGTCCTTCACTTGTTCTTTAAGAATTTTACAAATATTGAAAAAATAAATACATGCGTACTGTAGATAAATAAATATAGACCTGTAGAATGGAACCCAGAAGGTGTGAAATTAATGTGTGAAAAACTGGATTACGGCTCAAGATCTTTATAAACAGTTTCTTCTGCTGAAAATATAAAGTAGTTTCCAATAACGAGTATGTCCAGGCATTACCCAAAATTTCCCCATGCTTCCCTCTCCCCCACTAGAGCATATTTTACTAATTGTATTATTCCAGTAGCAAGAAACCATTTTATTGCTCCCTGTGGATTCAACACTAGTAAAAAGCTGAGCACACATGGGTTCTGTTAGAGCAAGGTTCAGTGAACATGTATGACATACGAGTGCCAAATCCAAACCCCACTAAAGTCAATGGGAGCTGAATGTTAAAAACAGTTCTGGACATTTTGTAGGCTGATATTGCCTTTCAAACAAATGGCACGGGGAGCTGGATACTACAATGGGTAACATACCAAAGTGAAAAAATAATTTAAATGTAAAATGTAATTTGACTAAGGCCTCGTACACACGGCCGATTTTCTCGGCAAGAACCAGCAAGAAACTTGCTGGCAGAGAGGTCTTGCCGAGTAAATCGGTCGTGTGTACGCGGCTATCGGGTTTCTCGTCGAGAAAACCGACAAGAAACCTCGACGAGAAAATAGAGAACCTGCTCTCTATTTTCTCGTCGAGATTCTCGTCGGCATGTTTCTCGACGAGAAAAGTGAGTGTGTGTACACTTACCTGTCCTCCCGGAAGCCCACGCATGTTCGAAATGAATTCAACGCATGCGCGGTAGCTTCCTAGGCATACGTAGGGTATACCAAGATGGCGGCGACGGCATCGAATGTGACGAGCGCATGCTCGTCGTAGTCGATGACGTCACCGCGTACGCTCCATTCAAAGAACCGCGGGTTCTTTGAAACGAGCGTGTGTACACTCGGCCGGGACAAGTTTTTTGTCCAAGAATCTCGTCGAAAAAAACGACATGTTTTTTTCAACGAGAATCTCGGCCGTGTGTACGAGGCCTTAGAGTAGTGAGTTTAGTAATGCTTGAAGCAGATCTTTACCCTCCCAACCCACTACCCCAATTTAGTTTTTGTTTTTTACCCCTGCCTACCTGGGTCCTGCACAGTTAAAATACTCACATGCCCAGCAGATCCAGCATTGTCCTGCTGAGATCTTCTCCTCTTCTGCCCCCCACTCAGTCCCACTTTACATTTTCTTGCATTATCTCATCAGGAAGCTACTCTTCTCGATTCAGCTGGCCGCTCTTCCAGTGATGCGCCACTAGGCCTGCCCCCTCCTTTCTCAATGAAGGACTATGCCTCCTGGATTATGTGATGTGCATATCCCAGGAGGCACAGCAGGCAAAATGCACGTAATTCGTCCTAGGCAAGTAACGTGCATGGGGGGGGGGGGGGGAAGTTTTTTCAATAAAAAAAAATGCTATTTGAACAGCAGAGGTAAAGATGGGTACAGAGGAGGGAGGTATAACTAAGTGTAAAGATCCACTTTAAAGTTAAACATTAAAAATAAAATAAAAACATTAAAGTGGACCCCACTCCCCCAAAAAACGTCATAGGGTTCCCTCCTATCTTATACCAAGCCCTTTAGGTATGAATTTTAGGGTGACTCCATGCAAAAAAAATGTTGTGGGGTCTCCCCAAATTCTATGCCAGACCCTAGGATTTTAAGGGAACCACAAACAGAAATCAAGGAAAAAGTGTAGTGTCCATTCGAATGGGGGAATACCTTGCCGGGGGAACCCCTTGCAAACCACCTTGATTGCCCCTTTAACAATTTTTTAATCCAGGTGCAGATTCACCCTTGTATATCTGTGTGTGTGTGTGTGTGTGTTTGCATGTGTCTGTGTGCCACAAAGAGGTCTTAACACGTGCATCAAAGAGAATAAGCTTCTTGGGACCTCTTTGTTTCACATTCTATGCTATTATCTGCCTTCATTGCACCAAGATCATCTCGGTTCTTTGGTTCGTGCTGGAGTCCAATTAACAAATACACCCCCCCCATGTAGTTATTTTCATGACTGTTCCCCTTACCACCCTGCAAAACTTCAGTACAAACTTTTCACCTATTTACCATAACTACCACTTCATTAGATATATGGGTTCAATACTGCCATTTTTAATCATAGATTGCAGGCTACCACTATGCATTTTCCTAAAAGTGCAGAGGCGTTCCACGTCTCCATTCAAACATGTCTGATGTTGCCATGGAAATGTGTGTATCTTTAAAAATCAACAAGAAAGGACTCCTGCGCAAGGAACAAAACCCCCTTTCTTCTGCACGGAAATGTGATATGGTGGTAATTATGAGTATAGAATCAGAAGTACTCATGGAAAAGTATTGTTCTCTGTTGGTTTATCTTTTATATTGTTTCTTTTTATTAAACTTTTTTTTTAATTGAGGAAACAATAAACTGTCTTTCAATAGTACAGGTACTTGGTGCGTGAGTAGCAATAGAACGTTTGATAATTAATTAACCGCTTGAGGACCGCCGCACGCCGATGTACGTCGGCAGAATGGCACGGCTGGGCACATGGGCATACAGGTACGTCCCCATTAAGAGCCCAGCCGTGGGTCACGAGTGCGCCGCCGGCGGTGCGCTCGTGACCCGGTCCTCTTCTCCGTGACCATCCCCGCGGTAACAGCGGACACGATCGCCGCTGGTGTCCCGCGATCGGGTCACAGAGAGGAAGAACGGGGAGAGGTAAGTGTAAACAAACCTCTCCCCATGCTTCCTAGTGAGACTGTCACTGATCGTCTGTTCCTTGTCATAGGGAACGACGATCAGTGACGTCACACGCTAAGCCACGCCCCCCACAGTAAGAAACACAAATCAGGGCACACTTAACCCCTACAGCGCCCCCTCCTGGTTAACCACTTCACTGCCAGTGTCATTTTTACAGTAACCAGTGCATTTTTATAGCACTGGTCGCTGTAAAAATGACAATGGTTCCAAAATAGTGTCAAAAGTGTCCAATGTGTCCGCCATAATGTCGCAGTCACGAAAAAAATCACTTATCGCCGCCATTACTAGTAAAAAAAAATGATAAAAATGCCATAAAACTACCCCCTATTTTGTAAACGCTATAACTTTTGTGCAAACCAATTAATAAACGCTTATTGCGATTTTTTTTCCAAATATATGTAGATGAAGAATACGTATCGGCCTAAACTGAGGAAAAAAATACTTTTTTTATATATTTTTGGGGGATATTTATTATTGTGTAGCGGGGTTCCTTTAAAGACTCTTGAACTACTGTTCCCAGAACCCCACTGGTTCCCAGGATGTTTTGCTTCTGCCCCAGAGACTCCTGGGTGCGGAGATATAAGGGAGGGGCGAGGCCTGGCTCGGCCTCTTTGGTCACGAGACTGATACACCTGTGCGGACCTGTGCTGGGTAGGGCCTGAAGCCTGGGGCCTTTCCGGAGCTGACCAAAGAGCCTTCCACCCCACTGCGAGCCTGGGTGGCATCCGACATCTCTACTTACAGCCTAGATTTGATCGGGGACCCGATCGCAGCGACCGCTGTGGGCGAGTGAAGACACAGCCGGTGGAAGTCCCGGACGGAGATCGTGTCCGGCGGGTGAGCGAGCGTAAGCTCATTCCATAACCTGTTTGATAGTACTGTGCCTATAGACTGCCGAGGCCTACTACCTCATGTTAAAGACTCTCACTGGAGATCCACAGCAGGACTGATCCAGAGGATCTCCAGTGAAATGTTGCCAGTTATCAACAGTCCCTTTTCCTGGATTACAATTGTTGTTTATTCTTAAGTGCACCACCTCTACAGATTGCCGGTGAAGAATCCATCAATCATACAGGACTGAGTTCTAGAATTAGGAATCAGGCCTGATTCATTAGGGACCTAGTTTAGTTATTGGACACAAGACAAAGAAGACCGACATCTGCAAGATTGTATTTGTTTAACAGTCACCACATCCCAAAAATAAGTACCGTATTTTTCGCTCCATAAGACGCACCTGACCATAAGACGCACCTAGATTTTAGAGGAGGAAAATATATTAAAAAAAAAACTTGAACCAAATGGTGTACTAAAATATTTAATAAAGTATAACAGAATAATATTTCTACACTAACAACTAATGTAAGGGGGCACCCTACACTGATCCCCAATTTAACTGGGACATTTACATGACCCTCAATACAACAGGAGTATTTGCATATTTAGACATTTACACTGACCAGTAATGTAAATGGTGTATTTACAGTAACCCCCTCCCCCATCTCTCTACTAATCTCTGCATTCTTATCTCCCTCTCAGTACAACTCTGCCCCTCTAACTCATCTGCTAACCTCTGTCCCCCAAACCCCTCATCTTCTAACATCTGCACTCCAACCCTTCCTTCCCATTCAACTCTGCAGCCTCTGCACCTCAAACCCCCCTCTTTGATCCCCTCTACATGCTCCCTATATTCACCTGTATGCTGTTCACACCTTCTAGGTGGGCGGCATGCAGAGGTGCGGGCGTAATTAGCATATGAATCGCGGCGGCCGACCTCATTAACATAACAATGCCCGCGCGATTTACATATCAATGCCGATCCTGTGGGGGTTAAATACAGAACAATACCCTTTTGTTTCTCTCCCAGTAGCAGCTGAAAGCATTAGAGAAACAGGATTTAGCTGGGGCAGAGTGATGCATAGGGCATCGTTCTGGCGTCGAAACGATCCCCCTATCAGCGGCTCTCCTGATTAGTATTCACTCCATAAGACACACACACATTTCCCCCCGTTTTTTGGGGGATAAAAAGTGCGTCTTATGGAGCGAAAAATACGGTAAATAAAACAAAAAACCCCCTTGGAGGTGGGACTTTGAGAGTGACTGAAAAACACACATCAGAGTATGTTGAAAATATAACATATGTTTAAACTTCTTCTTTTTGTATCTATGTTAACTTCCAGTTTGTATTTGTACATAATCTATGTGATTTACATCAAATTTGTCTTTTTGTAACTATTTATTAAAAATCTATATATTTTCAACATACTCTGATGTGTGTTTTTCAGTCACTCTCAAAGTCCCACCTCCAAGGGGGTTTTTGTTTTATTTAGTTTAGTTATTGCGCCACAGGGCGCCTAGTTAACAGTCGCCCCACGTGGCGTCTCCTATGGTGTAGTGTGACTGATATTGTGATATTGCAGGGCTCTGCGTATAATCTAAAGGTCAAGTTGTTATCACTGTTTATTCTCTTTGCATAGCTGAAAGTAAAAGCTGTTATTCCTTTACAACTACTCTGTGTCTGAGTCTCTCATAAAGTATAAGTATTAAATGTGTATACCCCTCGACTAACTGTGCCAGAAAGGGTCGAGTATATAGCCGGGGGTTGGTGGAGCTGTATTCAGGGCCCAAGCCAAATCTGCGGCCCTCTTAGTTGAGGGTAGCGCTACACGTGGGGGTTCTCGTCCGGGATCTTGATACAGCGGGAAAACCCGCCAAGAGGTACCAGTATGGACCCGAAAGACATCAACACGTGGTGTGGAGTAGCTAAGACAGATCCAAGCCAGTCAGTGGTCATTAACATACCGGGTCAGGAATGGTCGACCGAAACGGTGGAAGGATTAATAAAGTCAGACCCAGACACCCCACACCAGTATGCACTAGTGGAGTATTCAGATGGGAACCCAGAGGCTTGCAAGCGCAAATATGCGCGGACGCCGGATAACAGATCTTATAGTCTAGCGCACGCTATTAAGAAGGAGCCACCCCCCATGGGACCACCGCAGACTGCGGCCCGTACCTCACCAGAGAGGAGAGACGGAGCGACACCTCCCGTGACGCCTGCACCTGCCACGGCCATATCACCCAAACTGATAAAGGTGTTAGGGGACCTACTAACAAACTGTCAGAAGTCAAGCACGGTGCACGTAGAGACGAGCTACCGGAGACTAAAGACATTCTCGGGGAAGCTTCCCGTCCCTGCGGGGGAGGAAGATTTTGACACTTGGGTGGAACAGGCATTACAGGCAGTAGAGGCATGGGAGGTGCCTGAGGCACAGAAGAGACAGCGAGTCTTGGAAAGTCTGAAAGGTGCCGCGGCAGAAGCGGTGAAGAGCTTCCGGTTTGGAAATGAAAACTGTACAGCTCAAGATTGTCTGGCCATGCTGCAGGAAGAGTTTGGTCAGCTGGAGAAGGTGTCAGAGATGATCTAACAATTTGAACACACTCTCCAGCAGCCGGATGAGAAACTGTCAGAATATGTTAGAAGGCTGAACAGGCAGTTATGCAAGATTGTTCTGAAGAAGGGAATGCTGCCCAAAGATGCAGATGAAGCACGAATGAAGCAGATCATGAAGGGAGCATGGCGCTCAGACCCGGTTTGGCTGCACCTGAAAATCTCAGGAGGAGGAATGTCACTAACCTACTCTGATCTAATAAAAATTATTAGAGACGAAGAGGCGCTGCAGAAAGATCAGCAAATAGCCAAGGTGAATGTCACCCCTGTACCAGTGTTGGTCAATTCAGTCAAGAGCCCGGAAAGGGATGCAGAGGTCGACACTTTGAAATCGCAAATGGCCCAAGTGTTGGAAATGCTGACCAGTTTGATGGAGAAAGATCAAAGAAGACCAGAGAAACCAAGTCCAAGGAAGGAGTTGTTTCCGGACACCTCGGCACCGGCCTCCTTACAGGACCGAGAAGAGATGATTTGCTATAACTGCGGAGGGAGTGGCCACTTTGCTAACACATGCGCCAGCCCAAAGAAGAAGAGAACAGATAAATACAAGCCGGCGGGAAACTCCAAAGGGCCCCGGTGAAGGAGTCAACCGGGTGTCCATCATCTTCAGTGCGCTCCAACCTGAATAAAAAGGCCAAGAATGGAGGAGGCAAAACTCCTAGGAGGAGATATAGTACCCCCCACCAAGATATACCCCAGAGGGAGGGGGCAAGACCCCTCAGTGGAAATACAGCACCCCAAAGAAGGAACATTCACCTAAGAGGAACAATAACATCCCTCAGTGGGTTTGTACCCCCATTGAGAGGGGGAAAATCAATGCATACCAGGCTCAGGAAAGAATAAAGTCAAAAAAGAGCTGGGCGGGGAAAAGTCCAAAGAAGAAGGTGACCCCAGTCCGGCCATATCCAGAGGAACTGGTGGGCCCATCTCCTACTGTGCCTATTCAAGTGGAAGGAGTCTATACTAAAGCTCTTTTGGACACCGGAGCACAGGTGACTTTACTATACCGAGACTTCTATGATAGGCATTTGAGTCATCTGCCTATCCAGAAGATAGAAGAGCTGGAGATATGGGGACTTGGAACCCAGAGTTTCCCTTATGATGGTTACCTGCCCATAAAGATGACTTTCGACCCATCCGTAGCTGGGAAGGCTGAAGTGTTTGACACCCTGGCAGTTGTGTGTCCTCGGCCGCCTGGAGCCAGCAAGACTTCCCTGATTATAGGGACAAACACGGATCTAGTCCGGAAACTCCTGACCCCTCTAGTGAAAGAGAGAAACCATTCAGCCACCAAAATCCATCCCATGCTAAAGACGGCCTACCAACGACTGGTCTTAGAGCAGAAGACCCCGGGAGAGGGGATAGGAAAGGTGTGGAGACTTGGTAGAGAAGGAGTAGTGCTGCAGCCCGGGGACCGAGTACTGTTACGCAATCTGGGGGTCCCTGGAAAGCACAAGCTTGCAGACAGATGGAGATCGGAACCCTATGTCATCTGTAGGAAGTTGCCCGGTTTGCCTGTTTACAAACTAAAGCCAGAAGGGAAGGTGGGACCCCTAATGACGTGGCATCGAAACCGCCTGCTCCCACTTGCTGAAGCAGTCAGGATACCCCCAGCAAGGGACCCCCCGGAATCAGTCTCTATACTGGATATTCCCAGGCCGAGCACTCGGTCTCAGACCTCTCGAGCTGAAGATGGGGAGGCCTCTCAACTGAGTACTGATGAAGGAGGAGAACTGGACTGGCTGTGGCCTTCCTCGACTCCGGGGACGTCCGCCATAGATCTCCCAAATACAAGGGATACTCCAGATGCAACGCTGAATCCGGAGGCCACTGAATTCATACCCTTCAGTCCCTAAGCTGATTACTGGGAAGATGTTCCTGATACTTGTTCAGAGGAGGATCCTAGAGATTCCAATTACCAGTCAACTTCTGAATCAGAGGTTCCAGAACCAGCAATGTTACCTGAACTTATTCCTGAAGAAGAGCCTGTGGTGCCAGAAGCCCCAAGAGAACAGAGGGCTCGCAGAGTTATCAGGCCTCCCAAGAAACTAACTTACCCCCAAATGGGGACGAGCTCAGAGGACTCTGTTGTAACGGCTAGGAAAAGTGTTGAGCATCCTGATCCCTCCACTGTCCATTTGGTGGAGGGCAACCCCAGCTCACTCTCTGGCACAGTTAGGCAGGCCACTCATGGTAGTGTGACCTGTGGGCAAGAGAGTTCCACCCCAAAATTTTGGTGGGAATTCCCTATGCCAACATCATACTCGACACTGTCCACAATTGTACATAGCATTTGTTGAAGTTTATCTTTGGGGACCAAAGAGTTTAAGTGGGGGGAGTGTGTAGTGGGGTTCCTTTAAAGACTCTTGAACTACTGTTCCCAGAACCCCACTGGTTCCCAGGATGTTTTGCTTCTGCCCCAGAGACTCATGGGTGCGGAGATATAAAGGAGGGGCTCGGCCTGGCTCGGCCTCTTTGGACACGGGACAGCAGAGACTGATACACCTGTGCGGAACTGCGCTGGGTAGGGCCTGAAGGCTGGGGCCTTTCCGGAGCTGACCAAAGAGCCTTCCACCCCACTGCGAGCCTGGGTGGCATCCGACATCTCTACTAAGGGCTCTTTCACACGGAGGTCCGTTCAGGTCCGCCTGTCAGTTTTTTAGGCGGACCTGAAACGGATCCTCCATGTACCCCTATGGAGGCACGGATGTCAGCGGAGACATGTCCGCTGACATCCGACCCGCTCCGCTCCGCCAAAGTGTGACGGAGGAAAACCCTATTTTTCCTTCCGTCGGCGGAGCGGATCGGATGACAACGGACTCTACGGTCCGTCGTCATCCGATTCCCCATAGGGGAGAGCGGCGCTCTGACAGGGCGGTCCCTGCACAGTGTGCGGGGACCGCCCAGTCATCCGTCGGCTCAGCGGGGATCAACGGAGCGATCCCCGCTGAGCAAGCGGAGCTTCACGGGGCGGATCTGCACGGATCCGCCCCGTGTGAAAGGGGCCTTACAGCCTAGATTCGATCGGGGACCTGATCTCAGCGACCGCTGTGGGAGAGTGAAGACACAGCCGGTGGAAGTCCCGGACGGAGATCGTGTCCGGCGGGTGAGCGAGCGTAAGCTCATTCCATCCATAACCTGTTTGATAGTACTGTGCCTATAGACTGCCGAGGCCTACTACCTCATGTTAAAGACTCTCACTGGAGATCCACAGCAGGACTGATCCAGAGGATCTCCAGTGAAATGTTGCCAGTTATCAACAGTCCCTTTTCCTGGATTACAATTGTTGTTTATTCTTAAGTGCACCACCTCTACAGATTGCCGGTGAAGAATCCATCAATCATACAGGACTGAGTTCTAGAATTAGGAATCAGGCCTGATTCATTAGGGACCTAGTTTAGTTATTGTGCCACAGGGCGCCTAGTTAACAGTCGCCCCACGTGGCGTCTCCTTATACACCCCCCCCCCTTCCTATGGTGTAGTGTGACTGATATTGTGATATTGCAGGGCTCTGCGTATAATCTAAAGGTCAAGTTGTTATCACTGTTTATTCTCTTTGCATAGCTGAAAGTAAAAGCTGTTATTCCTTTACAACTACTCTGTGTCTGAGTCTCTCATAAAGTATAAGTATTAAATGTGTATACCCCTAGACTAACTGTGCCAGAAAGGGTCGAGTATATAGCCGGGGGTTGGTGGAGCTGTATTCAGGCCCCAAGCCAAATCTGCGGCCCTCTTAGTTGAGGGTAGCGCTACAATAGCAAAAAGTAAAAAATATTGCATTTTTTTCAAAATTGTCGCTCTATTTTTGTTTATAGCGCAAAAAATAAAAGCCGCAGAGGTGATCAAATACCACCAAAAGAAAGCTCTATTTGTGGGAAAAAAAGGACGCCAATTTTGTTTAGGAGCCACGTCGCACGACACGCGCAATTGTCAGTTAAAGCGACGCAGTGCCGAATCGCAAAAAGGGGCCTGGTCCTTATGCTGCATATTGGTCTGGGGCTTACGTGGTTAAGGCAGCTTGCTGAGGAAAATTACGTCCTCAGTAAATCTATTATCACAAAATAGCAGTTTTTGCCTCCTGCCTAAATATCGGCATGAGTTTCTTGCACTCTTCTATTAACTAGAGTGTTCTGGTGTACAAAAGGTGACCTGTTATTGGAGTTGGGAAGGAAATCTGAAAAGTGATCTCAACAGTGTAGTCATTCTCCTTTCAGGTACAATGGGGGTGGGGAGGTGACCAAACTGTCCTTTTTTTAGGCGCTTGACTTAAGTAAAGTCACTCTACTGGCTATGCAGTGTAGAAGGTTTGTTTGAACCACCATACTGGCTGGGTGGATTTACAAATTTTCCATCAGGCACTGGAGTTTTCTGTCTATATACTTACTCATTTAGCCTCTTAAGCAAATAGCAGTTGTGAATAACAAAGTACAGGTAAGCCCTAACTGAAAGTGGTTTTAAACGCAAAAGCAAAAAATTTATTATATTGCAACTTACCAATTCCTAGATGTGATGGCTTCATTAGTTTTCATATGTAAAGCTTTATTTTCTTCATTTTCATCTAGCCAGTAAGTCTGTTGTTTTTTTTTAACAGAACAAGCTCTCCTACAAATAAACCAATTAAGATTTTGAGACAAACCATTTACTACTGACAGGGGTGCGTAAGCCAAAAGTCGGTCGGTTTAACAGGAACCTGCCTGCTTTCAGAATGTGCACTCTTCCCTGTTCATCAGAGGTCAGTCACAAGCTGCTGTTAAACAGGCATGCTGGCAAACCAGCATTTAATCAGTGCATTCGTGTATTCTGGTGGGGGGTTACAGCAGGGCCATCTTAATAGCATAATGGGCCCCTGGGCAAAGTAATGCACTGGGGCCCATACCAGCCTGCCCCAATTTCTGCCCCTACTCTCAAAAATGAAAAGCAGCAGCAGCAATAATATGCCCTGCCTTGGGGATTCCTTCTTGACCTCTACTTTAACTGGTAATTACACTGTACTCAAAATAAATTTATGACATTTTTTCCACACAAATAAGCCTTCTTTTGGTGGTATTTGCACACCACTGGGTTTTTTAGTTTTTATCATATGAATGAAAAAAGACCAAAAATGTTTTTACTTTCTGCTATAAAACACCTAATAAAAAAAAAATCTTTATATATCTAGGCAAATATGTATTCTGCTACATGTCTTTGGTATAGAAAAAAAATCCCAATAAGTGTATATTGATTGGTTTGTGTGAAAGCTACAGTGCCTAAAAACGATGGGATCTATACTGGAATTTTTTTTTTCATACTAGTATTGGTGGCGATCAGCGAATTAGGCTCAGTTCACACTGGGGCGACTTAGTCGCCTGACAAGTCGTGCTCCATTCAGTGCAATGGAACCTTTCTAATCGAAGCAGCTCAAGTTGCTCCAACTTAGAAAAAGGTTCCTGCAGTACTTGGGGGCGACTTCAGAGCGGCTTGCATTGACTTCTATTAAGGCAGTAATTTGCAAGCTGCACTGAAGTCACGCTGGGCAGGGGGGGTTTTAATGTCAGGTGAAACTGGCTGGGAAGCGGTTAACATCTAGGGGCAATCAAGGGGTTAACTGCGTGCCTAACAATGTGTAATGTGTGCTACTTTTTACTACTGATCAATTTGTTTATTTTCATGGAAAATAAATAAAAATGGTTGTTCCGTCTGTACAGAGCTCTGTGTTGATTGTCAACACAGAGCTCTGGGCTGTGATTGGACACAGCCGATCAGCAGGTTCCAGCCATGAATCATTGACCGGGATCAGCTGACAGACTCCCGCTGTGTACAATCACAGGGGAGTAGGTGGGTGTGGGCATATGCCCGAAACAGGCAGTGATGTGTGGGTACGTCCCCGTGCCTGTAGCTGCAATCTGTATCAGGTTGGCAAGTGGTTAATTACCAATGGTATTTGTAATATTCAGCATGAAGGGGGTTTATGTACAGTGTCAGTGATAATTAACCAAGAGTTATGTCATCTGCAGATGGGATGACAATCTGCTTACATGTGTGATGCACAGCTTGGTTCCTCCTCACTTGCATGTCACAGCTCCTATAGGCGGCATCCTTCTTTGCTGCATTCCCATCCTGCCTCCTGGCTGGCCTCTCAGTGACGTCACGCCAGCCGGGACTAGGAAGCACCTGTCGGGCGGTGATTACTCCGTCTGACAGGTAAGTGAAGAGCAGGGCGGGACTGGTCTTAGGCTTGTGCCGGGTGCAGAAGCACACTCAGGACATGTTGCGGGCACCCATTAGCTATGTAGCACGGCTGGTGAGTACAGATGGTTAGTGTACTCATCCAGCCAGGCACTTCTCCTGTGCCCCTTCCTCCAGTAAATGGTTCCGCCCAGGGCATTCACCCCTCCCCCCCCCTGTACTGGCCCTGATGCATATTTATTTACAGGGTTATTATCTACAGTAGTTAAAATAGGAACAGATACTAAGAATTACACCGAACAACACAGGACAAGAGAAGTGGCGATGTGCTGAATCCTTGCATACCCTAAAATACTAGATGCTGGGGATTACACCAAGCTTAAAGAGGACTTGCAGCAACAGGAAAATAAACAGCAAATATTGTGTCGAACATCTTGCCCATGTTATTGACTTCTGCACCGTGTAATTATTGCCCTCTGATGCAGTCTCTCCCTTACCTTCTCTCAGCAGTGTTGAGGGTATGGGATTTAGCTGTCCAAAGATATGCCATTTCTTTAAATGTGGGACCCTTAACCCCAGTAATGGGCAACACTGAATATCCGCCAGGGCTCCTCAACCAGAGTTTTCTTGGGTGGTCCTCTTCGGACTCCTTCCTGAATAAAAGAACAGCCTGCTCCACTGGATTTAAACAGCTATCTGATAGTCCACAATATGGCCACTGTCTCCAATATCTGAACCTATGGCATGTCTGTTCTAAACTTTCTTCTATTGGAATTCTCCACAAAGATCTAAAGCCCTTTGAGGCCTTATGCCTACACGATCTGGAGTGTCCAGATGTAGTGTCATGGCTATATAATATTATCCTATCCCATGCCTTCCTGCCTTCCCGAATCGCCCCTTTAACACACGAGACTGGGAGAGAGACTTGGGACACCCCATCCCTGACGGGGATAGGGACAAGGCATTCTTGCTTACCTTTAAGATGAGTGTCTTCAGGCAGCCAGGCACAGGAACAAATTTTTAAACTTCTCACCAGATGGTATAGGAGTCCAGCAGCCATCCACAAGATTATCCCAGCAATTCCCAATAGGTGCTGGCAGTGTGGCGAACCAGAGTGCACCCTGCTACATTTTTGGTAGCCTTGCTCTTAAGGACCCTTTGGACCTCTATTATCAAGCTATGTCAACAGATAATGGGTCAGCCATGGCCAGAGCCCCTAGAGGTAGCCCTTCTCTCAATTATGCCAGAGTCTATAGCTAGGTTTAA
Source organism: Rana muscosa (assembly GCA_029206835.1). NCBI lineage: Eukaryota > Metazoa > Chordata > Amphibia > Anura > Ranidae > Rana > Rana muscosa. The sequence continues at coordinate 179,241,390 of CM055118.1, read as the reverse complement.
AAAGGGTTTCTTTAATTTCCTCATCATGGCAGCACATGCACTAATCCCTAGGCATTGGGGTAAAAAAAAAACACTGTCCCCTCTGTCAGGAAGTGGGTAAAGAATTATCAGCCAGTCTTCATGAAAAATATCCAAACCTTGTGCAAATATGTTTTACTCCAGTCAACTTTTCTACAGCCTCCAAACTTGTATAACTTGGTTGCCAGGGGTATCTGGTGTGGTCCCAGTCGTGGGTCCTTACTCTCTACTGTCTTGTTTCCAGCACAGGACACCATCACCGAAGGATATTAGAATAAGCCAAAGAGCGCTTAGTCCGTATGACACCCCCAGCTCGCACCCTACTCTCCCGCATTCACGCTGTTTCATAAGGTGTCTTTGAGTTCAAGGAATGGGTGGGTTATTTGTAATGTCCTTACAGAGATTGATGGAATTACCTCTCAATGCTATAGTACTTTTTTTTATGACTCTTTATGTCGTAAGGTGTCCCAAACCTTTGTACAGAATAGTGTTGGACTTTTGATCTGTGCTTCTGATGTAAAACTCAATAAACTTTATTGTTTAAAAAAAACATAAATAGCAAATATTTATTTATGAGGCTTGTAACGGCACCCCCAGTATGAAAGGGGTTAACGCCGTTTAGGATATTCCCTCTCCGAACACACATCCGCTACCGACACTCCACAGTCAGGCGACCGAAACTCATAGGAATAATTCTTCCAGAAATACGAGACAAACGCTCTGTATGAGGTTTCCAACTGGTCTGACGCTTTATTGAGAAAAGAACAGCCTTTTATATACACTAAACGAATACTGTAGTCCAAATGAACAACTCCACCCACAACATCACACAATGGTCACATAATGAGCCCCCAATACACATTCTGACATCTCTTAGACAACAGGTGAGTTCATTAGCTAATCCCTTTTCAGCTTAAATGACTATGCATAACCTTTATGTTCCCCAGACTGTCTGTCTGCTAATTTACAATACCCACAATTACAGAGTTAATTATCACACCCCACAATGAAAAGATCTTTAGAATAGTTGGGATTCATTAACATTACACAGGCAGACAGGTGATTGAAGTTGAACACATCAGCCCTTTCAATTAACCTGTTGAGTTCAGGATCAACAAACAGTAAATAGTTATTTACAGATATCCTGGGGAATATGGTGGATTCATATTACAGACCCATTTTAAAGCATTCCAAGACATATTCTCAATGTCCATTATTTCCTGGCTCATACTTTCTAAGAACTTCTGAGTTCCGCGGGCCCTCCCGTTACAGGGCTATTTATCAATGTTTTCACGCAGGATTCACTTCACATAAGACTCAAGTGAACTGAAAGACTAAAAGTGAAAGTTGGGTCAATCTTGAGGGAAAACATTATTAAAAAGACCCCTGAATTTTACTCATATGAATATTTCATAACTATCTTGCACACTATGGGGGGTATTTACTAAAACTGGTGCACACAGAATCTGGTGCAGCTGTGCACAGTACCAATCAGCAACTAACCTTGTTCAATTCAGCTTTGTCAATAAAACCTAGAAGCTGATTGGTTACAATGCACAGCTGCACCAGATTCAGTGTGCACCAGTTTTAATAAATCTCACCAATGGGTTAAGGCAACCCTACAGGGAAGAGTTTGGGTTACAGATGAATGAGAAAAATCTAGGGTGACAATGTAAGAGGGGTAAAAACGGTGTAAAGCCCTGGATTTTAATGGCAGGTTGACATATTTGCATCCAGTTTACGAAAGCACCGTGTATCATAAGCAATTGCTGCTTTTAAAATAAAATCATTGTTTTCACCTTTTTTTCATTCTTTGTTAAATCTTTGTGCCGCTGATCTCCTGCAGCCAATACCTGTTTACATAAACTCCAGCACGAGCTGCACAGATGACTTGTCATTTCTCAGTGAGGGTCTACTAATGGTGGCAACAGTGGACCATACCTGCATAATGTGTGTTGAACTGGCCAATTGTATTTTCCAATACAAACTTGTGCAACAGGGTGACAATGCAGCTGCACAATTGGTGTACAGGGATAGAGTATTATCACACAATAACAGGAAGTGCCAGCACAAAGACCATTGTAAGTGGTATCATTTTAAATGAAGAATGCAGATTTTAAAACAGCTTGAAAATGACTTTTGAAATGACTTTAATATGTCAGAACTTTTTAATGATGGATTTTAAAAATGTAATTTTAATTAAATTTTTTTATTTTTTAAATTAATTTTTTTTTAAATTACATTTAACATTTTACGAATTTAGATTAAGAGTGAATAATCCTGGAGTTCTATTTGACTTAAAGTGTAAGTGCACCTTTGCAACACGCACAAAGCACAGAGGCTTGTCAAAATGTATGCAGCTGGGCCTGCATATAGGCTTAAAGTGTGAGGTACCCCTTCGGCCGTGCTGCTGCTGCTGCTGCCAAAAGCCTTGTTTGATCTTGAAAAAAAAAAAACAGATATTGCCAAATGAACAGGCCCAAAGCAGATGTAGCGGGTATATACTTTTAAATTCTGGTGAAGACACCAGTGATGTATAGTTCCCTGCGGCTCAGCAGGTGGTGCTGTCACTTTGGGCCGGGGTTGAACCATCGCTGCAGTGCCGTACCCTTTGTGGCCTCTCGCAGCGGTTGTACGGCGGGGCGGGGAACCCGCCGTGCATCCTGGGACAGGGTATGAAGGGGGCAGACATCTTCGCCACGAGGTTCGAGTCCCAGGCACCTTCAGCCTGAGGGCTGCTGTTCGCAGTTGGGGTCCAGGCGGCCTAGGCCTGGACACCGGGAGTTCGTGTTCCATACCAGAGACCTTCAGTCTGGGGTGAGGGGCTCAGCCAGAGGCCTGGGGCCCAGTGCCTTCCGCTGGGTACCGCGAGGGAAGGATTGTCCTAGGGGGCCCCGGGTTATTGGGGCACCCGAATCCAGTGGCGTAAGGGACCAGAGGAGGGACTCATCCGAAGACCTGGTGCAGCAGATTGCCAGTGCCGGATGAACCTCTGGAGACCGCCCGGAGGGATATCTTCCCAAACAGGGGCCAAGTTCAGAGAGGAAGGTGGTTCATGTTCTATGACCGGTGGCAGCGGTCCAGCTATTCAACTCAGGTCAGTGGCAGAGGCCTGCTATTAGGCCTGTGGCAGGGGCCTCAACGGTTCATCCGGTCAGTGGCAGTGACCAAAATTCACGGTCGGTGGCAGAGACCGTGCGCCAGGCCTATTCGCTAGCAGAGGAATAGGAGAGATCAGTTGTGCCTTGGCCTACTCGTATCCACACCCCTGTTTGTTCATAACTGAAAGTTCAACTGATTGTGTTCACCCTGCAAGAAAAGGAATAAAGGAGTGTTGGACTTTCGATTGGTGTGGGGCTCTATGTTATTGGCAGACACATCTCCACGGAACAACTAAGGCTTCGTATGCAGTGAACAGACCCGTAGGTAATTCAAGTGACTTTGCTCAACCCTCATACACATATGAGGGGAGAGCTTGGCGTAGTGTCCCTGCACTCTCCTCTCTCAGGTACCCCTAGACACAAGCCATTCACAATAGGCGAGAGGGGGAGTGAGGCTCCGCTACACAGAAATATAAAAACTGCTCTGGTTCATAGGGGGGTACAGGTGTGAGGGCTGAACTTGTTAAACAGTTATGGACAATTCAGCCTAATGTCCCTCTTCCTGATAATGTTTTCCCTCTCTCATATCTCCCTCCCACCCCCTCTAACTGATCGCTTTAGTAAAAAAAAAAAGAAAAGGTAAATGTCCTTTTTCTTTACTTGCCTGAAGCTGCGATCATGTGACACCACCATCCCAAGTCTTCTCCTTTTCAGGAGAGTCCTTGTTTGGGTATCACTGCATGGATGTCCAGCAGCAGGGTCCTCTCAGGATACTGGAGGGAAGTGAAGGCTTTAAGCACATAACAAAATAAAAATAACTGCATAATTTTTTTGACAAAATCTCTATTATGATGCAGCTATGACAGAATGGCAGTAAAAGATAGCACCTCCTACAGGTGATATGACAATAATACAACTCATAGAATTGTATCTGATCACCTGCATGAATCCTTCAATAAAGACTAAGTTTTTTTTTGTTCTCTCAGAAGTAATTTACTGTAAAACCATAGCACCCTCAACACACTCGACAATGTGTTGCTCTTTGTGAGAATTGACAATCTAGAGATGACTTTGATGTTTGTTACGCTTTGCTCACAATGATTTATTATCAACACAGAAGATAGGGTGAAAAAAAAAATCAAAGCATCTCGGCCTCTCTTCTGGAGAAGTGTCTCCAAATAATTGGTGCCCCAGGCAGGAGCTAAGAGCCCCTTCGAGAACAATTATGATCACGCTGAGAATTGTCTTCAGCACCTAATTTATTTAGGAAATGAAGCAGCAGCTTTAAGCTTCATGCTCAAGGTGTCCACACGCCATACAACAAGGCTATTTACAATGGAATAAACCATGCTGTGATTTGAGAGGCTAGTTGACCGATATCTTCATATACCTGCTGATAAAGGTTGAACCAAGAAGAAACATTCATAACTGTGTATATTTTATGAATTGTTCATTGGTTCAGTCATTTATTCCCAGTTGTCTGATTGTAGTGGAGATCAAAGCAGGGGTAACGTAATAAGAGTTGTTAAAATGTTCAATCCTATTTTTTTTATTGCAGTTTAGCAATGGAGATCTTAGTCTAGGTGATTGGTTTGAAGAAATCTTCCCCTAATCAGGAGAAAGTTTAGCAGTTGCTGGGTGGTCGCCATGAGAGAGACGCCCAGGCTTGCCGTATGATCACTTCACAGTACCTCCTATTCTTGGGGGAATATGTGCATATCTGGGAACTGTTTGAACCCCATGATCTTGAGATTGTGGAGTAGGAAGGGGGCAAATAAGGGGAAGGCTATTTAGGATAATATGTGTGGGATAGTTGTAATGCACATAGCAAATGCAATAATTAAATATATCCTAATTGTAGACCTGAATCCATCAATTTCACCATCCAATCTAGTAATTCCAGTCCTCATATATAATTTTTTTTACACCCCATCCAACAACTGTAGCCCCCATTCCAACAATTCAGTCACCCCATCTAGTAGTTCCAGCCCCCAGTTTAGCAATTGCAGGACCACAACCATCCAGCTGTTTTAGCACCAAGTCCATCATGTAATTAAGGCAGCCAACAGCAGATATTAACTGTGCTTTTGTACTCCAGTGTCTGGCCAAAAGCTGGCAGGTTCAAAAGTATGAACATGGGGCAAAGGCTGCGTTTTGCTAGGTATTCCATATTTTATGGGCAGCTTACAAAGGCTCATGTGGAGATAAACTGCTAGATGGGGATAATTAATTGACCAAAGTTTAGTAAAATTATTATTGTATAAGTGAGTGCTTAATCTAAAGATCAAGTTGTTGTCATGTTTTGCATTGAGAAGATATTTGTATAGTTACTTGGCCTGAAGTAAGGTAAGTGTCCCTAATTCCCAGCAGTGCGATCAAGGAATCTGTACTTTGGCAAAAATAGTGAGTGCTGGCTTGTGGCGGAAGTTGGTCCTGAAGCAAGGTGTAAAGCAGTCATAAATAAGTAGCTACAATAAAAAAAGGCAGTATGCCTCTCACATGTTGTGCTCTGGGTGAGGAGTCAGATAAGAGGAGAAGTCAGACCAATGGATAAAAGCCAGTCCAGGTGGCTAATTGTGCTGCCCAAAACTCCTACTGCAGTCTTGAAAGTTGTAATTGTATGAGTGAACATGTCATTAAGCCCTCCTTTCATTTCACAGAAGACCCTCATGCCAAGCAGTCTAGCCCAAACAGAGAAAATAAAGTTATTTCTTGGAGGATTGCCAGGTGCTACAAGTTAAATATGCCATTTATACGTGGGTAAACTGAAAATATTTCTAAGAAGGGGTATTAGTACATTGTTATTCCTTTGTACCTTTGTGTGTGCTATGTGTAGGCCTTGTCATAAGTGGGCTGGCCAATGTAGTTTTCTAAACGTCAGATAATGATTCTTTCACATAAAAGTCTGTCCATGTTTTCTACTTAAGTTCTTGCTGAGTGACCAAAATAGCATTAATGCCCACTAAGAAATTTTCATTGTTTTTAAGAAGATCCTGATTCCTGAAGTTTCCAAGTCACATTTATGATGTAGAGCAGGGGTGTCAAACTCAATTTCATTGAGGGCCGCATCAGAATTATGATTGCCCTCAAAAGGGCCAGTTGTATCTGTAAGAATAGATGTCCAGCACATCCCCTCCCCTTTTACATTAGATGTCAAGAGCCGCCCAACCATCAGAAGTTGAGTCCCCCACTCTCCCTTACATCACAGTGCACCCCCCTTTCCTTATGCTGCTGCTCGGAAAAAGCTGGATGCATTGCTTGAAAGCAGAAAGTAAGGGTCTGGAGGAGGACCAGAGGAGGGCTGGAGCTCTCCTGCAGCGGAAATGGCCTTGAGGGCCGGATTTTGCCCGTGGGCCTTGTGTTTGACACCTGTGATGTAGAGCAGCCCTCAAAAATTCCACTCGCCTGCTCGCATTTTGCGAGTGGATTTTGTGGGCTGGGCAAGTGTGGGCTGCCTGGGAGCGGGGGGGGGGCGATCGTGGGGCAAGAGAGAGGAGAGGAGAGCTGCCGCCGCCCCGCCGCCGCCACATTGATCAGCACGCGGGGAACATAACAGCTTTAACTTCAATAGCTGTGTGTTCCCGCCGCGTGTCTTCATATATAGCCCCTCCCCCTTGTCTGGGAACTTTGATAGACAGATCACCCGCCCCAGGATTGTTACCCACGCGCTGATCAACAAGACAGCGGTGGCAGGGGGGCTCTCTCTTTCCCTACTCAGGTAGGCCACTGGGGACCGACACATGGCTGCATTTGGGGACACAAGGCTGCATTTGGGGACACAAGGCTGCATTTGGGGACACATGGCTACACAAGGCTGCATTTGGGGACACATGGCTGCATTTGGGGACACAAGGCTGCATTTGGGCTGCAGTTTTGGACATGGATAAAGTTGTTGTTAATATTATTATATTTATTTTTATAACTTAATTCTGCATAAACAATTTAAGTGTCATTTCATGAGATAAGTTGAGGGCGTGTTTAGGGGTGGGATAAGGGGCGGTAAATGGTAGGGGTTGGGCCCGGCAACTGGTGGCGAGTAACCCTTGAGGTCTGGCTAGTAGCTCAGGATTTGAAATTTTGAGCCCTGATGTAGAGTATAAGCATAAGACTTGGATTCACCTGTTTAAAAAGACAAGAGAAGTCAAAGCAGCTAAACAATTTTGACTCCTAATGTAAAGAGAATAGCCAAGAAAGCTTAAGGTATTGCCATCACAAATTTAATACCAAAAAACAAAGAAAACGATAATAAAAAATTAAGAAACTTAATCACAGGACCTTTATTTTACCAAAGCAGCAATATAGGTTAAAAAACTGTCACTAAAACATATTCAAATTAATTAAAACAAAGTCCTTTGCAGCTAAATTAGGGTGTCTCTTCCATATAACATAAATATACTAATGAACAATGGTACTCCTGTAGCAATACCCCCTAGAGGGCCTCTGGTTAGTTTTGGGTTTTGCACGTTACCTCTTCAGCTGCGTTGTCTGGGTAGGAAAGTCTGTAGTAATGCAATGTCCACACAGATGTAAAACCTCAAACAGTTAGGCTTTATTTTTCTTATGCAGTAAACGTTGAGAAGTAGAAGGTATAGAAGAGTAGGGGAAGGTTCAGGCACTCGCCATGTCGTGGAAATACAGGTTGTGTACAGAGCACACAGCCTAGATTTCCTGTGCTAAACATGCACACACTTTAGATTCATCTTTTTGCAATAATGCTATCTTTAGGCTAAGTTCCACTCACCGTTCATCCGTCCCATCATTCATTCCAAGAAGCAAGCCTCACACATAGGTCTTATCATCAGGCCATCCCAGAGCAGAGTGTCCCTGGGATCGTCAGCTCTCTTTATTTATAGTCAACATGAGTAACAAAAGAAGGTGTTGGCTTCACAAAACAGCCATTCAGACATTTTGTATATTTTCAAAAGAACCAATCACAGACATGTTTAAATTCAAATAAAATGCTAGCAGTGATGTGTGCAAACGGCTGTGTACAGGGGTCATGCTTTCTGTGAGACAAAGGAACAGTAGAAAGCATGGCTTTGTACAACGCCGTGTGCAAACCAAACTCACTGGTACCAATGACGGGAACTATACGACAATTATGCCTCAATAGACCACAACTGTCGTATAGCTATGCTACTGTTCTTGTGGACACAGATCTGTGCGCTCAGAGTCATTTAACGCCCCCGTCAGGAGGTGGCCAGTCCCCCGACGAGGCGTAAAAAAACATCTCTAAATGGAGCAAACATCGCTGTTTCCATAGGAAGATTTTCCCACCACCGATCTTCCACCAACGTCTGTATGTGCAAATACGCTCAGATGAGCGCATTACAGCAAAACTGACATGGGGGGACATCTGACAACATACATTAATACATTTTTCCACAACAGCCACAACATATAACAGTCTCAGATCAAAGTCACTCACCACTCTCAATGTTAGAGTGGGTATTGGTCACCTGGATAGTCCCCTCTCACATGGCCCAGCAGCCGGGATGACTCCAGAACCAGCAACAGGGCAGTCTCTGGCACAGACTGCCCAGATGAAGTAGGTCTCTGCCACAGACCTTTTGAAGTGTACAAAGTCTCTGCCACAGACCTTTTAAAGTTGAGCAAAATGGATAGTCCAGGAATCCTCTGCCACAGGATTTCAAAGTCCCAAACTTACAGCCGTACAGTTAAAGAGCCTTTAAGCCATACCGGCGAACTGCAGGGATTGTAGTATAGCGGATCTCTCCTTGATAAAGTTGCCAGGCCTCACCCGAGACAGCAGCACTTTGCCGGTCTCCTTCAGGGCAGGTCCTCCCCTGGTCTCCTTCACCAAGATAGCTTCCTCCCCATTTGGATGGACAACTTGGGATCTCCTCTCCGAACATAGGCCCCAGCCAGACTAGTTGGGCCTACAAGATAGCGATACAGCCTCGGGCCAACGTGGCCCCGAGACCAGGACCACACACACATACCTCGCACCCCGAGGTCTGCGGGGCGAGAACGGACCCCAATCAATCGCGTCTGCCCCTTAAGTATCCCCTCCCAGCAGGCACAGCGGGTTGACCACTCCCACTCTACAGCTGCCGAGAAGGGCCACTCAATGCACCATGGTTTGCCCGTGTTCCAACAGGTGCCTGAGGTGGTAACGCCACCTACAGGCAATAAGGGGAAATGCTATCGGGCAAACCACAGCTAGAGCAGAGGTAAAATTAAATGCAATTCAACCGTCTGAGCCCAACTACTGGCTCAGACATCCCTCTAAATTTAAATAGCGTCCCAACCTTTTGGGGTGGGCGCTACACTCCAAAAAGTCAAGCATGTCTCATCAGCAAGAAGGTGGAAATGAACAAAGTCCTCAATAATAATAATAATGTAATAATACACAGAAGAATGACTATATGTAACTCAAACGAACTGTAAAGCACATACATGCCATTCGTGATGTCCACACCGAGAATAACATTTCCCAATTTCAAATCACTGTGTATAAATAAGCAGCAAACAAGGTGAGATAAGACCAAACTCAAGGAGAAGCTTGTTCAAGAAATAATCCATAAATCCTTGATAGCGTCAGGCAGGTTCAAATGGAATTAGAATGAAGCAACCACAACTGAGCAGGAAAAGAGCAGGAAAACGCATATAATACAATCAGCAGATTCAAGCATTTTCCTTGTATCGAACAAAGTCCTCAACAAATTCCTACATGGGAACAGTGGCGGCTGGTGCTCAAAATTTTTTTGGGGGGGCGCAAACAAACTGAAAAAAAAAGTTCCCATATACAGCCAGTGTGTCCCCCGTATACAGCCAGTGTGTCCCCGTATACAGCCAGTGTGTCCCCGTATACAGGCAGTGTGTCCCCATATACAGCCAGTGTGTCCCCATATACAGCCAGTGTGTCCCCATATACAGCCAGTGTGTCCCCCATATACAGCCAGTTTGTCCCCATATACAGCCAGTTTGTTCCCATATACAGCCAGTGTGTCCCCCTATAGAGCCAGTGTGTCCCCGTATACAGCCAGTGTATCCCCCATATACAGCCAGTGTGTCCCCCTATACAGCCAGTGTGTCCCTGTATACAGCCAGTGTATCCCCCATATACAGCCAGTGTGTCCCCCATATACAGCCAGTGTGTCCTGGTATACAGCCAGTGTGTCCCCCATATACAGCCAGTGTGCCCCCTATACAGCCAGTGTGTCCCCGTATACAGCCAGTGTATCCCCCATATACAGCCAGTGTGTCCCCCTATACAGCCAGTGTGTCCCTGTATACAGCCAGTGTATCACCCATATACAGCCAGTGTGTCCCCCATATACAGCCAGTGTGTCCTGGTATACAGCCAGTGTGTCCCCCATATACAGCCAGTGTGTCCCCCTATACAGCCAGTGTGTCCCCGTATACAGCCAGTGTATCCCCCATATACAGCCAGTGTGTCCCCCATATACAGCCAGTGTGTCCCCGTATACAGCCAGTGTATCCCCCATATACAGCCAGTGTGTCCCCCATATATAGCCAGTGTGTCCCCGTATACAGCCAGTTTGTTCCCATATACAGCCAGTTTATCCCCATATACAGCCAGTTTGTTCCCATATACAGCCAGTGTGTCCCCCTATACAGCCAGTGTGTCCCCGTATACAGCCAGTGTATCCCCCATATACAGCCAGTGTGTCCCCCTATACAGCCAGTGTGTCCCTGTATACAGCCAGTGTATCCCCCATATACAGCCAGTGTGTCCCCCATATACAGCCAGTGTGCCCCCGTATACAGCCAGTGAATCCCCCATATACAGCCAGTGTGTCCCCCATATACAGCCAGTGTGTCCCCCATATACAGCCAGTGTGCCCCGTATACAGCCAGTGTATCCCCCATATACAGCCAGTTTGTTCCCATATACAGCCAGTTTGTCCCCATATACAGCCAGTTTGTTCCCCATATACAGCCAGTGTATCCCCCATATACAGCCAGTTTGTCCCCCAAATGCAGCCTGTCGGCCCCCCCCAGCCATGCACTTACCTTCCTCAGGTCCACGCCGTCCTCGATGTCTTCTCCCGCCCTCGATGTAGCTTCAGCCAATCAGGTTACCGGTAACCAGATCCGGTGAACCCGATTGGCTGAAACCCCCACAGTCTTCTCCAAGGAACGCACCCCCGTGCGTACCTTGGAGGAGTTTTTGGAAGCCGAATGGCTCTGATAGACACTTTCAAGTCACACCCACCGCCGGCCACCGCTCTAATTCATATGGCCGGCGCTCACCAGGAGGCCGGCCATCTGAATAGTGGGCAGCGGCGACAATACACAGATTCATACAATGCATGAATCTATGTATTGTCTTTCAGTGGCGGTGCAGGAGCGAGAGGGAGCGGCGCTCCGGCGCCCTCTATGGACGCGCTGCCACTGCATGGGAACAATATTAGGATTCACCCACTCAACATAAAGGGGTTGATTTACTAACGGCAAATAGTCTATGCACTTTGCAAACTGCAGTTGCACGCTGCAAGAGCAGTTGTTACAGAGCTTAGTAAACAAGCAAAAGATCTGCTGACTTCCATCATCCAATCATGTGCAAGCGAAAATGCTGTTTTTTTAATCTTCCCTGCATGTGATTAGATATTCTTTGTAAAGTGAAGCCTTATCTCATTTACTAAGCTCTGGAGCAACTGCACTTGCAGAGTCCATTTATGCAGATGCTGATTAGGGATGAGCTTCGTGTTCGAGTCGAACATACGTTCGACTCGAACATCGGCTGTTCGATCATTCGACGAAGATCGAACGATTTGGGCCGTTCGCGCCAAATTCGAGTGACGCGAACGGCCCACAATGCACTACGCCATCGCAGTGTCATCCAGGCGCTGTGATTGGCCAAGCATGCACTGTGACCCCGCATGCTTGGCCAATCACAGCGCCGGCAGCGAGAAGAGCAATGATTGGCCACAGGCAGGATGCCTGTGGCCAATTATTGCTGAGGGTGTTTAGTACACGCCCCACACTATAAAAGGCCGCCAGCACGGCGGCCTAGTGTAGTGTGTTCCGGAGCAGGGAAAGAGAAACATAGGCAGGGACAGTGACATTTATTTTTTTCTTGCTTAACCTGGATTCCTTTAGTTTAGGGAAAGAGAAGGATAGGTAGGGAGAGTGTCAGTGTGTTTTACTGTGTGAATCCTTGTTTCTAGGGACAGGGAAGGACAGTGAGGGAATTCTCCTTGTGCTATGGTGTGCTTTAAAAAAACATTTTTTCTAGGGACAGAAAACTATAGGTAGGGAGAGTGTCAGTGTCTTTTACTGTGCGAATCCTTGTTTCTAGGGACAGGGAAGGACAGTGAGGGAATTCTCCTTGTGCTATAGTGTGCTTTAAAAAAAACATTTTTTTCTAGGGACAGAAAACTATAGGAAGGAAGAGTGTCAGTTTCTTTCACTGTGATAAACCTTGTTTCTAGGGACAAAGAAGGAAAGTGAGTGAAATTCTCCTTGTGCTATAGTGTGCTTTAAAAAAACATTTTTTCTAGGGACAGAAAACTATAGGTAGGGAGAGTGTCAGTGTGTTTTACTGTGCGAATCCTTGTTTCTAGGGACAGGGAAGGACAGTGAGGGAATTCTCCTTGTGCTATAGTGTGCTTTAAAAAAACATTTTTTTCTAGGGACAGAAAACTATAGGAAGGAAGAGTGTCAGTGTGTTTTACTGTGCGAATCCTTGTTTCTAGGGACAGGGAAGGACAGTGAGGGAATTCTCCTTGTGCTATAGTGTGCTTTAAAAAAAAAATTTTTCTAGGGACAGAAAACTATAGGAAGGAAGAGTGTCAGTTTCTTTCACTGTGATAAACCTTGTTTCTAGGGACAAAGAAGGAAAGTGAGTGAAATTCTCCTTGTGCTATAGTGTGCTTTAAAAAAACATTTTTTCTAGGGACAGAAAACTATAGGTAGGGAGAGTGTCAGTGTCTTTTACTGTGCGAATCCTTGTTTCTAGGGACAGGGAAGGACAGTGAGGGAATTCTCCTTGTGCTATAGTGTGCTTTAAAAAAACATTTTTTCTAGGGACAGAAAACTATAGGTAGGGAGAGTGTCAGTGTCTTTTACTGTGCGAATCCTTGTTTCTAGGGACAGGGAAGGACAGTGAGGGAATTCTCCTTGTGCTATAGTGTGCTTTAAAAAAACATTTTTTTCTAGGGACAGAAAACTATAGGAAGGAAGAGTGTCAGTTTCTTTCACTGTGATAAACCTTGTTTCTAGGGACAAAGAAGGAAAGTGAGTGAAATTCTCCTTGTGCTATAGTGTGCTTTAAAAAAACATTTTTTCTAGGGACAGAAAACTATAGGTAGGGAGAGTGTCAGTGTCTTTTACTGTGCGAATCCTTGTTTCTAGGGACAGGGAAGGACAGTGAGGGAATTCTCCTTGTGCTATAGTGTGCTTTAAAAAAACATTTTTTCTAGGGACAGAAAACTATAGGTAGGGAGAGTGTCAGTGTCTTTTACTGTGCGAATCCTTGTTTCTAGGGACAGGGAAGGACAGTGAGGGAATTCTCCTTGTGCTATAGTGTGCTTTAAAAAAACATTTTTTTCTAGGGACAGAAAACTATAGGAAGGAAGAGTGTCAGTTTCTTTCACTGTGATAAACCTTGTTTCTAGGGACAAAGAAGGAAAGTGAGTGAAATTCTCCTTGTGCTATAGTGTGCTTTAAAAAAACATTTTTTCTAGGGACAGAAAACTATAGGTAGGGAGAGTGTCAGTGTCTTTTACTGTGCGAATCCTTGTTTCTAGGGACAGGGAAGGACAGTGAGGGAATTCTCCTTGTGCTATAGTGTGCTTTAAAAAAACATTTTTTCTAGGGACAGAAAACTATAGGTAGGGAGAGTGTCAGTGTCTTTTACTGTGCGAATCCTTGTTTCTAGGGACAGGGAAGGACAGTGAGGGAATTCTCCTTGTGCTATAGTGTGCTTTAAAAAAACATTTTTTCTAGGGACAGAAAACTATAGGTAGGGAGAGTGTCAGTGTGTTTTACTGTGCGAATACTTGTTTCTAGGGACAGGGAAGGACAGTGAGGGAATTCTCCTTGTGCTATAGTGTGCTTTAAAAAAACATTTTTTTCTAGGGACAGAAAACTGTAGGAAGGAAGAGTGTCAGTTTCTTTCACTGTGATAAACCTTGTTTCTAGGGACAAAGAAGGAAAGTGAGTGAAATTCTCCTTGTGCTATAGTGTGCTTTAAAAAAACATTTTTTCTAGGGACAGAAAACTATAGGTAGGGAGAGTGTCAGTGTCTTTTACTGTGCGAATCCTTGTTTCTAGGGACAGGGAAGGACAGTGAGGGAATTCTCCTTGTGCTATAGTGTGCTTTAAAAAAACATTTTTTTCTAGGGACAGAAAACTATAGGAAGGAAGAGTGTCAGTTTCTTTCACTGTGATAAACCTTGTTTCTAGGGACAAAGAAGGAAAGTGAGTGAAATTCTCCTTGTGCTATAGTGTGCTTTAAAAAAACATTTTTTTCTAGGGACAGAAAACTATAGGAAGGAAGAGTGTCAGTTTCTTTCACTGTGATAAACCTTGTTTCTAGGGACAAAGAAGGAAAGTGAGTGAAATTCTCCTTGTGCTATAGTGTGCTTTAAAAAAACATTTTTTCTAGGGACAGAAAACTATACGTAGGGAGAGTGTCAGTGTCTTTTACTGTGCGAATCCTTGTTTCTAGGGACAGGGAAGGACAGTGAGGGAATTCTCCTTGTGCTATAGTGTGCTTTAAAAAAACATTTTTTTCTAGGGACAGAAAACTATAGGAAGGAAGAGTGTCAGTTTCTTTCACTGTGATAAACCTTGTTTCTAGGGACAAAGAAGGAAAGTGAGTGAAATTCTCCTTGTGCTATAGTGTGCTTTAAAAAAACATTTTTTTCTAGGGACAGAAAACTATAGGAAGGAAGAGTGTCAGTTTATTTCACTGTGATAAACCTTGTTTCTAGGGACAAAGAAGGAAAGTGAGTGAAATTCTCCTTGTGCTATAGTGTGCTTTAAAAAAACATTTTTTTCTAGGGACAGAAAACTATAGGTAGGGAGAGTGTCAGTGTCTTTTACTGTGCGAATCCTTGTTTCTAGGGACAGGGAAGGACAGTGAGGGAATTCTCCTTGTGCTATAGTGTGCTTTAAAAAAACATTTTTTTCTAGGGACAGAAAACTATAGGAAGGAAGAGTGTCAGTTTCTTTCACTGTGATAAACCTTGTTTCTAGGGACAAAGAAGGAAAGTGAGTGAAATTCTCCTTGTGCTATAGTGTGCTTTAAAAAAACATTTTTTCTAGGGACAGAAAACTATAGGTAGGGAGAGTGTCAGTGTCTTTTACTGTGCGAATCCTTGTTTCTAGGGACAGGGAAGGACAGTGAGGGAATTCTCCTTGTGCTATAGTGTGCTTTAAAAAACATTTTTTCTAGGGACAGAAAACTATAGGTAGGGAGAGTGTCAGTGTCTTTTACTGTGCGAATCCTTGTTTCTAGGGACAGGGAAGGACAGTGAGGGAATTCTCCTTGTGCTATAGTGTGCTTTAAAAAAACATTTTTTTCTAGGGACAGAAAACTATAGGAAGGAAGAGTGTCAGTTTCTTTCACTGTGATAAACCTTGTTTCTAGGGACAAAGAAGGAAAGTGAGTGAAATTCTCCTTGTGCTATAGTGTGCTTTAAAAAAACATTTTTTCTAGGGACAGAAAACTATAGGTAGGGAGAGTGTCAGTGTCTTTTACTGTGCGAATCCTTGTTTCTAGGGACAGGGAAGGACAGTGAGGGAATTCTCCTTGTGCTATAGTGTGCTTTAAAAAAACATTTTTTTCTAGGGACAGAAAACTATAGGTAGGGAGAGTGTCAGTGTCTTTTACTGTGCGAATCCTTGTTTCTAGGGACAGGGAAGGACAGTGAGGGAATTCTCCTTGTGCTATAGTGTGCTTTAAAAAAACATTTTTTCTAGGGACAGAAAACTATAGGTAGGGAGAGTGTCAGTGTGTTTTACTGTGCGAATACTTGTTTCTAGGGACAGGGAAGGACAGTGAGGGAATTCTCCTTGTGCTATAGTGTGCTTTAAAAAAACATTTTTTTCCAGGGACAGAAAACTATAGGAAGGAAGAGTGTCAGTTTCTTTCACTGTGATAAACCTTGTTTCTAGGGACAAAGAAGGAAAGTGAGTGAAATTCTCCTTGTGCTATAGTGTGCTTTAAAAAAACATTTTTTCTAGGGACAGAAAACTATAGGTAGGGAGAGTGTCAGTGTCTTTTACTGTGCGAATCCTTGTTTCTAGGGACAGGGAAGGACAGTGAGGGAATTCTCCTTGTGCTATAGTGTGCTTTAAAAAAACATTTTTTTCTAGGGACAGAAAACTATAGGAAGGAAGAGTGTCAGTTTCTTTCACTGTGATAAACCTTGTTTCTAGGGACAAAGAAGGAAAGTGAGTGAAATTCTCCTTGTGCTATAGTGTGCTTTAAAAAAACATTTTTTTCTAGGGACAGAAAACTATAGGAAGGAAGAGTGTCAGTTTCTTTCACTGTGATAAACCTTGTTTCTAGGGACAAAGAAGGAAAGTGAGTGAAATTCTCCTTGTGCTATAGTGTGCTTTAAAAAAACATTTTTTCTAGGGACAGAAAACTATACGTAGGGAGAGTGTCAGTGTCTTTTACTGTGCGAATCCTTGTTTCTAGGGACAGGGAAGGACAGTGAGGGAATTCTCCTTGTGCTATAGTGTGCTTTAAAAAAAAAAAAATTCTAGGGACAGAAAACTATAGGAAGGAAGAGTGTCAGTTTCTTTCACTGTGATAAACCTTGTTTCTAGGGACAAAGAAGGAAAGTGAGTGAAATTCTCCTTGTGCTATAGTGTGCTTTAAAAAAACATTTTTTTCTAGGGACAGAAAACTATAGGAAGGAAGAGTGTCAGTTTCTTTCACTGTGATAAACCTTGTTTCTAGGGACAAAGAAGGAAAGTGAGTGAAATTCTCCTTGTGCTATAGTGTGCTTTAAAAAAACATTTTTTTCTAGGGACAGAAAACTATAGGTAGGGAGAGTGTCAGTGTCTTTTACTGTGCGAATCCTTGTTTCTAGGGACAGGGAAGGACAGTGAGGGAATTCTCCTTGTGCTATAGTGTGCTTTAAAAAAACATTTTTTCTAGGGACAGAAAACTATAGGTAGGGAGAGTGTCAGTGTGTTTTACTGTGCGAATCCTTGTTTCTAGGGACAGGGAAGGACAGTGAGGGAATTCTCCTTGTGCTATAGTGTGCTTTAAAAAAACATTTTTTTCTAGGGACAGAAAACTATAGGAAGGAAGAGTGTCAGTTTCTTTCACTGTGATAAACCTTGTTTCTAGGGACAAAGAAGGAAAGTGAGTGAAATTCTCCTTGTGCTATAGTGTGCTTTAAAAAAAATTTTTTTCTAGGGACAGAAAACTATAGGTAGGGAGAGTGTCAGTGTCTTTTACTGTGTGAATCCTTGTTTCTAGGGACAGGGAAGGACAGTGAGGGAATTCTCCTTGTGCTATAGTGTGCTAAAGCATTCCTCATCAACCATCTTTGAAATCCTTGTTTTTTTGCACAGTCAGGGAAATTGTCGTTGTGCTATTCTGTGCAAAAGCAATCATCCTCAACCATATTTAGAAATCCTTAAGTAAAGGGACAGAGAAGGACACCTGAAGGTAGCCCTTATTGCTTTTTTCCCATCTCCCTGCAGGCCATCTATTAGAATGTCTGGAAGGCAAACAAGGAGAGGCAGACAGTCAGGAGGCAATAAAAGAGGGCAAGCAGGCTCTGTGTCTGGGGGCAACAGTGCTGGTCGTGGACGCGGTGCATTGTCATCAGCACATGGCCATGGGACACGCTTGTCCTTCTTTTCGGCAGCTGGACATGTTGAGCCACATCATGCCGAAGACTTGGTAGAGTGGATGACCAAGCCCTCCTCCTCCTCCTCATCCTCTCTCACCCAGGCTCAGGGTACTGGAAAAGCAGCTGCCAAAGCGTCCTCTTCCCTGGTATCAATGTCAGACTCATCATCAGTCACTCCTTCCCTAGACCCACCATGTCCTCCTCCTGAGGAGTCCCCCGAACTGTTTGAGCACAGTGTTGGGTACATGCTCCAGGAGGATGCCCAGCGTTTCGAAGGGTCTGATGATGAAACCCAGCTAGAGGAAGGCAGTAGCGTGAGAGCAGACAGAGGGGATGCTCAAGAAGGACACCAATCTGGCAGTCATGTTCCAGCAGCTGCAGCATACTGCCAGATTGGCTCCAGTGATGAGGAGGGAGGGGATGATGAGGTCACTGACTCCACGTGGGTGCCTAATAGGAGAGAGGAGGAGGAGGAGGATGAGGAGGAGGCACATCTCCAACGAGGCAGGATGCCCTTTGGTGGCCAGCGTAAGGGCAGTACACCGACGGAATCACACCGCAGAGCTCCGCCTGTGCAGGGTGCTGCCTCTGCCCGTCATTCAAAAAGTTCTTTGGTGTGGGCCTTTTTTGAGGCTAGTGCATCAGATCGCACAGCTGCTGTTTGCAACATATGTCTCAAGCGTATATCGCGTGGCCAAAACATCAGCCGCTTGGGTACCACATGCCTGACCAGACATATGTTGACCTGCCATGCAGCTCGTTGGCAAGCCTACCTCAAAGACCCACACCAAAGAACAAAGCGGACCTCTCCTTGCACCGCATCAGCTGGGATCTCCAACCCCACTATAACTTCAGTCCTCTCTGAAACATGCACTGAGAGGAATGAAGGTGTAGAATTAGGTGTGTCACAGCCAAGTACTTGCGGCCACTCTGCTAGCAGTACACCGACGTCCGATTCTAGCAGGCAAATTTCCCTGCCCCAGCTGCTGGACCGTCGAAAGAAGTTCACTCCCAGCCATCCACATGCCCAGCGGTTGAATGCTAGCTTGGCTAAATTGCTAGCGCTTCAACTGCTGCCTTTTCAGTTGGTAGACTCGGCCCCCTTCCGTGAGTTTGTGCAATGTGCGGTTCCTCAGTGGCAGGTTCCCAAACGCCACTTTTTCTCACGGAAGGCTATTCCGGCTCTCTACCGGCATGTGGAAGGCAATGTCTTGGCCTCGCTGGACAGGGCGGTCAGCGGTAAGGTGCATATTACCGCTGACTCATGGTCCAGCAGGCATGGACAGGGACGTTACCTTTCTTTCACGGCCCATTGTGTCACTCTTTTGGCAGCTGGGAAGGATGCAGGACAAGGTGCAGTAGTGTTGGAGGTTGTTCCACCGCCACGCCTCCAAAATGCTACTACTGGTTGTGACACACCTCTCTCCTCCACCCCCTCCTCTTCTTCTTCCTCCATGGCCTCTTCCTGTGGTTTGTCCTCCGAACCAGCGGTGCTCCGTAGGCGTTCAAGGGGCTACGCAAGTACGCAGGCAAAAAGATGCCATGCCGTGCTTGCGCTGGTGTGTTTGGGGGACAGAAGCCACACTGGGGCAGAGGTCCTGTCTGCTCTGCAGGGCCAGGCCGAGAGGTGGTTGACGCCACGCCAGCTTAAGCCAGGAATGGTGGTTTGCGACAATGGCACCAACCTCCTCTCCGCCCTCCGACAGGGACAACTGACCCATGTCCCCTGTGTGGCTCACGTCCTTAACCTGGTGGTGCAGCGGTTCTTGGGCAGGTACCCGGGCTTACAGGATGTCCTGAGGCAGGCCAGGAAAGTCTGTGTGCATTTCCGCAGATCTTATAATGCCAGTGCTCGCCTGGCTGAGCTGCAAAAGGAGTTGAACCTGCCCAAGAACCGCCTTATATGTGACATGCCCACCAGGTGGAACTCAACGTTGGCCATGCTGCAGCGGCTGCACACGCAGCAGGGGGCCATCAATGAGTACCTGTGCGACTACGGCACCAGGACAGGGTCAGGGGAGCTTGGTTTTTTTTCTCCACGCCAGTGGGGCATGATCAGGGATGCATGCACTGTCCTGGCACCATTTGAGGAGGCCACGAGGATGGTGAGCAGTGACAGTGCATGCATCAGTGACACTGTACCTCTTGTCCACCTGTTGGAGCACACGCTGCGTGGAATAATGGACAGGGCACTTGAGGCAGAACAGAGGCAGGAAGAGGAGGACTTCCTTGCCTCTCAAGGCCCCCTTTACCCAGACAGTGTTCCTTCTGTCCCACCCATCGCACAGGAAGAGGACGAGGAGGAGGAGGAGGAGGAGGATTGTGTCAGCATGGAGGTGGAGGCTGGCACTCAGCATCATCAGCAGCAGTCTTTTAGTGATGATTTACAGTCCCAAGAAACCAGTGGACTTGTACGTGGCTCGGAGGAGGTGGCTGCGGATCATGTCGTCCTTAGTGACCCAGAGGACTCCGGAGCGAATGCCTCAGCAAACCTACGCTGCATGGCCTCCCTGATCCTGCAAAGTCTGCGGAAGGATCCTCGTATTCTTCGGATCAAGGAGAGGGACCATTACTGGCTGGCCACTCTCCTTGATCCACGGTACAAGGGTAAGGTTGCGGACCTTATGTTACCGTCGCAGAGGGAGCAGAGGATGAGACAACTCCGGGAGGCCTTGCAGAAAGGTCTGTGCAACGCGTTCCCAGAGACTGGGAGGTTACAAACTCCTGGTCCTGGACAACGAGTTGCTGAGGCTTCGGCCAGTCAAAGAAGGAGCGGTGGGGAAGGTGGCCGTCTGACCGATGCGTTCAGACAATTCTTTAGTCCGCAGCCCCAAAGTATGATCGGTTCCAGCAACCATCGCCAGCGTCTGATAAACATGGTGCAGGAATATCTAGGGGCAAGGTCAGACTTGGACACCTTCCCCACCGAAAATCCTCTGGCTTACTGGGTCTTGAGGATGGATCACTGGCCAGAGCTTGCACAGTATGCAATTGAGCTACTGGCCTGTCCTGCATCCAGCGTTCTTTCGGAACGCACATTCAGTGCTGCTGGAGGATTTGTCACGGATCACAGTGTGCGCCTGTCCACCGACTCGGTTGATCGACTGACTTTCATCAAGATGAACCAGTCTTGGATCACCACCAGCTACCACACACCTGATGCTGATATAACAGACTAATTGATTTTAACATGTCACATCCCTTCAAGACTGATGCTGATGCTGAGTGCCTGTGCTGTTATGTTGACTGGCTATACTCCTCCTCCGAGTCCTCAATGATACGATTGATGATGATAGCTTGGAAGATCATTTTTGTTTATGGGTGCCGCCACCAGTGGCTAAGGCCCAATTTTTCAGCCCCTGTTTTACAGGGGCGTGTAATTACAATTTTTTTAGCAATAATTTGCCATAGGGCTCATTGCTGTGCTCCAAGTACAGTATCTGTGAGGGGTTGGAGTGTTGTGGCACCAGTGCCTAAGGCCCAATTTTTCAGCCCCTGTTTAACAGGGGCGTGTCATTACAATTTTTGAAGCAATACTTTGCAACAGGGCTCATTGCTGTGCTCCAAGTACAGTATCTGTGAGGGGTTGTAGTGTTGTGCCACCAGTGCCTAAGGCCCAATTTTTCAGCCCCTGTTCAACAGGGGCATGCAATTACAATTCTTGATCTAATAATTCACAGCAGGGCCCATTGCTGCACCCACCAAGAGTAACTCTGAGGGCTTACAGTGTTGTGGCAACGCCACCACCACCACCACCACGAAAGGCCCAATTTTTCAGCCCCTGTTCAAAAGGGGCATGTAATTACAATTCTTGATCTAATAATTCACAGCAGGGCCCATTGCTGCACCCACCAAGAGTAACTCTGAGGGCTTACAGTGTTGTGGCAACACCACCACCACCACCACGAAAGGCCCAATTTTTCAGCCCCTGTTCAACAGGGGCATGCAATTACAATTCTTGATCTAATAATTCACAGCAGGGCCCATTGCTGCACCCACCAAGAGTAACTCTGAGGGCTTACAGTGTTGTGGCAACGCCACCACCACCACCACCACGAAAGGCCCAATTTTTCAGCCCCTGTTCAAAAGGGGCATGTAATTACAATTCTTGATCTAATAATTCACAGCAGGGCCCATTGCTGCACCCACCAAGAGTAACTGTCAGGGCTTACAGTGTTGTGGCACCAGCACCACCATCAAAGGCCCAATTTTTACTACCACTGTTCAACAATTATATGTAATTAAAATTCCTGATATAATAGTTGACAGCAGGGCGTTCCAGCACCAACCAAGAGTAACTGTGAGTGCTTACAGTGTTGTGCCAACACCAACAACTAAGGGGCCTATTTCTGCAGAGTATATACGGCAGGTCCCTACTTTCAAACATCCAACTTACAAACGACTCCTACTTGCAAACGCAAGAAGACAACAGGAAGTGAGAGGAAATCTACCACTAGGAAGGAAAATTCTCTCCTGTAAGAATAAATATGGGAGAAAGGTGTCTCCTCTGTACTGATGCTTTATCAGCAATCCTTGTTTCAAGAAAAACACCACATTTCAAAAACAGTTGTCATTGGGACGGAAAGTGAGGTGAAATGTTCTGAACAGGGGCACAGACAGCAAAACAAATGTTACAGGGGTGATAACCCTTACCTATGTTTTCCAAAAAGTTTAAAAATAGATTTTTGGGCTGGAGCTACACTTCAACAATGTACCTGTTCAAAATTACAAACAGATTCTACATAAGAACAAACCTACAGTCCCTGTCTTGTATGCACCGCCTGTATACGGCTGTTCAGAGTATATAGGGCCTTTTTTATTTTATGTGCGGGGTTCCCCTTAATATCCATACAAGACCCAAAGGGGCTGGTAATGGGCTGGGGTAGGGGGGGGTCATGGGGTAGCTATGCCATTTTTCTTAAAGATTTTCATCCATATTACCGGGACCAGACATTACATTAAAGCCGCAAGCAGTTTTAAATGGCTTTTTTTTCCTTTAGAAGTGTCATTTTGTGCAGGGACAGTTCTAAACACGGGAAACACGTGGCACTTCACAGGCATACTTTAGACACCCCCCAGGTACGATATTTAAAGGAATATTTGACTTTTTTTTTTTCACTTTATGCATCATTAAAATGACTGCTCCCGAAAAACGACCGTTTTTAAAACTTCTTTTTGCATTGATACATGTCCCCTGGTGCACAACCCGGGTTCCCAAACCCTTTTTAGGACAATAACATGCATAATAGTTGTTATAATTAGCACTTTAGAATTCGAACGTTCGCATCCATTGTATTTAATAGGGTTCTAATGTTCGTACGAACTTTCGGTCCGTTCGCGGGTTCTGGTGCGAACCGAACCCGGGGGTGTTCGGCTCATCACTAATGCTGATAATGGTTACTATTATGCTCCAACATTCAAATGGATTAAAGATATGTATATATAAACACAGTAGAAACAAAAAGGAACAGCAGAAGGCACTTCTAAGTGCAGTGGGTACAGGTTTTTTTTGCCTCAAGAAGATAAAAACACTTACTAGAAACAGTAGGTATAAAGGCTCATCAGAGTCATAAAGGTCACTGAGTCACACCGCATGAAGAAGGAGCCAATGGGCATTTTCCGAAACGCGTCCGGCCCCTTCTGATGTCACTTCCAGATCCTGCGTTCCATGCTGGTCCCTATAGCACCGATCGCTCTTCCTGCTTCCATCCTCCATGGTTCTCCACTGCTGGCCTGCCTCGGATCCTTCCATCAGTGCTGCCGCCTGACACAGAGACGCATTACGTAGACACTGCTCGCTGGACACCTCCTAGACACCGCTGTGACTCAGTGACCTTTATGACTCCGATGAGCCTTTACACCTACTGTTTTTAGTAAGTGTTTTTATCTCCTTGTGACAATACAATACCTGTAACCACTGTAGACACGCCTTCTGCTGTTCCTTTTTGTTTCTCCTAGAGAGCTGCTTCCTCCTCCTTAAAGTGCTGCTGAAGTGTGTATTTCAGGACTACCTGCCCCCCCCCCCCCCCAGTATGATCCAGTGCCAACTAGTTAATTTCCCCAGAGCGCCCTGTTTTTATTTGTCTGGTATATAAACACAGTATAGCAAGATTCAGATTCCAATATGACCCCCACCGGCATCCCCCACAACCACCAGGCCAGGGTTAGGAAAAAGAGGCTCTTGTCCTCTTCAACATGGGGAAAAGGTGCTTTGCCAGGGGGGACATCCCAATGTTGAGGGTATATTTGAGGCAAGGGGGCTGCACATTAGTTCCCCACTTTTACTGGCCTGTCAGGAGTTTTGGGGGACCCTTATACCATTTGAAGGGTGAAGGACCTGGCATGCATTATTGGGGGAACCCTGTGCTTTTTTTTCCCCAGCTGCTTTGTTTACATTACTGTAAATGAATTGGGCTATGGGATGTCATTGGTTGCTAAAAACAGTCCCTTAACTACCTTGACATTGAAGGAACCCGTCACATGTAGTAGCAGGAGAAAATCCACTATTCTATATTCATGATGTTTGGCTCCTGCTGAAGGGGCTGAAAGTCTGTCATTTGGACGAATGCCTGAACAAGCAAAGTTTGGTCCAAACCTGTCATCCCTACTGTTTATCCCTTATGGAATTTTTTTATTTCCTCTATGGGCATGTTTATTATGTGATATGGAACAGAGAAATTTTTACATTTCCATTATGAGCATTTTTATTATGTGATAACGTTTTTATTATTTAAGATAACAAAACAATAAAGACATATTGGGCAATATTGTAATGTATTAGAATCTTAAGACAAAAAGGCATTTCAAAAGGAAAAATCCTTTTGGGTTTCATTTTTGAACAGTGTTTTAAAAAAAATAGTTTACTGTAGTACTGTAAATAAAAAGCATACTTTTATTCTATAGTGTGTCTTGTTATGAGACACTGAAACAGTAACAAACCAAATAATTGAAAATAAGAAAAAATTTCAATGTTAAAAAATAAAATACAAAGTTACCGTATATACTCGAGTATAAGCCGACCCGAGTATAAGCTGAGGCACCTAATTTTACCACAAAAAACTGGGAAAACGTATTGACTCGAGTATAAGCCTAGGGTAAAAGTGCAGCAGCTACTGTAAGCGGAAAAGAGGGTCAACAATGCCCATTTGCAGCTTCACTGTGTCCATTTGCATGCCTCACTGTGCCCAACCTCACTGTGCCCATTACCTCACTGTGCCCATTACCTCACTGTGCCCATATCCATGGAGATAAACAGCACATTATTATGCACTCCAGACAGAAAATTCTGCAGTGGTCTCCATTCAGTTGATAAAATAAGCCCCTGGAGGGAAGTAAACTTGCTCTAGCTGGAACGCATCGTGAAGCAGCCAGCAAAGTTCCAAACTCACAATCCTCCACACTCACCTTCTGCTTGCTACAGCGAAGATCTATTTTTGTAAGAGGCAGCCAGGCTTATAAAACGAGCGGAGGAAAGATCACCTCCCATGTCCATCGCGCTGCGGGCGTCCATTTTTTTAAATTTGCGGCTTCCTCCTGGTCCCGTGCAGTTCCGTGATAGGCGATTGACACTGTGTTCAGTGTTCCGCCTATCACGGCCATCTTCTCATCCTCAGACTTTCCCAGCAGACACTGTGTTTAGTGATCCGCCAATCACGGACGTTCTTTCATCCTCGAACAAGAGAAGGTCCCTGATTGGCGGATCACTAAACACAGTGTCAATCGCATATCACGGAACCGCACGGGACCAGGAGGAAGCCGCAAATTTTAAAAAATGGACGCCCAAGGTACACTGACTCGAGTATAAGCCGGGCTTATTAAAAGGGCTGAAAAACTCGGCTTATACTCGAGTATATACGGTAAATACGAATAGGAACAGTGTTAGTTTTTATAAAGTAAATTTACTGGAAATAAGTCCTGATTAAAATGACTCTAAAATTATGTTTCTGGTGAAGAACTTGGCAAAGTTATTTGTAATTGAAAAAAGTGCTTTTTTAAATTTTGTGCATTTTCTTGTTACACGACACCAAAAAAAGTAACAAACCAAGTGAATGGAAAGAATAAAAAACAGTTTATTATTTATTACAGGTACTTATTTAGAACCAACATGTTACACTTATATTGCATATTCACATTAACAAAGAGAGGGCCTCCAGTCAAACTTATGAAATACAGCAGGTAGGGGGTAACATCATCCTAGTGACAGTAATAAGAGGTATGGAAGAAGACGATTCCCCTAAAAGAGTGTCCTAGGGTAGATGGGGGAAGGGGAAAAAAGCTTGAGATGGACTATCTCAGTACTCTGAACAAATTACACATAATGTTAAAATATAAAATGTTCTTTATACAAAGAAGATAAAAGCAAGATATCCAGATACATATTGAGACATTGATTGAAAAAACATACAAGGAATAAAATGTCAGTACATGTTACACTGATACTTGGTATACTCCAAGATGAAACAAAGGAGATATAGTGGATCCTCAGTGAACCGAAATCCCCTACTTGTTTCGCGGAAATCTACTGCTTCTTCAGGAGGAACAAGACTACATAGAGTCTAAAATTAGTTAATAGGGTGTACATAATATCAAGCAAATAAGGTAACAGTACATATTATGAAAAAGGGTTAACAATACGGAGAGGTTGGGTTAGGGGTAATGCTGTTGCTTACCAAAACAGACCAACACATGAAAGGAAAAGACAGTGGTGCCACCAATATTCCACTATGGTGCATATGGGGGACAGGTAATCGGAGGATGAACTGGTACTGAGTAGCAACTGAAAAGAAGGAAAGGGAGAAGAAGGGGGAAAAAATGAAGTGGGGGGGGGAGTGGAAAGAGCTAAAGGAGTGACTTGAGACATTGAAAAGAGAGATCATTGGTAAAAAAATAAATAAATTCATTAAAGATAAACTTGCATTCTCAGAGGGGTAGGCCTATAAGTGGACTGGGAGGAAGTCCGGCATTGCGGGGGGTTCTGCCAACGGTGCCGGCGTGTTACAAGGTCGACGTGCTGGGGACTATATAAACAGGCTCACGCCTGCTTATTTCTGTGATGGAAGCTGCCCAGGAGTGTTCCTTCCAGGAGTCTGCATGTAGGTGAGCAATGGTACGGCTATAAGACTGGGTGTTTTTACCCGCTTCGGAGATGATTGCCATTACTGTCTATTTCTTGCCCCTGTGCAGTAACTTTTTAACAGTCAGTATATTGTTGTAACCAGCCTGCCCTCCTTTATAATAGCCTAATACAGGCCTATTTGTTTCAGGTCCCCAGGCTGCCTGGGTATTGCTAAGAGAGACAACTGCTCCTTCAACAATCAACTAGTTATTTTTTTGGTTACCCAGCCCTGGCTATTATCCTGCTCTCCTGAAGTGCACGTGGGGATTTTAATATCCCATCCTGGCTTGCTGTGTTTTTTCCCTGGCATTATACCATATTACTGGCAATACAGGTCAGCATCCCTAATATGTGTGAATTTTTTTCCCTTCCTTTCTTCCTCATCCCCTGACTATATTTTCCCTTTCCCTTTCCCCTTCTTTCTTTTTTCCCATCTCTCCCTCCCTTTCCTCTCTTCTGATCCCCCTTCCCTTCCTTTTCCCCCCTTCCCTCTCTTTCCTTTTCCCCCTCTCCTTTCCTTTCCCCCTTTTCTCCTCATTACCCCTTCTCCTCCTCCCTTCCATTCTTTTCCTTTGGTCCCTCCCTGTTTTCCCCCTCCCCCACCAATTTTTACCTCCCTTTCACCTCCCCTTTTCTTCCCTCCCCTTCCTGTCCCCCTTTTTTTTGCTGCTCCCATCTCCCCCTCCCCCTCTTCCTTCCCCTCACTCTTTCCCTTTCCCCCCTTCTCCTCCCCTTTCCTTCTCCCCTCCCCCCACTTCCTCTCCCCCCCTCCTCTCCCTTTCCCCCTTCCTTTCCTCCCCTTTTCCTCTTTCTATGCAGTTTCTTGATCTGCACAATATTTTGTAAAAATTATTTTTCAGTTGCTACTCAGTACCAGTTCATCCACCGTTTACCTGTCCCCCGTGCCCATCGTGCGGGAGTATTGGTTGCACCACTGTCTTGACCTTCCATGTGTTGGTCCATTTTGGTAAGGGACGGCATTACCCCTAACCCAACCCCTCCCTATTGTTAACCCTTTTTCACAATATGTACTGTTACTTTATTTGCTTGATATTATGTACACTAGTGATGAGCCGAACACCCCCGGGTTCGGTTCGCACCAGAACCCGCGAACGGACCGAAAGTTTGTACGAACATTAGAACCCTATTAAATACAATGGATGCGAACGTTCGAATTCTAAAGTGCTAATTATAACGACTATTATGCATGTTATTGTCCTAAAAAGGGTTTGGGAACCCGGGTTCTGCACCAGGGGACATGTATCAATGCAAAAATAAGTTTTAAAAACGGTCGTTTTTCGGGAGCAGTCATTTTAATGATGCATAAAGTGAAAAAAAAAAAGTCAAATATTCCTTTAAATATCGTACCTGGGGGGTGTCTAAAGTATGCCTGTGAAGTGCCACGTGTTTCCCGTGTTTAGAACTGTCCCTGCACAAAATGACACTTCTAAAGGAAAAAAAAGCCATTTAAAACTGCTTGCGATTTTAATGTAATGTCTGGTCCCGGTAATATGGATGAAAATCTTAAGGAAAAATGGCATAGCTACCCCATGACCCCCCCCCCCACCCCAGCCCATTACCAGCCCCTTTGGGTCTTGTATGGATATTAAGGGGAACCCCGCACATAAAATAAAAAAGGCCCTATATACTCTGAACAGCCGTATACAGGCGGTGCATACAAGACAGGGACTGTAGGTTTGTTCTTATGTAGAATCTGTTTGTAATTTTGAACAGGTACATTGTTTAAGTGTAGCTCCAGCCCAAAAATCTATTTTTAAACTTTTTGGAAAACATAGGTAAGGGTTATCACCCCTGTAACATTTGTTTTGCTGTCTGTGCCCCTGTTCAGAACATTTCACCTCACTTTCCGTCCCAATGACAACTGTTTTTGAAATGTGGTGTTTTTCTTGAAACAAGGACTGGTGATAAAGCATCAGTACAGAGGAGACACCTTTCTCCCATATTAATTCTTACAGGAGAGAATTTTCCTTCCAAGGGGTAGATTTCCTCTCACTTCCTGTTGTCTTCTTGCGTTTGCAAGTAGGAGTCGTTTGTAAGTTGGATGTTTGAAAGTAGGGACCTGCCGTATATACTCTGCAGAAATAGGCCCCTTAGTTGTTGGTGTTGGCACAACACTGTAAGCACTCACAGTTACTCTTGGTTGGTGCTGGAACGCCCTGCTGTCAACTATTATATCAGGAATTTTAATTACATATAATTGTTGAACAGTGGTAGTAAAAATTGGGCCTTTGATGGTGGTGCTGGTGCCACAACACTGTAAGCCCTGACAGTTACTCTTGGTGGGTGCAGCAATGGGCCCTGCTGTGAATTATTAGATCAAGAATTGTAATTGCATGCCCCTGTTGAACAGGGGCTGAAAAATTGGGCCTTTCGTGGTGGTGGTGGTGGTGGTGGTGTTGCCACAACACTGTAAGCCCTCAGAGTTACTCTTGGTGGGTGCAGGAATGGGCCCTGCTGTGAATTATTAGATCAAGAATTGTAATTACATGCCCCTTTTGAACAGGGGCTGAAAAATTGGGCCTTTCATGGTGGTGGTGGTGGTGGCGTTGCCACAACACTGTAAGCCCTCAGAGTTACTCTTGGTGGGTGCAGCAATGGGCCCTGCTGTGAATTATTAGATCAAGAATTGTAATTACATGCCCCTGTTGAACAGGGGCTGAAAAATTGGGCCTTAGGCACTGGTGGCACAACACTACAACCCCTCACAGATACTGTACTTGGAGCACAGCAATGAGCCCTGTTGCAAAGTATTGCTTCAAAAATTGTAATGACACGCCCCTGTTAAACAGGGGCTGAAAAATTGGGCCTTAGGCACTGGTGGCACAACACTCCAACCCCTCACAGATACTGTACTTGGAGCACAGCAATGAGCCCTATGGCAAATTATTGCTAAAAAAATTGTAATTACACGCCCCTGTTAAACAGGGGCTGAAAAATTGGGCCTTAGCCACTGGTGGCGGCACCCATAAACAAAAATGATCTTCCAAGCTATCATCATCAATCGTATCATTGAGGACTCGGAGGAGGAGGATAGCCAGTCAACATAACAGCACAGGCACTCAGCATCAGCATCAGTCTTGAAGGGATGTGACATGTTAAAATCAATTAGTCTGTTATATCAGCATCAGGTGTGTGGTAGCTGGTGGTGATCCAAGACTGGTTCATCTTGATGAAAGTCAGTCGATCAACCGAGTCGGTGGACAGGCGCACCCTGTGATCCGTGACAAATCCTCCAGCAGCACTGAATGTGCGTTCCGAAAGAACGCTGGATGCAGGACAGGCCAGTAGCTCAATTGCATACTGTGCAAGCTCTGGCCAGTGATCCATCCTCAAGACCCAGTAAGCCAGAGGATTTTCGGTGGGGAAGGTGTCCAAGTCTGACCTTGCCCCTAGATATTCCTGCACCATGTTTATCAGACGCTGGCGATGGTTGCTGGAACCGATCATACTTTGGGGCTGCGGACTAAAGAATTGTCTGAACGCATCGGTCAGACGGCCACCTTCCCCACCGCTCCTTCTTTGACTGGCCGAAGCCTCAGCAACTCGTTGTCCAGGACCAGGAGTTTGTAACCTCCCAGTCTCTGGGAACGCGTTGCACAGACCTTTCTGCAAGGCCTCCCGGAGTTGTCTCATCCTCCGCTCCCTCTGCGACGGTAACATAAGGTCCGCAACCTTACCCTTGTACCGTGGATCAAGGAGAGTGGCCAGCCAGTAATGGTCCCTCTCCTTGATCCGAAGAATACGAGGATCCTTCCACAGACTTTGCAGGATCAGGGAGGCCATGCAGCGTAGGTTTGCTGAGGCATTCGGTCCGGAGTCCTCTGGGTCACTAAGGACGACATGATCCGCAGCCACCTCCTCCCAGCCACGTACAAGTCCACTGGTTTCTTGGGACTGTAAATCATCCCTAAAAGACTGCTGCTGATGATGCTGAGTGCCAGCCTCCACCTCCATGCTGACACAATCCTCCTCCTCCTCCTCCTCCTCCTCCTCTTCCTGTGCGATGGGTGGGACAGAAGGAACACTGTCTGGGTAAAGGGGGCCTTGAGAGGCAAGGAAGTCCTCCTCTTCCTGCCTCTGTTCTGCCTCAAGTGCCCTGTCCATTATTCCACGCAGCGTGTGCTCCAACAGGTGGACAAGAGGTACAGTGTCACTGATGCATGCACTGTCACTGCTCACCATCCTCGTGGCCTCCTCAAATGGTGCCAGGACAGTGCATGCATCCCTGATCATGCCCCACTGGCGTGGAGAAAAAAAACCAAGCTCCCCTGACCCTGTCCTGGTGCCGTAGTCGCACAGGTACTCATTGATGGCCCTCTGCTGCGTGTGCAGCCGCTGCAGCATGGCCAACGTTGAGTTCCACCTGGTGGGCATGTCACATATAAGGCGGTTCTTGGGCAGGTTCAACTCCTTTTGCAGCTCAGCCAGGCGAGCACTGGCATTATAAGATCTGCGGAAATGCACACAGACTTTCCTGGCCTGCCTCAGGACATCCTGTAAGCCCGGGTACCTGCCCAAGAACCGCTGCACCACCAGGTTAAGGACGTGAGCCACACAGGGCACATGGGTCAGTTGTCCCTGTCGGAGGGCGGAGAGGAGGTTGGTGCCATTGTTGCAAACCACCATTCCTGGCTTAAGCTGGCGTGGCGTCAACCACCTCTCGGCCTGGCCCTGCAGAGCAGACAGGACCTCTGCCCCAGTGTGGCTTCTGTCCCCCAAACACACCAGCGCAAGCACGGCATGGCATCTTTTTGCCTGCGTACTTGCGTAGCCCCTTGAACGGCTACGGAGCACCGCTGGTTCGGAGGACAAAGCACAGGAAGAGGCCATGGAGGAAGAAGAAGAGGAGGGGGTGGAGGAGAGAGGTGTGTCACAACCAGTAGTAGCATTTTGGAGGCGTGGCGGTGGAACAACCTCCAACACTACTGCACCTTGTCCTGCATCCTTCCCAGCTGCCAAAAGAGTGACCCAATGGGCCGTGAAAGAAAGGTAACGTCCCTGTCCATGCCTGCTGGACCATGAGTCAGCGGTAATATGCACCTTACCGCTGACCGCCCTGTCCAGCGAGGCCAAGACATTGCCTTCCATATGCCGGTAGAGAGCCGGAATAGCCTTCCGTGAGAAAAAGTGGCGTTTGGGAACCTGCCACTGAGGAACCGCACATTGCACAAACTCACGGAAGGGGGCCGAGTCTACCAACTGAAAAGGCAGCAGTTGAAGCGCTAGCAATTTAGCCAAGCTAGCATTCAACCGCTGGGCATGTGGATGGCTGGGAGTGAACTTCTTTCGACGGTCCAGCAGCTGGGGCAGGGAAATTTGCCTGCTAGAATCGGACGTCGGTGTACTGCTAGCAGAGTGGCCGCAAGTACTTGGCTGTGACACACCTAATTCTACACCTTCATTCCTCTCAGTGCATGTTTCAGAGAGGACTGAAGTTATAGTGGGGTTGGAGATCCCAGCTGATGCGGTGCAAGGAGAGGTCCGCTTTGTTCTTTGGTGTGGGTCTTTGAGGTAGGCTTGCCAACGAGCTGCATGGCAGGTCAACATATGTCTGGTCAGGCATGTGGTACCCAAGCGGCTGATGTTTTGGCCACGCGATATACGCTTAAGACATATGTTGCAAACAGCAGCTGTGCGATCTGATGCACTAGCCTCAAAAAAGGCCCACACCAAAGAACTTTTTGAATGACGGGCAGAGGCAGCGCCCTGCACAGGCGGAGCTCTGCGGTGTGATTCCGTTGGTGTACTGCCCTTACGCTGGCCACCAAAGGGCATCCTGCCTCGTTGGAGATGTGCCTCCTCCTCATCCTCCTCCTCCTCCTCTCTCCTATTAGGCACCCACGTGGAGTCAGTGACCTCATCATCCCCTCCCTCCTCATCACTGGAGCCAATCTGGCAGTATGCTGCAGCTGCTGGAACATGACTGCCAGATTGGTGTCCTTCTTGAGCATCCCCTCTGTCTGCTCTCACGCTACTGCCTTCCTGTAGCTGGGTTTCATCATCAGACCCTTCGAAACGCTGGGCATCCTCCTGGAGCATGTACCCAACACTGTGCTCAAACAGTTCGGGGGACTCCTCAGGAGGAGGACATGGTGGGTCTAGGGAAGGAGTGACTGATGATGAGTCTGACATTGATACCAGGGAAGAGGACGCTTTGGCAGCTGCTTTGCCAGTACCCTGAGCCTGGGTGAGAGAGGATGAGGAGGAGGAGGAGGGCTTGGTCATCCACTCTACCAAGTCTTCGGCATGATGTGGCTCAACATGTCCAGCTGCCGAAAAGAAGGACAAGCGTGTCCCATGGCCATGTGCTGATGACAATGCACCGCGTCCACGACCAGCACTGTTGCCCCCAGACACAGAGCCTGCTTGCCCTCTTTTATTGCCTCCTGACTGTCTGCCTCTCCTTGTTTGCCTTCCAGACATTCTAATAGATGACCTGCAGGGAGATGGGAAAAAAGCAATAAGGGCTACCTTCAGGTGTCCTTCTCTGTCCCTTTACTTAAGGATTTCTAAATATGGTTGAGGATGATTGCTTTCGCACAGAATAGCACAACGACAATTTCCCTGACTGTCCAAAAAACAAGGATTTCAAAGATGGTTGATGAGGAATGCTTTAGCACAGTATAGCACAAGGAGAATTTCCCTCACTGTCCTTCCCTGTCCCTAGAAACAAGGATTATCACAGTGAAAGAAACTGACACTCTTCCTACCTATAGTTTTCTGTCCCTAGAAAAAATGTTTTTTTAAAGATGGTTGATGATCAATGCTTTAGCACACTATAGCACAAGGAGAATTTCCCTCACTGTCCTTCCCTGTCCCTAGAAACAAGGATTATCACAGTGAAAGAAACTGACACTCTCCCTACCTATAGTTTTCTGTCCCTAGAAAAAATGTTTTTTTAAAGATGGTTGATGATCAATGCTTTAGCACACTATAGCACAAAGAGGATTTCCCTCACTGTCCTTCCCTGTCCCTAGAAACAAGGATTATCACAGTGAAAGAAACTGACACTCTTCCTACCTATAGTTTTCTGTCCCTAGAAAAAATGTTTTTTTAAAGATGGTTGATGATCAATGCTTTAGCACACTATAGCACAAGGAGAATTTCCCTCACTGTCCTTCCCTGTCCCTAGAAACAAGGATTATCACAGTGAAAGAAACTGACACTCTTCCTACCTATAGTTTTCTGTCCCTAGAAAAAATGTTTTTTTAAAGATGGTTGATGATCAATGCTTTAGCACACTATAGCACAAGGAGAATTTCCCTCACTGTCCTTCCCTGTCCCTAGAAACAAGGATTATCACAGTGAATGAAACTGACACTCTTCCTACCTATAGTTTTCTGTCCCTAGAAAAAATGTTTTTTTAAAGATGGTTGATGATCAATGCTTTAGCACACTATAGCACAAGGAGAATTTCCCTCACTGTCCTTCCCTGTCCCTAGAAACAAGGATTATCACAGTGAAAGAAACTGACACTCTCCCTACCTATAGTTTTCTGTCCCTAGAAAAAATGTTTTTTTTAAAGATGGTTGATGATCAATGCTTTAGCACACTATAGCACAAGGAGAATTTCCCTCACTGTCCTTCCCTGTCCCTAGAAACAAGGATTATCACAGTGAAAGAAACTGACACTCTTCCTACCTATAGTTTTCTGTCCCTAGAAAAAATGTTTTTTTAAAGATGGTTGATGATCAATGCTTTAGCACACTATAGCACAAGGAGAATTTCCCTCACTGTCCTTCCCTGTCCCTAGAAACAAGGATTATCACAGTGAAAGAAACTGACACTCTCCCTACCTATAGTTTTCTGTCCCTAGAAAAAATGTTTTTTTAAAGATGGTTGATGATCAATGCTTTAGCACACTATAGCACAAGGAGAATTTCCCTCACTGTCCTTCCCTGTCCCTAGAAACAAGGATTATCACAGTGAAAGAAACTGACACTCTTCCTACCTATAGTTTTCTGTCCCTAGAAAAAATGTTTTTTTAAAGATGGTTGATGATCAATGCTTTAGCACACTATAGCACAAGGAGAATTTCCCTCACTGTCCTTCCCTGTCCCTAGAAACAAGGATTATCACAGTGAAAGAAACTGACACTCTTCCTACCTATAGTTTTCTGTCCCTAGAAAAAATGTTTTTTTTAAAGATGGTTGATGATCAATGCTTTAGCACACTATAGCACAAGGAGAATTTCCCTCACTGTCCTTCCCTGTCCCTAGAAACAAGGATTATCACAGTGAAAGAAACTGACACTCTTCCTACCTATAGTTTTCTGTCCCTAGAAAAAATGTTTTTTTAAAGATGGTTGATGATCAATGCTTTAGCACACTATAGCACAAGGAGAATTTCCCTCACTGTCCTTCCCTGTCCCTAGAAACAAGGATTATCACAGTGAAAGAAACTGACACTCTTCCTACCTATAGTTTTCTGTCCCTAGAAAAAATGTTTTTTTTAAAGATGGTTGATGATCAATGCTTTAGCACAGTATAGCACAAGGAGAATTTCCCTCACTGTCCTTCCCTGTCACCAGAAACAAGGATTATCACAGTGAAAGAAACTGACACTCTCCCTACCTATAGTTTTCTGTCCCTAGAAAAAATGTTTTTTTAAAGATGGTTGATGATCAATGCTTTAGCACACTATAGCACAAGGAGAATTTCCCTCACTGTCCTTCCCTGTCCCTAGAAACAAGGATTAGCACAGTAAAACACACTGACACTCTTCCTACCTATAGTTTTCTGTCCCTAGAAAAAATGTTTTTTTAAAGATGGTTGATGATCAATGCTTTAGCACACTATAGCACAAGGAGAATTTCCCTCACTGTCCTTCGCTGTCCCTAGAAACAAGGATTAGCACAGTAAAACACACTGACACTCTCCCTACCTATAGTTTTCTGTCCCTAGAAAAAATGTTTTTTTAAAGATGGTTGATGATCAATGCTTTAGCACACTATCGCACAAGGAGAATTTCCCTCACTGTCCTTCGCTGTCCCTAGAAACAAGGATTAGCACAGTAAAACACACTGACACTCTCCCTACCTATAGTTTTCTGTCCCTAGAAAAAATGTTTTTTTAAAGATGGTTGATGATCAATGCTTTAGCACACTATAGCACAAGGAGAATTTCCCTCACTGTCCTTCCCTGTCCCTAGAAACAAGGATTCGCACAGTAAAACACACTGACACTCTCCCTACCTATCCTTCTCTTTCCCTAAACTAAAGGAATCCAGGTTAAGCAAGAAAAAAAAAATGTCACTGTCCCTGCCTATGCTTCTCTTTCCCTGCTCCGGAACACACTACACTAGGCCGCCGTGCTGGCGGCCTTTTATAGTGTGGGGCGTGTACTAAACACCCTCAGCAATAATTGGCCACAGGCATCCTGCCTGTGGCCAATCATTGCTCTCCTCGCTACCGGCGCTGTGATTGGCCAAGCATGCGGGGTCACAGTGCATGCTTGGCCAATCACAGCGCCTGGATGACACTGCGATGGCGTAGTGCATTGTGGGCCGTTCGCGTCACTCGAATTAGGCGCGAACGGCCCAAATCGTTCGATCTTCGTCGAACGATCGAACAGCCGATGTTCGAGTCGAACGTATGTTCGACTCGAACACCGAGCTCATCCCTAATGTACACCCTATTATCTCATTTTAGACTCTTTGTAGTCTTGTTCCTCCTGAAGAAGCGGTAGATTTCCACTAAGCATGTAGAAGATTTTGTTTTACTGAGGACCCGCTATCTCCTTTGTTCGATCTTGGAGTATACCAAGTATCAGTGTAACATGTACTGACATTTTATCCCTTGTATGTTTTTGCAATCAATTTCTCAATATGTATCTGGATAGCCTGTTTTTATCTTATGTGTATCAATAAATCTTCATATTTTTAGGTTATGTGTAATTTGTTCAGGGTATCGAGATAGTCCATCTCAAGCTTTTTTCCCCTTCCCCATCTACCCTAGGAGACTCTTTTAGGCTCGATTCATACCAGGCCCTTGGGTCTAGTATGGATTCAGAGGGGACCCCCCACACCCGGCAGGTCAGGAGAGGGAGGGGATGAGCGAGCGCCCCCCACTCCTGAACCATACCAGGCCTCATGCCCTCAACATGGGGGGGATGGGTGCTTTGGGCTCTGCCCCCCCCCCCACCCCAAAGCACCTTGCGCCCATGTTGATGGGGACAACATAGTTACATAGTTACATAGTTAGTCAGGTTGAAAAAAGACAAAGTCCATCCAGTTCAACCATAAAAAAAAAAAAAAAAATTACCGTACAACCCCATATACCCAATTCTATACCCACAGTTGATCCAGAGGAAGGCAAAAAAAAACCAGCAGATAATGATCCAATTTGCTACAGCAGGGGAAAAAATTCCTTCCTGATCCCCCGAGAGGCAATCGGATTTACCCTGGATCAACTTTACCTATAAATGTTAGTATTCAGTTATATTATGTACATTTAGGAAACTATCCAGGCCTTTCTTAAAGCAATCTACTGAGCTGGCCAGAACCACCTCTGGAGGGAGTCTGTTCCACATTTTCACAGCTCATACTGTGAAGAAACCTTTCCGTATTTGGAGATGAAATCTTTTTTCCTCTAGACGTAAAGAGTGCCCCCTTGTCTTTTGTGTTGACCGTAAAGTGAATAACTCAACACCAAGTTCGCTATATGGACCCCTTATATATTTGTACATGTTGATCATATCCCCCCTTATTCTCCTCTTCTCAAGAGTGAATAAATTCAGTTCCTCTAATCTTTCCTCATAGCTGAGCTCCTCCATGCCTCTTATCAGGTTGGTTGCCCTTCTCTGCACTTTCTCCTTTTTGAGAACTGGTGCCAAAAACTGAACTGCATATTCCAGATTAGGTCTTACTAATGATTTGTACAGGGGCAAAATTATATCTCTCTCTCTGGAGTCCATACCTCTCTTAATACAAGAAAGGACTTTGCTCGCTTTGGAAACCGCAGCTTGGCATTGCATGCCATTATTGAGCTTATGATCTACCAAAACCCCCAGATCCTTCTCCACTACGGATCCCCCCAGTTGTACTCCCCCTAGTATGTATGATGCATTCATATTCTTAGCCCCCAAGTGCATAACTTTACATTCATCAACATTAAACCTCATCTGCCACATAGTCGCCCAATTAGACAGAGCATCGAGGTCGGTTTGTAAATTGGCGACATCCTGTAAGGACGTGATTCCACTGCATAGCTTGGTGTCATCTGCAAAGACAGAAATGTTACTTTTGATCCCAGACCCAATATCATTTATAAAGATATTAAAAAGTAAGGGTCCCAACACTGAACCTTGGGGTACACCACTGAGAACCTTAGACCATTCAGAGTAAGAATCATTAACCACTACTCTCTGAATTCTGTCTTTTAGACAGTTTTCTATCCATTTACAAACTGATATTTCCAATCCTGTAGACTTTACCTTACACATGAGCCGTGTGTGCGGAACTGTATCGAAAGCTTTTGCAAAATCCAAGTATACCACGTCCACAGCCACCCCTCTGTCCAAGGTTTTACTTACCTCTTCATAAAAAGAAATCAGGTTTGTTTGACAACTTCTGTCTTTCATGAATCCATGCTGTCTGTTGCTTAAATAGTTTTTTTCCAGCAGGAACTCATCTATGTGGTCTTTTATTAATCTCTCCAGTATCTTCCCAACTATAGAAGTTAAACTAATAGGTCTATAGTTACTTGTTAAAGACTTTGTTCCCTTTTTAAATATAGGCACCACATTGGCCCTGCGCCAATCCAGTGGTACTATTCCTGTCATTAATGAGTCCCTAAAAACTAGATACAATGGCTTTGAAATTACAGAGCTCAATTCTTTTAGGATCCATGGGTGGATGCCATCTGGTCCAGGTGCTTTATCCACCAAGAACCTCTTCCCGACAACCCTTGCCCGGTGGTTGTCGGGGTCTGCTGGCGGGAGGCTTATCGGAATCTGGAAGCCCCCTTTAACAAGGGAGCCCCCAGATCCCGGCCCCCCACCCTATGTGAATGAGTATGGGGTACCCCTACCCATTCACCAAAAAGAAAAGTAGTATAGTGTTAAAACAGACGGTAGACAGTTTTTGACAAGTCTTTTATTAAAATTCTTCTTCTTCTTCCTCCGGTCTTCCTCCATCTTCTCCTGCATCTTCATCCTCCGGTCTTCTCCTTCTCCCGCTCTTCTGTCTTCTTTGTCCGGTGTTCTTCTTCCTCTGCCGCCGCTCCCGCCGATGCTCCTCCTCCGATGCTGCATCCCGGTGATCTGTCAGCGCCGATGTCCTGCATTACTTAAATAATGTCGGGGGCGTGGCTACCGGATTACGTCATCCGGTGGCCACGCCCCCTTGTGACGTCACCACCCGGGGCATGATGGGTCCGTGACGTCACAAGGGGCCGTGGCCACCGAAAGACGTAATCTGATAGCCACGCCCCCGCCGTTATTTAAGTAATGCAGGACATCGGCGCGTTGACAGATCAGCGGGAAGCAGCATCGGAGGAGGAGCAGCAGCAGAGGAAGAAGAACACCGGACAAAGAAGACAGAAGAGTGGGAGAAGGAGAAGACCGGAGGATGAAGATGCGGGAGAAGACGGGGGAAGCCCGGAGGAAGAAGAAGAAGAATTTTAATAAAAGACTTGTCAAAAACTGTCTACTGTCTTTTTTAACACTACACTACTTTGTTTTTTGGTGAATGGGTAGGGGTACAATGTACCCCATACTCATTCACATAGGGTAGGGGGCCGGGATCTGGGGGCCCCCTTACTAAAGGGGGCTTCCAGATTTCGATAAACCCCCCGCCCGCAGACCCCGACAACCACCAGGCAAGGGTTGTCGGGAAGAGGCCCTAGTCTCCATCAACATGGGGGCAAGGTGCTTTGGGGTGGGGGGGGACAGAGCGCATCAAAGCACCCATCCCCCCATGTTGAGGGCATGCGGCCTGATATGTTTCAGGAGAGGGGGGCTCTCGCTTGTCCCCTCTCTTTCCTGACCTGCCGGGCTGCATGCTCGGATAAGGGTCTGGTATGGATTTTGGGGGGACCCCCACGCCATTTTTTTTTTGTGTGGGGGGTCCCCTCCGTATCCATACTAGACCCAAGGGCCTGGTATGGACCTGGGGGGGGGACACCACACAGTTTTTTTTCTTTATTTTTTTTTTAGCCGGCAATTCTTTTTTTATTACAGTCAGCCCGCTGACAACTGATGACTCATCGATTGTTAAGGACGCGGCGGTCGGCTTTCCAGCCCCCTCCTTAGCAACCAGCTATATACAGTGTAAAAAAAGAAATGAAAAAACGCAAATTGTGGCAAAATAGCAGTAAAAACGCGGTACTTGCGTTTTGGATGCGAGTCCATTGAATTCTATTAAATGCAAAACGCTGCTTTTTGCGGGAAAAAAAGTCCCCGACCCTTTCCAAAAATGCAGAGGCACAAAAAAAGCATTGATGTGAACATGTTCCATAGGAACCCATGTTAAAAAAATGCCCCTGCATTTCTGCTAAATGCAAAATGCATCAAAAGACACATTAGTGTAAATCGAGCCTTAGGGGAATTGTTTCCTTCCATACCTCTTATTACTGCATATTCACATTAGTTCCCTGCTCTCAAGAAGCTTACAATCTAAGGTCCCTAACTCACACTCATACACACACATAGGTGGGTAGGACCAAATTTAGACAGAAGCTAATTAACCTACCAATATGTCTTCGGAGTGAGGAAGAAAACCTTTGTACTGTAGACACAAGGATAACATGCAAACTCCAGGCAGATGGATCCATTGCTGGGATTTGAACCAACAACCCTAGTGCTATCAGGCAGATGTAAATGTTAACCAACTACACACTGTGCTGCCCATGCATATTCTTAAAAGAAAAAACTTCTAAGATTTCTTTAAAGTGGTTGTAAACCCTGTAAAAAATGTTTTAAAAAAAAAAAAAAACAACCTGCAAGACAAAGGCATAATGAGCTAGTATGACTAGCATACTAGCTCATTATGCATCACTTACCTTAGATCGGGGCCCCCGAAGCCATCCTCGTCTCCCTCTTCAGCCGCAGCCATCGCTGCGGCGATAGCTGGAAGGTTACTTCCGGGTATCGCCGCTCCGGCGCTGTGATTGGCCGGAGCGGCGAAGACGTGACACCGCGCATGTGCGCAGGAGCCGTCAAATCCGGCTAAGCTGGGTTTGTGAATGGGATTAACCTTATAAATGTGCCGTTGTCTACGGCGCGCATGCGCCGTAGACACTGATGCATGTCGTTTTTAGCAAATATCTCCTAAACCGTGTATGAGTTGCATAAGTGGGTTTACAACCACTTTAAGTGATGTTACATGCAGATCACACCTCTACATATACTGTGTAGATCTACATATGAATGAAATAGGAAATAAAACAAAACATTAAATTAATTTATTGTATTTACTTTGTAACATTTGAAGACTATCTGTGGATAGTCTGCAATTATCATTTTAACCACTTCCCCTCTGGAGCAATTTTTTCATTTCTTGCAAGCATGTTAAAATCTGCATTTTTAGTCTTGGAAGTTACTCAAAACTAGGGATGAGCCGACCACCCCCGGGTTCGGTTCGCACCAGAAACTGCGAATGGACCGAAAGTTCGCGCAAACTTTAGAACCCTATTAAATACAATGGACGTGAACGTTCGAAATCTAAAGTGCTAATTATAACGGCTATTATGCATGTTATTGTCCTAAAAAGGGTTTGGGGACCCGGGTTCTGCCCCAGGGAACATGTTTCAATGCAAAAAAAAGTTTTAAAAACGTCCGTTTTTTGGGAGCAGTCATTTTAATGATGCATAAAGTGAAAACAAATAAGTGAAATATTCCTTTAAATATTGTACCTGGGGGGTGTCTAAAGTATGCCTGTGAAGTGGCATGTGTTTCCTGTGTTTAGAACTGTCCCTGCACAAAATGACATTTCTAAAGGAAAAAAAGCCATTTAAAACTGCTTGCGGCTTTAATGTCATGTCTGGTCCCGGTAATATGGATGAAAATATTTGAGAAAAATGGCATGGCTTTGGGCCTTTGATGGTGGTGCTGGTGCCACAACAATGTAAGCCCTCACAGTTACTCTTGGTGGGTGCATGAATGGGCCCTGCTGTGAATTATTAGATCAAGAATTGTAATTGCATGCCCCTGTTGAACAGGGACTGAAAAATTGAGCCTTTGGTGGTGGTGTTGGTGGTGTTGGTGGTGGTTGTGTTGTCACAACACTGTAAGCCCTCACATTTACTCTTGGTGGGTGCATGAATGGGCCCTGCTGTGAATTATTAGATCAATAATTGTAATTGCATGCCCCTGTTGAACAGGGGCTGAAAAATTGGGCCTTTGGTGGTGGTGGTGGTGGTGGTGTTGTCACAACACTGTAAGCCCTCACAGTTACTCTTGGTGGGCGCAGGAATGGGCCCTGCTGTGAATTATTAGATCAAGAATTTTAATTACATGCCCCTGTAGAACAGGGGCTGAAAAATTGGGCCTTAGCCACTGGTGCCACAACACTGCAACCCCTCACAGATACTGTACTTGGAGCACAGTAATGAGCCCTGTTGCAATGTATTGCATCAAAAATTGTAATTACACGCCCCTGTTAAACAGGGGCAGAAAAATTGGGCCTTAGGCACTGGTGCTGGTGCCACGACACTGCAACCTCTCCCAGATACTCTAGTTGGAGTGCAGGAATGAGCCCTGCTGCAAAGCATTGCATCAAAAATTGTAATTACATGCCCCTGTTAAACA
The DNA here is from genome assembly GCA_029206835.1 of Rana muscosa. Lineage (NCBI taxonomy): Eukaryota > Metazoa > Chordata > Amphibia > Anura > Ranidae > Rana > Rana muscosa. Next base: position 179,198,576 of record CM055118.1, on the reverse strand, counting down.
GGGGCTGAAAAATTGGGCCTTAGCCACAGGTGGCGGCACCCAGAAACAAAAATGTTTTGCCAAGATATCATCATGAATCGGATCATTGAGGAGGAGGAGGATAGTCAGTCAACATAACAGGACAGTCACTCAGTCAGCATCAGCATCAGTCTTGAAGGGATGTGACATTTGAAAATAAATTATTCTGTTATATCAGCTTCAGGTGCTTGGTAGCTGGTGGTGATCCAAGACTGGTTCATTTTTATGAAGGTCAGTCGATCAACCGAATCGGTGGACAGGCGCACCCTGTGATCCGTGACAAATCCTCCAGCAGCACTGAATGTGCGTTCCGAAAGAACGCTGGATGCAGGACAGGCCAGTAGCTCAATTGCATACTGTGCAAGCTCTGGCCAGTGATCCATCCTTAAGACCCAGTAAGCCAAAGGATTTTCAGTGGGAAAGGTGTCCAAATCTGACATTGCCCCTAGGTATTCCTGCACCATGTATATCAGATGCTGGCGATAGTTGCTGGAACCGATCATACCTTGGGGCTGCGGACTAAAGAATTGTCTGAACGCATCGGTCAGACGGCCACCTTCCCCACCGCTCCTTCTTTGACTGACCGAAGCCTCAGAAACTCGTTGTCCCAGAGCAGGAGTTTGTAACCTCCCAGTCTCTGGGAACGCGTTGCACAGACCTTTCTGCAAGGCCTCCCGGAGTTGTCTCATCCTCTGCTCCCTCTGCGACGGTAAGATAAGGTCCGCAACCTTAGCCTTGTACCGTGGATCAAGGAGAGTGGCCAGCCAGTAATGGTCCCTCTCCTTGATCCGAAGAATACGAGGATCCTTCCGCAGACTTTGCAGGATCAGGGAGGCCATGCAGCGTAGGTTAGCTGAGGCATTAGGTCCGGAGTCCTCTGGGTCACTAAGGACGACATGATCTGCAGCCACCTCCTCCCAGCCACGTACAAGTCCACGGGTTTCTTGGGACTGTAAATCATCCCTAAAAGACTGCTGCTGTTGATGCTGCTGAGTGCCAGGCTCCACCTCCATGCTGACACAATCCTCCTCCTCCTCCTCCTCCTCATCCTCTTCCTGTGCGATGGGTGGGACAGAAGGAGCACTGTCTGGGTAAAGGGGGCCTTGAGAGGCAAGGAAGTCCTCCTCTTCCTGCTTCTGTTCTGCCTCAAGTGCCCTGTCCATTATTCCATGCAGCGTGTGCTCCAACAGGTGGACAAGAGGTACAGTGTCACTCATGCATGCACTGTCACTGCTCACCATCCTCGTGGCCTCCTCAAATGGTGCCAGGACAGTGCATGCATCCCTGATCATGCCCCACTGGCGTGGTGAAAAAAACCCGAGCTCCCCTGACCCTGTCCTGGTGCCGTAGTCGCACAGGTACTCATTGATGGACCTCTGCTGCATGTGCAGCCGCTGCAGCATGGCCAACGTTGAGTTCCACCTGGTGGGCATGTCACATATAAGTCGGTTCTTGGGCTGGTTCAACTCCTTTTGCAGCTCAGCCAGGCGAGCACTGGCATTATAAGATCTGCGGAAATGCACACAGACTTTCCTGGCCTGCCTCAGGACATCCTGTAAGCCTGTGTACCTTCCCAAGAACCGCTGCACCACCAGGTTAAGGACGTGAGCCACACAGGGCACATGGGTCAGTTGTCCCTGTCGGAGGGCGGAGAGGAGGTTGGTGCCATTGTCGCAAACCACCATTCCTGCCATAAGCTGGCGTGGCGTCAACCACCTTTCGGCCTGCCCCTGTAGAGCAGACAGAACCTCTGCCCCAGTGTGGCTCCTGTCCCCCAAACACACCAGCGCAAGCACGGCATGGCATCTTTTTGCCTGCGTACTTGCGTAGCCCCTTGAACACCTACGGAGCACCGCTGGTTCCGAGGACAAAGCACAGGAAGAGGCCATGGAGGAAGAAGAAGAGGAGGGGGTGGAGGAGAGAGGTGTGTCACAACCAGTAGTAGCATTTTGGAGGCGTGGCGTCGGAACAACCTCCAACACTACTGCACCTTGTCCTGTATCCTTCCCAGCTGCCGAAAGAGTGACCCAATGGGCGTGAAAGAAAGGTAACGTCCCTGTCCATGCCTGCTGGACCATGAGTCAGCGGTAATATGCACCTTACCGCTGACCGCCCTGTCCAGCGAGGCCAAGACATTGCCTTCTACATGCCGGTAGAGAGCCGGAATCGCCTTCCGTGAGAAAAAGAGGCGTTTGGGAACCTGCCACTGAGGAACCGCACATTGCACAAACTCACGGAAGGGGGCCGAGTCTACCAACTGAAAAGGCAGCAGTTGAAGCGCTAGCAATTTAGCCAAGCTAGCTTTCAACCGCTGGGCATGTGGATGGCTGGGAGTGAACTTCTTTTGATGGTCCAGCAGCTGGGGCAGGGAAATTTGCCTGCTAGAATCGGACGTCGGTGTACTGCTAGCAGAGTGCCCGCAAGTACTTGGCTGTGACACACCTAATTCTACACCTTCATTCCTCTCAGTGCAGGTTTCAGAGAGGACTGAAGGTATAGTGAGGTTGGAGATCCCAGCTGATGCGGTGCAAGGAGAGATCCGCTTTGTTCTTTGGTGTGGGTCTTTAAGGTAGGCTTGCCAACGAGCTGCATGGCAGGTCAACATATGTCTGGTCAAGCATGTGGTGCCCAAGCGGCTGATGTTTTGGCCACGCGATATACGCTTGAGACATATGTTGCAAACAGCAGCTGTGCGATCTGATGCACTCGACTCAAAAAAGGCCCACACCAAAGAACTTTTTGAATAACGGGCAGAGGCAGCGCGGTGTGATTCAGTCGGTGTGCTGCCCTTACGCTGGCCCCGGAGGGCATCCTGCCTCATTGGAGATGTGCCTCCTCCTCATCCTCCTCCTCCTCCTCTCTCCTATTAGGCACCCACGTGGAGTCAGTGACCTCATCATCCCCTCCCTCCTCATCACTGGAGCCAATCTGGCAGTATGCTGCAGCTGCTGGAACATGGCTGCCAGATTGGTGTCCTTCTTGAGCATCCCCTCTCTCTGCTCTCACGCTACTGCCTTCCTCTAGCTGGGTATCATCATCAGACCCTTTGAAACGCTGGGCATCCTCCTGGAGCATGTACCCAACACTGTGCTCAAACAGTTCGGGGGACTCCTCAGGAGGACATGGTGGGTCTAGGGAAGGAGTGACTGATGATGACATTGATACCAGGGAAGAGGACGCTTTGGCAGCTGCTTTTCCAGTACCCTGAGCCTGGGTGAGAGAGGATGAGGAGGATGAGGAGGGCTTGGTCATCCACTCTACCAAGTCTTCGGCATGATGCGGCTCAACACGTCCAGCTGCCGAAAAGAAGGACAAGCGTGTCCCATGGCCACGTGCTGATGACGATGCACCGCGTCCACGACCAGCACTGTTGTCTCTAGACACAGAGCCTGCTTGCCCTCTTTTATTGTCTCCTGACTGTCTGCCTCTCCTTGTTTGCCTTCCAGACATTCTAATGGCCTGCAGGGAGATGGGAAAACCAGCAATGAGGGGTAGCTTCAGGTGTATATTTTGCAGGAAGCACACAACGCCCGCTGTAAGTAGGGATGAGCTTCGTGTTCGAGTCGAACATACGTTCGACTCGAACATTGGCTGTTCGATCGTTCGACGAAGATCGAACGATTTGGGCCGTTCGCGCCAAATTCGAGTGACGCGAACGGCCCACAATGCACTACGCCATCGCAGTGTCATCCAGGCGCTGTGATTGGCCAAGCATGCACTGTGACCCCGCATGCTTGGCCAATCACAGCGCCGGCAGCGAGGAGAGCAATGATTGGCCACAGGCAGGATGCCTGTGGCCAATTATTGCTGAGGGTGTTTAGTACACGCCCCACACTATAAAAGGCCGCCAGCACGGCGGCCTAGTGTAGTGTGTTCCGGAGCAGGGATAGAGTAGCATAGGCAGGGACAGTGACTGTTATTTCTTTCTTGCTTAACCTGGATTCCTTTAGTTTAGGGAAAGAGAAGGATAGGTAGGGAGAGTGTCAGTGTGTTTTGTGCTTCTGCTATAGTGTGCTTAAAAAAAACATTTATTCTAGGGACAGAAAACTCTAGGTAGGGACAGTGTCAGTTTCTTTCACTCTGCAAGTCCTTGTTTCCAGGGACCTGTAAGGACAGTGAGTTAATTGTCCTTGTGCTATATTGTGCTTAAAAAAAACATTTATTCTAGGGACAGAAAACTCTAGGTAGGGACAGTGTCAGTTTCTTTCACTCTGCAAGTCCTTGTTTCCAGGGACCTGTAAGGACAGTGAGTTAATTGTCCTTGTGCTATATTGTGATTAAAAAAAACATTTATTCTAGGGACAGAAAACTCTAGGTAGGGACAGTGTCAGTTTCTTTCACTCTGCAAGTCCTTGTTTCCAGGGACCTGTAAGGACAGTGAGTTAATTTTCCTTGTGCTATATTGTGATTAAAAAAAACATTTTTTCTAGGGACAGAAAACTGTAGGTAGGGAGAGTGTTTTTTTTCTTTCACTCTGCAAGTCCTTGTTTCCAGGGACCTGTAAGGACAGTGAGTTAATTGTCCTTGTGCTATATTGTGCTTAAAAAAAACATTTATTCTAGGGACAGAAAACTCTAGGTAGGGACAGTGTCAGTTTCTTTCACTCTGCAAGTCCTTGTTTCCAGGGACCTGTAAGGACAGTGAGTTAATTTTCCTTGTGCTATATTGTGATTAAAAAAAACATTTATTCTAGGGACAGAAAACTCTAGGTAGGGACAGTGTCAGTTTCTTTCACTCTGCAAGTCCTTGTTTCCAGGGACCTGTAAGGACAGTGAGTTAATTTTCCTTGTGCTATATTGTGATTAAAAAAAACATTTTTTCTAGGGACAGAAAACTGTAGGTAGGGAGAGTGTTTTTTTTCTTTCACTCTGCAAGTCCTTGTTTCCAGGGACCTGTAAGGACAGTGAGTTAATTGTCCTTGTGCTATATTGTGCTTAAAAAAAACATTTTTTCTAGGGACAGAAAACTCTAGGTAGGGAGAGTGTTTTTTTTTTTTCACTCTGCAAGTCCTTGTTTCCAGGGACCTGTAAGGACAGTGAGTTAATTGTCCTTGTGCTATATTGTGCTTAAAAAAAACATTTATTCTAGGGACAGAAAACTCTAGGTAGGGACAGTGTCAGTTTCTTTCACTCTGCAAGTCCTTGTTTCCAGGGACCTGTAAGGACAGTGAGTTAATTTTCCTTGTGCTATATTGTGCTTAAAAAAAACATTTATTCTAGGGACAGAAAACTCTAGGTAGGGACAGTGTCAGTTTCTTTCACTCTGCAAGTCCTTGTTTCCAGGGACCTGTAAGGACAGTGAGTTAATTTTCCTTGTGCTATATTGTGCTTAAAAAAAACATTTATTCTAGGGACAGAAAACTCTAGGTAGGGACAGTGTCAGTTTCTTTCACTCTGCAAGTCCTTGTTTCCAGGGACCTGTAAGGACAGTGAGTTAATTGTCCTTGTGCTATATTGTGCTTAAAAAAAACATTTATTCTAGGGACAGAAAACTCTAGGTAGGGACAGTGTCAGTTTCTTTCACTCTGCAAGTCCTTGTTTCCAGGGACCTGTAAGGACAGTGAGTTAATTTTCCTTGTGCTATATTGTGATTAAAAAAAACATTTATTCTAGGGACAGAAAACTCTAGGTAGGGACAGTGTCAGTTTCTTTCACTCTGCAAGTCCTTGTTTCCAGGGACCTGTAAGGACAGTGAGTTAATTTTCCTTGTGCTATATTGTGATTAAAAAAAACATTTTTTCTAGGGACAGAAAACTGTAGGTAGGGAGAGTGTTTTTTTTCTTTCACTCTGCAAGTCCTTGTTTCCAGGGACCTGTAAGGACAGTGAGTTAATTTTCCTTGTGCTATATTGTGCTTAAAAAAAACATTTTTTCTAGGGACAGAAAACTCTAGGTAGGGAGAGTGTTTTTTTTTTTTCACTCTGCAAGTCCTTGTTTCCAGGGACCTGTAAGGACAGTGAGTTAATTGTCCTTGTGCTATATTGTGCTTAAAAAAAACATTTATTCTAGGGACAGAAAACTCTAGGTAGGGACAGTGTCAGTTTCTTTCACTCTGCAAGTCCTTGTTTCCAGGGACCTGTAAGGACAGTGAGTTAATTTTCCTTGTGCTATATTGTGCTTAAAAAAAACATTTATTCTAGGGACAGAAAACTCTAGGTAGGGACAGTGTCAGTTTCTTTCACTCTGCAAGTCCTTGTTTCCAGGGACCTGTAAGGACAGTGAGTTAATTTTCCTTGTGCTATATTGTGCTTAAAAAAAACATTTATTCTAGGGACAGAAAACTCTAGGTAGGGACAGTGTCAGTTTCTTTCACTCTGCAAGTCCTTGTTTCCAGGGACCTGTAAGGACAGTGAGTTAATTGTCCTTGTGCTATATTGTGCTTAAAAAAAACATTTATTCTAGGGACAGAAAACTCTAGGTAGGGACAGTGTCAGTTTCTTTCACTCTGCAAGTCCTTGTTTCCAGGGACCTGTAAGGACAGTGAGTTAATTTTCCTTGTGCTATATTGTGATTAAAAAAAACATTTATTCTAGGGACAGAAAACTCTAGGTAGGGACAGTGTCAGTTTCTTTCACTCTGCAAGTCCTTGTTTCCAGGGACCTGTAAGGACAGTGAGTTAATTTTCCTTGTGCTATATTGTGATTAAAAAAAACATTTTTTCTAGGGACAGAAAACTGTAGGTAGGGAGAGTGTTTTTTTTCTTTCACTCTGCAAGTCCTTGTTTCCAGGGACCTGTAAGGACAGTGAGTTAATTTTCCTTGTGCTATATTGTGCTTAAAAAAAACATTTTTTCTAGGGACAGAAAACTGTAGGTAGGGAGAGTGTTTTTTTTCTTTCACTCTGCAAGTCCTTGTTTCCAGGGACCTGTAAGGACAGTGAGTTAATTGTCCTTGTGCTATATTGTGCTTAAAAAAAACATTTATTCTAGGGACAGAAAACTCTAGGTAGGGACAGTGTCAGTTTCTTTCACTCTGCAAGTCCTTGTTTCCAGGGACCTGTAAGGACAGTGAGTTAATTTTCCTTGTGCTATATTGTGATTAAAAAAAACATTTTTTCTAGGGACAGAAAACTGTAGGTAGGGAGAGTGTTTTTTTTCTTTCACTCTGCAAGTCCTTGTTTCCAGGGACCTGTAAGGACAGTGAGTTAATTTTCCTTGTGCTATATTGTGATTAAAAAAAACATTTTTTCTAGGGACAGAAAACTGTAGGTAGGGAGAGTGTTTTTTTTCTTTCACTCTGCAAGTCCTTGTTTCCAGGGACCTGTAAGGACAGTGAGTTAATTGTCCTTGTGCTATATTGTGCTTAAAAAAAACATTTTTTCTAGGGACAGAAAACTCTAGGTAGGGAGAGTGTTTTTTTTTTTCACTCTGCAAGTCCTTGTTTCCAGGGACCTGTAAGGACAGTGAGTTAATTGTCCTTGTGCTATATTGTGCTTAAAAAAAAACATTTATTCTAGGGACAGAAAACTCTAGGTAGGGACAGTGTCAGTTTCTTTCACTCTGCAAGTCCTTGTTTCCAGGGACCTGTAAGGACAGTGAGTTAATTTTCCTTGTGCTATATTGTGCTTAAAAAAAACATTTATTCTAGGGACAGAAAACTCTAGGTAGGGACAGTGTCAGTTTCTTTCACTCTGCAAGTCCTTGTTTCCAGGGACCTGTAAGGACAGTGAGTTAATTGTCCTTGTGCTATATTGTGCTTAAAAAAAACATTTATTCTAGGGACAGAAAACTCTAGGTAGGGACAGTGTCAGTTTCTTTCACTCTGCAAGTCCTTGTTTCCAGGGACCTGTAAGGACAGTGAGTTAATTTTCCTTGTGCTATATTGTGCTTAAAAAAAACATTTATTCTAGGGACAGAAAACTCTAGGTAGGGACAGTGTCAGTTTCTTTCACTCTGCAAGTCCTTGTTTCCAGGGACCTGTAAGGACAGTGAGTTAATTTTCCTTGTGCTATATTGTGCTTAAAAAAAACATTTTTTCTAGGGACAGAAAACTGTAGGTAGGGAGAGTGTTTTTTTTCTTTCACTCTGCAAGTCCTTGTTTCCAGGGACCTGTAAGGACAGTGAGTTAATTGTCCTTGTGCTATATTGTGCTTAAAAAAAACATTTATTCTAGGGACAGAAAACTCTAGGTAGGGACAGTGTCAGTTTCTTTCACTCTGCAAGTCCTTGTTTCCAGGGACCTGTAAGGACAGTGAGTTAATTTTCCTTGTGCTATATTGTGATTAAAAAAAACATTTATTCTAGGGACAGAAAACTCTAGGTAGGGACAGTGTCAGTTTCTTTCACTCTGCAAGTCCTTGTTTCCAGGGACCTGTAAGGACAGTGAGTTAATTTTCCTTGTGCTATATTGTGATTAAAAAAAACATTTTTTCTAGGGACAGAAAACTGTAGGTAGGGAGAGTGTTTTTTTTCTTTCACTCTGCAAGTCCTTGTTTCCAGGGACCTGTAAGGACAGTGAGTTAATTGTCCTTGTGCTATATTGTGCTTAAAAAAAACATTTTTTCTAGGGACAGAAAACTGTAGGTAGGGAGAGTGTTTTTTTTCTTTCACTCTGCAAGTCCTTGTTTCCAGGGACCTGTAAGGACAGTGAGTTAATTGTCCTTGTGCTATATTGTGCTTAAAAAAAACATTTATTCTAGGGACAGAAAACTCTAGGTAGGGACAGTGTCAGTTTCTTTCACTCTGCAAGTCCTTGTTTCCAGGGACCTGTAAGGACAGTGAGTTAATTTTCCTTGTGCTATATTGTGATTAAAAAAAACATTTTTTCTAGGGACAGAAAACTGTAGGTAGGGAGAGTGTTTTTTTTCTTTCACTCTGCAAGTCCTTGTTTCCAGGGACCTGTAAGGACAGTGAGTTAATTTTCCTTGTGCTATATTGTGATTAAAAAAAACATTTTTTCTAGGGACAGAAAACTGTAGGTAGGGAGAGTGTTTTTTTTCTTTCACTCTGCAAGTCCTTGTTTCCAGGGACCTGTAAGGACAGTGAGTTAATTGTCCTTGTGCTATATTGTGCTTAAAAAAAACATTTTTTCTAGGGACAGAAAACTCTAGGTAGGGAGAGTGTTTTTTTTTTTTCACTCTGCAAGTCCTTGTTTCCAGGGACCTGTAAGGACAGTGAGTTAATTGTCCTTGTGCTATATTGTGCTTAAAAAAAACATTTATTCTAGGGACAGAAAACTCTAGGTAGGGACAGTGTCAGTTTCTTTCACTCTGCAAGTCCTTGTTTCCAGGGACCTGTAAGGACAGTGAGTTAATTTTCCTTGTGCTATATTGTGCTTAAAAAAAACATTTATTCTAGGGACAGAAAACTCTAGGTAGGGACAGTGTCAGTTTCTTTCACTCTGCAAGTCCTTGTTTCCAGGGACCTGTAAGGACAGTGAGTTAATTGTCCTTGTGCTATATTGTGCTTAAAAAAAACATTTATTCTAGGGACAGAAAACTCTAGGTAGGGACAGTGTCAGTTTCTTTCACTCTGCAAGTCCTTGTTTCCAGGGACCTGTAAGGACAGTGAGTTAATTTTCCTTGTGCTATATTGTGATTAAAAAAAACATTTTTTCTAGGGACAGAAAACTGTAGGTAGGGAGAGTGTTTTTTTTCTTTCACTCTGCAAGTCCTTGTTTCCAGGGACCTGTAAGGACAGTGAGTTAATTTTCCTTGTGCTATATTGTGATTAAAAAAAACATTTTTTCTAGGGACAGAAAACTGTAGGTAGGGAGAGTGTTTTTTTTCTTTCACTCTGCAAGTCCTTGTTTCCAGGGACCTGTAAGGACAGTGAGTTAATTGTCCTTGTGCTATATTGTGCTTAAAAAAAACATTTTTTCTAGGGACAGAAAACTGTAGGTAGGGAGAGTGTTTTTTTTTTTTCACTCTGCAAGTCCTTGTTTCCAGGGACCTGTAAGGACAGTGAGTTAATTTTCCTTGTGCTATATTGTGCTTAAAAAAAACATTTATTCTAGGGACAGAAAACTCTAGGTAGGGACAGTGTCAGTTTCTTTCACTCTGCAAGTCCTTGTTTCCAGGGACCTGGAGAGACATTGAGTGAATTGTCCTTGTGCTATATTGTGATTAAAAAAAACATTTATTCTAGGGACAGAAAACTCTAGGTAGGGACAGTGTCAGTTTCTTTCACTGTGAAAGTCCTTGTTTCAAGGGACAGAGAAGGACACCTGAAGGTAGCCCTTATTGCTTTTTTCCCATCTCCCTGCAGGCCATCTATTAGAATGTCTGGAAGGCAAACAAGGAGAGGCAGACAGTCAGGAGGCAATAAAAGAGGGCAAGCAGGCTCTGTGTCTGGGGGCAACAGTGCTGGTCGTGGACGCGGTGCATTGTCATCAGCACATGGCCATGGGACACACTTGTCCTTCTTTTCGGCAGCTGGACATGTTGAGCCACATCATGCCGAAGACTTGGTAGAGTGGATGACCAAGCCCTCCTCCTCCTCCTCATCCTCTCTCACCCAGGCTCAGGGTACTGGAAAAGCAGCTGCCAAAGCGTCGTCTTCCCTGGTATCAATGTCAGACAAATCATCAGTCACTCCTTCCCTAGACCCACCATGTCCTCCTCCTGAGGAGTCCCCCGAACTGTTTCAGCACAGTGTTGGGTACATGCTCCAGGAGGATGCCCAGCGTTTCGAAGGGTCTGATGATGAAACCCAGCTAGAGGAAGGCAGTAGCGTGAGAGCAGACAGAGGGGATGCTCAAGAAGGACACCAATCTGGCAGTCATGTTCCAGCAGCTGCAGCATACTGCCAGATTGGCTCCAGTGATGAGGAGGGAGGGGATGATGAGGTCAATGACTCCACGTGGGTGCCTAATAGGAGAGAGGAGGAGGAGGAGGATGAGGAGGAGGCACATCTCCAACGAGGCAGGATGCCCTTTGGTGGCCAGCGTAAGGGCAGTACACCGACGGAATCACACCGCAGAGCTCCGCCTGTGCAGGGCGCTGCCTCTGCCCGTCATTCAAAAAGTTCTTTGGTGTGGGCCTTTTTTGAGGCTAGTGCATCAGATCGCACAGCTGCTGTTTGCAACATATGTCTCAAGCGTATATCGCGTGGCCAAAACATCAGCCGCTTGGGTACCACATGCCTGACCAGACATATGTTGACCTGCCATGCAGCTCGTTGGCAAGCCTACCTCAAAGACCCACACCAAAGAACAAAGCGGACCTCTCCTTGCACCGCATCAGCTGGGATCTCCAACCCCACTATAACTTCAGTCCTCTCTGAAACATGCACTGAGAGGAATGAAGGTGTAGAATTAGGTGTGTCACAGCCAAGTACTTGCGCCCACTCTGCTAGCAGTACACCGACGTCCGATTCTAGCAGGCAAATTTCCCTGCCCCAGCTGCTGGACCGTCGAAAGAAGTTCACTCCCAGCCATCCACATGCCCAGCGGTTGAATGCTAGCTTGGCTAAATTGCTAGCGCTTCAACTGCTGCCTTTTCAGTTGGTAGACTCGGCCCCCTTCCGTGAGTTTGTGCAATGTGCGGTTCCTCAGTGGCAGGTTCCCAAACGCCACTTTTTCTCACGGAAGGCTATTCCGGCTCTCTACCGGCATGTGGAAGGCAATGTCTTGGCCTCGCTGGACAGGGCGGTCAGCGGTAAGGTGCATATTACCGCTGACTCATGGTCCAGCAGGCATGGACAGGGACGTTACCTTTCTTTCACGGCCCATTGGGTCACTCTTTTGGCAGCTGGGAAGGATTCAGGACAAGGTGCAGTAGTGTTGGAGGTTGTCCCACCGCCACGCCTCCAAAATGCTACTACTGGTTGTGACACACCTCTCTCCTCCACCCCCTCCTCTTCTTCTTCCTCCATGGCCTCTTCCTGTGGTTTGTCCTATGAACCAGCGGTGCTCCGTAGCCGTTCACGGGGCTACGCAAGTACGCAGGCAAAAAGATGCCATGCCGTGCTTGCGCTGGTGTGTTTGGGGGACAGAAGCCACACTGGGGCAGAGGTCCTGTCTGCTCTGCAGGGCCAGGCCGAGAGGTGGTTGACGCCACGCCAGCTTAAGCCAGGAATGGTGGTTTGCGACAATGGCACCAACCTCCTCTCCGCCCTCCGACAGGGACAACTGACCCATGTGCCCTGTGTGGCTCACGTCCTTAACCTGGTGGTGCAGCGCTTCTTGGGCAGGTACCCGGGCTTACAGGATGTCCTGAGGCAGGCCAGGAAAGTCTGTGTGCATTTCCGCAGATCTTATAATGCCAGTGCTCGCCTGGCTGAGCTGCAAAAGGAGTTGAACCTGCCCAAGAACCGCCTTATATGTGACATGCCCACCAGGTGGAACTCAACGTTGGCCATGCTGCAGCGGCTGCACACGCAGCAGAGGGCCATCAATGAGTACCTGTGCGACTACGGCACCAGGACAGGGTCAGGGGAGCTTGGTTTTTTTTCTCCACGCCAGTGGGGCATGATCAGGGATGCATGCACTGTCCTGGCACCATTTGAGGAGGCCACGAGGATGGTGAGCAGTGACAGTGCATGCATCAGTGACACTGTACCTCTTGTCCACCTGTTGGAGCACACGCTGCGTGGAATAATGGACAGGGCACTTGAGGCAGAACAGAGGCAGGAAGAGGAGGACTTCCTTGCCTCTCAAGGCCCCCTTTACCCAGACAGTGTTCCTTCTGTCCCACCCATCGCACAGGAAGAGGAGGAGGAGGAGGAGGAGGAGGAGGAGGAGGATTGTGTCAGCATGGAGGTGGAGGCTGGCACTCAGCATCATCAGCAGCAGTCTTTTAGGGATGATTTACAGTCCCAAGAAACCAGTGGACTTGTACGTGGCTGGGAGGAGGTGGCTGCGGATCATGTCGTCCTTAGTGACCCAGAGGACTCCGGAGCGAATGCCTCAGCAAACCTACGCTGCATGGCCTCCCTGATCCTGCAAAGTCTGCGGAAGGATCCTCGTATTCTTCGGATCAAGGAGAGGGACCATTACTGGCTGGCCACTCTCCTTGATCCACGGTACAAGGGTAAGGTTGCGGACCTTATGTTACCGTCGCAGAGGGAGCAGAGGATGAGACAACTCCGGGAGGCCTTGCAGAAAGGTCTGTGCAACGCGTTCCCAGAGACTGGGAGGTTGCAAACTCCTGGTCCTGGACAACGAGTTGCTGAGGCTTCGGCCAGTCAAAGAAGGAGCGGTGGGGAAGGTGGCCGTCTGACCGATGCGTTCAGACAATTCTTTAGTCCGCAGCCCCAAAGTATGATCGGTTCCAGCAACCATCGCCAGCGTCTGATAAACATGGTGCAGGAATATCTAGGGGCAAGGTCAGACTTGGACACCTTCCCCACCGAAAATCCTCTGGCTTACTGGGTCTTGAGGATGGATCACTGGCCAGAGCTTGCACAGTATGCAATTGAGCTACTGGCCTGTCCTGCATCCAGCGTTCTTTCGGAACGCACATTCAGTGCTGCTGGAGGATTTGTCACGGATCACAGGGTGCGCCTGTCCACCGACTCGGTTGATCGACTGACTTTCATCAAGATGAACCAGTCTTGGATCACCACCAGCTACCACACACCTGATGCTGATATAACAGACTAATTGATTTTAAAATGTCACATCCCTTCAAGACTGATGCTGATGCTGAGTGCCTGTGCTGTTATGTTGACTGGCTATCCTCCTCCTCCGAGTCCTCAATGATACGATTGATGATGATAGCTTGGAAGATCATTTTTGTTTATGGGTGCCGCCACCAGTGCCTAACGCCCAATTTTTCAGCCCCTGTTTAACAGGGGCGTGTAATTACAATTTTTGAAGCAATACTTTGCAACAGGGCTCATTGCTGTGCTCCAAGTACAGTATCTGTGAGGAGTTGCAGTGTTGTGCCACCAGTGCCTAAGGCCCAATTTTTCAGCCCCTGTTTAACAGGGGCGTGTCATTACAATTTTTGAAGCAATACTTTGCAACAGGGCTCATTGCTGTGCTCCAAGTACAGTATCTGTGAAGGGTTGCAGTGTTGTGCCACCAGTGCCTAAGGCCCAATTTTTCAGCCCCTGTTCAACAGGGGCATGTAATTACAATTCTTGATCTAATAATTCACAGCAGGGCCCATTGCTGCACCCACCAAGAGTAACTGTCAGGGCTTACAGTGTTGTGGCACCAGCACCACCATCAAAGGCCCAATTTTTACTACCACTGTTCAACAATTATATGTAATTAAAATTCCTGATATAATAGTTGACAGCAGGGCGTTCCAGCACCAACCAAGAGTAACTGTGAGTGCTTACAGTGTTGTGCCAACACCAACAACTAAGGGGCCTATTTCTGCAGAGTATATACGGCAGGTCCCTACTTTCAAACATCCAACTTACAAACGACTCCTACTTGCAAACGCAAGAAGACAACAGGAAGTGAGAGGAAATCTACCACTAGGAAGGAAAATTCTCTCCTGTAAGAATAAATATGGGAGAAAGGTGTCTCCTCTGTACTGATGCTTTATCAGCAATCCTTGTTTCAAGAAAAACACCACATTTCAAAAACAGTTGTCATTAGGACGGAAAGTGAGGTGAAATGTTCTGAACAGGGGCACAGACAGCAAAACAAATGTTACAGGGGTGATAACCCTTACCTATGTTTTCCAAAAAGTTTAAAAATAGATTTTTGGTCTGGAGCTACACTTCAACAATGTACCTGTTCAAAATTACAAACAGATTCTACATAAGAACAAACCTACAGTCCCTGTCTTGTATGCACCGCCTGTATACGGCTGTTCAGAGTATATAGGGCCTTTTTTATTTTATGTGCGGGGTTCCCCTTAATATCCATACAAGACCCAAAGGGGCTGGTAATGGGCTGGGGTAGGGGGGGGGGGGTCATGGGGTAGCTATGCCATTTTTCTTAAAGATTTTCATCCATATTACCGGGACCAGACATTACATTAAAGCCGCAAGCAGTTTTAAATGGCTTTTTTTTCCTTTAGAAGTGTCATTTTGTGCAGGGACAGTTCTAAACACGGGAAACACGTGGCACTTCACAGGCATACTTTAGACACCCCCCAGGTACGATATTTAAAGGAATATTTGACTTTTTTTTTTTCACTTTATGCATCATTAAAATGACTGCTCCCGGAAAACGACCGTTTTTAAAACTTATTTTTGCATTGATACATGTCCCCTGGTGCAGAACCCGGGTTCCCAAACCCTTTTTAGGACAATAACATGCATAATAGTTGTTATAATTAGCACTTTAGAATTCGAACGTTCGCATCCATTGTATTTAATAGGGTTCTAATGTTCGTTCGAACTTTCGGTCCGTTCGCGGGTTCTGGTGCGAACCGAACCCGGGGGTGTTCGGCTCATCACTAGCTGTAAGTGCTGCAGATGACTGTTAGTGTAACACAAAAGAAAAAAAGTTCGAGCAATAAGGGCTAGCTTCAGGTGTATAATGTGCAGGAGGCACACTACGCCCGCTGTAAGTGCTGCAAATGCCTGTTAGTGTAACACACCAGGAAAACACAGCAATAAGGGCTATCTTCAGGTGTATATTTAGCAGGAAGCACACTACACCCGCTGTAAGTGCTGCAAATGCCTGTTAGTGTAACACACCAGGAAAACACAGCAATACGGGCTGGCTTCAGGTGTATAATGTGCAGGAGGCACACTACGCCCGCTGTAAGTGCTGCAAATGCCTGTTAGTGTAACACACCAGGAAAACACAGCAATAAGGGCTAGCTTCAGGTGTATATTTAGCAGAAAGCACACTACGCCCGCTGTAAGTGCTGCAAATGCCTGTTAGTGTAACACACCAGGAAAACACAGTAATACGGGCTAGCTTCAGGTGTATAATGTGCAGGAGGCACACTACGCCCGCTGTAAGTGCTGCAAATGCCTGTTAGTGTAGCACACCAGGAAAACACAGCAATAAGGGCTAGCTTCAGGTGTATATTTAGCAGGAAGCACACTACGCCCGCTGTAAGTGCTGCAAATGCCTGTTAGTGTAACACACCAGGAAAACACAGCAATACGGGCTAGCTCCAGGTGTATAATGTGCAGGAGGCACACTACGCCCACTTTAAGTGCTGCAAATGCCTGTTAGTGTAACACACCAGTAAAACACAGCAATAAGGGCTAGCTTCAGGTGTATATTTAGCAGGAAGCACACTACGCCCGCTGTAAGTGCTGCAAATGCCTGTTAGTGTAACACACCAGGAAAACACAGTAATACGGGCTGGCTTCAGGTGTATAATGTGCAGGAGGCACACTACGCCCGCTGTAAGTACTGCAAATGCCTGTTAGTGTAACACACCAGGAAAACACAGCAATAAGGGCTAGCTTCAGGTGTATATTTAGCAGGAAGCACACTACGCCCGCTGTAAGTGCTGCAAATGCCTGTTAGTGTAACACACCAGGAAAACACAGCAATACGGGCTAGCTTCAGGTGTATAATGTGCAGGAGGCACACTACGCCCGCTGTAAGTGCTGCAAATGCCTGTTAGTGTAACACACCAGGAAAACACAGCAATAAGGGCTATCTTCAGGTGTATATTTAGCAGGAAGCACACTATGCCCGCTGTAAGTGCTGCAAATGCCTGTTAGTGTAACACACCAGGAAAACACAGCAATAAGGGCTATCTTCAGGTGTATATTTAGCAGGAAGCACACTACGCCCGCTGTAAGTGCTGCAAATGCCTGTTAGTGTAACACACCAGGAAAACACAGCAATACGGGCTAGCTTCAGGTGTATAATGTGCAGGAGGCACACTACGCCCGCTGTAAGTGCTGCAAATGCCTGTTAGTGTAACACACCAGGAAAACACAGCAATAAGGGCTAGCTTCAGGTGTATATTTAGCAGGAAGCACACTACGCCTGCTGTAAGTGCTGCAAATGCCTGTTAGTGTAACACAAAAGAAAAAAAGCTCGAGCAATAAGGGCTAGCTTCAGGTGTATAATGTGCAGGAGGCACACTATGCCCACTGTAAGTGCTGCAAATGCCTGTTAGTGTAACACACCAGGAAAACACAGCAATAAGGGCTAGCTTCAGGTGTATGTTTAGCAGGAAGCACACTACGCCCACTGTAAGTGCTGCAAATGCCTGTTAGTGTAACACACCAGGAAAACACAGCAATACGGGCTAGCTTCAGGTGTAAAATGTGCAGGAGGCACACTACGCCCGCTGTAAGTGCTGCAAATGCCTGTTAGTGTAACACACCAGGAAAACACAGCAATAAGGGCTAGCTTCAGGTGTATATTCAGCAGGAAGCACACTACACCCGCTGTAAGTGCTGCAAATGCCTGTTAGTGTAACACACCAGGAAAACACAGCAATACGGGCTAGCTTCAGGTGTATAATGTGCAGGAGGCACACTACGCCCGCTGTAAGTGCTGCAAATGCCTGTTAGTGTAACACACCAGGAAAACACAGCAATAAGGGCTAGCTTCAGGTGTATATTTAGCAGGAAGCACACTAAGCCCGCTATAAGTGCTTCAAATGCCTGTTAGTGTAACACACCAGGAAAACACAGTAATACGGGCTAGCTTCAGGTGTATAATGTGCAGGAGGCACACTACGCCCGCTGTAAGTGCTGCAAATGCCTGTTAGTGTAACACACCAGGAAAACACAGCAATAAGGGCTAGTGTCAGGTCACCTATGGCCAGGTGACAGATGCACACCATAGGGGGACAGGAGTGCACCGCAAGGTAGTGAACCCTATGGCTGACTGCTGCGGATAGGAAACTGGGTGGTTGTGGAAAGCGGAACCAGAGGAGCACAACCGGGATTCTATAGAAAGCTAGAGCCAAGATTCCCCAGGGCGCGGAGTCTAAGACCCAGCAGGTCTTCTCCAGAGCCTCTAGTGGTGAGGATGTTATGCTGCAGGCTGGGTCCAGGTCGCGGCCCCTAGAGTCTCCTAGCTCACGCCCCGTAGGATAAGGGGACAAGAGGGGAAGCAGCAGCACAAGATATAAGAGTAACGAATAACAAGCTGAAGGTCAAGGGCCACAAGCAGACAAGGATAACGAAAGACAAGCCGAAGGTCAAGGGTCACGAGCAGACAGGGATAGTCGGGGACAAGCCAATAACGAAACAGAGAGACAGACGTAGCACACGGCAGGCAGGAACCCAAACACACAATGCCTAACAAACACGTTGATCAGCCAAGCAGGCTTGCAGTGCACAGGTTAATATAGTGTTCTGTGATAGGGCCTGGGGTGGAGTCAGGCTGGGAGGAGATTATAAAGGAAGCCAGGTGAAAGGGTTCTGGCCTCTAAGATGAACACATGAGGAGGAAAGGTAAGATGGCAGACAGACATTAATTCATATCCATGACAGCTAGCTTCAGGTGTATATTTAGCAGGAAGCACACTACGCCCGCTGTAAGTGCTGCAAATGCCTGTTAGTGTAACACACCAGGAAAACACAGCAATATGGGCTAGCTTCAGGTGTATAATGTGCGGGAGGCACACTACGCCTGCTGTAAGTGCTGCAAATGCCTGTTAGTGTAACACACCAGGAAAACACAGCAATAAGGGCTAGCTTCAGGTGTATATTTAGCAGGAAGCACACTACGCCCGCTGTAAGTGCTGCAAATGCCTGTTAGTGTAACACATCAGGAAAACACAGCAATACGGGCTAGCTTCAGGTGTATAATGTGCAGGAGGCACACTACGCCCGCTGTAAGTGCTGCAAATGCCTGTTAGTGTAACACACCAGGAAAACACAGAAATAAGGGCTAGCTTCAGGTGTATATTTAGCAGGAAGCACACTACGCCCGCTGTAAGTGCTGCAAATGCCAGTTAGTGTAGCACAAAAGAAAAAAAGCTTGAGCAATAAGGGCTAGCTTCAGGTGTATAATGTGCAGGAGGCACACTATGCCCACTGTAAGTGCTGCAAATGCCTGTTAGTGTAACACCCCAGGAAAACACAGCAATAAGGGCTAGCTTCAGGTGTATATTTAGCAGGAAGCACACTACGCCTGCTATAAGTGCTGCAAATGCCTGTTAGTGTAACACACCAGGAAAACACAGTAATACGGGCTAGCTTCAGGTGTATAATGTGCAAGAGGCACACTACGCCCGCTGTAAGTGCTGCAAATGCCTGTTAGTGTAACACACCAGGAAAACACAGCAATAAGGGCTAGTGTCAGGTCACCTATGGCCAGGTGACAGATGCACACCGTAGGGGGACAGGAGTGCACCGCAAGGTAGTGAACCCTATGGCTGACTGCTGCGGATAGGAAACTGGGTGGTTGTGGAAAGCGGAACCAGAGGAGCACAACCGGGATCCTATAGGAAGCTAGAGCCAAGATTCCCCAGGGCGCGGAGTCTAAGACCCAGCCGGTCTTCTCCAGAGCCTCTAGTGGTGAGGATGTTATGCTGCAGGCTGGGTCCAGGTCGCGGCCCCTAGAGTCTCCTAGCTCACGCCCCGTAGGATAAGGGGACAAGAGGGGAAGCAGCAGCACAAGATATAAGAGTAACGAATAACAAGCTGAAGGTCAAGGGCCACAAGCAGACAAGGATAACGAAAGACAAGCCGAAGGTCAAGGGTCACGAGCAGACAGGGATAGTCGTGGACAAGCCAATAGCGAAACAGAGAGACAGACGTAGCACACGGCAGGCAGGAACCCAAACACACAATGCCTAACAAACACGTTGATCAGCCAAGCAGGCTTGCAGTGCACAGGTTAATATAGTGTTCTGTGATAGGGCCTGAGGTGGAGTCAGGCTGGGAGGAGATTATAAAGGAAGCCAGGTAAAAGGGTTCTGGCCTCTAAGATGAACACATGAGGAGGAAAGGTAAGATGGCAGACAGACATTAATGCATATCCATGACAGTACCCTCCCTCTTACGAGGCCTCCCCCTTCGCCGCCTGGGCCCAGGTTTAGAGGGAAACTTCAGATGAAACTCCTTTAACAGATGAGGTGCAACGACATCAGATGCAGCGATCCAAGACGCCTCCTCAGGACCAAAACCTCTCCAATGCACAAGGTACTGAAGAATACCTCTGCAGAGCCGAGAATCCAGAACTTGTCTAACCTCGTACTTTAGATTATCCTCAGAGACCAGAACCGAGGTAGGGAGATGACAAGAAGATCTATTGAGGACCAAAGGCTCTCTAGGAATAAGCAAGGGCATGAGAGGATCAACAGAAATCTGAGGAGGGTCCCCTAGACCCTTAAAGATGAACTGGTCATCTAGCACAGGACCATCAGACTGGGCAGATGTCAGTGGAACCCTGAAGTCAGGTTGGTTAGAGGGTGACATGTCACAGGAATCAAGCTGAATAGCTGAAAGACAAGCAGAATGTCCTGAACAAGAAAAAGTAGGCGGCTCACTGGGCATGGGCTGGACTGGCATAACTAGTACAGAGGCCAAGTGAATAGCAGAGTCAGGTGTAGCGACTACCTGAATCGCATCGCAAGACGTAGCGACTGCAGGACTTGTAGACAAGCTAGCCTGGTTGTGCGTCCAAGGGTGATTAGGGACTAGGGATGAGCTTCGAGTTCGAGTCGAACTCATGTTCGACTCGAACATTGCCTGTTCGCCCGTTCGCCGAACAGCGAACAAATTGGGGTGTTCGCGGCAAATTCGAAAAATCTATGGGAGAAATCTAAAGTGCTAATTATAAAGGCTTATATGCAAGTTATTGTCCTAAAAAGTGTTTGGGGACCGGGGTCCTGCCCCAGGGGACATGTATCAATGCAAAAAGAAGTTTTAAAAACGGCCATTTTTTCGGGAGCAGTGATTTTAATAATGCTTAAAATGAAAAAATAAAAGTGAAATATTCCTTTAAATTTCGTACCTGGGGGGTGTGTATGATATGCATGTGAAGTGGCGCATGTTTCCCGTGCTTAGAACTGTCCCTGCAAAAAATGTCATTTTTGAAAGAAAAAAAGTCTTTTAAAACTGACTCGCAGCTATTAATGAATTGTCGGCTCCCGGCAATACATACAAAAGTCATTGATAAAAAAAAAAAAAAAAGCGTGGGGGTTCCCCAGAATTCAATTACCAGGCCCTTCAGGTCTGGAATGGATATTAAGGGGAACCCCGCCGCAAATTTAAAAAAAATTTGACGTGGGGTTCCCCCAAATATCCATTCCAGGCCCTTCAGATCTGGCATGGATTTTAAGGGGAACTCCACCCCAAATTTTAAAAAAATGGCGTGGAGTCCCCCTAAAAATCCATACCAGACCCCTTATCCGAG
Organism: Rana muscosa; assembly: GCA_029206835.1. NCBI lineage: Eukaryota > Metazoa > Chordata > Amphibia > Anura > Ranidae > Rana > Rana muscosa. The sequence goes on along the minus strand of CM055118.1, from coordinate 179,177,420 downwards.
CACGCAACCTGGCCGGCCGCTTGAGCGGGGAACTTCCTTCACTGTGTAATTTAAATTTACATAGTGAAGGAAGTTCCCCGCTCAAGCCAATGACGTAGGCGGGTCCGACATACCGAGGGGGCGGACCTGATGGGGAACTGCTCTCACTTTGGCAATACATGTATAGACCCGCCCCTTCTCATGTTCCGCATCTGGTCCGCTGAGCGGACCTGATGGGGAACTTTAGAAGGGGCGGGTCTATACATTTAAAATACTGAGAGGGAGTTCCCCATCAGGTCCGCTCAGGCACAACCAATAAAGGACAGCGCTGGACATCGGGATCGCCGCGGGACACTGGATTTCACCGCTGGAATGTTTTTTTTTTTTTTTAAATAAAGGACTTTTTCAAGGTGTTTGTGTGTTTTTTTTAAACATTTTTTTACGATTTCTTCGTGAAATGGTAGGGGTACAATGTACCCCTTACCAATTCACATAGGGGGGGGCCGGGATCTGGGCGTCCCCTTTGTTAAAGGGGTCTTCCAGATTCCGATAAGCCCCCCGCCCGCAGACCCCCACAACCACCGGGCAAGGGTTGTGGGGATGAGGCCCTTGTCCCCATCAACATGGGGACATCCTCCCCATGTTGAGGGCATGTGGCCTGGTACGGTTCAGGAGGGAGGGGGGCCGCTCTCTCGTCCCCCCCTTTTCCCCTGCGGCCGGCCAGGTTGTGTGCTCGGATAAAGGGTCTGGTATGGATTTTTAGGGGGACTCCACGCCATTTTTTTAAAAAATTTGGGGTGGAGTTCCCCTTAAAATCCATGCCAGATCTGAAGGGCCTGGAATGGATATGTGGGGGAACCCCACGTCAATTTTTTTTTAAATTTGCGGCAGGGTTCCCCTTAATATCCATTCCAGACCTGAAGGGCCTGGTAATTGAATTCTGGGGAACCCCACGCTTTTTTTTTTTTTATCAATGACTTTTGAATGTATTGCCGGGAGCCGACAATTCATTAATAGCCGCAAGTCAGTTTTAAATGACTTTTTTTCTTTCAAAAATGACATTTTTTGCAGGGACAGTTCTAAGCACGGGAAACATGCGCCACTTCACATGCATATCATACACACCCCCCAGGTACGAAATTTAAAGGAATATTTCACTTTTATTTTTTCATTTTAAGCATTATTAAAATCACTGCTCCCGAAAAAACGGTCGTTTTTAAAACTTTTTTTTGCATTGATACATGTCCCCTGGGGCAGGACCCGGGTCCCCAAACACTTTTTAGGACAATAACTTGCATATCAGCCTTTATAATTAGCACTTTAGATTTCGAACGTTCGAGTCCATTGTATTTAATAGGGTTCTAAAGTTTACACAAACATTTTGTCTGTTCGCAGGTTCTGGTGCGAACCGAACAGGGGGGTGTTCGGCTCATCCCTGTTAGGGACAGAGAAATGTAAATGGTTATGCGACCTGGAATGAATGACCGGCTCAGGTTCACAGGAGGCAACCTTGGGTAGGCAGGACGAGGAACAGGAGGAACCCCAAGCCAGGATCTGTCCAGTAGTCCAGTCCACATGAGGAGAATGGAGCTGTAACCATGGGAGACCCAAAATTATAGGCGTTGAGGCCTTGGGTAAGATAAGGAAGGATATCCACTCCCTACCGACATCTTAACAGGGAGGGTCTGGAAGCGGATAGGTCCCCCTGGGAGAACAGTACCATCTATCGCCAAGACCACCAATGGCGTGGTGAGGGGCAAAAGAGTAAGTCTCATGGACAATGCGATTTCCCAGTCCATGAAATTACCAGCGGCTCCGGAATCCAGATATGCTGAGGCCGAATGAGAAGAAGCACCAACATGAAGGAACACAGAAAGCAGAAGACGAGAAGGGGAAGGTGATATTTCTGGGTCCAATACTCCACTTTCCAGATGAAGTGGACCCGAACGTTTTTCTGGACAAAGAGAGCAAGTGTCACGAAAATGGCCTTTGCCCCCACAGTAAAGACACAGACCAAGAGTTCTGCGCCTAGCACGTTCCTCGGGGGATAGCCTGGTCCGACCCAGCTGCATGGGTTCCTCAGCTGGTAGGAGATGCTCTACGGGTCGAAGAGAGGGGAGCTCAGGCTGACTAAGAACCAAGGAGTGCTGGCGTTGCTTTTCTAGGGTCCTCTCCTGAAAGCGAATATCGATCTGGTTACACAAGGAGATAACGCCGGCCAGATCAGTGGGAATGGTTCTTCCTGCTAATTCATCCTTCACTCTATCAGAGAGGCCATGCAAAAAGGTTGCGACTAAGGCCTCATTGTTCCAGCTCAACTCAGCCGACAGTATGCGGAAATGAAGGGCATACTGTCCCACTGAAGCAGACTCTTGGCGGAGACGTAGAAGGGCGCTGGCCGCTGAAAAGACACGAGCCGGTTCTTCAAAGATATTCCTAAAAAGTTTCAAGAAGCCAGACAGGCTAGAAACCACTTGTCACGGATGCCTAACACGGCATCCAGCACAGGGTACGCAGATCAGTGGGCTGCACTAAAGGAACTAGGCACAAGGTAAGTAAATATATATATGAGTTTATTGAAAGGATAATTCCTAAAACAATAAAGGCAACCAGCAAACAACCACAGTGACACACAAAACAACTCCCTACACCAACGTGAATACAGTTTAGAGATTAAAGCGTAAATGTAATCAAGCCAGGGTCATACACGAGAGATCAGTCCGATTGAACAGGGAGCTGGAAGGGACAACAGGAGGAAGGGATGAGTCTGCAAGACAGGGGTCCAGGGATGGATGCAGGGTTCAGGAACACAGGATACAAGGTACAGAGGCAGGGGTCCAGGGATGGATGCAGGGTTCAGAAACACAGGATACAAGGTACAGAGGCAGGGGTCCAGGGATGGATGCAGGGTTCAGGAACACAGGATACAAGGTACAGAGGCAGGGGTCCAGGGATGGATGCAGTGTTCAGGAACACAGGATACAAGGTACAGATAACAGGTCACAAGGTTCAGGTTCAGGTTCAGGTTCAGGTTCAGGCATACAGGTCTGGGTTCCAAGACAATACCAGAGCAAATGCTTTAGTGTCTGCTGGGTATTTATACACACCTCCTGCAATCAGTCTCAGGTGACGCCTGATTGCAGGAGATGATTTCGGCTCCAGACAAATGGGAGACACCCGCTGGTGGCCACCAGAACTGCACCCTTTGGTGCTGAAAGCAATAGCACCACCAGCAGGTGACCCAGGCAATGACACTGATCATGACAGTTCCCCCTCCCAAGGAGTGGCCTCCGGACGCTCCATTCTGCCCTTGATCTGGCAGTGCTGGTAGGTGCGGAAAGGTCCCAAAAAGTCTCCCCTGTGTCTGCGGACTACTTGTGCTCCTCCGGCCAGAGTCCTTAAACTTACTGGGAGGCGTGGCACCTGAGTCCGGCAATGGAACACGCACCCCACCACCAGGGTCTGGAAGTTGGGATCTGGAAATGAAAACAGGCAGGGCAATGTGCATGAACCTAACGGAGGCGAACAACACAAGGGCATCACAGTCAGGCTGGGAATCAAGCAGGGCAAAATCAGCGGCAAGCCGGGCATCGAGAACTGGTTTAGCAGGCACCATGTCAGCGGGCTGGGCAAATGGCGCTGGGTCTTCAAGCTGGCCACCGGGCAGAGGCACTTCAAACTGGCCACCGGGCAGAGGTTCAGCAAGCTAGATGGCAGGCACTGGTTCAGCGGGCTGAAAGACGGGCACCAAAACGTCAGGCTGGGTGACGGGCACCGAAAATCCAGGCTGGAACAGGTTGGCTGGTGTGGAAACAGGCTGGAACAGGTTGGCTGGTGTGGAAACAGGCTGGAACAGGTTGGCTGGTGTGGAAACAGGCTGGAACAGGTTGGCTGGTGTGGAAACAGGCTGGAACAGGTTGGCTGGTGTGGAAACAGGCTGGCTGGTGTGGAAACAGGCTGGAACAGGCTGGCTGGTGTGGAAACAGGCTGGAACAGGCTGGAACAGGTTGGCTGGTGTGGAAACAGGCTGGAACAGGTTGGCTGGTGTGAAAACAGGCTGGAACAAGTCGGCTGGTGTGGAAACAGGCTGGAACAAGTCGGCTGGTGTGGAAACAGGCTGGAGCGAATCGGCTGGTGTGGAAACAGGCTGGAGCGAATCGGCTGGTGTGGAAACAGGCTGGAGCGAATCGGCTGGTGTGGAAGCAGGCTGGAGCGGATCGGCTGGTGTGGAAGCAGGCTGGAGCGGATCGGCTGGTGTGGAAGCAGGCTGGAGCGGATCGGCTGGTGTAGAAGCAGGCTGGAGCAGATCGGCTGGTGTGGAAACAGGCTGGAACAGGTCGCTTGGTTTGGAAACAGGCTGCAACAGGTCGCTTGGTTTGGAAACAGGCTGCAACAAGTCGCTTGGTTTGGAAACAGGCTGCAACAGGTCGCTTGGTTTGGAAACAGGCTGCAACAGGTCGCTTGGTTTGGAAACAGGCTGCAACAGGTCGCTTGGTTTGGAAACAGGCTGCAACAGGTCGCTTGGTTTGGAAACAGGCTGCAACAGGTCGCTTGGTTTGGAAACAGGCTGCAACAGGTCGCTTGGTGCGGAGACAGGCTGCAACAGGTCGGCTGGTGCGGAGACAGGCTGCAACAGGTCGGCTGGTGCGGAGACAGGCTGCAACAGGTCGGCTGGTGCGGAGACAGGCTGCAACAGGTCGGCTGGTGCGGAGACAGGCTGCAACAGGTCGGCTGGTGCGGAGACAGGCTGCAACGGGTCGGCTGGTGCGGAGACAGACTGCAACGGGTCGGCTGGTGCGGAGACAGACTGCAACGGGTCGGCTGGTGCGGAGACAGGCTGCAACGGGTCGGCTGGTGCGGAGACAGGCTGCAACAGGTCGGCTGGTGCGGAGACAGGCTGCAACAGGTCGGCTGGTGCGGAGACAGGCTGCAACAGGTCGGCTGGTGCGGAGACAGGCTGCAACAGGTCGGCTGGTGCGGAGACAGGCTGCAACAGGTCGGCTGGTGTGGAAACAGGCTGGGTTACTGGCAGGATCGTGTGAGTTGGAAAGAACTTCCGTTTTTTCTTTGGTTTAGCCACCGAAGATTTGTATATGTATACAGGGCTGTAGGTGGTGGATGCAGCTGGTAGAGGCGAAGAGCGGAAGGATGGTGAAGCAGAGGGTGCGGATTTTGAAGGGGGTCTTAGGGGAACTGATGGAGGCAGCCGAGATGAAGCAGGAGGGTTAAAGGCAGGGTAAGTGCAGCAGGGGGAAACAGGGTACTGGTACTTCATTGGTAGGAGGGTGTATTGGTTGGCCACTGTGGTAGTTGGGAGTAAAGGAGACGCAGACATCCCAGCAGGCTGGTGTCTAGACACAGGAATGGGTGGCAGGGAACCGACAGGGGCTGAGTACAATAAACTTGACCAGGCCTGTAGTAATGATTGCACAAAGTTAGATTTGCATACTGCTTGTCTGACCAGAGACTGCACTGACTCAATACATGCTGCAAGCACCTGTGTAGGACAAGTTGAGTACTGCTCAAGGAAAAAGACTAAGGCCTCGTACACACGGCCGAGATTCTCGTTGAGAAAAACATGTCGTTTTTTTCGACGAGATTCTTGGACAAGAAACTTGTCCCGGCCGAGTGTACACACGCTCGTTTCAAAGAACCCGCGGTTCTTTGAAAGGAGTGTACGCAGTGACGTCATCGACTACGTCGAGCATGCGCTCGTCACATTCGATGCCGTCGCCGCCATCTTGGTATACCCTACGTATGCCTAGGAAGCTACCGCGCATGCGTCAAATTCATTTCGAACATGCGCGGGCTTCCGGGCGGACAGGTAAGTGTACACACACTCACTTTTCTCGTCGAGAAACACGCCGAGGAGAATCTCGACGAGAAAATAGAGAGCAGGTTCTCTATTTTCTCGTCGAGGTTTCTTGTCGGTTTTCTCGACGAGAAACACGCTAGCAGCGTACACACGACCGATTTACTCGGCAAGACCTCTCTGCCAGCAAGTTTCTTGCTGGTTCTTGCCGAGAAAATCGGTCGTGTGTACGAGGCCTGAGTCATCTTCCAACAGCCACACCAAGGACTCTACCTGAGCTGCACTAAAAGGGGGTGTATAGTCTAGGCTTGTGCAATTCGTTTCGTAACGAATCAAAATTCGTCCGAATTCAGCAACTTTCGGACATTCGGAAGCATTCGAATTTCCGAACAGAGCAATTACGAATAAAACCGAATCCGAAATAAATTATACCGCAAAATAGCGAATGCCCGAAGGTCTTCGGCATAATTCGTTATGAAAAAAGTTACGAATGTACGAATCCATTCGAAGCACAATAACACTCACTCTGCTCTCTGCTTCTCCCTCACCATGCTGAACTCCCTCTCAAAATGGTGTACAGGGGGCGGAGGCTATAGCCGCATGAAAAAACGAAAGTAAAATACGAGATTTCGAATCCATTCGAAGCACAATAACACTCGCTCTGCTCTGCTCTCTGCTTCTCCCTCACCGTGCTGAACCCTCTCAAAATGGTGTACAGGGGCGGAGCCTATAGCCGCATGTAAAAAACGAAAGTAAAATACGAGATTTCGAATCGTTACAAATAACCGCTATGTATTTAGAAAAGTACAAATCCATTCGAAGCACATTAGGCATAATAGGCAGCGTCGTTGTGAGAGAGACACGGAAAATTACGAATCAACGAACCCAAAAAAAGTTACGAAAGTAGGAGTTGTGTCCAGAATCAACGAAAAACAACGTACTCTACCGAAAGTACGAATTATAAAGCAACAAAAAATTCAACGAAAAATGTCGCTTGCAAAAATACGAATGAGTCCGAACACGAAAAATCCCGTCTAGCAAAATTACGAATGATTACGAATCAACAGGACCGGAAAGAAACGAACCGAAACGGAACGAATTTTTCCGTTGTGCACAAGTCTAGTATAGTCATTGTCTCCACTGGAGGCATCAGACAGGGCCAACTCTGTACAGATACAGATCAGATCTTGCACATCCTCAAACACAAAACTGCCCAGATCCACAAAAACATGGGCTATGCGGATGCATTCCAACAACTGCTCTCTAGTGTGTTCACTTAATGTTTGAGAACAAAACTCCCTGTCCTCTGTTGCTAGTAGCGAAAAATACAGAATATCGTCAAGCTGCATTTTTAAAGCAATAGCAGTGCCCAGACCCAATTCCCAAGTGCAGCCGATCTGCTTGAATGGCTCTGGTATTCTGTCACAGATGCCTAACACGGCATCCAGCACAGGGTACGCAGATCAGTGGGCTGCACTAAAGGAACTAGGCACAAGGTAAGTAAATATATATATGAGTTTATTGAAAGGATAATTCCTAAAACAATAAAGGCAACCAGCAAACAACCACAGTGACACACAAAACAACTCCCTACACCAACGTGAATACAGTTTAGAGATTAAAGCGTAAATGTAATCAAGCCAGGGTCATACACGAGAGATCAGTCCGATTGAACAGGGAGCCGGAAGGGACAACAGGAGGAAGGGATGAGTCTGCAAGACAGGGGTCCAGGGATGGATGCAGGGTTCAGGAACACAGGATACAAGGTACAGAGGCAGGGGTCCAGGGATGGATGCAGGGTTCAGGAACACAGGATACAAGGTACAGAGGCAGGGGTCCAGGGATGGATGCAGGGTTCAGGAACACAGGATACAAGGTACAGAGGCAGGGGTCCAGGCATGGATGCAGGGTTCAGGAACACAGGATACAAGGTACAGATAACAGGTCACAAGGTTCAGGTTCAGGTTCAGGTTCAGGTTCAGGTTCAGGCATACAGGTCTGGGTTCCAAGACAATACCAGAGCAAATGCTTTAGTGTCTGCTGGGTATTTATACACACCTCCTGCAATCAGTCTCAGGTGACGCCTGATTGCAGGAGATGATTTCGGCTCCAGACAAATGGGAGACACCCGCTGGTGGCCACCAGAACTGCACCCTTTGGTGCTGAAAGCAATAGCACCACCAGCAGGTGACCCAGGCAATGACACTGATCATGACACCACTGGATCATTCAGTTCCCACAGAGGGGCTGCCCAGGCTAAAGCTAGACCGGAGAGGAGGGAAATTATATAGGCTACCTTTGCCCTATCAGACAGAAAGTTTTGAAGCTGAAGCTCAAAATAAATCGTGCATTGGCTAAGGAACCCCCTGCAGGTCTTGGAGTCCCCAGAGAAACGGGACGGAGCTGGCAGTTGTAGTGAATGTGTGGCTGCGACTGCGACCGGAATAGGTGCAGCCGCTGGTAGCGGTTGAGGTTGTTGAACCAGGGGTCCTAATGAGACCTGAACCTGTTCAAAACGGGACGCCAAATCCTGAAGGAATCGCATGACCTGGGTCTGATTAGATTCCTGGGTCTCAAGTCTACGGACTATGCCCTGCAAAGGATCATCCACGGGGAGCGGCATGTCAGCCGGGTTCATGGCTGATCAAACTGTCAGGTCACCTATGGCCAGGTGACAGATGCACACCGTAGGGGGACAGGAGTGCACCGCAAGGTAGTGAACCCTATGGCTGACTGCTGCGGATAGGAAACTGGGTGGTTGTGGAAAGCGGAACCAGAGGAGCACAACCGGGATCCTATAGGAAGCTAGAGCCAAGATTCCCCAGGGCGCGGAGTCTAAGACCCAGCAGGTCTTCTCCAGAGCCTCTAGTGGTGAGGATGTTATGCTGCAGGCTGGGTCCAGGTCGCGGCCCCTAGAGTCTCCTAGCTCACGCCCCGTAGGATAAGGGGACAAGAGGGGAAGCAGCAGCACAAGATATAAGAGTAACGAATAACAAGCTGAAGGTCAAGGGCCACAAGCAGACAAGGATAACGAAAGACAAGCCGAAGGTCAAGGGTCACGAGCAGACAGGGATAGTCGGGGACAAGCCAATAACGAAACAGAGAGACAGACGTAGCACACGGCAGGCAGGAACCCAAACACACAATGCCTAACAAACACGTTGATCAGCCAAGCAGGCTTGCAGTGCACAGGTTAATATAGTGTTCTGTGATAGGGCCTGGGGTGGAGTCAGGCTGGGAGGAGATTATAAAGGAAGCCAGGTGAAAGGGTTCTGGCCTCTAAGATGAACACATGAGGAGGAAAGGTAAGATGGCAGACAGACATTAATGCATATCCATGACAGCTAGCTTCAGGTGTATATTTAGCAGGAAGCACACTACGCCCGCTGTAAGTGCTGCAAATGCCTGTTAGTGTAACACACCAGGAAAACACAGCAATACGGGCTAGCTTCAGGTGTATAATGTGCAGGAGGCACACTACGCCCGCTGTAAGTGCTGCAAATGCCTGTTAGTGTAACACACCAGGAAAACACAGCAATAAGGGCTAGCTTCAGGTGTATATTTAGCAGGAAGCACACTATGCCCGCTGTAAGTGCTGCAAATGCCTGTTAGTGTAACACACTAGGAAAACACAGAAATACGGGCTAGCTTCAGGTGTATAATGTGCAGGAGGCACACTACGCCCGCTGTAAGTGCTGCAAATGCCTGTTAGTGTAACACACTAGGAAAACACAGCAATAAGGGCTAGCTTCAGGTGTATATTTAGCAGGAAGCACACTACACCCGCTGTAAGTGCTGCAAATGCCTGTTAGTGTAACACACCAGGAAAACACAGCAATACGGGCTAGCTTCAGGTGTATAATGTGCAGGAGGCACACTACGCCCGCTGTAAGTGCTGCAAATGCCTGTTAGTGTAACACACTAGGAAAACACAGCAATAAGGCTAGCTTCAGGTGTATATTTAGCAGGAAGCACACTACGCCCGCTGTAAGTGCTGCAAATGCCTGTTAGTGTAACACACCAGGAAAACACAGCAATACGGGCTAGCTTCAGGTGTATAATGTGCAGGAGGCACACTACGCCCGCTGTAAGTGCTGCAAATGCCTGTTAGTGTAACACACCAGGAAAACACAGCAATAAGGGCTAGCTTCAGGTGTATATTTAGCAGGAAGCACACTACGCCCGCTGTAAGTGCTGCAAATGCCTGTTAGTGTAACACACCAGGAAAACACAGCAATACGGGCTAGCTTCAGGTGTATAATGTGCAGGAGGCACACTAAACCCGCTGTAAGTGCTGCAAATGCCAGTTAGTGTAACACACCAGGAAAACACAGCAATAAGGGCTAGCTTCAGGTGTATACTGTGCAGGAGGCTTAGCAACAATGACACTGACACTGTCCCCTGCCTATCCTTCTCTCTCCCTGCACACAAGGTTTAGCAAAGAATATGACACTGACACTCTCCCTGCCTATCCTTCTCTCTCCCTGCACACAAGGTTTAGTAAAGAATATGACACTGGCACTCTCCCTGCCTATCCTTCTCTCTCCCTGCACACAAGGTTTAGCAAAGTATATGACACTGACACTCTCCCTGCCTATCCTTCTCTCTCCCTGCACACAAGGTTTAGCAAAGAATATTGCTGACACTCTCCCTGCCTATCCTTCTCTCTTCCTACACACAAGGTTTAGCAAAGAATATGACACTGACACTGTCCCCTGCCTATCCTTCTCTCTCCCTGCACACAAGGTTTAGCAAAGAATATGACACTAACACTCTCCCTGCCTATCCTTCTCTCTCCCTGCACACAAGGTTTAGCAAAGAATATCACTGACACTCTCCCTGCCTATCCTTCTCTCTCCCTACACACAAGGTTTAGCAAAGAATAGCACAATGACACTGTCCCTGCCTATTCTTCTCTTTCCCTGCACCGGAACACACTACACAAGGCCGCCGCGCTGGCGGCCTTTTATAGTGTGGGGTGTGTGCTAAAACCCCTGAGCTATAATTGGCCACAGGCAACCTGCCTGTGGCCAATTATGGCTCTCCTAGCTGCCGGCGCTTTGATTGGCCAAGCATGCGGGGTCACAGTGCATGCTTGGCCAATCACAGCACCGGGATTGCACTGCGATGGCGCAGTGTACAGTAGGTGCCGCCGATATTGTATATCTATCGCGCTCCCATCGCCGAGATTCTCGGCGACAGGAGTGCCGAGATCTCGGCAGCAGGGTGGCGACACGTGTCGCGCTCGCTGCAATAGCGGGGAGACGCGACACTGTATTGAGCGGGGATCCGACGTGGATTCCCGCCAATACCAGGCACTGCGTTTGGTATGAATCCTGAGCGGGAACTCTACGCCAATTTTTAAAGAAAAAAACGGCGTGGGTTCTCCCTCCAGGAGCATACCAGGCCCTTGGGTCTGGTCTGGATTTGAAGGGGAACCCTACGCCGAAAAAACGTTGTGGGGGTCCCCCTCAAGATCCAAACCAGACCCTTATCCGAGCACGCAACCCGGCAGACCGCAGGGGAAGATGGGGGGGACGAAAGCGCCCCCCCTCCCTCCTGAACCGTACCAGGCCACATGCCCTCAACATGGGGGGTTTGGTGCTGTGGGGCAGGGGAGCGACCTGCGGCCCCCCCACCCCAGAGCACCCTGCCCCCATGTTGATGAGGACAGGGCCTCTTCCCGACAACCCTGGCCGTTGGTTGTCGGGGTCTGCGGGCAGGAGGCTTATTGGAATCCGGGAGCCCCCTTTAATAAGGGGGCCCCCAGATCCCGGCCCCCTCACCCTATGTGAATGAGTATGGGGTACATCGTACCCCTACCCATTCACCTGGTGGAAAAAAATGTCAATAAAAACACAACACAGTTTTTAAAAGTATTTTATTGCACCGCTCCGGAGGTCTTCTTCCGACTTCGGGGGTCTCTGGTGTCGTTGCCGCGCTCTCCGGTTCTTTCTTCTGCCGGGCCACCGCTATCTTCTTCCAGCTCTTTTGCTAGCGGGGCCCGGTCTTCTCCGTCGCCTTCTCCCCTCTTCTTCTCTCCGGTTCTTTCTTTCTTCCGCCGGGCCTCCGCTAACTTCTTTTTAGCTCTTTTGCTAGTGGAGGCCCGGTCTTCTCCGTCGCCTTCTTCTTCTCCCGCTCTCCGGTTCTTCTCCCGCTCTCCGGTTCTTTCTTCCGCCGGGCCTCCGCTAACTTCTTTTTAGCTCTTTTGCTAGCGGAGGCCCGGTCTTCCCCGTCATCTCGTCCGGCTCTCCGTTGTCCTTCTGCCGGCCCCTCCACTAACTTCTTGGTAGCTCTTTTGCTAGTGGAGGGGCCGGTCTTCCCGTCGCCGTCACCGTCTTCTTCTCTCTTCCCCTCCTCGATGTTGACTCGTCGCTTCCTCTCGCAGTAATGCTAAATCTTCGGTCCGCAGAGATTAATATAGGCTTCTCATGATGTCACAGTCACATGTTCCCATGACGTCACAGTCACATGCTCCCCGCCTATCGGCAATGCGTGTCGCTCATCGTGAAAGGAACATTTTTTCCTTTCCCGATGACGAGACAGCTCGGCGCTGGCTCTCGCGACGGAGCTCATAGGGTGTCATTCTCGCCGCTAGAAGCGGCGAGATTGACACAATATCGGCGGCACCTACTGTATTGTGGGCTGTTCGCGTCACTCAAATTTGGCGCGAACGGCCCAAATCGTTCGATCTTCGTCGAACGATCGAACACCGAGCTCATCCCTACTCAAAACCTTCAGAACATTATATTTTTTCTGAAAGCAAAGGTCCTGTAGAATAAATAAATGAATGAAAACATAAATAATTTTTTTTTTTTATGTGCAATTATTTATGCCACACAATATTTGTACAACTGTTTATCAAATCTATATTTTCAAGAAAAATATATGTAGCGGGTATGTACTTTCCCGGGTGTAATTTGAACTTAGCAGAGACATTAGTGATGTGTAATTCCCTGCAGCCCAGCAGGTGGCCCTGTCGCCCTGGGCTGGGGTTGAATCATTGCTGTGTGTCGTGCCTCCTTTTTGTCCTCCCTCGGCAGCGGTATGGTGGGGCGGGGAACCCGCCGTGCTTGCTGGGAGAGGGTATAAGGGGGCCGGCCATCTTTGTCACAGGGTTGAGTCCCAGGCACCTTCAGCCTGCGGGCGGTGGTTCGTGTCGGTTCTCTAGGCTGGCCTAGGCCTAGAGGACAGCTGGAGGTCGTGTTCCATCCCAGGCACCTTTAGCCTGGGGTGAGGTACTCGGATGGAGGTCTGGAGCTCAGTGCCCAACACTGAGTTCTGCGAGGGAAGGAGATCCTAGGGAACCCCGGGAGTGGGTACCCGAATCCGGAAGGCGTAATGGACCGGGGGGAGCTCCTCACTTGAAGACCTGGTGCAGCATATTGCCAGTGACGGGTGAGCCTCTCATCGGAGACCGCCTGGAAGGAAATTCCCCCTCGCTCGGAGACCGCAACCCACTTTCAGGGAGGAAAGTGGAGAACACATTGTGTCTGGGCCTATTCGCATCCACACCTCCTTTTCTGTTCTGTTTCTACAAGGGAGTTCAACTGATTGTGTTCATTCGAGAAGAATAAAGGAGTGTTGAACTTTAATGGTGTGGGGCTCATTTCCTGACAGACATTGTTCTTGGTGGAGGCTCCAGGTGCACAGCACTGACCCGAAGGTAAAGGAACTTTGCTTATATCACACTGACACCTGTGGTGAAGGCCAGGCATGGTGTCCCCGCTTCCTTCCCCTCTAAGGTACCCCTAGACAAGATAAGAGACAAGCTGAAGACAAAGAGGGGAGTGAGGAGGGCGCTACACGTGGGGCTCGGGTCCGGTATAGTGTTTGTGCACCACGGAATTGAACGTGTCTGCTCGAAGAGTTACGCAAGTAGGCAGGCCTTCATTGGCCGAAGTGCATCCCTGTGCTCGAAGTCGTGGACATGACCCATTGAAGGGAAAGGCCCGCGCAGAAGAGCGAGGAAAGGGGGAAGCTCAGCCGTGTGAAGTACTACACGTGGGGGTTTCTATTTGCACTGCGCCACCAGGCACACCCCCATCGCTTAGTTCGTGGGCGTGACTCAAAAGGAAAAAAGAACAAAAGCCTGCGAACTGGAGCAAAAGGGGAGGAGTCCAATACGTGTGAAGGACTACACGTGGGACGTTGGCGCAAAAAAACTTTGCAGTGTGCGATGGATCAGCAACAGGTCGCCATGTTTGGACATACATCGTGGATTCCAGTTCACCCTTCCACCACGACATTGACTGCTGCTGCTCCGGTAACAGATACGGGGATCCAGCTAAAGCCAAGGGGTCGATTCGCCCTGTATTCGTGCATGGACGTTGAGGCCCTGGGTGTGATTTGTCCCGGCTGTTCGGGACTGGTGTGCCAACTGAAGCCATTCGGGCGATGTGAGGCCTGTGGGGAGTTTCTGTTCTAAATGGATCTGGCGGTTGAGAAGCCAAAATCATCTACCCCGGCCGTGCTGCGGGCAACACCACTCAGAGAGGAGGAATCACTGCTGTGACAGCCATCCCTGCGCACACTGCAGCGACCGCGGAGGAGGTCGTGAAAACCCAACAGGAGAAATCCGAGGAAGCTGACTCGGTCACCACTGTCTCGCAGCGTCCACTACCGAAGAGAAAGACCGGCATGGTATCCCCGAGCAGCGGTTGTGGTGGACCGTCTCGCCCGCTTACGCCCGGCCCGGATGGATCCGTCGACAAGAGTTCCGGACGTCCCGTTTCAAGTAAAGGCCGAGGTAAGCCAGGCGGAGAGATTTGGTGTGTGGGAAGAGGTGAAAACTCAGTCTCCAATACCGGCTACCTGCCCGCAGAGGAGTGTGACACCTCTGACCTGTAGTCGCTCTCAAACATGGGAGACGACGTTGCTATAGACTAACTGTTTGCCGAAAAGGGTTGGGACAAAGTACCTCTCACTTCATCCCGCAGAACCAGGGATCCACCCATGTCTACAGGGGAAAGTACACCCCGGGTGGAGGTACCAGCGCTTGAAGAGAGGTCCCATCCCCAGGCTGCCTCTACAACCCCGGTACCATCTGTACCCAAGACCGGGGAAAAGAGACTGCTGTTGCGGGCACCAATGCCCAGACCAGATGTGGTCAAGGTCCCTCGCCACCCGGACTCAAAAGTTTTACTTGGCGAAGGGGACAAAGCTACCATGCCTTCTTTGGCGAGACTACAACGCCTATTTGGCCAGAAGGTTGCTGCAGAGTACGGATGGGAGTACCCGTACTTGTCTAAGGAGTTGCTCTGTGAGGTGGAAGTGTGCCGGGAGCGCTGGTACAACGACTTTGTGTGGACCCACCTTCAGATTCCACACGCCCGCAGGTACCTGGCATGCTCTCCAAAGGCCTCACAACGTTTTAAAGACTGCAAGGCAGAGTGGATGTTGGGACGGCACATCCATGCAGACAAAGTGTTGATCCGGCGCAAGGAAGGAGAAGATGTGGAGTATCATATGGAGACCATGGATCAACACCTGAAGCCACTTGTTCTGCCGCTTTCCCGCTTTTACCTGTAGGAGAGAAAAGACTCAGTTCTTGTCATGCTGCTGAACTTTCTGGGGCCCGTTGCTTGTGTGCCCAAAGGAATGAAGGACTGTTCCTGTTGTTCTTCACTTTTCTACAAGAGATCATAGACTCTGGGGTAGATAGGGTCAAAGAGAAGAGGAAAAGTTCCACAAGTGCAGTTACCGCGGTGCTGGTACCAGGTGGCAGTGTTGCGCAACGTTAACCTCCCTAGCGGTAATCCCGAGCGTGACTCGGGGTTGTTTTTTTATGCTAGGATCGGTAACCCCGAGTCACGCTCGGGGTAGACATTGCAGAGCTCGCAGCGGAGTTTCCCTACCTTCTCCTGGCGATCCAGCGATGATGTCCTCTGCTGTGATCGCCAGCGAGACCTCCGGCGAGTGTCGGCACTTTCGACCCCATCTGACTTCCTAGTTCCGTTCCCTGCGAGCCGCAGCGGCGCATGGGAGCGGAACTGGGCGGCAAATTCAAAAAGGTAAACACACAGTATACATACAGTATACTGTAATCTTGCAGATTACAGTACTGTATGTAATAATTACACACCCCCTTTGTCCCTAGTGGTCTGTCCAGTGTCCTGCATGCACTTTTATATAATAAAAATCGTTCTTTCTGCCTGTAAACTGGAGATTGTCCATAGCAACTAAAAAGTGTCCCTTTATGTCAAAAGTGGTTTTAGACCAGCTAGAAAGCAGCGATAATAAATTAGAATCACTCGCAGAATTGAGCGATAGCGATTTGTGGGGAAATTCGTCATCAAACACTAAATCTAATGACAGCGACAATTCTGCAACTGAGCAAATTTCAGTGTTTTTGATTTGATTACATTATTGAATATTTTTTATTATAATTAGATTACTATTTTTTATAATTTCTTATAGTTATTCATTATATTATAATTTATAATTTTGTGTTTCATATTTATCATACCCGGGATGTTTACTAGACTCTGGTTTGCTCAGGTTTAAGTAAGTAATTACTAAGAATCGCAGGCCTATAATACATAACACCAAATTTTCATGCAAAATAATTGTACCGCTTTTGGTACATAATTCCAGAAAGAATCATACCGCCAGGGAGGTTAAACACTTTTCACGCACTCACTCTTTGGAGAAAAGGGATTTCTTCCAGGAGAAGTTTCTTTTCTCGCACACGAATACATGTGTCAGGGTTATGTGTGCTAATCCCTTTTCTTTTCCCTCTGCAGGAGAGCTTCCCATCAAGACCACTGAGTATGGGGTGGGTCTTAGTCAGGATGGGTGGGAAAAGTAAAATGTGAATGTGTGATTCAAAGTTATGGTTTAATGCTATTGTTTACTCCCTTCCTTCTTCCCTTTTCATTACAGGGCTCAGACACATGGTTTCAGTTGGGTAATTTTTTCTAAAGTGCTATTTTTGTACAATTGTTAGTCGGTTTCTGGATTGGATTATGTCAGCCGTTGAGGGCATGATTTACTCCAGACACTGGGGACCAGTGTCAAACCACCAGGGGGAGAGTGTAGCGGGTATGTACTTTCCCGGGTGTAATTTGAACTTGGCAGAGACATTAGTGATGTGTAATTCCCTGCAGCCCAGCAGGTGGCGCTGTCGCCCTGGGCTGGGGTTGAATCATTGCTGTGTGTCGTGCCTCCTTTTTTTCCTCCCTCGGCAGCGGTATGGTGGGGCGGGGAACCCGCCGTGCTTGCTGGGAGAGGGTATAAGGGGGCTAGCCATCTTTGTAACGGGGTCAAGTCCCAGGCACCTTCAGCCTGCGGGCGCTGGTTCGTGCCGGTTCTCTAGGCGGGCCTAGGCCTAGAGGACAGCCGGAGGTCGTGTTCCATCCCAGGCACCTTTAGCCTGGGGTGAGGTACTCGGATGGAGGTCTGGAGCTCAGTGCCCAACACTGAGTTCCGCGAGGGAAGGAGATCCTAGGGAACCCTGGGAGTGGGTACCCGAATCCGGAAGGCGTAATGGACCGTGGGGAGCTCCTCACTTGAAGACCTGGTGCAGCATATTGCCAGTGACGGGTGAGCCTCTCATCGGAGACCGCCTGGAAGGAAATTCCCCCTCGCTCGGAGACCGCAACCCACTTTCAGGGAGGAAAGTGGAGAACACATTGTTTCTGGGCCTATTCGCCTTCCACACCTCCTTTTCTGTTCTGTTTCTACAAGGGAGTTCAACTGATTGTGTTCATTCGAGAAGAATAAAGGAGTGTTGAACTTTAATGGTGTGGGGCTCATTTCCTGACAGATATTGTTCAAGGTAACTCTCGGTGGAGGCTCCAGGTGCACAGCACTGACCCGAAGGTAAAGGAACTTTGCTTATATCACACTGACACCTGTGGTGAAGGCCATGCGTGGTGTCCCCGCTCCCTTCCCCTCTAAGGAACCCCTAGACAAGAGAAGAGACGAGCTGAAGACAAAGAGGGGAGTGAGGAGGGTGCTACACATACTTAAAATAATTTTAGTGCAAACAAAAATTTTGCCCCTAATTTTCGTGTACATAGTAAAAGTTGAGCTTGTGTTGAGTAAATAGATACCAAATGTGTCAGGCCTTAACACTGCATGCACCCAAGAGATGGTGAAAAGTTACAGTACTCAAAATAATCAGAAGGCTATGGTTTAAATGCCTTTACAACTCACCAGTTTAGCATTAACTGTAAATGAGGGACCTACAAATATTTTTCTCATTCCAGCATGTGCAACAATATGTGTTGTGCAATTGTTGTTTACATGCATGTATGACTGTTTATGTTTGGATGTGTGAGAGATGGGTGACAGGGTGCTTTAACAACTTCCATACAGGGCACTTAAACACCTTCCCGACCAGACCAATTTTCAGCTTTCATTGCTCTCACGCTTTGATTGCCAATTACTCAGTCATGCTACACTGTATCCAAACAAAATTTTTATACATTTTTTCTCACAAATAGAGCTTTCTTTTGGTGGTGTTTAATCACCGCTGGGTTTTTTATTTTTTGCGATATAAGCGAAAAAAGGCGAAAATTTTGAAAAAAAAACAACATTTTTTTAGTTTCTATTGTAAAATTTTGCAAAGAAGTAATTTTTCTCCATAAATTTGGCCCAAAATTTATACTGCTATATATCTTTGGTAAAAATAACCCAAATTAGTGGATATTATTTAGTCTGTGTGAAAGTTATAGAGTCTACAAGTTAGGGTGCAAATCACTGAATATTGATCACATCTGATCACACCTGATGTACTGAAGGCCTATCTCATTTCTTGATACAATAACAATCCAGGAAAGTACAAATACCCCCAAAATGTCCTCTTTTTGAAAAGTAGACAGTCCAAGGTATTTAGTAAGATGCATGGTGAGTTTTTTGAAGTTGTAATTTTTTCCCACAATTCTTGGGAAAATTAAGAATTTTATTAATTTTTTTACACAAACTTATTGTATTGATAGGTTATTTCTTGAACACAGCATATGCATACTTACAACTACACCCAAAAATACATTCTGCTACTCCTCCTGAGTATGGTGATACCACTTGTGAGACTTTTACACAGCCTGGCCATATACAGTGGCCCAACATCCAAGTAGCACCTCCAGGCATTTTAGGAGCAAAATTACACATATAATTTCACGATGACCTATCTCAATTATGAAGGCCCTGGAGCACCAGGACAATGGAAACATCCACAAAGTGACCCCATTTTGGAAAGCAAACACCTCAACGTATAATCTATGAGGCATAATGAGTCTTTTGAACGGTTCATTTTTTTTTAGAAGTTTTCGGAAAACGTCGGAAAAAAATGAACACGCATTTTTTTTACACAAAGTTGTCCATTTATAAAATATTTCCAACACATAGCATGTACATAGCAAAAATGACACCCCAAAATACATTCTGCTACTCCTCCTGAGTATAACAATACCACATGTGTGAGACTTTTACACAGCCTGGCCATATACAGAGGCCCAACATCCAAATAGCACCTCCAGGCATTCTAGCAGCATAAAATTACACATATAATTTTCTAAAAACCGATCACATTTTTGAAGGCCCTTCATATTTCTAACACATAGCAGGTACATACCAAATAACAAAAGATTACCTGTGGTTTTAGTAGTGCAGTGGTCCACAGAGGAGAGCATCGGTCCAGGCAGCAGGCAGGAATAGACAGGCAGAGACACTGCACAGCCAAAGCACAGGTCCAGGCAGCAGGCAGAGATGTCCAGGCAGAAATACTGTCCATAGTCAGTAGAGGCAGCAGGCAGAGAAATGGTCAACACAGCCAAAGTATTGGTCCAGGCAGCAGAAAGAAACATAGTCCATAAAGTCCTGGGTCATTACAGGCAGCGATATAGTCAGCACAGCCAAAGTATTGGTCCAGGCAGTAGGAAGGACCGTCAAGCTAAGAGCCAGGGGGACAGGGGTAGAGGCTTCTCCCACCCAAATCTCTTTGAAGCCTCCGGGCAACCAGACCCTGTTCTGAGAACACAGAAAACCAAAAACTGATTTTCTGTACCAGACAATTTTACCACTGGTTCCTATATATGTGGGGCAATCACTGGGCTGGAGCTGGGAATCTTTGCCTTCGTAAATACGAAATGTGTGCACGTATTCAGTGGCTCAATCGCACAATTTATTCAATTTTACCGCGTACCTGGCTCTTTTACTTGGGATATACTGCTTGAACTGCAACCGGTCAGTAAAGTGGATAAGGGATTCATCTACACAAATATTTTGGTCTGGGATAAACACTTCAGAAAACCGTTTAGTAATAGAATTTATTAGGGGGCGAAGCTTATATAATTTGTCATGGTTGGGGTGATCTCGGGGAGGGCACTGCGAATTGTCATTGAAATCAAGAAAGCGCATTATCATATCGTACCGTGTCCTGGACATGACAGCAGAAAATATGGGCATGTGGTGGATGGGGCGGGTGGACCAGTAGGCATGCAGTTCGCTTTTCTTTGTAAGCCCCATATTAAAAGTAAGGCCCAAAAACAATTTTAATTCCTCTAGTGTGAGACGTCGCCAATTAAACGTACGGGCGTAGGACGAATTGGGGTTGGCAGCAATAAATTGCTCTGCGTAGAGATTTGTTTGGTCCACCATGTACTGCAACAAATCTTCGGGGAAAAACAAATAAAAATAGTCCAATTGGGAAAAATTTGACGTGTTGGGCTACACACCTGGCTGTGCGGTGAAAGGGGGGATTGTAGCGGATCCTGAGTTGGCAGGCAACCATAAGAGGTTTGCCAGGGCATCAGGAAGGTAGGACTGGGCCCGGATTCTTTGGGCTGGATGAGTAATTCCAGTACTGGTATTTGGCTCCTCTTCCTGGGGTCTGGCACTGCTGGTGGTAGGCAGGTCTTCTGATCTAGGTCCTGATCTCCTTACTCTTTTAGGAGGGGCGGTTTCCCCCGCTGACTCGGACTCCGATCCACTACCCTCCACTGGCTCGTATTCCAAACCAGAATCGGATAATAGGAGCTCCCCGTTGCTCTCATCATCCGACATGGTGAGGATGTTATATGCCTCCTCAGGTGTGTACATTCTTTGAGACATGGCAGTACTTTTGGTGCTACTGACAGCACACTGATGGTGGGCCTGTGTGAGGGTAATGACAGGTTACTGATGGCCTGTGTGATGGTACTTATGGCGGGACTGTGCGGCAGTAGTGATAGCGGTACCAATGGCGGTACTGATGGCGGCCTGTGTGACAGATGGGCTGTGAAAGATGGGCTGTGACAGATGGGCTGTCAGATCCAGATGGTACCGATGGCGGTACTGATGGCGGTACTGATGGCGGTACTGATGGCGGTACCGTTGGTGGCCTGTGTGACAGATGGGCTGTCAGATCCAGATGGTACCGATGGCGGTACTGATGGCGGTACCGATGGCGGTACTGATGGTGGTACCGATGGCGGTACCAATGGCGGTATTGATGGCGGTACCGTTGGTGGCCTGTGTGACAGATGGGCTGTCAGATCCAGATGGTACTGATGGCGGTACTGATGGTGGGCTGTGACAGATCCAGATGGGCTGTGACAGATCCAGATGGGCTGTGACAGATCCAGATGGGCTGTGACAGGTTCTCTTTATTGGGGGGGGCGTGTTGTGCAGACAGTAGTATAGAAAAAAAAACTCACAGATCTCAGATCTCTCCTTCTCTCTCCTCACACAATCGGTGTGTGAGAGAGAGAAGGAGAGATCCCTGGAAACCGCTACATTGTTTATACTTGTGACCAGCTGTAATTGGACACAGCCGATCACGTGGGTAAACAACCAATTTCATTGGCAGTTTACCCTGATCGAGCATGGGGTATATGTCCGAGGGACACGCACCATCCCCGATCAGTGCACCGCGCGCTCCCGGCAGCGCGCATCAGGCGCGCCTCCGATTTGTTTTGACATGTGACCGGCTGTGATTGGACACAGCCGATCACATGGTAAACAGCCAATGAAATTGGCTGTTTACCCTGATCGGGTATGCGCTGTGTCCTAGGGGACAAGCGGCATTACCGTTCGGTGCAGTGCGCGCCCCCGGGGGCGCGCAATAACGGCGAATCCTGGCCGACGTCATTTGACGTCCGGTCAGGATTTTGAAACCACTTTGCCGACGTCAATCTGTAATAGGGCGGGCGGCAAGTGGTTAAAAATGTCTTGTGTTATTTTTATTTATTTTATTTCATTTTACATTTTTAACACTTTTTTTAAAATATTTAAATGTATTGCTATCACAAGGAGGTTAACAAGCCTCCTATGTAATAGTATTGGGCAGGTAACAGGCCCTTTTCATGGGGGGTCTATTAAACCTCTAAAGTCTCCCCTGCCCTCTGCTGCAGCTGATAGAGCACAGGACTGTGCTTGATCAGATTTTTACCTGCCTGCATTTTGAGAGCTCTGAACCCAAAAATGCTCAGAACTGAGGGCTTCCAGGATCACAGTTAGCAGAGAAGTTCAGAGAATAGATGTTTTCTGAGCTCCTCCGAATTACCATCCTGACATCATTTGTTGTGGTATTGGGAGAAGCAGGAGAGCCCGGAAGCAACCAAGGGGGGCGAGGGGCGAAACGTTGCAAGTCACGTAAAAGTCAGCAGGCGACTTTATAGCCATTCAGATCACTTTGGCATAAAATCCAGGTAACAGCTGAACAAAACTGTAATTTTATGTCATTTTAGAGATGTAGGTGGTAGCGCAAAATAACATTTTTTATTGCTTTTAATTAATAGTTTGCCATTTTCTATTTGAATATTTATGGTGTGTCACTTCTGAAATCTAATTTACACTTTTGTGCAGAAAAACGATTCGCCATGTGTCACTTTATAACTATAGAACAAAATGTCTTTAAAATGATGCCAAACACAGTAAATGCGTGCCATTATCATGTCACATAGCCACCTTACTTGTTCTTACAGGCCATTTTTAAGTCACATTGTAAAACCTGTCAATTGCTAACCTTTGCAAGAAAGTACTAAGTGGCACCCCTGTGTGTGCAGTGAGATCCAGAGATCATCTACGTCCAGCAAAACAGCTTCAGTGGAACAGCACACCTGAGAGGAGTTATACAACTGGCATGCTACTTTTTGCCCAAGGACAACTGACAATTCTTGCACTTTCCAGAATTTTTCTGGTGCACTATGCAGAGCAGAGTAATAAAATCACAAGGCCAGAACTATCTGTAATCAACATCCCGCCGTCTCGGAGACTCCATGATTGTTCAGTGACAATATTAGCTGCTACAAACAAGAGGAAGGAAGGAAGAAATGAAGGAAGAAAATAGCTCAATCTATAGCAAGTTGAAAAAGTTGCATGAAGAGATAAACCTCAATGCTGGTCATATGGGCATCGGCCACATCAATCACTTTCAGTGTGACGTTTTAGTGGAAAAAGCCAAAACCGAAAGATGTAAGATATTTATAATGTGGATATGTTTTATGAAAATCCAGGAATTATATACTGTATAGATATATATATATATATATCTATACAGTTGTGCTCATAAGTTTACATACCCTGGGCGAATTTATGATTTCTTGGCCATTTTTCAGAGAATATGAATGCTAACACAAAAACCTTGCTTTCACTCATGATTAGTGTCTGGCTGAAGCCATTTATTATCAATCAACTGTGTTTACTCTGTTTAAATCATAATGGCAACAGAAACTACCCAAATGACCCTGATCAAAAGTTTACATACCCTGGTGATTTTGGCCTGATAACATGCACACAAGTTGACACAAAGGGGTTTGGATGGCTATTAAAGGCAACCATCCTCACCTGTGATCTGTTTCCTTCTAATTAGTGTGTGTGTATAAAAGGCCAATGAATTTCTGGACTCCTGACAGACCCTTGCATCTTTCATCCAGTGCTGCACTGACATTTCTGGATTCTGAGTCATGTGGAAAGCAAAAGAATTGTCAAAGGATCTGCGGGAAAAGGTAGTTGAACTGTATAAAACAGGAAAGGGATATAAAAAGATATCCAAGGAATTGAGAATGCCAATCAGCACTGTTCAAACTCTAATCAAGAAGTGGAAAATGAGGGGTTCTGTTGAAGCCAAACCACGGTCAGGTAGACCAACTAACATTTCAGCCACAACTGCCAGGAAAATTGTTCGGGATGCAAAGAAAAACCCACAAATAACTTCAGGTGAAATACAGGACTCTCTGAAAACATGTGGTGTTGCTGTTTCAAGATGCATAATAAGGAGGCACTTGAAGAAGATGGGCTGCATAGACGAGTCGCCAGAAGAAAGCCATTACTACGCAAATGCCACAACGTATACAATACGCCAAACAGCACAGAGACAAGCCTAAAACCTTCTGGTACAAAGTCATTTGGAGTGATGAGACCAAAATTTTGGTTTTTGGCCACAACCATAAACGCTACATTTGGAGAGGCGTCAACAAGGCCTATGATGAAAGGTATGGAGGTTGATTGCTGATGTTTTGGGGATGTGTGAGCCTACAAAGGCACAGGAAATTTGGTTCAAATTGTTGGCAAGATAAATGCAGTATGTTATCAAAAAATACTGGAGGAACATTTGCATTCATCAGCCAGGAAGCTGCGCATGGGACATACAGTACTTGGACATTTCAACATGACAATGATCCAAAACACAAGGCCAAGTTGACCTACAGCAGAATAAAGTGAAGGTTCTGCAGTGGCCATCTCAGTCTCCTGACCTCAATATCATTGAGCCACTCTGGGGAGATCTCAAACATGCAGTTCATGCAAGACAGCCCAAGAATTTACAGGAACTGGAGGGGTTATTTGCCAAGAGTAATGGGCAGCTTTACGATATGATAAGATAAAGAGCCTCATCCACAAATACCACAAAAGACTTCAAGCTGTCAATGATGTTAAAGGGGGCAATAAACATTATTAAGAACTGGGGTATGTAAACTTTTTAGCAGGATCATTTGGGTAAATGCTGTGCCATTATGATTTAAAAAGTGTAAACACAATTGATTGATAATAAATGGCTTCAGCCAAACACTAACAATGAGTGAAAGAAACGTTTTTGTGTTATCATTCATATTCTTTGAAAAATGGCCAAGAAATAATAAATTCTGTTAGGGTATGTAAACTTATGATCATATATGTAAACATACATATAACGACACCCTGTGTATAAAAGGGGTCAACGTCGTTTAGGATATTCCATTCCCGAACACAAGACAGCTACCAGACACTCCAACCAGCCGAATAAGACCCCATACAAGTAATTCTCCCCCAAATACCCCCCAAATACAAGATGCCGCTCTGTATGAGGTTCAAGCATGAATCACAATCTTTATTGAGAGGCTACAGGGTTATATACAGTAAAAGAGGAGGTGCATACATATCCAGCTCATATTACTCTGAAAATACACCTGTGACCAGACCTAATTAACATGAGCTAATTAACTAATCCCTTACAGCAGCTGATGACT
This sequence comes from Rana muscosa, assembly GCA_029206835.1. NCBI lineage: Eukaryota > Metazoa > Chordata > Amphibia > Anura > Ranidae > Rana > Rana muscosa. The sequence goes on along the minus strand of CM055118.1, from coordinate 179,152,199 downwards.
CATAGACATGACCTTTAGGCTAGACTTGCCGTCTGTGTCAGAAGACACAATCAACATTATCACAAATACACCTTCACACAATTGCAGGGTCAATTAGCACAAGCAACAATGAGATCCAATGACTCTTAAATTGAACTTCCTGGAATGCCCAAATAAGGAGTTATACTTCCTGGGCATAGAGCACACATAGGGCACACAGGGGATAACATCTTCATATTTCTTGAGAGATATTGTTAATGAATATTACTGTCCCATTTGAAGTAGTCCAAGATATATTTTCTCAGTCACCCTATGCCCCTAATGGACATAGGGTGATTTAGACATAAAGGGTGCAAGGGGAGCTGAAGCAAGGGTATCTCATACATATATATATGTAGCGGAACCTCACTCTCCCTCTTGGTTATTGTGAATGGCTTGTGTTTAGGGGTACCGGGAAGAGGAGAGTGCAGGAACACTACGCCTAGCTCTCCCCTCGTGTGTATAAGAGGGTTGAGCAAAGTTAGTTGATTTACCTCCTGGGTCTGTCCACTGCATACGAAGCCTTGTTGTTCCCTGGAAGCGTGTCTGCCAATAATAGAGCCCCACACCAATCGAAAGTCAAACACTCCTTTATTTCTCGTAACACAATCAGTTGAACTTCCATTAACAATGAACATGGGGGTGTGGGAATGAGTAGGCCCAGGCACAACTGTACTCTCCTATTCCTGTTTAGCGAATAGGCCTGGCGCATGGTCTCTGCCACCGACCGTGAGTTTTGGTCGCTGCCACCGACCGAATGAACTGTTGAGGCCCCTGCCACAGGCCTAATTGCAGGCCTCTGCCACTTACCTGAGTGAATTAGCTGGACCGCTGCCACCGGTCATTGAACGTGGACTGAACTTCCTCTTTGAACTTGGCCCCTGTTCGGGAAAGATATCCCTCCGGGCGGTCTCCAGAGGTTCACCCGGCACTGGCAATCTGCTGCACCAGATCTTCGGATGAGTCCCTCCTCCGGTCCCTTATGCCTCTGGATTCGGGTGCCCCACTCCAGGGTCCCCTAGGACAATCCCTTCCTCGCGTAACCCAGCGGAAGGTACTGGGCCCCAGGCCTCCGGCTGAATACCTCACCCCAGACTGAAGGTGTCTGGGATGGAACACGAACTCCAAGTGTCCAGGCCTAGGCCGCCTGGACACCGACCGTGAACAGCAGCCCTCAGGCTAAAGGTGCCCGGGACTCCGACCTCGTGGCGAAGATGTCCGCCCCCTTTATACCCTCTCCCAGGATGCACGGCGGGTTCCACGCCCCGCCGTACAACCGATGCGAGAGGTCACAAAGGGTACGGCACTGCAGCGATGGTTCAACCCCGGCCCAAAGTGACAGCGCCACCTGCTGGGCCGCAGGGAACTATGCATCACTGGTATCCTCACCAGTTTAAAAAAAGTACATACCCGCTACATATATATATATATATATAGAGAGATGGAGAGAGAGAGAGAGAGAGAGAGAGCGATAGAGAGAGAGAGAGAGAGAGAGAGTGCGAGAGAGAATACTGGCCCTTTACCTAGCTTAATTTAGCATCTCACTCCCTGCACTTAAATTTTTTTTTCAATTCATAATTCCATAAATGCATCTTTCTTCCAGTTATGTGGAAGAAAGAGTTCCTCTTTCCCAGTTATGTGGAATAAGCAGTTCTTCCTCCCAACATCTGTGTGGTCCCCATTGCTGCATAGAATGGTAATCACATTGTGACATGTAATATTAACCACTTAACGACCGCCCACTGTAAATATACGTCAGCAGAATGGCACCGACAGGCAGAATCACGTATATGTACGTGATTGCCTTTGTATAGTTGGGGGGTCCGATCGGACCCCCCTTCTTTACAGTGAGCGGTCGTTTTACCTTCGGGAGCGATCCGGCATGAGGGGACGGCCGTTCGATTCTGGCCACCCCCTCTCGATCGCTCCCGGCGAATGAGAGAGCTTCCCCTGCCTGCCAGGAAGGAGGAAGTGATGTCATCTCTCCTGGGGCGCTCACATATACCGAGCGCCGTACAGGAGAAGATGCCAGGTTAGTACACAAAACAGCACACTGACACCAGGACACATAGGCACATAAATCGCCCCCCAGGCCCCCCCAGACACCCCCAGATCACCCCCCAGCCCCCAGTCACAGTGTCACTGATTGCAGTGACCATTTATTTAGTGATCACTGCAATCAGTGACATTTGTGACTGTAAAAGTGTCAGTACATTTAGTTTTAGGTCCAGTGTAGCCCCCTAACCCCCCCCCCTAATAAAGGTTTAACCCCCTGATCACCCCCCAGATAACCCTTTCACCCCCTATCACCACTGTCACTAAGCAATCATTTTTCTGATCGATGTCTTAGCGTCGGTGATGCTGATCGGTAGCCAGTAATTTTTTTTAGGTTCGCCGCAGGTTTTTATAGCGTCGGGTACCCCCATATATTACCTAATGAATGTTTAACCCCCTTGATCGCCCCCCAGGTAACCCTTTCACCCCCTATCACCACTGTCACTAAGTTATAATTTTTCTGATCGATGTCTTAGCGTCGGTGATGCTGATCGGTAGCCAGTAATTTTTTTTAGGTTTGCCGCAGGTTTTTATAGCGTCGGGTACCCCCATATATTACCTAATAAAGGTTTAACCCCCTTGATCACCCCCCAGGTAACCCTTTCACCCCCTAGCACCGCCGTGGCTATGCGATAATTTTTCTGCTCGATGTCTTAGCGTCGGTGATGCTGATCGGTAGCCAGTAATTTTTTTAGGTTCGCCGCAGGTTTTTATAGCGTCGGGTACCCCCATATATTACCTAATAAAGGTTTAACCCCCTTGATCGCCCCCCCAGGTAACCCTTTCACCCCCTATCACCACTGTCACTAAGCGATAATTTTTCTGATCGATGTCTTAGCGTCGGCGATGCTGATCGGTAGCCAGTAATTTTTTTTAGGTTCGCCGCAGGTTTTTATAGCGTCGGGTACCCCCATATATTACCTAATAAAGGTGTAACCCCCTTGATCACCCCCCCAGGTAACCCTTTCACCCCCTAGCACCGCCGTCACTATGCGATCATTTTTCTGATCGATGTCTTAGCGTCGGTGATGCTGATCGGTAGCCAGTAAATTTTTTTAGGTTCGCCGCAGGTTTTTATAGCGTCAGGTACCCCCATATATTATCTAATAAAGGTTTAACCCCCTGATCGCCCCCCAGGTAACCCTTTCACCCCCTATCACCACTGTCGCTAAGCAATCGTTTTTATGATCGTTGTCTTAGTGTCGGTGATGCCGATAGGTAGCCAGTAATTTTTTTTTAGGTTCGCCGTCAGGTTTTTATATAGCATCAGGTACCCCCATATATTACCTAATAAAGGTTTTAACCCCCTAATTGCCCCTAGTTAACCCTTTCACCAGTGATCATCATATAAGTGTTACGGGTGACGCTGGTTAGTTAGTTTGCTTTTTTTAGTATCAGGGCACCCGCCGTATATAACCCAATAAAGGTTTAACCCCCTGATCGCCCGGCGGGTGATATCAGTTAGGTTTTAGCATCAGAGAGGGTCTGCGTCACACCCCAGGCAGCGTCAGGTTAGTGCCAGTAGCGCTAACACCCACACGTGAAGCATACACCCCCCTTAGTGGTATAGTATCTGATCAGCTCAATATCTGATCTGATCAGATCTATACTAGCGTCCCCAGCAGTTTAGGGTTCCCAAAAACGCAGTGTTAGCGGGATCAGCCCAGATACCTGCTAGCACCTGCGTTTTGCCCCTCCATCCAGCCCAGGCCACCGAAGTGCAGTATCGATCGATCACTGTCACTTGCAAAACACAACACACATAACTGCAGCGTTCGCAGAGACAGGCCTGATCCCTGCGACTCCAGTGCTGTAGGAGGTAATTTCACCACCACAGTTAAAAAAAAAAAGCATATATGCTGAAGCATTGGGGCAGCAGGGGCGGAGGAGTGATTTTGCTCCTAATGCCGCGTATATACGGTCGAAATTCCGACGGAGGCTTGCCCGTGGAAAAGTCTGACCATATGTACGCGGCATAACTTTTGCGAGAAGATGCCCCCATGCTTCGGCATATATAAATGGTGCATGTATGCCCATCATTAGAAGTGGGTGGATGAAGGGCGGTATTCTAATGGTGGGCATACCCACCGATCAATCTTTTTTTTTCGTTCAGCCAACAGGCTGCATGAAAAAAAAGATTACAATACATGTCCAACAAGGACCAGCAACGTACTGGTATGTTGCTGGACTTTGAATGTTTATACCAGAATGATGCCTGCGGGTTTAGGTATCATCTTGGTATCATTCTTTTCAGCCAGCGGCCGGCTTTCATGTAAAAGCAATCCTAGAGGCTAATTAGCCTCTGGACTGCTTTTACAAGCAGTGGGAGGGAATGTCCCCCCCCCCGGATATAAAAAGCGCCATTGGGAAATTGGGAAAGCATTTTATCACACCGATCTTGGTGTGGTCAGATGCTTTGAGGGCAGAGGAAAGATCTAGGGTCCAATAGACCCCAGTTTTTTCAAAAAAGAGTACCTGTCATTACCTATTGCTATCATAGGGGATATTTACATTCCCTGAGATAACAATAAAAGTGATAAAAATAAATAAATATGGAAGCAACAGTTTAAAAATAAAATAAAAAAGCAAAATAATATTAAAAAAAAAAAAAAAAAAAAAAAGCACCCCTGTCCTGCCCTGCTCTTGCCCAATGGCGAACGCAAGCGTCGGTCTGGCGTCATATGTAAACAGCAATTGCACCATGCATGTGAGGTATCACCGCGAAGGTCAGATCGAGGGCAGTAATTTTAGCAGTAGACCTCCTCTGTAAATCTAACGGGGTAACCTGTAAATGCTTTTAAAGGCTTTTAAAAATGTATGTAGTTTGTCACCAATGCGCGTTTGTGCGAAATTTTAAAGCATGTCGTGCTTGGTATCTATTTACTCGGCCTAAGATCATCTTTTTTATTTCATCAAACATTTGGGCAATATAGTGTGTTTTAGTGCATTAAAATTAAAAAAGTGTATTTTTTCCCAAAAAAATGCGTTTGAAAAATCGCTGCGCAAATACTGTGTAGAAAAAAAAAATGCAACACCCACCATTTTATTCTGTAGGGCCTTTGCTTTAAAAATATATATAATGTTTGGGGGTTCAACATAATTTTCTTGCAAAAAAAAAATATGTTTTCATGTAAACAAAAAGTGTCAAAAAGGGCTTTGTCTTCAAGTGGTTAGAAGAGTGGATGTAAGCTTCCTAATGTTGTGTATAAAATGCCAGAACAGTTCAAAACCCCCCCAAATGACCCCATTTTGGAAAGTAGACACCCCAAGCTATATACTGAGAGGCATGTCGAGTCCATGGAATATTTTATATGTTGACACAAGTTGCGGAAAAAATAATAATAATTTTTTTTTTTTTTTGCACAAAGTTGTCACTAAATGATATATTGCTCAAACATGCCATGGGCATATGTGGAATTACACCCCAAAATACATTCTGTTGCTTCTCCTGAGTATGGGGATACCACATGTGTGAGACTTTTTGGGAGCCTAGCCGCGTACGGGACCCCAAAAACCAAGCACCGCCTTCAGGCTTTCTAAGGGTGTCAATTTTTGATTTCACTTCTCACTGCCTATCACAGTTTCGGAGGCCATGGAATGCCCAGATGGCACAAAACCCAACCAAATGACCCCATTTTGGAAAGTAGACACCCCAAGCTATTTGCTATTTGCAGTGAAGAACGACCCAGGCCAAAGCTAGCACTGGAGCATAAAGAGGATGAGTATTGCTCTTTTAACCCCTTTTTTAAAACACAGAAGAAAGGAGAGAACCACAAAAGTTAGAATTCTACTTCAAATATAAGTAACTTACAACGGGCTAAGACTATTTCAGTTAACATATTCCTTTTTCAAATAAATGGCCCCAACAGACACATACAACAATTGTAGGCTGAGAATCATTGTATATCTAGAACTGTCCAGTCTTAAATAAGAACTATAGGCAAAACTTTTTTTTCATTTTGGATTGAGTAAGGGAGGGCTATAACCCCTGTCAGATTTTTTATTTATTTTTTGCCAGCTGTGTCCCATTGCAGATTTACCTTGACTTTCTGTCTCATAGCCAAACAAGCAGTGAGAAAAAATCCTTACAAATTAAGGGAATTCATTGGGGACCCTCGGGTCACCAGAACTAGCGTCCCTATTGGAAGATTTCTCCATGATTACTTTTCTGGGAACAACCCAAAATTTTGGGTTTTCTTTTACCATCGCTTTTAATGATCATAGTAAACAGGACAAATAGAGAGGTTGAATCTCATTAACAGGGGGACAGACAGAAATAAAAACTGACAGGTGTTCTAATCACTCCACTCTATCCAAAACTAAAAAATAAGTTTTGCCTTTAGATATACTTTAAGCTTGCTGTGACGATGCTAGGCCCGGAACGATTCACATTAAGGCATAGTGCAAAGATTCAGAGCCTTGTTTATGAATGGAGAAGACTGGCTTGTCAGTTTTCTCCAGGTTTTGTAATCACGGATCAGGGCGTGGAACTTGAAGGCTTCAAAGTGTTTTGGGAGGGACGAGGCTTTCAATCCTGTCTTGGGGGTTCTCTGGAGGCCTGCAGGCTGTGTGGGTATGCAGATGTTTAGGGTCATTATAAGCCAAGCCCTAGCATAGCTCAGGGCCCCCATTTGCAGGCAGAGCCTTTGTTGGAAGATGGAGCTGTGCTCCAGCCAGGATTGGTGATCAACTTGGGAAACGAGACTACATGTTGGACAACTAAGCAAGTCAGCACAAGATTGAGAGAGATGAAGCAACTAGTGAGTCTAGGGGACTGGAGAAGGGAACTGTAAAGCCCTGTACACACGATAGTTTTAACCAATGAAAACAGTCCGATGGACTTTTTTCATTGGACAAACCGATCGTGTATGGGCCCCATCGGTCTTTTTTCCATCAGTGTTTAAAAATAGAACATGTTTTAAATTTATCCGATGGTTAAAAAACCGATAGCAAATTACTATCGTCTGTGGGGAACTCCATCGGATAAAAAACCCACGCATGCTCAGAATCAAGTCGACGCATGCTCAGAAGCATTGAGCTCATCGGAGTGTTTTACGTCACCGCGTTTGGAACGGTCGGTTTTTTGACTGATGGTGTGTAGGCAAGACTGATGAAAGTCAGCTTCATCGGATTTCCGATGGAAAAATCCATCGGTTAAGAAACCATAGGAAATCCAATCGTGTGTACAGGGCTTAAGTCTCTGGACAAGTGTGAGAACCTAGGGTGCATGGAGACCCCTATCTAGAAGCCAGGAGTGGGCCCGTGCAGTGAGGTGCTGTACCTAAGGGTGACTAAGCCTGAAGAAACCAGAGGGAGCAGTGGTGTTCAAACAAGAGAGCCAGGTGATATTTTTCATTGCCGATAATGCTTTGTGAAACTTATACCTGTGCATGGGAGAAATGCTGACGCAAAGTTTTGGTTTTCTTAACCTTTTTATTATTTCCATAAAAGTGGACTGCGAGGACTAATACGGTTTGGACTGACATGGACCTATAATAGTCACATCTAGCACATGAGCTAAACATCCCACCATATCACAATTCTCAAGGTAGGAAAGTTAGTATCTATGAGAAGAAGATTGGGTACCAGTTAAGGAAAGGCCAAGCATGATTTTGTAAATTTCTAGATGGATCAAAAGATTATAACAAGAGCCTCAGGAGTCTTGGAGAGAGCTACAACCCAGGTTTTAAATTTGAGCTCAAACGCAGACTGAGTCAGGATCCAAAATCAAACGTTCCTCCCTGTTTGGCAGTAGCTCATCTCGCTGAGCCACCTTTAATCCTAAATAACAACATTCACAGATACCTAGCTTCCTGCTGAACTGTAAACTTCTGAGCTCCACCCCTTGATGACTTTTCGATGATTACTAATGACTACTAATGATGACTTGCCCTTCACTTTATATCTGATGCCACCAGCTACTGATGCTGGTGTAGCGCCTACCCCCTCAGGATCTGCTGGTGATGATGGGTTCTCTGTTCTGCCATGACTCTTAAGGCTGCTCAGTCCCCACTGACACACCTAGTTATGCGCTAGAAGCTGCTTACACCTGTGTGACTTAAACATTCGTAAGCTACCACTCTTTAATGATGCATAGAAATTAGGCCACAAGCAACTTAGTAGTAGATTAGATTAACTAGATTAGATTTTGGCAATACAGTTAAACAATCCATAAATCAATGAACAGGTAATCAAACAGATTTAAAGATACTGTACTAGATAAATGATCACTGACTCATGAACTGGCAATCAATAGGACTGTAGCAATGTTAAGTTAAACTATAGGTGGTGCAAAACAGGGTTAAAGTATCAGCACAAACTAGCCCAAGAAAATAAAGTTCCTTGTGCACACTATGCAAGCAGTCCTAACAGTGGGTGGACGTATGTGCTACTGACTAAGGGATACCCTTGTAGGTGGCTAGAATGTACTGGCGCCTAATTGTCAGTGTTGGCCAGTTTTTATTGGGGCCCATCAGTAGGTGGTGCATGTGAAGCTGTTCCTTTAAGAGTGTGTAGCAGATGACTAGTGACTAGCTGCTAAAAAAGGAGCAGGAGTATTGCCTTAATTGTGTCAGTGTTAAGATAAGCATGGATGGTCAGCTCACCACTCCTGGTACACAAGAATCCGATCTAGATCACTTGGCGGTCTGCAGTCCTCTGAAGTCAGGTCCCCTTGGCTCAGCTTGGATCCCACAGGGCTCAGTCTCTCAGCTCTATGGGTGCTCACAGGGGCTCGATCCCTCACAGGCTTAGGCAGACACCGCAGCAGGTCTCCCCAGCTTTGGGTTCAGGGGGCAGGAGAACTCAGCTTCTCAAGTCCTTTGATCCCTGGTGTGGGCCCAGACGCCCCAGCGATACGTCTGCAATACTCCATGTCCCTGCACACAAGAAGCCCACAGTGGCTCAATCTATTAGCACTCTAGTATGTGTGTGTATAGGCACCCCACGCAGTAGGTACTCTCAATACCCCGATCTCCCTCAGTTTGCCTGGTAAAATGCTGAAGTTCTTCTCTGAATCCAAAGAATATTGGGTCCTGTAGTTCTGTAGCTATTCACTTGTATTTCACAGTGCCCCTTTAAGACTACATTTCCCAGAATCCTTTTGTTCCTTCCACTGACTGGTCACTGCTGCTGGTCCTCTGATTTGGCTCTGGGTCTCTGCTGCCTGGAGGAAGGGGAAGCAGAAGCCAGGGGGATAGAACAGGTAGAAACACACAGTCTATAGCTGCAGCTGTCATGGCCATTCTGTCACAGTGTACCAGTAGGGGGGGGGGGGGCAGGCAAGGGGGAAGAGTCTGCACAGAGAGCCGCTAAGCCCACTCTGTAGACAGGATGGTGGGCACAGAAGTACAAGCCCGCTCCTGTCACAGCCAACAGCTCCAGCAGTGGGGGATCTTACAGCCGCTCCAACCACCACTACACTTGATTACTGACTACACATCTGCCTCACTTCCATCACTTGCTGTGTCCTGATCCCAGCCTGCTCTTGGATTTAAACCTTATTTGCTGTTTTGGCAACTGAACTCTGATCCTGATCCCAGATCTTGACAAGCTGTGACCTCTGAGCCTTTAAGCTGTCACCTCAAAATTGGAGAGAATTTTTTTTAAATAATTTTTCAATGCACTAGAACTAGATCCTACAGTTATGTAAGGTCTTAGATACGCTTAGACATATCGTGTTCCTCTTGTCTTTTTTTCATTATGATCATTGCAGCAGGGATTTTCATCTGTATGTATATACTTTTAATCTTTTTTTATATTAATATTTTAAATCTTTGTTTAGATTTGCTATTCTATCCACCTACAAGGGAATATTTTATTTTATTTTATTCTTACTTATTTGGTGAGCCAAGCAGAAGAGATTTAAGCATGGCAAAGAAATTAAATATTCATAGTTTTGCATACAAATGTAGATTAAGGCATTCGTAAGAAAATTGCAGGGACTGAAAATGCTGATGAACATGTGAGATTCATGACATGGCAGACAAACCTTGACAGCGTATTGTGGCTGTTGCACAGAGAAAAAGTGTTTTGTGGCTGTTACACAGAGAAAAAAAAAATAATGCCCTAAAAGAAAGAGATATGGACACAACTGATCTCAAGCTTTTGGGCAGTTAGAGACGAGCAAACGTTCTGTCCGAACATCGGATGTCCGCCCGTTCGGCAAATACCCGAATTTGCGGGGCGCTCGGTGGGATGTTCGTCTGCAGAGTGCCTCACAATGCACTGCACACTGCATAGCGCATAGCTGGTTGTGGGCCAGGAAGCCGCTGCGTCCTTACCAATGGATGAGTCATCAGCTGTCAACATTGCCATAGAAAATAGAAAAAAGTTAAATATATACCAGGCCCACGCCGAAAAAAACGGTGTGGGGTCGCCCCAAAAATCCATACCAGATCCTTATTCGAGCATGCAGCCTGGCAGGTCAGGAAAGGGGGGGTGAGCGAGCGCCCCCCTCCTGAACCATACCAAGCCACTTGCCTTCAACATGGGGGGTGCTTTGGGGCAGGGGGGACTCCCCACCCCAAAGCACATTGTTCCCATGTTGATGGTGACAAAGGTCTCTTCCCGACAACCCTGGGCGGTGGTTGTGGGGGTCTATGGGCTGGGGGCTCATTGGAATCCTGAAAACCCGTAGGGGTACATTGTTCCTCTACTCAATCACCAAAAAAAGTGTCAAAAATAAATAAAGACAGGAGGCAGTTTTGACAATTCCTTTATTAAAGAAATAATAAAAAACAATGTCCCCCAATGTAGATCCATTGTCAATCATAACGCCCGCCGCACCGCCGGACCAGAAAAAAGGGAAAAGAATAACCTCTTTGCCCGCAACAAAGGCCAACGGCGAAATACCTGCTCCGCCGTTTGATAGTTCTTAAATAGGTAAGGTAAGGGGTGGGTGCACTTGGTGATCTAACCTGGTGGCACCATCCCCTTGTGATGTCACCAACCCAGCATGCATCGGTCGGTGACGTCACATGGGGGGCAGTGCCACCAGGTGCATTTTCTCTGTTACAGTTAAGTGACACAGCTAGGTCACTTCCCTGCCCCCCCAGCCTGTGATTGGCCAATGAAGTAGCAGCAACAGACTCAAGAGGTTACATTTCTGCTTCCTCATCTTGTCAGTGTTTTCGTTGTTACCACATGTGTATACAGAACACCTGATTGACCCCATTTATTGCTCCTCTTTCTCTCCAGAATGCTCATGTAGAGGCAGTTAACAATAGGCTGAAATCAAGTCAAATTCAGGTAATTATACTAATTGCATTTAAAAAAATATTTATTGATACATATTTTTAATAAATACAGTACTGTATTTTATATTAGAGGATTTGAAAGATACAGTGGTAATTAGTGCATGACATGCCCTAGCAATGAGACTAAAATATGATATAATTACTCATGAAAATTTGAAGTCACGCAAGGAAAAGGAGAAATTGTTGAAAAGACTAAAGGATGAAGAAGGAGCTATCAGACTGGAAACTGATCAATCAGAATAATACAAAAAAATTCCAGTGCTTGATCCAGCTAGTTAGCAGAAAAGACCCAATTAAACTGTTTTGAACATTTATTCAAAATGAATGGGCTGCAACGCACCTCAGTGCCTGAAAAAAATAAGTGTAGTCTGCATCTTTTGCAGAACACTGTGCAATGTGTTGCGCTGTGGTACCTTGTAGCTTATGTTCATTATCTGCATTTTGGAGGTGTGTTGGGGTGCCTTTCACAATTCAGGATTAGCCATACTGCCCTGGGCTTGGTCCGAGCAAGTCTCAGTGAACTTCAAAGAAGCTCAGATGCCAAGCCTGAAACCTATTGAAATCAGGGAGCTGAATCTGTCAAACCATTTTGATGTACTAGGCAAAGGGTTGTCAAAAAATAGTATGGAGGGCAGTAGTGTATTTAGGTTTTGTGCTGCCCTAGGCCTGACTAAACTCGTGCATCCCCTAATATAAATATGACCCACCCCTTCCTGTCAAGGCCACACCCCTTTCTATTTAAGACCCACCCTGACATTTTCGAGTCGGGACACTAGTTCTGAAGGCCTGGAGGGGTGCAATGGATTCCCTTAATTTGCATAGATTTCCTCTCACTTCCTGTTTGGCTATGGGGCAGGAAGTGAGGGAAAATCTCTGCAATGGGTCAGGGATGGTAAAAGATAAACTGGCAGGGGCTATAACCCTCCCTTACTCTATCCAAAATGAAAAAAATAAAAACTGTTGCCTATAGTTCTACTTTAAGCACAAATTTCTGATAATTTTATGGAGAGGACTAAGAAGATATAACCATGCCAATGGTGCAGCAGAAAACATATAGCACAGTGAGGAAGGTTTGTGGTTCAGGCTGATAGGTTGGTAAAAATTAGAAGCAGCTTGCGTTACACTAACAGTGTAGCACAAGCCGACGGGGACTCTTTCTGTGCTGCCCCCTGCAAAGTGCTGCCCTAGGCCTGGGCCTTGTTGGCCTAGGCCAGGATACAGCGTTGATGGAGGGTGGAAAACATGCACCATTGAAAATTTACTGATTTTTTAAACCAATGCCATTTGTCAGTTCCCCCTAAAATCCATATCAGACCCTTAATACAAGCATGCAGCTCTAGTACCCCCTGGCAATGCATTCCTGAGCTGTCATCTGCTATATAAGGTAAAGGGGTGGGGATAGTAGTGACATCATTGATCAAATATATCATGGCTTCCTTGGGAGCCATTAACAGCGGGAAGCTGCTCTATAAAGAAGCAGTAGAAATATGTAGAAATACCGCTTCTATATATATATTGTTCAGCTCTTGCCAAACAGTGGGCCAAACGGGCAGAAGTTCAAGTACACAAACGAGTATCACAGGGGATTCCTTGAGTACCTCATCCCCAAAAAAATTTATAACAAAGACAGTGTTAATCTCTGTGGGACTAATAAAGGTGCTACCTAAAAAAATACCAAAACACATACTGTATAAATATTGTTAAAGGCATCCACATTTTATTAACATATTCAAAAAAGTTTTTTAATTAAAGTGAGAGTAACTCCCATGCATGATTTTTACCTACAGGTAAGCCAATAATAAAACTTATCTATAGGTACTGTAAATATCTCCCAATTGTGGACCGTTTAAGGAGATATTTACTTTAGATGCAGCCTATGACATCAGTGGCGCATGTGCTCTGAAGGAATGGCACACCCGTGCTGTTGCTTCAGAGTCCTGTGCTGCAAACGGCGGCTCTCACATGCATGCGCAGGAGTGACATTATCACGGCTCCAGCCACTCACACAAGGAAGGAAGACCGGGTGAAGATGGCAGTGCCTTCAATGGTGACAGCACGCCGCTGGGGGGGGGGGGGGGGTTCGTTCTAAGGTAAGTTTCACATAACTATTCAATGATTTATGAATACCCCCCCACGCACTAATTAACTCAACATGTGAAAAACAAATATTACAGAATTAATATCATACAATGCTGTAATCAAGTGCTGCTACATTAAATATTAACCATGAAACCAAAGTGAAATTACAAAAATTCAATATGACTTATAAATGTAAGTCCACAGTAGCGCAAAATATCTATCACCAAACTAAATCACTAATCACAAAAACTTAAAAAACAGCCCTTCCTTTCTCTTCTATATACCTATTGATGTGTATCCATTCCGCAAGAGGGGTGGAGAAGTGGAGTGACTTAATAAGGAGAATTTTAACAACTGATCTTTAAGCATATTTGCCCACTCATGAGAATGGAGGGCAAGACGATTTGGTGAGTGGCTGACTGATGGGAGTGGGTCTGATGTGACACACAGCGATGGTCGAATTCTGGGTGACGTATTATTCCCAATAGGACATCACTGGGGACCATATCTCTGCATAGAATCCCTTTTTAAAAGGCCCTTTATTTGGACTTTTGTGCACTGTTATTTAAGTTTTTGTGATCACTGATTTAGTATGTGATAAATATTTTGCGCTACTGTGAACTTACATTTATAAGTCATATTTAGGGTTGAGCGAACCCGAACTGTAAAGTTCGGGTTCGTACCGGACTTTGGAGTTTTTGGTACCCGGACCCGAACTGAACAATGTACTGTATGTTCGGGTTCGGTGTTCGGCAATGTAATGGCGCATTTTAAAAAGCTGCAGGGAAGCCAATCAACATTTGTTTAACTTGTATGCCCTTAGAAACCATCACAGCCATGCCTACTAATGGCATGGCTGTGATTGGCCAGTGCAGCATGTGACCCAGCCTCTATATAAGCTAGAGGCACATAGCACAGCACGTCACGTCACTCTGCTTCAGTTAGTGTAGGGAAAGGTTTCTGCTGCTGCTGCTTTGAGGGAGAGAATTAGATAGGAGTCCTGATTCAGAAATCAAATTACTCAGCGATCTACCTTGGTTTTGTTGTGTGGGTGCAGTGCACAATCTTTTTATCCTGCCCTGAGCCCAGTGCCAGAGAAAAGATAACTTTTATCCGTCTGTTAGTTAGGTTGGCTTCGGTGGGCATTTTATGCAAGCTCAGTGCACGAGCACTGCATATGTTACTGTGAGATACACACTTTAGATACTGTTCTCCTATTCTGCTTTTCAAAAAAAAAAAAAACATTTAGGGCAAAAAAATATTTTTTGGTGCATTTTCTGCATATCTGTACGTGTGAGATACACACTTTAGATACTGTTCTCCTATTCTGCTCTTCAAAAAAATAATAATTTAGGGCAAATTTTTTTTACTGTTACTGTTGCTCTATTCTGCTATTCAAAAAACACCCATTTAGGGCAAGATCCTAAATTTGAGAAATATGAGGAGACCGTCAAATAAGGGACGTGGCCCCGGTCGTGGTGCTGCTGGTGGAGCTCCTGTTGCAGGGAGAGGACGTGGTCGATCTGTGCCAGCTACACGCACAAGTGAAACACCTTCCTCAGGTGCGAGTAGGCGACAGAGCCTGCAGCGGTAATTGGTCGGCCTAATGCGGCTCTACGAATGTTGAGGCCAGGACAAGTACAGGCGATAGTAGATTGGGTTGCTGACAGTGCCTCCAGTTCCTTCACATTGTCTCCCACCCAGTCTACTGCTGAAAGATCAGAGTTGGCACCTGCAGCCGATGTCCATCAGTCTTTCACCTCACCCCCTTGCAAATCAGCCAAGCAGTCTGAGCCCCAAGTCGTGCAGCAGTCTCTTCTGCTTTTTGATGACTCTGTTAGCAGGGTTTCCCAGGGCCATCCACCTAGCCCTGCCCCAGAAGTGGAAGAGATTGAGTGCACCGATGCCCAACCACTTATGTTTCAAGATGAGTACATGGGAGGACCATCGCAGCACGTCTCGGATGATAAAGAAACACAGGTGCCAACTGCTGCTGCTTTCGCAATTGTGCAGACCGACAAGGAGGGCAGGGGTGAAGACTGGGTGGAAGATGATGTGGAGGACGATTAGGTCCTCGATCCCTCATGGAATCAACATCATGCAGGTGACCTGTGTAGTTCGGAGGAAGAGGCGGTGGTCGCACAGAGCCACCAGCACAGCAGAAGAGGGAGCAGGGTGCAAAAGCGGAGCGTCCATCCCCTAGACAGTACGCCTGCTACAGCCCAACGTAGCAAGGGACCGAGCACACCTGCAGGAGTAATTTTATTCACGCTGTTTAGCCTCAGGCCCAGCCACCACTGCATTTACCCAGTGTGCTGTTAGGGAGATATAACGTCCCTGACCATGCTTACTGGTCCACGTATCCGTAGTTAGGTGGACCTTGCCACAGATGGCGTTGCGCAGTGCATACCTGAGGCAAGGGATGTGCGTCAAACCGGCTAGGCCCAGAGCTTCTACGAGATTTCGCCCATTATCGCACACCATCAGGCCGGGCTTGAGGCTCACTGCCACCAACCACTCATCGGTCTGTTGTTCCATGTCCCTCCACAATTCCTGCGTGGCGTTTTTCCCCCAAACAGGAAAGTTTTAAAACTGCCTGCTGTCATTTACCCCTGGCTGTGCTGAAGTTGGTGGTGAAGGTGTTACGCTGACCGGATGAGGAGGCGGTAGAGGATGAGGAAGCGGAGTAGGAGGAGTTAGCAACAGGAGGCAAACTGAAGTGCCCTGCAATCCTCGGTGGTGGAAGGACATGCGCCAAACTGCTATCCGCCTCAGGCCCAGCCTTACCCAGCCATTGTTGTATTTTTGATCTCTCTCACTTTTTTGGGGGTGTACCAATGTTGGCTACCTCATCCTCCTCCACCGCCGCTTCCACCTACACCGCCACATCCACCGCCACCTCAACCTCCTACTCCATATGGACCTCGCCCTCCTAGGTCAAGATTATTATTTTTTATTTTTATATATTTTATGTTATTTTAAGTTATTATTTCCCTATCCACATTTTTGCAGAGCACTTGCCATGCTCTTAACAACATTGTGCTGCCATTTGCAGCCCTCTAGCCCTTTCCATTACTTTTTTAGAGCCATTTTAGTCCTCAAAAGTTCGGTCCCCATTGACTTCAATGGGGTTCGGGTTCGGGGTCAAGTTTGGGTCAAGTTTAAAATAACGTGTTAGTATGTGATGCATATTAGCACATTATGACATTGCCTTGCAGGTTTAATTTAAAAAGAAAGCCAATGGTTTACTACCGCTTTAAAATCCCAAACCCTGAAAACAACATTGTTGCATTTTCACAGCAATTAAATTTGTAATACACTTACTTAGTGATCAGCCCACAAGTACTATATACTAGGGATGGGCCCGGTGCTCGATTCAAACCCATGTTCGAATCGAGCACCGGGCGTTCGCTCGCTCGTTGAGCCCAGAACTATTTGGGCCGTTCGCATCACATTCGTGTGATGCGAGCGGCCCCGCAATGCATTGCGGCCGGCGCGGCCGGCGCAGTGCATTGCTGGCTGATGATTGGCCAAGCATGCACTGTGACCCCGCATGCTTGGCCAATCACAGCGCCCGAAACTCGGAGAGCAATAATTGGCTACAGGCAGGACGCCTGTAGCCAATTACAGCTCAGGGGCTTTAGTACATGCCCCACCATTTAAAAGGCCGCCACGCCATCGGCCCCGGTCACATGAGTTCCGGCTTTAGGAGAGATCAGTCTGCTGATTCTGTCTTTGCTTGATACTGAAAGATTTGCTCTTCTTTGCTAAACCATTGGCTATTTCTTTGCTAAACCATTGCTACCTAAGTCATTGATCGTTCATTGCTGCTGATTGCACAGTTAGCGTGTTATTAGCTGCTGCTGGGGATTAGTCTGGTGCGTGCTTACTGTTAGTACAGTATTGCAGTAGTACCAACCGCAGTGCTGTTAGCACAGCATTGCACCCCAACAGCACCCATAGGACTTCTAGTGTGTTAGTGGCAGCAAACAGAGCTCCTATATTTTCTTCTCAGCAGCACCCATAGGACTTCTAGTGTGTTAGTGGCAGCAAACAGAGCTCCTATATTTTCTTCTCAGCAGCACCCATAGGACTTCTAGTGTGTTAGTGGCATCACACAGAGCTCCTATATTTTCTTCTCAGCAGCACCCATAGGACTTCTAGTGTGTTAGTGGCAGCAAACAGAGCTCCTATATTTTCTTCTCAGCAGCACCCATAGGACTTCTAGTGTGTTAGTGGCAGCAAACAGAGCTCCTATATTTTCTTCTCAGCAGCACCCATAGGACTTCTAGTGTGTTAGTGGCAGCAAACAGAGCTCCTATATTTTCTTCTCAGCAGCACCCATAGGACTTCTAATGTGTTAGTGGCATCACACAGAGTTCCTATATTTTCATCTCAGAAGCACCCATAGGACTTCTAGTGTGTTAGTGGCATCACACAGAGCTCCTATATTTTCTTCTCAGAAGCACCCATAGGACTTCTAGTGTGTTAGTGGCAGCAAACAGAGCTCCTATATTTTCTTCTTAGCAGCACCCATAGGACTTCTAATGTGTTAGTGGCATCACACAGAGTTCCTATATTTTCATCTCAGAAGCACCCATAGGACTTCTAGTGTGTTAGTGGCATCACACAGAGCTCCTATATTTTCTTCTCAGAAGCACCCATAGGACTTCTAGTGTGTTAGTGGCAGCAAACAGAGCTCCTATATTTTCTTCTCAGCAGCACCCATAGGACTTCTAGTGTGTTAGTGGCATCACACAGAGTTCCTATATTTTCATCTCAGAAGCACCCATAGGACTTCTAGTGTGTTAGTGGCATCACACAGAGCTCCTATATTTTCTTCTCAGCAGCACCCATAGGACTTCTAGTGTGTTAGTGGCATCACACAGAGCTCCTATATTTTCATCTCAGAAGCACCCATAGGACTTCTAGTGTGTTAGTGGCATCACACAGAGCTCCTATATTTTCTTCTCAGCAGCACCCATAGGACTTCTAGTGTGTTAGTGGCAGCAAACAGAGCTCCTATATTTTCTTCTCAGCAGCACCCATAGGACTTCTAGTGTGTTAGTGGCATCACACAGAGCTCCTATATTTTCATCTCAGAAGCACCCATAGGACTTCTAGTGTGTTAGTGGCATCACACAGAGCTCCTATATTTTCTTCTCAGAAGCACCCATAGGACTTCTAGTGTGTTAGTGGCAGCAAACAGAGCTCCTATATTTTCTTCTCAGCAGCACCCATAGGACTTCTAGTGTGTTAGTGGCAGCAAACAGAGCTCCTATATTTTCATCTCAGAAGCACCCATAGGACTTCTAGTGTGTTAGTGGCATCACACAGAGCTCCTATATTTTCATCTCAGAAGCACCCATAGGACTTCTAGTGTGTTAGTGGCATCACACATAGCTCCTATATTTTCTTCTCAGCAGCACCCATAGGACTTCTAGTGTGTTAGTGGCATCACACAGAGCTCCTATATTTTCATCTCAGAAGCACCCATAGGACTTCTAGTGTGTTAGTGGCATCACACAGAGCTCCTATATTTTCTTCTCAGCAGCACCCATAGGACTTCTAGTGTGTTAGTGGCAGCAAACAGAGCTCCTATATTTTCTTCTCAGAAGCACCCATAGGACTTCTAGTGTGTTAGTGGTATCACACAGAGTTCCTATATTTTCATCTCAGAAGCACCCATAGGACTTCTAGTGTGTTAGTGGCATCACACAGAGCTCCTATATTTTCTTCTCAGCAGCACCCATAGGACTTCTAGTGTGTTAGTGGCAGCAAACAGAGCTCCTATATTTTCTTCTCAGCAGCACCCATAGGACTTCTAGTGTGTTAGTGGCATCACACAGAGCTCCTATATTTTCTTCTCAGCAGCACCCATAGGACTTCTAGTGTGTTAGTGGCAGCAAACAGAGCTCCTATATTTTCTTCTCAGCAGCACCCATAGGACTTCTAGTGTGTTAGTGGCATCACACAGAGCTCCTATATTTTCATCTCAGAAGCACCCATAGGACTTCTAGTGTGTTAGTGGCATCACACAGAGCTCCTATATTTTCTTCTCAGCAGCACCCATAGGACTTCTAGTGTGTTAGTGGCAGCAAACAGAGCTCCTATATTTTCATCTCAGAAGCACCCATAGGACTTCTAGTGTGTTAGTGGCATCACACAGAGCTCCTATATTTTCATCTCAGAAGCACCCATAGGACTTCTAGTGTGTTAGTGGCATCACACATAGCTCCTATATTTTCTTCTCAGCAGCACCCATAGGACTTCTAGTGTGTTAGTGGCATCACACAGAGCTCCTATATTTTCATCTCAGAAGCACCCATAGGACTTCTAGTGTGTTAGTGGCATCACACAGAGCTCCTATATTTTCTTCTCAGCAGCACCCATAGGACTTCTAGTGTGTTAGTGGCAGCAAACAGAGCTCCTATATTTTCTTCTCAGAAGCACCCATAGGACTTCTAGTGTGTTAGTGGTATCACACAGAGTTCCTATATTTTCATCTCAGAAGCACCCATAGGACTTCTAGTGTGTTAGTGGCATCACACAGAGCTCCTATATTTTCTTCTCAGCAGCACCCATAGGACTTCTAGTGTGTTAGTGGCATCACACAGAGCTCCTATATTTTCATCTCAGAAGCACCAATAGGACTTCTAGTGTGTTAGTGGCAGCAAACAGAGCTCCTATATTTTCTTGTCAGCAGCACACATAGTACCTATAGTGTGTTAGTGTCAGCACCCATAGGACCTACAGTGTGTTGTGAGCACACATAGGAGTTCTATTTTTTATACTATATACACTACCGACTACAATGGCTGGAAGACCGCCAAGGAGAGGCAGAGCGTGCCGAGGCAAGAACACAGGGCAGGCAGGCTCTGTTTCTAGAGACAACAGTGCTGGCCGTGGACGTGGTCGTGCATCGTCATCAGCACGTGGCCATGGGACACGCTTGTCTTTGTTTTCGGCAGCTGGACATGTGGAGCCGCATCATGCCGAAGGCTTGGTAGAATGGATGACCAAGCCCTCCTCATCCTCCTCATCCTCTCTCACCCAGGCTCAGGGTACTAGCAGAGCAGCTGCCAACGCGTACTCAATGGCATCATCAGCCACCCCTTCCCTAGACCCACCATGTCCTCCTGAGGAGTCCCCCGAACTGTTTGAGCACAGTGTTGGGTACATGCTCCAGGAGGATGCCCAACGATTCGAAGGCTCGGATGATGATACCCAGCTTGAGGAAGTCAGTAGTGTGCGCGCAGAGAGAGGGGATGCTGAAGGACAGCAATCTGGCAGTAGTGTTCCACCAGCTGCAGCTTACTGCCAGGTTTGCTCTAGTGGTGAAGAGGGAGGGGATGATGAGGTCACTGACTCCACGTGGGTGCCTGAAGGGAGAGAGGAGGAGGAGGAGGAGGATGCAGCGTCACATGTCCAACGAGGCAGGATGCCCCCTGGAGGCCAGCTAGAGGCCAGCACAGCAACTGTACCACACCGCAGAGCTCCGCCTGTGCAGGGCGCTGCCTCTGCACGTTATCACAAAAGTTCTTTGGTGTGGGCCTTTTTTGAGACGAGTGCATCAGATCGCACCACTGCTATTTGCAATATTTGTCTCAAGCGTATCTCGCGTGGCCAAAACATCAGCCGCTTGGGCACCACAAGCATGAGCAGACATATGTCGACCTGCCATGCAGCTCGTTGGCAAGCACACATAAAAGACCCACACCAAAGAACAAAGCGGACCTCTCCTTGCTCCTCATCAGCTGGGATCTCCATCCCCACTATATCTTCAGTCCTCTCTGAAAGCTGCTCTGAGAGGACTGAAGGTGTAGAATTAGGTGTGTCACAACCAAGTACTTGCAGTACACCGACGTCCGATTGTAGCAGGCAAATTTCCCTGCCCCAGCTGCTGGACCGTCGAAAGAAGTATACTCCCAGCCATCCACATGCCCAGCGGTTGAATGCTAGCTTGGCTAAATTGCTAGCACTTCAACTGCTGCCTTTTCAGTTGATAGACTCGGCCCCCTTCCGTGAGTTTGTTCAATGTGCGGTTCCTCAGTGGCAGGTTCCCAAACGCCACTTTTTCTCACGGAAGGCGATTCCGTCTCTCTACTGGCATGTGGAAGGCAATGTCCATGCCTCGCTGGACAGGGCGGTCAGCGGTAAGGTGCATATTACCGCTGACTCATGGTCCAGCAGGCATGGACAGGGACGTTATCTTTCTTTCACGGCCCATTGGGTCACTCTATTGGCAGCTGGGAGGGATGCAGGACAAGGTGCAGTAGTGTTGGAGGTTGTTCCACCACCACGCCTCCAAAATGCTACTACTGGTTGTGACACACCTCTCTCCTCCACCCCCTCCTCTTCTTCTTCCTCCATGTCCTCTTCGAGTGCTCTGTCCTCGGAACCAGCGGTGCTCCGTAGGCGTACAAGGGGCTACGCGAGTACGCAGGCAAAAAGATGCCATGCCGTGCTTGCGCTGGTGTGTTTGGGGGACAGGAGCCACACTGGGCCAGAGGTTCTGGCAGCTCTGCAGGGGCAGGCCGAGAGGTGGTTGACGCCACGCCAGCTTAAGCCAGGAATGGTCGTTTCTGATAATGGCACCAACCTCCTCTCCGCCCTGCGACAGGGGCAGCTCACCCATGTGCCCTGTATGGCTCACGTCCTCAACCTGGTGGTGCAGCGGTTCTTGGGCAGGTTCCCAGGCTTACAGGATGTCCTGAGGCAGGCCAGGAAAGTCTGTGTGCATTTCCGCCGATCTTATAATGCCAGTGCTCGGCTGACTGAGCTGCAAAAGGAGCTGAACCTGCCCAAGAACCGCCTAATATGTGACATGCCCACCAGGTGGAACTCAACGTTGGCCATGCTGCAGCGACTGCACACGCAGCAGAGGGCCATCAATGAGTACCTTTGCGACTACGGCACCAGGACAGGGTCAGGGGAGCTTGGCTTTTTTTCCCCACGCCAGTGGAGCATGATCAGGGATGCATGCACTGTCCTCTCACCATTTGAGGAGGCCACGAGGATGGTGAGCAGTGACAGTGCATGCATCAGTGACACTGTACCTCTTGTCCACCTGTTGGAGCATACGCTGCGTGGGATAATGGACAGGGCACTTGAGGCAGAACAGAGGCAGGAAGAGGAGGACTTCCTTGTCTCTCAAGGCCCCCTTTATCCAGACAATGTTCCTTCTGTCCCACCCATCACACAGGAAGAGGAGGAGGAGGAGGAGGAGGAGGAGGATTGTGTGAGCATGGAGGTGGAGCCTGGCACTCAGCATCAGCAGCAGCAGTCTTTTAGGGATGATGTACAGTCCCAACAAACCAGTGGACTTGTACGTGGCTGGGAGGAGGTGGCTGGCGATCATGTCATCCTCAGTGACCCAGAAGACTCCGGACCGAATGCCTCAGCTAACCTACGCTGCATGGCCTCCCTGATCCTGCAAAGCCTGCGGAAGGATCCTCGTGTTCTTCGGATCAAGGAGAGTGACCATTACTGGCTGGCCACTCTCCTTGATCCACGGTACAAGGGTAAGGTTGCGGACCTTATCTTGCCGTCGCAGAGGGAGCAGAGGATGAGACATCTCAGGGAGGCCTTGCAGAAAGGTCTGTGCAACGCGTTCCCAGAAACTGGGAGGTTACAAACTCCTGGTCCTGGACGACGAGTTGCTGAGGCTTCGGTCAGTAGCAGAAGGAGCGGTGGGGAAGGTGGACGTCTGACCGATGCGTTCAGACAATTTTTTAGTCCGCAGCCCCAAGGTATGATCGGTTCCAGCAACCATCGCCAGCGTCTGATATACATGGTGCAGGAATACCTAGGGGCAAGGTCAGACTTGGACACCTTTCCCACCGAAAATCCTCTGGCTTACTGGGTCCTGAGGATGGATCACTGGCCAGAGCTTGCACAGTATGCAATTGAGCTACTGGCCTGTCCTGCATCCAGCGTTCTTTCCGAACGCACATTCAGTGCTGCTGGAGGATTTGTCACCGATCATAGGGTGCGCCTGTCCACCGACTCGGTTGATCGACTGACCTTCATAAAAATGAATCAGTCTTGGATCACCACCAGCTACCAGACACCTGAAGCGGATATAACGGAATAATTTATAATGTCACATCCCTTCAAGACTGCCTATGCTGATGCTGAGTGACTGTCCTGTTATGTTCACTGACTATCCTCTTCCTCCTCCTCAATGATCCATGCCACCACACCAGTGCCTAAGGCACAATTTTTCAGCCCCTGTATAACAGGGGCGTGTAATTACAATTTTTTAAAAAGATGCTTCGCAACAGGTGTGACTGCTGTGCTCAGAGTACAGTATCTGTGAGGGGTTGCAGTGTTGTGGCACCAGCACCAGTGCCTAAGGCACAATTTTTCAGCCCCTATTGGGGCGTGTAATTACAATTTTTAGGCAATGCTTTGCAACAGGTCTCATTGCTGTGCTCAGAGTACAGTATCTGTGAGGGGTTGCAGTGTTGTGGCACCAGCACCAGTGCCTAAGGCACAATTTTTCAGCCCCTGTATAACAGGGGCGTGTAATTACAATTTTTTAAAAAGATGCTTCGCAACAGGTGTGACTGCTGTGCTCCAAGTACAGTATCTGTGAGGGGTTGCAGTGTTGTGGCACCAGCACCAATGCCTAAGGCACAATTTTTCAGCCCCTGTTTAACAGGGGCGTGTAATTACAAATCTTGATCTAATAGTTCACAGCAGGGCCCATTCCTGCGCCCACCAAGAGTAACTATGAGGGCCTACAGTCTTGTGGCAACACCGTCCACCACCACCAAAGGCCCAATTTTTCTGCCCTGTTCAACAGGTGCATGCAATTACAAATCTTGATCTAATAACTCACAGCAGGGCCCATTCCTGCACCCACCAAGAGTAACTGTGAGGGCTTACAGTCTTGTGGCAACACCGTCCACCACCACCACCACCACCACCAAAGGCCCAATTTTTCTGCCCGGTTCAACAGGTGCATGCAAGTACAAATCTTGATCTATTAACTCACAGCAGGGCCCATTCCTGTGCCCACCAGTCTTGTGGCTACACCAACATCTAATAGGGCAAATTTCTGCAGAGTATATACGGCAGGCCCCTACTTTCAAACATCCAACTTACAAACGACTCCTACTTGCAAACGGCAAGAGAAAACAGGAAGTGAGAGGAAATCTACCCCTAGGAAGGAAAATTCTATCCTGTTAGATTTAATTTGGGAAAAAGGTATCTCCTCTCTACTGATGCTTTATCACCAATCCTTGTTTCAATTAAAACCCCACTTTTCCAAAAACATTTGTCATTGGGACGGAAAGTGAGGTGACATGTTCTGAACAGATGTGCAAAGACAGCAAATGTTACAGGGGTGATAACCCCTCCCTATGTTCTCCAAAAAGCTTAAAAATTGATTTTTTTGGGATGTAGCTACACTTCATAATGTACCTGTTCAGATTCTACTTAAGAACAAACCTACAGTCCATGTCTTGTTTGCACCACCTATATACTGCTGTTCAGAGTATATAGGGTTGTAGGTATAGGGTTTTATTTTGGGTGCGGGGTCCCCCTTACTATCCATACAAGACCCAAAGGGGCTGGGGTGGGGGGGGGGGGTGATGGGGTAGCCATGCCATTTTTCTCAAGGATTTTCAGCCATATGGCGGCCAGGACAAGACATGACATTAAAGCCGCAAGTGGTTTTAAATGGCTTCTTTTTTTCCTTTACAAATGTCATTTTGTGCAAGGACAGTTCTAAACACGGGAAACACATGCCACTTCACAGGCATACTTTAGACACCCCCCAGGTACCATATTTAAAGGAAAATTTCACTTTTTTTTTTTTCACTTTATGCATCATTAAAATGACTGCTCCCGAAAAAACTTTAGTTTTTAAAATTTATTTTTGCATTGATATATGTCCCCTGGGGCAGGACCCGGGTCCCCAAACCTGTTTTATGACATTAACATGCATATTGGCCGTTGTAATTAGCAATTTTGATTTCGAACGTTCGCGTCCATTATAACGAATAGGGTTCGAAAATTCGCGCGAACTTTCGGTCCGTTCGAAGGTTCTGGTGCGAACCGAACCCGGGGGTGTTCGGCTCATCCCTACTATATACCATATAGTACATCTAAGTGTATAAATACTTCATGACAAGTAATAATATGTTGATACATTGCTTGTGGACGTGGTCATAACTGTACGTATTTCGTATTGTGTTTCATCAGGAGATGCGAGGTGATAAGCAGTTTCAATGCAACCAAGAGAGTTATATGATCCAGCTCAACAAAAGTTGAGTTGACTTTTGTTGAAGGAGCCAAGCAGAAAATACATCCAACCAGAAGCAGACACTGTTCAGGTATTCTGACAGCCGTGGGCGCCGGCTGTGAGAATACAATAACCTGCAGGGGTAATTTTATTCATGCTGTTTAGCATTGATAGGGGTATAGAGCAGCCCTTAAGATTTCCACTTGCCTGCTCGCATTTGGCGAGTGGAAATTAGCAGGGGGTAAATGTGGAGCAGCATCGGAAGGGGAGGGGGCACCGGCAGGTGGGGTTGAATGGGAGCCAATTCTCCTCTTAGCGATTGGCCAGGAAACTGTGGGGAAAGGAGAGGAGAGGAAGAGGAGAGCCAGCTGGATCACGCAGAGAGGGGTACTCCTTCTGTGACACAGCTTGTCAAACGATGTCCTGCCTCCCGGCCCAGCTCCTATGATAGACAGCACACTGGTCCAATGGCAGAAAATTTAAGTAATGTGACATCTATCATAGGAGCCAGTCCAGGAGGTGGGACTATGTTTGACAGGGGTTTCACATCCAAGCTGTGTCACAGAAGGAGTCCCCCTCTTTGTGTGATCCAGCCGACTCTCCGCTTCCTCTCCTCTGCATTCCCCACAGTTTCCTGGCCGATCGCTGTGAGGAGAATCGGCTCCCATGAGGCTGCAATGATAGGCACTGATAGGGTATGCTGATGAACACTGGTAGGCTGCATTGTTGGGCACTGATGAGGCTGCATTGATGGGCACTGATAGGCTGCATTGATGGGCACTGAAGAGGCTGCATTGATGGGCATTGAAGAGGCTGCATTGATGGGCACTAATATGGTTTCACTGGTAGGCACTGATAGGCTGCATTGATGGGCACTGATGAGGCTGCACTGATGGACACTGAAGAGGCTGCATTGATGGGCACTGATAGGCTGTGCTGATGGGCACTAATAGGCTGCATTGATGGGTACTTATGAAGCTGCATTGAAAAGAGAGGGGGAGAGGGGAATTGGGACTTTGAATGAGGCAATGAGTGGGTAGGTTTATCTGCCTCCATCCCTGGTAATGTGTTGAAAACCAAAAAGGAGAGGGTAGTGGGACTTTGTGTTAAGCAAAACTGCAGGATAAGTATGCAAAGACATGTTTGATGATTCCTCATCCATATACAAAAATTAAAGGTAAATAATGTAACATTGGTAACAAAGGTATCGACTTGATGTCTTGTATTATATATATATATGTAGCAGGTAGGTACTTTTCAGTATGTTGATTCGGGTGGAGACATCAGTGGTGTCCAGTTCCCTGCGGCCCAGCAGGTGGCGCTGTCACTTTGGGCCGGGTTTGAACCATTGCTGGAGTGCTGTACCCTTTTTTGGTCTCTCGCAGCGTTGTACGGCGGGGCGGGGAACCCGCTGTGCTAGCTGGGAGAGGCTATAAAGGGGGCGAACATCTTCGCCATGAGGTCCGAGTCCCAGGCACCTTTAGCCTGAGGGCTGCTGTCCAGCGGTCGGTGTCCAGGCGGCCTAGGCTTGGACACGTGGAGTTCGGGAGTCACCCCAGACACCCTCAGCCTGGGGTGAGGTGCATCGTTCTGGCCTGGGGCCCAGCTTCTTCCACTGGGATCCGCCCGGGAGGAACCATCCTAAGGCACCCACAGAATCGGGTGTCTGAATCTAGGCGTAAGGGACCGTGCAGGTGACCATCCCGTAGATCTGGTGCAGCAGATTGACAGTGCCGGAACAGGGCCTCCGGAGACAGTCGGGATGGATGTCCTCGCCAAACAGGGGCCATATTCACATGGAAGGTGGTCCATGTTCTAAGGTCGGTGGCAGAGACCGTTACTCTAAGGTCGTGACAGAGACCGTTACTTAGGCCCATGGCAGGGGCTCCAAACAGTTCACCCGGTAGGTGGCAGCTACCAACTTCACGGTCGGTGGCAGAGACCGTGCGCCAGGCCTATCCGCACGAGAAAGGGATAGGAGAGTTCATTGTGCCTGGGCCTGCTCGTATCCACACCCCTGTCTGTCTGTTATGGAAGTTTCAACTGATTATGTTCATTCTGGCATTGAAGAAATAAAGGAGTGTTGAACTTTTAATGGTGTGGGGCTCTATTACTGGCAGATACACCTCCACGGAAGAAGCGGAGGCTCTATATGCAGGATGCAGAACCGAAGGTAATTCAGAAAAGACTTTGCTCAAACCTCACATATATGGAGGGTGAGAGCTTGGCGTAGTGTCCTGCACTATCTCCTCCAGAGTACCCCTAGACAACAGCCACAAACAACCAATACAAGAGAGAGAGAGAGTGAGACCGCTACATATATATATATATATTAGGGCTGCAGAAATTAACGATTAATTGTTCGATTAATCGTTAATTTCTTTGATCAATCAAAATAATTTTAATCGAGGACGATCCGCGGAGTGAGCTCCGCTGTCTCGTCCATAGGAAAGGCCGCGGCTTCGGCCTAGCTCCGGAGCCGTGGCCATCTTGGTCCACCCGGCGGCGGCCTAGTAGCGGCGCGCTGACGTCATCATCAGCCGCCTGCTTGTGCCGTCTACTCTGCGAGTCTGCGGACGGTTCTGCCTGGATTTTACGGTATGGGGGAGATGTGGACATTACGGGGGAGATGTGGACATTACAGTATGGGGGGCAGATGTGGACATTACAGTATCTGGGGCAATGTGGACATTACAGTGTGGGGGGAGAGGTGGACATTACAGTATGGGGGAGATGTGGACATTACAGTATGGGGGAGATGTGGATATTACAGTATGGGGGAAATGTGGACATTACAGTATGGGGGAGATGTGTATATTACGGTATGGAGGGAGATGTGGAAAATTGGAAAAACTGTATGTGCGTTATAATTAATCGAAATTAGTAGATTAATCGATTAAAAAAAATCGATTAATCAAACCTGAAAATTGCAATCAGTAACAGCCCTAATATATATATATATATAATATATATATATATATATATATATATATATATATATATATATATATATATGTATACACATATCTCAAAATGATCCACAATAATAGTGATAGACATATTGATATGAAATACATTGTTTGGAGATAAACATAAATGATCTTAAAATTAATTGGAACATAAAACATTTAGAATAAAATGCGTAATTCTGGAGAATCTCAAACACATGCTTGCAAAATGTAGCATATAACGGCTCTACGCATTTCGTGGAGTTCAGCCACTCATCAGGAGCAATCCGAAGTTTAAAAAGTATCTATAAAAAGATAAATGAATGCAAAAGGGATCAAAAACATCAGCACAGGGGGAAGGGGGCAGAAGGAATGGGGGGAACCATAAGTTCCCCGAACACTCTTACCTACAATTAAGCTGAATCTTTAAAAAGTAATGTTGACAGCTAGGGGCTCTGTGGGAACAAGCCTCCACGGGAGCTGAAGCAATAATCTCCACGGCCATATGATGGCACAGTCAGCAGGGAGTGACACCTCTATGGAACTGTAATCCTCAAAGCAGCACATGTGTAATAAATTCCAAAAAACTTCTGTGAACAAAATGGAAATGTGTAATTATATATCTGTATCTGCACAAAGGCAAGTGCATATCAGCCAAGGTGCATGTGGCCTCGGGAGTGTAGAAGAGGTGTGCTCCCCCCTCTCTTCCTTCTGTGCCCCTTCCCCCTGTGCCGCCCTTTTGATCCCTTTTGCATTAATTTATCTTTTTATAGATACTTTTTAAACTTTGGATTGCTCCTGATGAGTGTAATGTCCTTATCTCTCCACCGAGACTCCTGTAATATTCTTATCTCTCCACCGGGGCTCCGAGATCTCAACCAACTCCGTCACAGTCCGATGACTCACAACGACATCACCCGGCTCCACCTCTTCTCCCTACTTAAACAGCCGACACCCTTTGCTTGGTGTTCGTGCTAGGAACCTGACACCAGGTAAATAGCTCCAGCAGCTGACGACCGTCTTCCCTCACTATTGGGCCGGATAGAGCCCCTACTTCCATCTCACTATTGGGCTGGATAGAGCCCCTACTTCCATCTCACTATTGGGCCGGATAGAGCCCTGACTTCCATCTCACTATTGGGCCGTAGAGCCCCTACTTCCATCTCACTATTGGGCCGGATAGAGCCCCGACTTCCATCTCACTATTGGGCCGGATAGAGCCCCTACTTCCATCTCACTAATGGGCCGGATAGAGCCCCTACTTCCATCTCACTTTTGGGCCGGATAGAGCCCCGACTTCCATATCACTATTGGGCCGGATAGAGCCCTGACTTCCATCTCACTATTGGGCCGGATAGAGCCTGGCTGCCTCCTCACTATTGGGCCGGTCAGAGCCCCTCCAACTTCCAGCTTTTGGGCCGGACAGAGCCCCAGTCCTCTCACAGCAAGTATTCCTCCATATACTATAACCTATTATTCTGTGTACTGCTACTTCACCTAAGTTTCCTCTGAAACTCCATGTTATGACTGTGTACTACCAAACTAAATAAAACCACTAGTATTCCCAAATGATCTGAGTCTCCCTATCTGATTTCTGCCTACTTATAGTTAACTGTTAAGTATATCATATATACCTCCGAAGCTGTGATTCACACCAAACTTTATAGTAACATTGCCTGAAGCGTTACAATGAGTGGATGAACTCCACGAAAAGTGTAGAGCCGTTATATGCTACATTTTGCAAGCATGTGTTTGAGATTATCCAGGATTACGCATTTTATTCAAAATGTTTTATGCTCCAATCAATTTTAAGATCATTTATGTTTATCTCCAAACAATGTACTTCATATCAATATGTCTATCACTATTATTGTGGATCATGTTAAGATATGTGTATATATATATATATGAAATACAAGACATCAAGTCAATACCTTTGTTACCAATGTTACATTATCTACCTTGAATTTTTGTATATGGATGAGGAATCATCAAACATGTCTTTGCATACTTATCCTGCAGTTTTGTTTCATACAAAGTCCCACTACCCTCTCCTTTTTGGTTTTCAACACATGAAGCTGCATTGATGGGCACTGATAAGGCTGTACGAATAGGCACTGATAGGCTGCATTGATAGGCACTGATGAGGCTGCACTGATAAGCACTGATGAGGCTGTGTTGACGGGCACTGAAGCTGCACTGATGGGCACTGATAGGCTGCATTGATGGGCACTAATGAGCCTGCACTGATGGGCACTGAGGAGGTTGCACTGATGAGGCAGCACTGATTGGCACTGATAAGCTGCGCTGAAGAGGCTGCGCTGATATGCTGCACTTTATGGGCACTGATGAGGCTGCATTGATGAGCACTGATAAAGTTGTCGTTAATATTTATTTTTGTAGCTTAATTCTGCATAAAACATTTAACAGTGTAATTTCATGACATAGTTTATGGGGGGGTGTTTAGGGAAGAGGCAAGGTTGGGGTTGGGTGGGGCAAATGGTGGCAAGTAACTCTTAAGGCCTGGCTAGTAGCTCAGGACTTGAAATTTTGAGCCCTGGTATAGAGTAATTTTTTTTGTTAAGGACTTCACAAGAGAAATTCTAAATTGTATGGCCAGCTTTACTCTAACATAGCATTACCTGCCTTGCCTTGCTTCTCCCTTTTCAGACCATCGTCTTTTCAGGGCAAGCTTCCTGATAGTGACAATGGTGGATCTCAGGAGCTTGATAAGGTGACAGTTGTCACCACATAAAAGGAAGTTCCTAAACAAGTAACTCGTAGCAGGGTCACCAGGTATTATTATAATAAAAGCTACAGATATAAACAGCTTTTGAAAATACAATAATATGTTAAAGCTTATGAGAGTTTAGTGATTGGGTTAAATCATTTTAGGTTACTGCCTTTATGGAGAGACAGTATTCTGTTATGTATGATCTTTATGGTTTTGTGAGGCACACCTATCAAAAGTCAAATAGAACAATTTGCACAACACAATTATTAGATTCATTGCTCCTTAACAAAGGTAACACATTCAATAATATAAAATGATGAGACAGCAATCAATCTTTTTTTGTTTCATTTGTTGAATTTCATGATTATATTTTAAATGTTTGTTTTCCTTTGTAAGCTGTAGTGCCCTAAAAGGGAACTGAACTCTGAACACTGAACTTCCTGATTTAAGCCATGTCTCTGCACTTCCTGTTTTCCAGATTATTGTGCTCTCTTCAGCCAGTATTCCACTCTTGTCTTCACTGCTGCTGTCCATATTTTTGCTACCACTCGTTACCGCCTTTGGCTTGTTTCTCAACTACGCTTCTGCCTGACTCCAACCTGCAACCACTTGTTACTGACCCTTAGCTTGTTTTATTTACTATGCTTGATTACTAACTAAGTTTTATCCTTACCTGCTAAGTCTGCTACTGGACCCTGGCTTGCTCACCTCATGGTGGGGCAATCCTGAGCACCGCAACCTGGTAATAACAGGAGCTCTACAATCAAGAGCTCTGGTGAACACTGGTTAGTACTTAGACTCTGCATCCGGGGTGACCTGCATGTATACCTATCCTGCTGGGTGGTGGGAGTCCCCCTACTGCTATAGCTACTGGTCTCTGAGCCTGACCCTTGATTGTGACAGTAGGCTTTGCTTCCTCATGTCAGAGCCTGCAGCAAGGAGATTAGTGAGCAACACAGCAGTGACTTCATCAAATGTCACTCCAAATCTCTCAAAACTAGCAGTCAGGGGCAGCAGTGCCTTAAATCTCACTATTTAGATATACAGATCTGAGGCTAAAGGCACTGGAGTGCTTAGGCACCTCACATCCCAGGAAGGACACTGCTATTTGTTAGAGGGGATTCAAGACAAAAAAAATGCAGGGTACTGCTTAGGCTTAATTGAGATTTCTAGATGTTCCCTATAACATAACAAATCTGCACTTTCTGAGATCAGTTCCACTTAAGTGCTCTTGGGTTTTCATTTTATTCACCAAGGTAAGGCATAGCATTTCGAACACTTCTTATGTAATTACCATGTAGAATGAAAACATAACTTGTGATTTTCTAAGTTTTGTGCTTTTTCCAGATGCAGAGTTCGTGAGGCAGTATAAAATTTCCCAGCTCACAAAGGACCCTCAATATCATTGTTGAATATTGTTTTACATTTCAAAAGAGAACAGAATGTTGGTACAATTTGTTTTCTACCAGACACTGGGGAAACCAAATCTCAAACTGCATGTAGCATTCTGTTATTGGTTAGGAATTGAAAAATGGCATATGAATTTTTGTTTTTCTTTAAACTTTTCAACGTTGTTTCTGAGGCATATCTTATTAGATATGCATCAGTTTTTTCTCATGTGCAATAGTGTTTTATGTAGGTTTTCAGAACAATATGCATTAATATTCTAGTTGTTTAGCTGTGTTTTAACACTTGGTTGAGCACAGACCCAGTTCTGCAGGTTGCCTTCAGTTGTGTCAATTTACACCACCATATTTGTCCTATATATCTTCTAAGGTATGCCATGTACCTGCAAAGTATGTGGTATTTGTTGGTAGAGCTTTGGTGCAGTTGACCAGCTTGAACATATATTTCACTGTGAACCAAGAATACCTGTTTTTTTTAATGCAAGTCCCCAAGGCATTATAACAGTGTGCAGAAAGTTAAAGGAGAAGTCCAGCCAAAGCTCATTTGGCTGGGCTTTTCCTATGGATCACAGGAGTGCAATTGGTTTTGTACTCCTGTGACCCGTTTTCAGCAGTGAGCGGATTGAAGTCTGCTCTCTGGTGACGTCACAGAAATGGACTGATACCCGTCTCAGCATCTCAGCAAGGCACTGAGAGCCTGGGATGGCCGCTCCCCACCCCTCCACAGCTCAGCACTCCAGTTAGTGTGGAGGAGAAGAGCAGAGAGCTGCTGATTGACAGTCATCAGCTCTCTGCTAGGGGAGCTGTGAGAACCGAGCCATCGGCGATGTTCAATGGCTGGGTTCTCAGTGCAAAGGTGCTGGGGGACAGATGCAGCATCGGGCCGATGCTCTACAAAACCCACACAGGCTAATGGCTTCTGCTGCAAGTGCTCCAATCAGCGAAAGGCAGATCGCCGGTCTGTGCTGATCCTGAGTTCCTGCTAAGGATCACGGATCTTTACATTCCCCCAGTCGGAACCCCACACCCCCAGTTAGTAATCACTCCTAGGGAATACATTTATACCTTTGACCATCCCTGATGTTAACCCCTTCCCTACCAGTGTCATTAGTACAATAACAGTGCATATTTTTCAGCACTGATCACTCTATTGGTGTCACTGTGGTGTCTGATTTGTCGGCCGCATTATCGCAGTCCCAATATAAGTCGCTGATTGCCACCATTACTAGCAGAAATGAAAATATATTTATATATATTGTGAGGGGGTTAGCTCGGCAGCGGGTGTGTGTGATCCCCTGGATGGGCTCCCCACACAAAAACAGGCCCAGCAAACGGAGGTTGTGGTTTTCAAAATCAAAAAAAAGGTGCGGTTTATTTTCTATTTACAGTGACAAAACACAGCAAAGCCAAAAGAAACATATAAA
The DNA here is from genome assembly GCA_029206835.1 of Rana muscosa. Classification (NCBI taxonomy): domain Eukaryota; kingdom Metazoa; phylum Chordata; class Amphibia; order Anura; family Ranidae; genus Rana; species Rana muscosa. The sequence continues at coordinate 179,118,025 of CM055118.1, read as the reverse complement.
CAAAATAAATCCTGGTCAACTTGACCTCTGACTAAACATACAGGTTTCCTAACTAACAACTGGGATCAGCCTAGTGCTGTCCTAGTCCCTAAGTCCCTGGTTTAGTAAAAGTCCAAACAAATAGCCACACAGGCTTTGCCTCACCGCACAGGGGTTCACTCTCCCTAGACAGTCCACACAGGTCTGGTTCCAGGCATGAGCTAACACCTAATGAATCTGGGAGTTTTTATAGAGGCCTTAAACGAACTGACAGGCTTCAGCTGGCCTCATCAACTCCCTGCCTGCACGACGCCCAGCCCTCTCCCTAGAGGTATGAGTCATCCATGAGCCCACTAGCCTTAGCTGGGCTTATACAACTCTCCACCTAGTTGTATAAGTAGGCGTAAAGCCTGAATCTGGGCGAAATATATCTACCCCCCTGGATGCAACCAGGTGACTTTACCTTCCTGCTGTCACATACCCCCCCCTCTTGTTTTAACCTCGGGGTTGGAACACCAGCAATCAGGCATTCATGTACTCGAGACAAAGCATCCACATTCCCCATTTGAATGCCAGGGCGATGCTTTACTGTGAAGTTGAATTCCTGGAGGGCCAGGAACCACCTATTCACTCTTCTATTTGTTTCCTTGTTTTGAGCCATCCACTTTAACGGAGCGTGATCCGTAACCATGTCAAAGTGCCTACCTAGCAGGTAGTACCGAAGGGAATCTAGAGCCCACTTCACCGCTAAACACTCCTTTTCAACGGTGGCGTAATTTACCTCATGGGACTTCAACTTCCTGCTGAGGAAAATGACTGGGTGCTCTTCCCCGTTCCAGACCTGGGACAATACTGCTCCTAACCCCACATCTGACGCATCACTTTGTACGACAAAGTCTTTAGAGAAGTCGGGTGAGTACAACACTGGCTGGCTACATAAGGCTTGTTTCAAGAATTGGAATGCTGCCTCAGCCTCGGGGGTCCATTTAATCATGACCGACCCTTTCCCCTTCGTTAGGTTGGTTAGGGGCACAGCCTTAGAAGCAAAGTGGGGAATGAATCGCCGATAATACCCAGCGATTCCCAGAAAGGCTCGTACCTGCTTCTTGCTGTTGGGACGTGGCCAACTCTGGATGGCCTCGACTTTGTTGAGTTGGGGTTTTATTACTCCCCTCCCAATGGTGTACCCAAGATATTTGGCCTCCTCCTGCCCAATGGTACACTTCTTGGGGTTAGCCGTAAACCCCGCTTCCCGAACAGAGTCCAGGACTGCTTGCACTTTTGGCAGATGTGAGGCCCAATCTGTGCTATGGACAATTACGTCATCCAGGTAAGCCGCAGCATACTTCCGATGGGGCCTCAGCATCTGGTCCATTTTCCGCTGGAATGTGGCCGGCGCATTCTGTAACCCGAACGGCATTCTTTTATATTGGAACGCCCCGTCTGGGGTTACAAATGCGGTTTTCTCTTTGGCCAATTTGGCCAGGGGGATTTGCCAATACCCTTTTGTGAGGTCAAGAGTCGTCATGTATCGGGCTGTTCCCAGCCGGTCGATCAACTCATCTATACGTGGCATGGGGTAGGTGTCAAATTTTGTAACTTTGTTCAACTGACGAAAATCGTTACAAAATCGCCAGCTCCCATCCGGTTTAGGCACCAACACAATGGGACTAGACCAATCACTTTGGGACTCCTCTATCACCCCTAAGTTCAGCATTTTCTGTACTTCCTCCCGTATTGCCTCCCGTCGGGCCTCTGGGATCCGATAGGGTTTTAACTTCACCCTTTCACCGGGCGGGGTAATGATGTCATGCTCTACCCCAAATGTTTGTCCCGGCAGCTCAGAGAATACGTCCTTGTTGCGAAGCACAAACTCCTTAACCTCCTGTTGTTGGGGTTGTGACAAGGTGGCTGCTATTCCAACCTCAGGAATCACGCAACCAGTTTGAGCTGGTGAGCAAGAGTCTGCGACTAGGGACTCTCTATCCCTCCAGGCTTTCAACAGATTAACGTGATAGATCTGTTCGGGCTTTCGCCTTCCTGGTTGTCTGACCTTGTAATTCACTTCGCTCACTTTTTCCATTATCTCGTAGGGGCCTTGCCATTTGGCAAGGAATTTACTTTCAACCGTAGGGACAAGTACCAGTATCCTATCCCCCGGGGAAAAGGTACGGGTCTTGGCTCCACGGTTGTACACTCTCTGCTGTGCTAACTGCGCTTGGGCCAAATGTTCCTTCACGATGGGCATTACCTGTGCAATTCGGTCTTGCATCAGGGCGACATGCTCAATCACACTCCTGTGGGGAGAACTCTCACTTTCCCAAGTTTCCTTGGCAATATCCAACAGCCCTCTTGGGTGTCTCCCATACAGTAACTCAAAGGGGGAGAATCCCGTAGAGGATTGGGGCACCTCCCTAATAGCAAACATCAGATAAGGAAGTAGACAGTCCCAATCCTTTCCATCTCTATCCACCACTTTCTTCAACATTTGTTTTAGGGTTTTGTTGAATCTTTCAACCAGCCCATCGGTTTGGGGGTGATACACAGATGTACGTAATTGCGTCACTTTGAACAATTTACACAGCTCCTTCATAACCCGGGACATAAAGGGTGTACCTTGGTCCGTAAGCAGTTCTTTACAAATACCCACCCGGCTAAACACAAGAGATAGCTCTTTGGCTATGGTTTTGGCCGAGGTATTTCGGAGAGGGATCGCTTCTGGATAACGGGTGGCATAGTCCATTATAACTAATATGTACTGGTGCCCCCTAGCGGACTTGATTATAGGACCTACCAAATCCATGGCGATCCTCTCAAACGGGACCTCAATGATGGGTAGAGGGACCAGCGGGCTACGGAAATGTGGCATCGGGGCCGACCTCTGACACACAGGGCAGGAGGAACAATAATTTTCTATGTCCTTCATCACCCCCGGCCAATAGAATCTCTGTAATACCCTCTCTCGGGTTTTCTCTGTCCCCAGATGACCTCCAAGAATGTGCCCATGGGCCAACTCCAACACCAACTTCCTGTAAGGTTTGGGCACCACAAGCTGCTCAACGGTTTCTTCTGCCCTTTTTGCCACCCGATACAGTAGGTCCTTCTCTACGCTGAAGTATGGGTAAGTGCAGGTATTATCTGGGTTCACTAATTCGCCATCTATTTTCACTACGTTTTCGCGTGCCTTTATTAGGGCGGGGTCTTTCAACTGTTCTGTGGCAAAGTTTTCCCTGTGAACCCCAAGATCAGAAAACTCCACAGACGGTAGGTTTTCGTCTGAGGAGGTGGGCTCCTCTCCAGTTTCTTGAGTCTCCCCTGCCAATACTGATAAGGGAAATTCCGGAGAGTCCTCACCACTCTCAGGGGAGTTCTGGCTATCACATTCCTGGTACATAGGGGCACCAGTGGGGGGCTCAGGATCATCCCACAGTTCCCAGAACTTTGGAAAATCCCTTCCCACAATGGCGTCATACGGTAACTGAGATACTAAGCCCACTGGATGAGAGAGGGTACCTTTGGGGGTCTCGAAACACACTGTAGTCACTGGATACTCTCGGGTGTCCCCATGCACACAAATAACAGCTACCTTGCTATTCCCAGAGACCTCTGTTTTAACTAACTCAGCCTTTATCAGGGTCACAAGGCTACCTGAATCCAGCAATACCACAACATTTCTACCATTAACACACATTTTGCATAAATGTTTCTCAATTCCTCGAATGGCAGTGCATGCGACTGTCGCACACAGCGACTGACGTCTGCCCGTCAGAAAGTCACACTGCATGGGTTCCTCCACAACCGGGCAATTGGCTGCAATATGTCCCGCTTGCCGGCAGCGGTAGCAAACGATCCTTCTTGCCGCCTCTTGAGCCGCTGATTTCCCAGGCTGTTCTCGCCAAACTTGGGGTAGAGCTCCCACCCTCTCACTCTCTCCACCCTTACCCCTTGGAATCCTCTTATCCGCCCCTGGGGATGGTCTGGTCTTAGGGTGGAAAGTCCGAGTGTCTCTGGAAGAGGCCGTCAGGTTCTCTGTAGCCAAGTATTTCTCCACACGATCCACAAGACCATCGGCCGTCTCTGGGTCTCCATGGCTTACCCACTTTTGGATGGCAGTAGGAAGAGCTCTCAAAAACCGATCCATTACAACACGTTCCACAATCTTTGGTGCGGACAAAGTCTCTGGCTGTAGCCACTTTCTGCTCAGGTGAATGAGATCATACATTTGAGACCTGGGGGGTTTTCCAAGCTGGAAAGTCCAGTTATGCACACGCTGAGCCCGGACAGCCTGGGTGACACCCAGCCTTGCCAATATCTCAGCTTTTAGCATCACATAGTCTTTTGCTTGGTCAGGCTCTAGGTCATAGTAAGCCTTCTGCGATTCACCAGTTAACAGAGGAGCCACCAGTCCAGCCCACTGCTCCTCAGGCCACTTTTCTCTTTCAGCAGTCCTTTCAAATGTGGTCAAAAATACCTCTGGATCATCCTCTCCAGTCATTTTTGTCAATAAACGACTCACCCCAAAGGACGCGGTATTAGTGGGACGGCTTTCCTCACTGGTCTGCGGACGTTGCTGCATTACTGCTTCCATTTGTTGTAGTCTCTGCTCTTGCTTCTGTAACAGGTCTATGAAGCGGGCCTCAGATTGCTGCTGGGCTTGTTGCTGAGCTTCCAGACTCTGTTGGTGAGCTTGCTGCTGGGCTGCAAGGCTCTGTTGATGAGCTTGCTGCTGGGCTGCGAAGTTCTGTTGTTGAGCTGCAAGGCTCTTTTGCAAACCTGCATTTGTCTGCTGTTGATTGGCATTTGCTAGAGCCAGCTGCTTCAGTATCTCCTCCATGCTGGCTTAAAAAAAACTGCCCGCATTCTCCACCAACTGTGAGGGGGTTAGCTCGGCAGCGGGTGTGTGTGATCCCCTGGATGGGCTCCCCACACAAAAACAGGCCCAGCAAACGGAGGTTGTGGTTTTCAAAATCAAAAAAAAGGTGCGGTTTATTTTCTATTTACAGTGACAAAACACAGCAAAGCCAAAAGAAACATATAAACAAAATAAATCCTGGTCAACTTGACCTCTGACTAAACATACAGGTTTCCTAACTAACAACTGGGATCAGCCTAGTGCTGTCCTAGTCCCTAAGTCCCTGGTTTAGTAAAAGTCCAAACAAATAGCCACACAGGCTTTGCCTCACCGCACAGGGGTTCACTCTCCCTAGACAGTCCACACAGGTCTGGTTCCAGGCATGAGCTAACACCTAATGAATCTGGGAGTTTTTATAGAGGCCTTAAACGAACTGACAGGCTTCAGCTGGCCTCATCAACTCCCTGCCTGCACGACGCCCAGCCCTCTCCCTAGAGGTATGAGTCATCCATGAGCCCACTAGCCTTAGCTGGGCTTATACAACTCTCCACCTAGTTGTATAAGTCGGCGTAAAGCCTGAATCTGGGCGAAATATATCTACCCCCCTGGATGCAACCAGGTGACTTTACCTTCCTGCTGTCACAATATATATTTTTTTTTTTAATTGTCTGCCTTTTTTTGTATAGCCTTGTCATGAAGGGGGGTAAACCTTCCGGAGCTGAAGTGGTTAAAGCTGAATTACGGGTGTGGATATTTTTGCATATTGACCTATGTAACTACACATATCCATTAGCTGATTGATCCATGGAGAAGTGGAGAATCACTGTAGTAGCCATTGCTACTACAGTGATTCTTGCTGTCTTCCAGGTTCCTTGCTGAGCGGCTGCCCTACTACATAGTGAACATCAGGGGTTTCTCTCTCGTCATGTGCAAAGCATTCTCTGAATGGTGCCCGTGGAATATGCATACTTACATTGCTCTAAGCTATGCAAAAATATCTATAACTGGAATTCATCCCCAATATATAGATCAGCGTCATGCTGGCCATTTACTATAAAGATGAGATAAATTCACCCATAAGCCTAATATTTGCGGGCATAATTTGGACTGAGACTACTTAGATTATATATCAACTTCTACTTAGAGAATAACAGGTCTGGGGAAAACTGATTTATTCTTGTAATATTCCATTCATCCTATGTTTATTATGGGTATGTAGCGGTACCCCCGTGAGTGCTGCTAGTAGACTCTATACGCCATTGGTTACCTCGACTCTGCAAATCCTCTCTTACCTCTGACACCTTGAGTTCCATCCTGTCACAGCTGTGATAGTAATTAGAGACTCACACAGCACAATGAAAAACTCAGGTATGATTACTGGGATGAAATAAACACACCTAAATTTAACTAGGAATAGGCCTCATATATACTGCACAAGAATACTTGACATAAATCCACTACAAGACCTACGCGGACAGGTAGACAGAGGAACAAATACCCAATACTGTATCACATATACTGGATTTTTTCCCTCTGTGTCCTCAACACACAGACTGACAAACTGTAATATGTATATATATATTGTGAGGGGGTTAACTCAGCAGCGGGTGTGTGTGACCCCCGTGTACGGGTTCACCACACAAAAACAGGCACAGCAGACAGTGGTAGGAGAAAACAAAAGGGTGTGGTTTTATTTGAACTATATACAGACAAAAAAAATACAGCAAAAAACAAAAGAAACAGGAAAAGAAATCCTGGTCAACTTGACCGCTCACTACACACGTTGGTGTCCCTAACTAACAACTGGGTACAGCCTTGTGCTGTCCCAGTCCCTAGCTCCCTGCTTTTAGAAGTTCTTAGCACTAACCACACAGGCTTTGGCTCACTGCACAGAGATCACACTCCCCAGACTATCCACACAGATCTGGTTCCAGGTTGGAGCATCTCCCTTAGCATGCTGGGAGTTCTTGTAGAGGCCCTAATGAGCCCACTTACTTCAGCTGGGCTCATTAACTCTTCCCCTGCAAGACTCCCAGCACTCCCCCTAGTGGTATAAATCGGCATACAGCCTGAATCTAGGACATATATACCTTCCATCCTGGATGCAACCTGGTGATTTTACCTGCCTGCTGTCACATACCCCCCCCCCTCTTGTTTTAACCTTGGGGTTGGAACACAAGCAATCAGGCATGCATGTACTCGAGAAAAAGCATCCACATTCCCCATTTGAACGCCAGGGTGATGTTTTACCGTAAAGTTGAATTCTTGTAGGGCCAGGAACCACCTATTTACTCTCCTATTTGTCTCTTTGTTTTGAGCCATCCACTTTAAAGGAGCGTGATCAGTAATTAGGTCAAAGTGCCTCCCTAGCAGATAGTACCGAAGGGAATCTAGAGCCCACTTCACCGCTAAACACTCCTTCTCAATCGTGGCGTAATTTACCTCATGGGACTTCAATTTCCTGCTGAGGTAAATGACTGGGTGCTCTTCCCCGTTCCAGACCTGGGACAATACTGCTCCTAACCCAACGTCTGATGCATCACTTTGTACGACAAAGTCCCTAGAGAAGTCTGGTGAGTACAACACTGGCTGGCTACATAAGGCTTTTTTTAAGAATTGGAATGCTGCCTCAGCCTCTGGGGTCCATTTAACCATGACAGACTCTTTCCCTTTTGTCAGGTTGGTTAGGGGCACAGCCTGAGAGGCAAAGTGGGGAATGAATCGCCGATAATAACCAGCGATTCCCAGAAAGGCTTGTACCTGCTTCTTGCTGTTAGGACGTGGCCAATTCTGTATGGCGTTGACTTTATTGACTTGGGGTTTTATTACTCCTCTCCCAATGGTGTACCCAAGATATTTGGCCTCCTCCTGTCCAATGGTACACTTCTTGGGGTTGGCCGTAAACCCAGCTTCCCGGATAGAGTCTAGGACTGCTTGCACTTTTGGCAGATGTGAGACCCAATCTGTGCTATAGATAATTACATCATCTAGGTAAGCCGCAGCATACTTCTGATGGGGCCTCAGTATCTGGTCCATTTTCCGCTGGAATGTTGCCGGCACATTCTGTAAACCAAACGGCATTCTTTTATATTGGAACGCCCCGTCTGGGGTTACAAATGCAGTTTTCTCCTTGGCCGACTTGCCCAGGGGAATTTGCCAATACCCTTTGGTGAGATCAAGAGTTGTCATGTATCGGGCTGTTCCCAACCGGTCGACCAACTCATCTATACGTGGCATGGGGTAGGTGTCAAATTTTGTAACTTTGTTCAGTTGTCGGAAATCGTTACAAAATCGCCAGCTCCCATCCGGTTTAGGCACTAACACTATGGGACTTGACCAATCACTTTGGGGTTCCTCTATCACCCCTAACTTAAGCATTTTCTGTACTTCCTCACGTATTGCCTCCCGTCGGGCCTCCGGGATCCGATAGGGTTTTAGCTTCACCCTTTCACCGGGCGGGGTAATAATATCATGCTCTACCCCAGACGTTTGTCCCGGCAGTTCAGAGAAAACCTCTGTAACGGCACCCCAATCTCAAGGGGTATTAACGCAGTTTACGATGTTCCCTCTCCTAGACACACATCCACTCGCTACCAATATCCACAGCTAAACAACCCTTTCCTATAGGAGCCGACCCCTCTGGAAGAAGACGAGACGCACTCTGTCTCTTCTGTAGTAGGAATGAATTTATTATTGAGAAACATTGTAACTTTATACACAATTCAAGGCACATGATTTAACATGAACAAGGGCCCAGCTCCACCCACACATCCCAAGACTCAACACCTCATCCTGACGTCTGCTAGGCTTCAAAAGATCCCAACACAATAGAATATACGATCTCCAATACACATCTTCCCACAAAGGGTTGGCAGCCAGTCTGTCTGGCGACAACAGGTTCTAAACCCTTTACATCTTAAATCCCTTTGTATTGTAAATCCCAGTCTGCCTTTACAATACACACAAGTATGTGTCTAACCATCATGAAGGCGTCACTTTTTAATTAACCTGTTGAGGTCATAATCAAACAGTAGAGAGTTCTTTGCAGGTATCCTGGGGAATATGGTGGATGAATATTACAGACCCAATCTAGATAAAATGTATGTACAGCATTGAATATGGCCATCATAGACCATATTGGGGTTTTCATTCACCCCCTGTGCCCCTAATAGAGACACAGGGTGATTGACACATAAGAGCCATTGGGGAAGCTGGCGCAAGGGTATTTCATACTTCCTAAGCGATTCTGAGTTCCCCGGGCCTTCCCGTTACATCTCTCCCCTTTCGGCAGGAGACTAACAGAGGGGGGAACCCCAGACGGGTTGACTCCGAAGTTAGTCCATAGGTCCCTTCTTCTAATGCCGGTATCCACACAGTACCCCAAATAAATTGCTCCAAACAGAGAATCGCTTACCCAGCCAACCTCTGCCTCTCTCAGAGAACACACCCGCCGCTGGGGAGAGGCCTGGACTGGCCCTTCTCCCTGGAGTCCTTTCTGCCGCTGGAGAGAAGACAGGGTGACTGGGCTCAGTCCGTCATGCTGTTGGGGATCTGGGTCGACTGCCCGGCATCCCTGTGGTATACAAGTGGAGACTGAAGTCCCATCCACTTGTGGTAGGTGAAAATCTCCCAGTGCTTGCAAAGCAAGGCTGACATCCTCCTGTCTCAGTGTCACACCATTTTCTGGGGTTGTGTCAGTGAGGACTGAAGTCCCATCCAATACCACAGGAACTCCCTCTTCTGTTAGTTGGGAGCCGAGGCCCGTGGTGCTCGGCTCTGTTGCCAGCTCTTCTGCTGGGTTGCTGTGAGTGGAGACCGCAGTCCCATCCACCGATATCCGCTCAAGTGGCAGTTGTGTGCAGCGGCCAGTAGCATTCTGCCCTGCTGCCAGTGATTCAGCTGGGAGTAAAAGCTTTACTGCCTCAGCTTGTTGCTGGGGAGAGGGGCCAACTGCCCCGGCTCCCTGAAACTCCACAGTGGTTTCCGGTGCTGGGCAGAGGTGGGTATCACTCTGCCCTGTTGCCAGCACTTCTGCTGGGGACTCCACACCATCTGCTCTGGTTAACTGTTGGGGGGGGAGATGGCCTGCTTCTCCTCCCTGCATCTCTCGCAACCTCCTTCCGAATTCCTCTTCCATGGCGGCTGGTTCTTTAGGCGTTGTCCCCGATTGCCGTATTTGCGCCATTCTCTGCTCATGTTGCCACTTATCCTGCCGCTCGATGTCTCTAATGGCTTCCCGTATGGCGGTCTCTGATGGGTTAGCACCATACAATGCCAACCGCTGTCGCACTCGTTGCTGAAACAAATCTTCAACTGACCGGGGTCCTGCATCACCCTCCTTCGGCTGCATCGCTGGCCAGTCACTGTGGTGGTTTGGAGTGTCCCAGGAACTGGAGGGAAAATCCCGCTGCTGCCAACCAATGTAACGGCACCCCAATCTCAAGGGGATTAACGCCGTTTATGATGTTCCCTCTCCTAGACACACATCCACTCGCTACCAATATCCACAGCTAAACGACCCTTTCCTATAGGAGCCGACCCCTCTGGAAGAAGACGAGACGCACTCTGTCTCTTCTGTAGTAGGAATGAATTTATTATTGAGAAACATTGTAACTTTATACACAATTCAAGGCACATGATTTAACATGAACAAGGGCCCAGCTCCACCCACACATCCCAAGACTCAACACCTCATCCTGACGTCTGCTAGGCTTCAAAAGATCCCAACACAATAGAATATACGATCTCCAATACACATCTTCCCACAAAGGGTTGGCAGCCAGTCTGTCTGGCGACAACAGGTTCTAAACCCTTTACATCTTAAATCCCTTTGTATTGTAAATCCCAGTCTGCCTTTACAATACACACAAGTATGTGTCTAACCATCATGAAGGCGTCACTTTTTAATTAACCTGTTGAGGTCATAATCAAACAGTAGAGAGTTCTTTGCAGGTATCCTGGGGAATATGGTGGATGAATATTACAGACCCAATCTAGATAAAATGTATGTACAGCATTGAATATGGCCATCATAGACCATATTGGGGTTTTCATTCACCCTGTGCCCCTAATAGAGACACAGGGTGATTGACACATAAGAGCCATTGGGGAAGCTGGCGCAAGGGTATTTCATACTTCCTAAGCGATTCTGAGTTCCCCGGGCCTTCCCGTTACAACCTCCTTGTTGCGAAGCACAAACTCCTTAACCTCCTGTTGTTGGGGGTTTGACAAGGTGACTGCTATTCCAACCTCAGGAATCACGCAATCAGACTGAGCTGGTGACAAAGTTTCTGCGACTAGGGATTCCCTATCCCTCCAGGCTTTCAACAGATTAATGTGATAGATCTGTTCGGGCTTTCGCCTTCCTGGTTGTCTGACCTTGTAATTCACTTCGGTCAGTTTTTCCATTATCTCGTAGGGGCCTTGCCATTTAGCAAGGAATTTGCTTTCAACCGTAGGGCCAAGTACCAATACCTTATCCCCCGGGGAAAAGGTACGGGTCTTGGCCCCACGGTTGTACACTCTCTGCTGTGCCAACTGCGCTTGGGCCAAATGTTCCTTTACGATTGGCATTACCTGTGCAATTCTATCTTGCATCAGGGCGACATGCTCAATCACACTCCTGTGGGGAGAACTCTCACTTTCCCAAGTTTCCTTGGCGATATCCAACAGCCCTCTTGGGTGTCTCCCATAGAGTAACTCAAAGGGTGAGAAACCCGTAGAGGATTGGGGTACCTCCCTAATGGCAAACATTAAATAGGGAATTAGACAGTCCCAATCCTTTCCATCTTTATCCACCACCTTCTTTAACATTTGTTTTAGAGTTTTGTTGAATCTTTCAACCAACCCATCTGTTTGGGGTTGATACACAGATGTACCCAATTGTGTCACTTTGAACAACTTGCACAGCTCTTTCATAACCCGGGACATAAAGGGTGTACCTTGGTCCATAAGCAGTTCCTTACAAATACCCACATGGCTAAAAACAAGAGATATCTCTTTGGCTATGGTTTTGGTTGAGGTATTTCGGAGAGGAATCGCTTCCGGATAATGGGTGGCATAGTCCAATATAATCAAAATGTACTGATGCCCCCTAGCGGACTTCATTATCGGACCTACCAAATCCATTGTGATCCTCTCAAAGGGAACCTCAATGATGGGAAGAGGTACCAGCGGGTTACGGAAGTGTGGCATCGGTGCCGACCTCTGACACACAGGGCAGGAGGAACAATAATTTTCTGTTTCCTTCATAACCCCAGGCCAATAGCATCTCTGCAATACTCTGTCTCGGGTTTTCTCTGTCCCCAGATGACCTCCAAGAATGTGCCCATGGGCCAAATCTAACACCAACTTCCTGTAAGGTTTGGGCACCACAAGCTGCTCAGTGGTTTCTTCTGCCTTTTTAGCCACCTGATACAGTAGGTCCTTTTCCACGATGAAGTATGGGTAAGTGTAGGTCTCATCTGGGTTCACTAACTCGCCATCTATTTCCACTACGTTTTCCGATGCCTTTATTAGGGTGGGGTCTTTTAACTGTTCTGTGGCAAAATTTTCCTTGTGAACCTCGAGATCAGAAAACTCCACAGACGGCATGTTTTTGTCTGAGAATGTTGGCTCCTCCCCAGTTTCTCGGGTCTCCCCGGCCAATACCGACAAGGGGAATTCTGGAGAGTCCTCACCACTCTCAGAGGAATTCTGGCTATCACATTCCTGGTATATAGGGGCACCAGTGGGGGGCTCAGGATAATCCCATAGTTCCCAGAACTTTGGAAAATCCCTTCCCACAATGGCATCATGAGGCAAGTGAGACACTAACCCCACCTGATGAGAGAGGGTACCTTTGGGGGTCTCAAAACACACTGTAGTCACCGGATATTCTCGGGTGTCCCCATGCACACAAATAACAGCTACCTTGTTATTCCCAGAGACCTCTGTAGTAACTAATTCAGCCTTTATCAGTGTCACCAGGCTACCCGAATCCAGCAACACAACAACATTTCTACCATTAATACACATTTTGCATATATGTTTCTCAGTTCCCCGAATGGCAGTGCATGCGACTGTCGCAAACAGTGACTGACGTCTGTCCCTTAGAAAGTCACATTGCATGGGTTCATCCACAACCGAGCAATTTTCTGCAATATGTCCCTCTTGTCGTCAGCGATAGCAAACAATCTTTTTTGCTGCCTCTTGAGCCCCTGACTTCCCAGGATGTTCTCGCCAGACCTTAGGTAGAACTCCCACCCTCTCACTCTCTGCACCCTCACCCCTTGGAATCATCTTACCCGCCACTGGGGATGGTCTGGTCTTAGGGTGGAAAGTCCGTGAGTCTCTGGAAGAGGCAGTCAGGTTCTCTGTCGCCAAGTACTTCTCTACACGATCCACAAGATTATCGGCCGTTTCTGGGTCTCCATGGCTTACCCATTTTTGGATGGCGGTAGGAAGAGCTCTCAAGAAATGATCCATCACAACACGTTCCACAATCTTTGGTGCGGACAAAGTCTCTGGCTGTAGCCACTTCCTGCTCAGGTGAATGAGATCATACATTTGAGACCTGGGGGGTTTTCCAAGCCGGAAAGTCCAGTTATGCACACGCTGAGCCCAGACAGCCAGGGTGACACCCAGCCGTGCCAATATTTCAGTTTTTAGCATCACATAGTCTTTTGCTTGGTCAGGCTCTAGGTCATAGTACGCTTTCTGCGATTCACCAGTTAACAGAGGAGCCACCAGTCCAGCCCATTGCTCCTTAGGCCACTTTTCTCTTTCAGCAGTCCTTTCAAATGTGGTCAAAAACACCTCTGGATCATCCTCTCCAGTAATTTTTGTCAATAAACGACTCACCCCAAAGGACGCAGTATTAGTGGAACTATTTGCCTCACTGGTCTGCGGACGTTGCTGCATTACTTTTTCCAATTGTTTTTGTAGTCTCTGCTCTTGCTTCTGCAACAGGTCTATGAAGCGGGCCTCAGATTGCTGCTGGGCTTGTTGCTGAGCTTCCAGACTCTGTTGCAAAGTTGCATTTGTCTGATGCTGGGTTGCAAGGCTCTGTTGATGAGCTTGCTGCTGGGATGCGAAGCTCTGTTGTTGAGCTACAAGGCTCTTTAGCAAACCTGCATTTGTCTGCTGCTGATTGGCATTTGCCAGAGCCAGCTGTTTCAGTATCTCCTCCATGCTGGCCTTTAAAAAAACTGCCCGCATTCTCCACCAACTGTGAGGGGGTTAACTCAGCAGCGGGTGTGTGTGACCCCCTGGACGGGTTCACCACACAAAAACAGGCGCAGCAGACAGTGGTAGGAGAAAACAAAAGGGTGTGGTTTTATTTGAACTATATACAGACAAAAAAAATACAGCAAAAACAAAAGAAACAGGAAAATAAATCCTGGTCAACTTGACCGCTCACTACACACGTTGGTGTCCCTAACTAACAACTGGGTACAGCCTTGTGCTGTCCCAGTCCCTAGCTCCCTGCTTTTAGAAGTTCTTAGCACTAACCACACAGGCTTTGGCTCACCGCACATATATATATATATATATATATATATATATATGTAGCACACAGATCCCTGTCCTGCTTACCTTCACTTGCAGGATAAGACACACCATGCCACATGCCCAGCATTCTCCATGTTGTGGAGGGTGAGCGGTGTTAATAGTTTTTTTTTGGGTCCTGCAGCGAGTTACCTCCTTCCATTGGTTCTCGTCCCTAGAGTGTAGGGAAAAGTCTATTCTCTCTCTTAAAGAAGGCCAATGTCCAGACAGTGTTAGACTCCAACAGACGAGTTTATATTTCTTGCTTGTAACTTAGTAGGAAAAGTTGAAGATAGAGATAGAGTTGGATAGGGAAGTAGGTTCAGGCACGCGGCACTTATTTACCCTCGTCGCCACTCAAGCCTGAGTGGGTTTTGCTCACCCAGATAGATCCCTCTCACGGTTCTAGCAGCCAGAGTGAAACACGGACATTTACTTTTCAGAAGATCCTCTGCCACAGAATCTTTTGGTTCTTAAATCCAGAACTTCTTAGCACCTGTAATTTTAGAGACCGTAGGTGCCAATGGGGCACTTTACAGGGCTGTTTCACAGATCACAGAATCCTTCCCTTTGACAGGTAACCAGGCCTCTCCCGAGACAGTGACTTCCTTCACCGATCCTCCGGACAGGTCCTCCCCTGGTTTCCTCTCCTTCAGTGCGAGTAACCCTCCCACGGGCACCCTGGGATTCCTGTGGTTTGGTTTGTAGGCCTCAGTTGAAGGTACTGGGCCTACCTGGAATGATGCAGCCTCGGGCCAAAGGTGCCCGGGACTGAAACAATTCACGCACCCCTGGTAAGCAGGGCCAAAGGGCACGACTCCGAACTCCCTAACGCATGGCGTCTGCCCTTTATGTAACCCCTCCCGGCATGCACAGCAGGTAGACCACGCCCACTGCACAGCTGCTTTCTCCGGAAAGAAATTACCATCCTCTGAAAGCATGAATTGCTAAGCCTAGCATCACTGAGCATATACTATTACTATAGTTCTGCAAACCACTACCACCTGGTGGCAGCACAAGTCACTACACTCTCCACAATTGCGCGTGGGAATGGATTTGCTGTATCAAAACTTTCCATCTTGACCACAGCGGTTTCCTGCTTTGGCCCTGGCTGATCTACCCCAAAGTTCAGTTTAAGAAAAAAAAATATTTCTTTTCTTTTGCGGAGTTGGGGAGGGAGAGAAAAAAACACAACAGTTCTCCGGTTCCTCAGTTGAGTAGATCCCCCCTTGTAACAGAGGGTAAAGTCATGAGTTCAGGGCAGGCTGTTCCTGTGAAACGGGATAATAGAACAAACACACAAGTTCCCATTTCAAAGGTAATATTGAGGATCTGGGAGAACAGGGTTTTCCACTGCCAAAGTCTCAATGGAATACACAGCATCTTCTCTGTCTTTGCTGCAGATCACCACTCGGTCCGCATGAATGTGCCGACCATAACTCCACTCCCTCCGGCAACCTTTATAGCGTTCCGTCATGGTAGCCAAACATTTGAAATACCTGCGGCCTCTATGTACTTCCAAGTGATCCCAAACAAAGTCGGCATACCACCTCTCACGGTAGGCCTCTATCTCAAAAAGAAGTTCTTTGGGAACGTAAGGGTATCCCCACCCGTACTCCGTGGCAATCTTTTTGTTCAGGAGCTGTTGCAACCGGGCTAAGGGTGGCATGGTTGCCTGATCTCCTGCTCCAGAAAGAACAATGGCATCCGGGGACCTTTTTATTGGCGCTGGTTCCAGCTGTGCCAGAGGTGGCCACAACGGCGGACGTTCCTCTGCAGTAGCAGGCACAGTCAATTCAGGTGCGGGCAATGCAGGTATAGGAACAACTCTCTCCTTCAGAGCCTTCATTCGGGGTGTAGTTTCCCCAGAATCCATCGGCGATCCCTCTCTAAGGCTGTGGGGTGAAGTCACCGGAACTTTATCCCAACCTTTTTTTATGAAGACCTCATCAATTTCTGCGTCATCACCCACATCGGATGATGAGTCCAGATCAGAAGTGTCATACTCTTCTGCCGGTAAGTAACTTCTGGTGGACACGGACACATTGGACAAAGTTCCCAGGGATTGGCTGCCCACACATCCCCAGGAGCATGGGGTATGGGTTTCTTTCCCTTCCCCGGCAAACTTGCTGTCACAGTTCCCCAAGCCTCCTTACCATCCCCTGACGTGGACTTCCTGAAGGTCCCTCCGCTTACGAAGTCGGGTTCTGGCAGGCGCTGGGGCAGGCTTCTACTGCGGCCGTGGGAGGCCTTAACGTAGCCCACCTTTCGCTTGGCAGGTGGGATGAAGGTCTCTGTGGTGACGGAAGCAGCATCCGCTGTAGTATCCGTCGGTGGCTCCATAGTGGCCGTAACTCCATCTTGTACATCCATTGCAGCCGCGGCAATGCGCGTGGGTTCGGCTGTAGGGGTATGGTTGTCCTCCTCAGAAGTAACAATCCCTTTGATACAATTGACCCGGTAGGCTCGGGGTGACTCGGTGGGCTGGTCCACCTCAAACAAAAACTCCCCGCAGGTCAGACATCTTCCAAACGACCGTATCTGCACGGTCAAACCATCACATCTGGGACAAAGCACGTCCAGGGCCTCTCCATCTCTACAAGTATAAAGGGCGAAACGGCCCCTAGGCTTGAGCCGGATCCCTGTATCCATCAGGGGGGCAGTGAGGGGAGCAATGTCCATGGTAGAGGTAGTTGGGAACATCCGAGGTCCCGGTGCAATGGAAGTCCATGGTGTAGCAGACATATTGCTTCTCCTTCACTAGTCCAACTCGTACTGTCCCTTGGCCACGTGCAGCTCACAGTTGGCAGGGGCTCCTCCCCCTCCTTCCTTAGCTGCACGCAGCTCGCAGGCTTTTCTTGAGCAAGGACACACCCACGAACTACGCAGTTAGAACAAAAATCACAGTACAGGCCTGTACCTCCATTTCTCTCACAAGTGACGCAGTCCAATTTTCCCTAAATGGCCGATCTCCACAGAACCACATACACAGGAGAAAAAAAATAGTCCAACTTCCAGGGGTAGCTGCAAAATCCCGGATGAGCCCCCACGTGTAGCACACAGATCCCTGTCCTGCTTACCTTCACTTGCAGGATAAGACACACCATGCCACATGCCCAGCATTCTGCATGTTGTGGAGGGTGAGCGGTGTTAAATGTTTTTTTGGGTCCTGCAGCGAGTTACCTCCTTCCGTTGGTTCTCGTCCCTAGAGTGTAGGGAAAAGTCTATTCTCTCTCTTAAAGAAGGCCAATGTCCAGACAGTGTTAAAATCCAACAGACGAGTTTATATTTCTTGCTTGTAACTTAGTAGGAAAAGTTGAAGATAGAGATAGAGTTGGATAGGGAAGTAGGTTCAGGCACGCGTCACTTATTTACCCTTGTCGCCACTCAAGCCTGAGTGGGTTTTGCTCACCCGGATAGATCCCTCTCACAGTTCTAGCAGCCGGAGTGAAACACAGACATTTACTTTTCAGAAGATCCTCTGCCACAGAATCTTTCGGTTCTTAAATCCAGAACTCCTTAGCACCTGTAATTTTAGAGACCGTAGGTGCCAATGGGGCACTTTACAGGGCTGTTTCACAGATCACAGAATCCTTCCCTCTGACAGGTAACCAGGCCTCTCCTGAGACAGTGACTTCCTTCACAGGTCCTCCCCTGGTTTCCTCTTCTTCAGAGTGAGTAACCCTCCCATGGGCACCCTGGGATTCCTGTGGTTTGGTTTGTAGGCCTCAGTTGAAGGTACTGAGCCTACCTGGAATGATGCAGCCTCGGGCCAAAGGTGCCCAGGACTGAACCAACTCATGCACCGCTGGCCAGCAGGGCCAAAGGGCGCGACTCCAAACTCCCTAACGCATGGTGCCTGCCCCTTATGTACCCCCTCTCGGCATGCACAGCAGGTAGACCACGCCCACTGCACAGCTTCCGGGAGAGGACACCCAATCACGCCGCAATGTCACCTGTGGTTCGACCCGAGACCTGGGCAACAATGCTACCTACAGGTCAAAGGGGAACTATACACCCAGGCAACACCACAGCAGAGCAGAGTCCAATTTAAGGAAATTAAATAGCCTGAGCCAAACTATGGCTCAGGCTACCCTCTAAACTTCAGGCATAGCGACCCCCAAATTTAGGGGTCCGCTACATATATATATATATATATATATATATATATATATATATATATATATATATATCAACCACATTGTAACTTGAATAATATTCTATAGGATGGCTCCCTGTAGTAATAGTTCAATGCAATATGCAATGGAATATAAGAAAGTTATGCACAGCAGAGAAGAAATAAGAAGTGTTCCTTTAGTTCCAGTTATTTTGTAATCCAAGATGGAAGAGGGTAAAAAAGGTTAACTAAACTGCACCTTATCTGAAGAAAGGATAACCCATGTGTACTCCTCCTTTAACTGTATTAGAGAAATGTTCACAAAACTGACTTTAAAGCTGAATGGGGGATTATTGGCCCCAAGCACCTGTTGTGTGAGGCCTGTGAAGAAGTAGATTCACATCTGTGGAACTACAAGTATCACCAGCCAGTTTGTGTAAATGTTACTCAGCAGTACTGTTGTTAACGATCACAAGGGATGTGCCCGCTCACCACTACGAACATCAGATGAATAGAGGGTTCCAGACGGAACTCTCTATGTCTTTGTCCTGTGGAAATGGCGGCACCGCGCCACGCTGCAGCTCCCGGTGGACTGCGTTGCAGATACCTCTGAATGGATAAGGTGACAGAATCTTTTTAACTGAATGAGGACCTCCAACCGTACATATACTGTGGCATGGTGGCTGCTCTGGTGCAGATCACGTACCCCGGCTGTGCTGCGATTCGACGCAGCACAAGCCGATCAGCGGGTGCTGGCCGTTGATTTCTCGCCGATCGGCTCCGGTAATTAACACAGGGCTCTCTTCTGACAGCAGCAATGTGCCGTTTTTTTTTCTCCCTACTAAACTGGGAGTAAAAACCAGCCCATTGCTTGGTAAAAACAATAGACAGCTCACACACTAACACATGTTAGGCACAAATTTAACCCCTTGATCGCAGTTAGATGTTTAACCCCTTCCCAGCCAGTGTCATTAGTACAGCGACAGTGCATATTTTTAGCACTGATCACTGTGTTAGTGTCACTGGTTCCCACAAAGTGTTAGATTGTCAGTCACAATATTGCAGTCCCGCTATAAATCGCTGATCGCTGCCATTACTAGTATAGAAAAAAAAAGTTCAGTACTGTATATATCCTATGGTTTGTAGAGGCTATAACTTTTGCGCAAACCAATCAATATACGTGTAGCACACCCCCGTAAGAGCTGCTGTTTTCGATTTGGGCCTTGCACCATACCTCACTGTTCGTTGCCTAGGGGATGAGAGTCTATAGAAAGTTCAATGTCCACACAAGTTATAAATCCCTTTCGTTGAGTTTTATTTCACACAAACTTGCATAGGTGGAGGGATGAAGGGTTATGGGAAGGTTTAAGCACACACAGCAGATCACTGGGGAAACTTCTAAGTTTCAAAAGTCAAACTCACCACTCTCCTTCAAGTGGGTGTTGCCCCTCTCACTTGGCCTAGCAGCCAGGATGATGCACGAACAAAATGAAGAATTAACAGTCTCTGCCACAGACTTTAGTACGATAAAGACGAACTGTTCAATAATCCTCTGCCACAGAATTTTAGTACCCGAATATCCAGCCTTACAGTTTAAGAGCCTTTAAGCCGACCCGGCACACTGTAAGATAACATAAGCTACAGTGCATCCTCCAATAGGGTCACCAGGCCTTCCCCAAGATACTAGCCTTCTGCTTGGTCCTCTCCAGGACAGGTCCTCCCCTGGTTTCCTCCATTGAGTGGCTTCCTCCCGCAAGACAGACAGCACAGGATCACCTTCATAGTGCAGGCCCCAGTCAGGACAACTGGGCCTACCTGGCAGAGATGCAGCCTCGGGCCAACATGGCTCCGCGGCTGAAATTCCAGTATCACATACCTCGAGCCAGGAGGGCCACGAGGCGAAGAGAGAGCCTCCGAAAATGGTGTCTGCCCCTTAAGTACCCTTCCCCAGCATGCTCAACAGGGAGACCACTCCCACTGGGCTGTTCCCGGGGAAAAATACCCAATACGCTCTGACCTGCCTGTTTTTCAACACTGGCCTGTGGTGGTAACGCCACCTTCAGACAAACAATTGGAAAATCCCTCCAAGCACAGCCATAGCCGGAACAGAGGCTGATTTAGCCTTAATCATAAGAGTCTGAGCTAACTACTAGCTCAGACACCCACTAAATTTAGACATAGCGCCTGGTCATCAGGAGCAGAGCACTACATATGCTTTTTGGGATTTTCATTTTACAAAAAATAGGTAGCAGAATACAGATTGGTCTAAATTTATGCAGAAATTAATTACTTTTTTTTTTTATTGGATATGTTTTATAGCAAAAAAAAAAAAATATATGGAAGAAGCAAGTTTTTTGCGAAACGGACGTAGGGCGGAGCGACGCACTGACGTCACCTCAAACGCTTCCAAGAAGGACGGGACGGGTGTCTGATGAATGTGCAGCGGCCGGCACACCAGACTGAATAGGCAATTTTTAAACTGCATAAATGTAAGTGCAATTCATATTTTTAGAGAATAAACTTTTAAAACGTTAATGCACTATGTGGAGTGTGTCTATCTCTTACATACTGCTTGCGCCCACTGATGATCATCGGAGACTGGTGATTTAGGAGTCCCAAGTGCTGTGTTGACCTGTGGGAGGAACTGCTTAATCTCTGCATTTATTGATCCTCTGTCATGGGGGGTCAAATGTAGCTGGTAAGGAGAAACTTCTGTTGTTTGGTGGTGGAACGTCACAAATGAATTTGGATGCAACAATTCACTTTATATGATTTTCTACACAGAGCACTGGTGCTTTATAATGGACTTTATTTAAGAATCGTTTTTATGGACTATATATTATGAAGTTATATCACAGTACACTTCTTTTTTGTTCACTCATTAGTTCATTATTGATTGATGTGTGTTTTAATTTTAATTTTATAATTTTATTTTTATAACAATTTTAATTTAATTTTATTTTCATTCCATAACTCCTTTGGAGTATATGTCACGGGTTAGCGCGATTTTTACTTTTTCCTTATTTTGCTATTATGTATGGTGGTTTACATCTTAATCGCAGCTCCCACTGAGTCACCAGTGAGAACACTTGGTGTCTCTTCTCTATAACATATTTAGCGCAGTTTTTCCATTTTTTTCCATATTTTTTTAATTGTCTGCCTTTTTTTGTTTATAGCACAAAAAGAAAGATCTACAGTACTTATGGGGAAAAAGGACATAAATTTCATTTGGGTACAGCGTTGCTTGACCGTGCAATTACCCGTTAAAACAATGCATAGTGGAATAGTGGAAGGAAAGAAAATTGCTCTATTTTCCCCCATCCACACAGTCCGTGTTGATGGGGTATTCCCTCCAGTGGAGCTTTTGTATTCTAACATTGACAGCAGGAGGTTTCCCCACCATCAAAATACGATAATCAATGCCGGCAGCTATAGCCGCTGGCATCGATCGAATGAAGAAAAAAACACAGGGAGCAATGGACTTAAATACAACCAGCCTGCCTACATGTGGATCAAAATTTCAGCGGGAGTCATTTCAATTCATCTATGGCCAGTTAAATAATCCCTGTGCTGACTGATTACAGCTATCATTGTTCTCAGCTACAGAACCTCAAACCCCCTTTAAAGTAGTTGTAAATGCAGAAGTTTTTATTTTATTTTAAAGCATTCTACGCATCATACCAATACTCTTAACCAGGACAAGTATGCAGAAAAACCTATAGACTTTCATGATCTGCACACTTATGCCGCGTACACACGCTCGGAATTTCCGATGGAAAAAGTCAGACGGAATTCTTTCATTGGATATTCCGACCGTGTGTTTGCCCCATCTGTCTTTTTCCTTCGGAAATTCCGACGGAATTAGATAGAGAACATGGTCTCAATTTTTCCGATGAAAAAAATTTCTATCGGAATTTCCACTCGTCTGGATGCAATTCCGACGGACTAAAAACCACGCATGCTCGGAAACAATTTGACGAATGCTCGGAAGCATAGAACTTAATTTTGTCGGCTCGTTGTAGTCTTTTACGCCACCGCGTTCTTGACGGTCGGACTTTAGTGTGACCGTGTGTATGCAAGACAGCTTGAGCAGAACTCAGTCGGAAAAACCCATCAGAGTTTATTACGATGGAAATTCCGCTCGTGTGTACAAAACTTTAGGGGTGACCTGGAACACATGAACCCAGGTGTTGAGCATAACAGCAGGTCAATAATTTTGGGTCCGCAGTGAGCCTTTTTCATGACATGTTTAAACTTTGTATTTTTAACCTCCACCTCAAATTTTCTCTTGTAGACACATTGCCATTGAAAATTTTAACTTTTCCATTATTGGAAGCCTTGACCACTTCAAGCAAGTTGAAGTCTAAACACTCCAAGCATGATGGAATCCCTTCTCTTGTCCAGCAGCATTAGTGGATGGCGGGTACCAAGAAAACGCATTAGGATGATGGTCTAGCTTGGTTTGCTAGGTTACACCAGAGTTATGAGCTTTTATTCTAATGCCGCTTACACACGACCGTTTTTCCTGTGATGCAAAAAAACCGAAGTTTTTCTCGACATGATTCGTCGTGCTTCCTCTCAAGCCTGCCTTGCATACACACCTTAAGGAAAAAAACTGCCCGAGCAAAGCGCGGTGACGTAAAACACGTACGACGGTACTATAAAGCCCCGTACACACGGATGGACTTTTGGCCAACAAACTTCATTTTGAGCAAGTTGGACCAACAATCCGACCGTGTGTACACTCCATTGGACAAACTTTTTTTGCTTTTTTCTTGTTGTCATCGGACAAAAGTTGGGTCTGCAAACGGACAAACTTTTGCCCAACAAAAGTCAGATGAAGCAAAGTCCGACCGTGTGTACAGAAAACCATCGGACTTTTGTCCGATGGACAAAACAACTAATATTAAAATCAACCAACAATAGCAGAAGTTGACCAAAGGGTGGCGGTAAAGAGCAGAAAAGAGCTGAAAAACCACGTGATAATGCAAAAAGTTTTTGGAAAGTTTGCAGAAAAGTCAGAGCGTGTGTATGCTATGGGTGTTCCCGACCAACTCCGTTCGGACAAAAAAACACGGAAAAGTCAGATGGAAGTCCGACCGTGTGTATGGGGCTTAAGAGGGAAGTTCCGTTCTAATGGCGCCACCCTTTGGGCAGCTTTTGCTAATTTCGTGTTACCGTGTGTTAGTAAAAGTTTGGTGAGAGACGATTCGTGCTTTTCAGTCTTCGTGCTTTTAAGATCGTTTTCTGGTGTTCAGTTTGTTCTTTTGGGTTTGTATCTGTCTTTCAGTGCTTGTAGTCAGTTTGTATCTGTTTATTCACATGCCTTTGTTGCGGGAGATCCAAGAGAATAATCCTGAGGACTACAGGAATGTTCTCCGGATGCCGGACACCGTTTTTCAGCATCTGTTGGCTTTGGTGTCCCCCTATATCACCAGGCAGGACACCGTTATGCGGGAAGCCATCACTGCTGAGCAGAGGCTAGTCACCACGTTGCGCTACCTGGCGACTGGGAGAAGCCTGCAGGACCTCAAGTTCTCAACAGGCATCTCCCCCCAGGCTCTGGGGATCATTATACCAGACACCTGTTCTGCCATCATTCAAGTTTTGCAGGAGGACTATATTAAGGTAAGTTTTCTTTTTACCATCACATTCTATGTATTTAATGCTTACTAATGTATTGTATTTCTTTCATCAGTCCCTAATTACCATGATTGTAATATGCTGTGAATGTCCCCTTTGCCCCCATGCATGCTGTAAGCTTTTAATGCTCCTTTTTTGGCCTACATGCATATTTCCCCTAACTAACCTCTCCAGCATGCTATCCAGGGCCCAAACACACCTAGCCTAGTCACTTTCCAATGTATTTTGTCTGCTCCATTGTAGTGCTTTACCCTAATTGCCCCCTAAAAATGTGTGCAAATTGTTATTTTTTCAGAAAAATCAGACAGAGTGCTAGAGCCTTGATTTGTGAGGTCCCCAACTCATCCACAACCCCCCCCCCCCAAAAAATTTTTTATTAAATGGCCCATCAGAGGGGGTGAGGAATCTGATAAGTGACAGTGATAATCTGATAAGTGAAAAGAGATTTTTTTGTCTTAAAATACTTCTTAAAAAAAATGTTATACTGATGTTGGCCAAGAATGATTTTGTATAATCTGCTTGGAATGTTTATGTATGAAAGTATATGTTTTTTTTTATTGTTTAACTCCACAGTTCCCTTCTACGCCACAGGAATGGCAGAATGTGGCATCTCAGTTTGCCCAGCGGTGGAACTTTCCCAACTGTGGAGGGGTTGACGGCAAGCACGTCCGTGTCGTGCCACCACCCCATTCGGGATCCTATTATTTCACATTTTCAATTACAAAGGGTTCCACAGTATAGTCATGATGGCGGTGGTGTCGGCCGACTACGAATTTCTATACGTGGACGTGGGGAAAAATGGACGGATGTCTGATGGCGGAGTATTTGCACAGACTGAGTTCGCCCAATGGCTCCTATCTGATGACCTGGCATTGCTACCTGCGGCAGAGTATGTGGAGGGACAACCATTACTTTTTGTCGCGGATGAGGCGTTTGTGCTGGGTCCCCATCTTATGAGGCCATTTCCTCAAAGGACCCTCACCCCTGAGAGAAGGGTGTTTAATTATAGGCTGGCCAGAGCCAGAAGGGTGGTGGAAAATGCCTTTGGCATCATGGCCAGCCGCTTCCGCCTGTTCATGACCTCCATCCACCTGGCGGAGTAGAAATGGAACCATGTGGTTATGACATGTTGTGTTCTTCACAATTTCTTAAGAGTACATTCTCAGAATTATCTGAGTTCTGTTGGGCCTGAGGCCACAATACAGGACCCAAATCCTTTGTTGGCCCTGGAAGCTGGCCATCCAGGCTTGGTCCCCCAAAGCGGCCGTGATGTGCGGCAACATTATCTTGAATATTTTATGGGTAGGGGGGCCATTGATATGCCTGATGAACCTTAAATTTTTATTTTAATAAACAAATATTTTCAACTGAAAACATCTGTAACGGCACCCCAAATATCAAGGGTATTAAACGCCGTTTACGATGTTCCCCTCTCCTGGACACACATCCACTCGCTACCAATCTTCCACAGCCAAGCGACCACTTCCCATATAATGAATCCTTCCAGAGATACGAGACAACACTCTGTATTTCAAGTTCCAAAACAGGGAACTGCCTTTTATTGAGAAACATTGTAACTTTTATATACATCTAATACACATTAGTTTAACATGAACAATGGCCCAGCTCCACCCACACATTACAAGGGTCAACACATTATTTTGACGTCTGTTAGGAGACAACAGACTTTATAATCCCCTTTATGTTTGAATGACTATGCATGACCTTTATAGTCACCAGACTGTCTGATACTTTACAATACACACAAGGACAGACTTAATTTCCCCAATCCACATCACCACAAACAATGAACAGGTCTTCTAGAAGCTGGAATTCATTAACATTACACTAGACAGGTGATTGAGGCTGAACACCTCAGTATCTCTCAATTAACCTGTTGAGTTCAGAAACAGTAAATAGTCCTTTACAGATATCCTTGGGGATATGGTGGATAAATATTACAGACCCATTTTAGGTAGCCCAAGATATATTTCTTAATGTCCATTATTTCCTGGCTCACCCTGTGTCCAAAGTGACCCTCCTGTCACACATCTCCCCTTTCGGCAGGAGACTAACAGAGGAGGTGACCCCAGACGGGTTGACTCTGAAGTTAGTCCATAGGTCCATTCCTCTAATGCCGGTATCCACACAGTACCCCAAATAAATTGCTCCAAACAGAGCATTACTTACCCAGCCAACCTCTGCCTCTCTCAGAGAATATACCCGCCACTGGGGAGAGGCCTGGACTGGCCCTTCTCCCTGGAGTCCTTTCAGCCGCTGAAGAGAAGACAGGGTGACTGGGCTCAGTCCGTCATGCTGTTGGGGATCTGGGTCGACTGCCCGGCATCCCTGGGGTATACAAGTGGAGACTGAAGTCCCATCCACTTGTGGTAGGTGAAAATCCCCCAGTGCTTGCAAAGCAAGGCTGACATCCTCCTGTCTCAGTGTCCCACCATTGGGGGATAAATATTACAGACCCATTTTAGGTAGCCCAAGATATATTTCTTAATGTCCATTATTTCCTGGCTCACCCTGTGTCCAAAGTGACCCTCCTGTCACAACATCTTTTTTATTTTTACTTGTGTTTCTTTTATCTTTCTCCTAGGTTCTCCTAGTGCACTTGTAGTGCCATGTTTATTTTCCTTTTGTAAATACCCATCATTGTCAGTGTAAACACCAAAAATCATTTTTATTATTTTGGGTAACATTGATATAAGAAGCCACACATTGTTGAGTACAAACGCTTTTTACTATTTGCACATTTTAAATGTGCGTATTTTTTTTTTGTTATAAAGTACAAAAATATTTTTTTCTTTTTAAAAAATTTTTTTTTGCTAAAACGCATGAACAGGAATGGTTTAAAACATTTTCAAAATTGGAACTTCTAAAGTTCAACATGTACAATTATTAAAATAAAAAAATAAAAAATTAACATTACAAACAAAAGGAAATTCAAACTGTTTTTTTTTGTTTTTTTTTTATTTAAACCCGCCCAAGCACATCCATGATGTTTTGGAGCCTTTGCTCCACCCGCTTGGTATTTTGCCTGATCTGTAGCAAGTCTCCCTTTATTTTTTCAAGGTCATGACAGCAGACCATTAGGTATTGTATCAGGATCTGGGTACTGTGACTTGTGAAAGTTTCTTGCGCCACAGGCAGAACAGCACCTTAAAAACACACCATGTATTATAAATATGCAGGTCTACATCTATTACCTGAATCTGTGGTGTATGACACTGACCTGTTGTGGTGCCAGTTTCCACTTCCTCCACTTCTCCTTCCTCCACATCACGCGGTTGTGGGTCTCTTGTTGGAGGTGTGGGGTTCTCAGGCTCACGTCTAGAACCTGTTTGAAGCCTTATTGAGATTAAAACAAAAGGTATACTTTAGTAAAATTAAATTTGAGGCCTGAAAGAGGAATATGAAACATTCTTTGGAAGTGTGGTACAATTGTCTGTTTTGGCAGAGTTCCAAGCTGAACACATGATTGTATCCCTTACCAAATCAGGAACATATATATATTTTTAACAAGTTTCACACATGGAAACACCCCAAGTATACACTGGATCACCTGTGTGTGTGACACCCTAAAAAGGTTGTTCTGTTGGCCCACACTTGTGCTACTGAGTCCAGATGTTTAACCAGCTGCTGAGCATCCTCTCCTTACATTACACTGAATCCAGTTATATTATTTAAATATAGTTACCAACACATCTAGTCAACCATGTACAAAAAATCATCTCACCAAAATAGGCATGGTGAAATTTAGTTAACCCTGTATCAGCCAAAAACATCGTATTATTAGTGAGCGAACAAACAAGGTTTACTACGACCGAATACTGTGCCCACGATCATGAAAGTTGCTATCTTTAACTGTACAACATTAAAGAAAAGCACATGCAGCAACATGCAAGTAATAATAATCAGAAGTTAAAACACATGAAAATTACCTACTTTTTCCTATAACTTTCTTTATTCGTTTGTATTGGTCGGGCTCCCGCAACTTGAGGTCAGACCAGCGTTTTCGGAGCTGTTCCTTAGTTCTGCACACCCCGAATTTATGGTGAAGAGTTTTAACCACTTTTCCCATAATTTTGGCCTTGACAAGATTAGGCTTTTTATATGACCCATGCTTGGCATCATAATCCTCCCTCCTCACAATGGCGACCATCTCCACCATCTCCTCGAATGTCATGTTGGATGCCTTATATCTCCGATATTGGGTCGTGAATTTCATCCTCTGTTGAGGTAATCTCAGCCACCTGTGTCTCCGCCATGTTGTTTATTACTACGATGAGCGAGAAGGGGCAGGGAAAGTACTAGAACGAACGTCAGGGGCGGGGAAAACATGCAGAGTTTCACGCATGCGCAGTGTATATAAAGCTAATACGCATGTGTCGTAACTACGTTCATTGTACGGAAGAAGGAGTAAGCAACGAACGTGATAACGAAGGTACGTAACATTTTTTAAATTTTGACTCATCAGTGGATGAGATTGTGGTCTATATATGGTGATAAAGATTAGAAGAGTCTTGACTGACACTAGTATTTTTGTCTTGTTTTTGACTTGCAGAAATCATGCAGGCTTTCAAAGTTCCAGAATTCATGGGGGAGTTCCTGGACAGGTGGAAGGAACTTCCTGTTCTCTGGGAAACCAAAAAAACAACAAATAAAAATAAAGTAGCCAGGAAGGCAGCACTGGAGACCCTGCTTGAATTTGTCAAGACACAGATCCCCACAGCAACCATCAAAGATGTGAACAGCAAAATTGCGACCATTAAAAGCACATATAGGACTCAGCGCAATATGGTCCTGAAATCCCAGAGGTCAGGAGCTGTGGAAGTATATAAACCCAGTCTGTGGTACTATAGCAAATTGAGATTTCTTGATGACCATCTGGAAGTCAGGGATTCTCTTTCAACCCTTCCCCCCAGACGTCTCTCCAGCCTTCCCTGCAGCCAACCCTCCAGCCCTCCCTGCAACCCAGCTCTGCCTTCTTCGAAGGAACAACCTGAGGTCCTGGAGGAGCCGGATTTGGACATATGGAGCCCGGTATAGTATTGAGCTAAAGATTTCTTGTACTAAAAGTAATGATGTAAAATAGATGTTACTATTGCTAACTATTTAATGCTTTAACAAAAAGTGTTTTACATATCAATAGACAGTAGTGGCCAAAAATGATGGGGACAAGAATGAAAAATGCAGGGGTCAGAATGATTGTCTTTTATATTTATTAGCATTTAATTTGCAACTGTCATGAGGTGAAAAATGTATGTGATTGATGAAGCAAAAAATATAACTATGTCCCTTTTTTATACACAGGCAGAGCTGAGCCAGGAGGAGGGTGAAGTTGTGGACCAGGAGGAGGCAGGGCCCAGTGGCACACAGGAGGAGGCAGGGCCCAGTGGCACACAGCAGGAGGCCAGGGCCAGCACAAGAACCCAGATTCCTCCCCTCCAAATTCAAAGAAGAATGCCCAGGAGGGTTAGGCAGGTGGAGGAGGAAACACGTGCCTTCATTAGAGAGGCTACTGCGGCCCTCAGAGAGCCCCTGTCATGATGGGCAATCTCACCTGCAAGCTGGCGACGCTGCGACGCACGCGTGTACGCGCCTGCGCAATAGTGGCGAATCGGCGTTAGCGCGTTCGCGCCTGCGCAATAGCGGCTAATTGGCGTTAACGCGTACGCGCATGCGCGGTAATGGCGCGCATGCGTGCCCATGGTGTGCGCGGGAGCGCGCAGTGACACTTTCTGGCGCCAATCTGGGGCTATTTAAAGGGGCTTGTGCTGGGGCTCCTTGCTGTCTGGTCTACAGCGTTCCCAAGACCCACCTGCTACCTGCTATTACCCTACCGATCTGTTCCTGTGACCCGGCTTGTTCCTGACGCTTCTTGCCTTCTGCCTGCCCGCTGACCCCCGGCTTGTTGACCTTGCTTCCGCCTGCTCCTTCTGCTACCTGCCGCCTGCCCGTTGCCAACCCGGACTGTATAACGACTCTGCCTCTGCCTCTTGGACTGCACCTGATCTGCCAGCCAGTGGATTACCCGGCCTGTTTGGACCTGCCTGTGCCCGGAACTACAAGACACCTCCCCGCTGTCTGCTGTCTGTTTCCTCAGTTCCCTGTGTGCCAAGCCTGCCTGCCGTTCCAGCTTCCCTGCTTCCGCTGAAACCTGCACAGAGCTTCCTAAGGTCCAGCTCCACCTCTGCACCAGTGTTCCTGACAGGCACTTGTGCGACTCCGCACTCCCGAGCTCCCTGTTCCCACCATCAGGGGTTCCGGAGTAGGAGGTGCAAAAGAGGCCGCTCCCTGCATCCCAGGCTCATCACCAGGTACGTGACAGTACCAGACAGCCATGTCCGAGCCTGCGCAGGGAGCAAACCCAATGGAGGAACTTTGCCGACACCTGGATGGGCTAACCCAGGCCGTCAGAAGCCTGCAAGAGGGTTATACCCGACTGGAGGGCCGAGTCCAGGCCCTATCCTCCTCAGTTTCCTCCTCCACTGGGACTTCCACTTCTCCCTCGGTGGTCATGATGCCGCCTGAACCAAAAGTACCCACGCCTGAGCGATTCTCAGGGGAGCGGAGCAAATACAGAGCCTTTCGGAATGCCTGCGAGCTCTTCTTTGCCTTGCAACCACGGACCTTTTCACTGGAATCCACCAAAGTGGGGTTCGTTATTTCCCTCCTGTCTGGTGAGCCTCAAGCCTGGGCTCACCGCCTCTTGGAGCATAAAGACGTTTCACTTAATACCTTGGACACTTTCTTTCAAACCATGTCACATCTTTACGAGGAACCGCACCAGACCGCCACTGCCGAAGCAACCCTGCATGCCCTTCAGCAAGGCCGCAGACCCGCCGAGGATTATGTTTCTGAATTCAGGAGATGGAGCTCAGACACTAATTGGAATGATGCTGCTCTTTGTTACCAATTCCAATTGGGACTCTCTGAACCACTCAAAGATGAACTGGCACGTGTGGGTGTGCCCGGAACTTTGGATGCTCTGATCAACCTGACCATCCAGATTGACCGTCGCCTACGAGAACGTAGGACTGAACGAGCCACCGGGCCATCTCGCCCGGTATGGATGTTGCCCCGGGTACCCAGCTCTGCCAACTCAGCGCCTCCATTCCCAGCTACAGCCTCCTCTGACAACCCAGAACCCATGCAGCTGGGACTTCTCCGTCCCTCTCTCACCCCTGAGGAACGTCAACACAGGCGAACCCTTAACCTATGTCTGTACTGCGGAGAACCCGGACATTATGTACGGACCTGCCCGGTGAAGATCCGTAAGTGCCTCTCCATGTCGTCTGTGCATTTACCCGTTATACCCAGTAATTCTGCTCACCTGGCGATTCCCATTCTTTTGCAGCTCCCAGGAGGGAATATTCAAGTCAGCGTTATCATTGACTCCGGGGCCTGCAGTTGCTTTCTGGACTTAGCTTTTGCCACCACACATCACATTCCTTTGCGCTCTAGAGCTAAAGGGCTTTCTGTCTACCTCGCTGATGGGTCGACCCTTAAATCCGGACCAGTCACACAGGAGACCCTACCGCTGGCCACAACCATTGCCAGTACTCATCAGGAGTTACTATGCCTAGATGTCATCAAGTCTCCTCTGTTCCCCATCATTCTGGGCATGCCCTGGTTACAGGCCCATAACCCGCAAATTAATTGGACATCAGGAGAAGTCAGTTTCTGTTCCCCCTACTGCCATCAACATTGTCTGCAGGAAGTTTTGAGCACCCCTTCTCCCTTGCTTTGCATGGACTCTGATGCTGAGACCCGCCAGTCAGTTCCTGAAGCATACCACAGCTTCCTGGACGTTTTTAGCAAGAAAGGGGCTGAGACTCTTCCCCCACACAGGCGTTACGACTGTCCGATTGAGCTTCTCCCCGGGGCTGAAATCCCCTTTGGCAGGATTTTTCCCCTGACGGAACTTGAACTCGAGACCCTCAAGACCTACAGTATGTTGATGATAATCTCATGAAAGGGTTCATCCGTCCTTCTACGTCACCGGCAGGGGCAGGGATTTTCTTTGTCGAGAAAAAGGACCATTCCCTCCGGCCTTGTGTGGATTACAGAGAGCTCAACAAAGTGATGATAAAGAACCGATACCCCCTTCCTTTAGTTCCTGAATTGTTTCAAAGACTGGGATCCGCAGTCATTTTCACAAAACTGGACTTCCGTGGGGCCTATAACCTGGTGCGGATCCGAAGCGGGGATGAGTGGAAAACTGCCTTTCGCACTTGCTTCGGGCACTTCGAATACTTAGTCATGCCCTTCGGACTCTGCAATGCCCCGGCTACGTTCCAGCATTTTGTGAACGACATTTTTAGAGACTACCTTGACCTTTTTGTTATCATTTACCTGGACGACATCCTCATCTTTTCCCCCTCCTTGGAGAAACACCGAGAACACGTTCGGAATGTGCTCGCACGGCTTCGAATGCACAGGTTATACACAAAACCAGAAAAATGCGAATTCGAACGCCAAAGCATCCAATTTCTTGGACTTGTCATCTCGGTGGAGGGTATCACGATGGACTCCCAGAAAGTGGCTGCAATTCTTGACTGGCCGGTGCCCGTAGATAGGAAGGGCATACAGCGCTTCATCGGATTCGCAAACTTTTATAGGAAGTTCATCAGGGGGTTCTCGTCCATTATCACCCCATTAACCAACCTAACCAAACAGACTGTCCGGTTCCAGTGGTCTTCGGAAGCCCAAACGGCCTTTGAGACCCTTAAGGAATTATTTACCTCTGCATCCGTTCTAAGGCACCCTGATGCGGCTCTTCCATACATACTGGAGATGGAAACAGCAGTTGGGGCGGTTCTCTCCCAAAGACAGGGGCCCAAGGCTCTCTTACATCCGGTTGCCTTTTTCTCCCGTAAGCTGTCAGATTCGGAGAAGAACTATGATGTGGGAGACCGGGAATTACTGGCAATCAAAGCCGCCCTGGAGGAATGGCGGTACCTCCTGGAAGGAGCAGCGCATCGGATCATGGTCTATACGGACCACAAGAATCTGGAGTATCTGAGAGTGGCAAAGAGACTGAAACCCCGGCAGGCCAGGTGGGCACTTTTCTTTACACGTTTCTCTTTCCATATAACGTATAGACCAGGATCGAAGAATACTAAACCTGATGCCCTCTCACGAATGTTCTGTGACCCTGAAACACCTGCCCCTCCGGATACCATCTTGTCACCTGGAAACTTCCTCTTGCTTCAAGAGGACCTGCTATCTCGGATCAAGCAAGCATCCAGGGGGATTTCTCCCTCACCTGGGACAGAGGTACAGCTCAAGGATGGACTTTTATGGTACAAGGACAAAATCTTTGTACCAGAGGGCCTGCGAGTCGCGGTCCTTAGTTCCTGCCACGATAACAAACTGGCTGGGCACTTCGGGGTACTCAAGACCTCCGAACTTCTACAACGCATGTTCTGGTGGCCGCAACTATCAAAGGACTGTAGGAGCTACGTGGAGTCTTGCAGCACATGTATCAGAAACAAGGGAAGTAAGTCCAGAGCCTGGGGTCTGTTGAAACCATTGCCCGTACCCGAGAGGCCATGGAAGATGATCTCCATGGACTTCATCGTAGAACTTCCCCCCTCTGAGCTTTTCACCACTATCTTCGTGGTTGTGGATAGACTATCAAAGATGACGCACTTCTTGCCCATGAGGGGTACGCCTTCCGCTCCTGAGACAGCTAAAATTTTTGTCAAGGAAATCATAAGGCTCCATGGCATCGCTGCAAACATCGTGTCGGATCGAGGGGTGCAATTCACCTCCAGGTTCTGGAAGGCCCTGTGTGAAGCTCTCGGGATTAACTTGTCCTTCTCGTCTGCCTATCATCCACAATCAAATGGCCAGACTGAACGGACGAATCAGACACTTGAGCAATACCTACGCTGCTTTTCTTCGTTCTCGCAGGAAGATTGGGTACCTCTGCTGCCGCTGGCCGAATTTGCATACAATAATTCGGTCCACTCCGCCACGAAGCAATCCCCGTTCTATGCTAACTACGGTTTTCACCCCTCATTCTTGTCCAACTGTATCCCGGAGTCTGCTGTACCTGCTGTCCAGGAGACATTGGATTTTTTCAGAACAAACAATGAGTTATTACGAGACACGATGACTAAGACACAAGAATATAATAAAGAAGTGTTCGACAAAAAGAGAAGAGGAGAACTCAATCTGGAACCCGGGGATCAGGTGTGGTTATCTACACTGAACCTTAGACTTGCCTGTCCCTCAAAGAAATTGGGTCCCAAGTTTGTGGGTCCTTTTCCCGTCAGGAGACGGATTAACAGTGTGGCCTATGAACTGGAGCTACCAGAATCATTCCGGATCCACCCGGTTTTCCATGTTGCCCTACTCAAGCCTACTGTTCCTGATCCCTTCTCGGGACGTGACACCGGCCCTCCTGAACCAATCTTGGTTGACGGTGAAGAGGAGTTTGAGGTGGAATCCATCGTGGATTGTAGAAAAAGGCGCAACCAAGTCCAATTTCTTGTAAAATGGAAGGGATATGGCCCTGAGGAGAACTCATGGGAACCTGAGTGCAACATCCATGCCAAAAGATTGGTTCAGTCCTTCAAAGACTCTCATCCAGTTAAGATGGCCCAGTTGGGCATCCGGAGGCTGCCCATTGGAGGGGGGCAATGTCATGATGGGCAATCTCACCTGCAAGCTGGCGACGCTGCGACGCGCGCGGGTACGCGCCTGCGCAATAGTGGCGAATCGACGTTAGCGTGTTCGCGCCTGCGCAATAGCGGCGAATCGGCGTTAGCGCATACGCGCATGCGCGGTAATGGCGTGCTGGCACGCGCGGGTGCGCGCGGGAGCATGCAGTGACACTTTCTGGCGCCAATCTGGGGCTATTTAAAAGGGGCTTGTGCTGGGGCTCCTTGCTGTCTGGTCTACAGCGTTCCCAAGACCCACCTGCTACCTGCTATTACCCTACCGATCTGTTCTTGTGACCCGGCTTGTTCCTGACGCTTCTTGCCTTCTGCCTGCCCGCTGACCCCCGGCTTGTTGACCTTGCTTCCGCCTGCTCCTTCTGCTACCTGCCGCCTGCCCGTTGCCAACCCGGACTGTATAACGACTCTGCCTCTGCCTCTTGGACTGCACCTGATCTGCCAGCCAGTGGATTACCCGGCCTGTTTGGACCTGCATGTGCCCGTAACTACAAGACACCTCCCCGCTGTCTGCTGTCTGTTTCCTCAGTTCCCTGTGTGCCAAGCCTGCCTGCCGTTCCAGCTTCCCTGCTTCCGCTGAAACCTGCACAGAGCTTCCTAAGGTCCAGCTCCACCTCTGCACCAGTGTTCCTGACAGGCACTTGTGCGACTCCGCACTCCCGAGCTCCCTGTTCCCACCATCAGGGGTTCCGGAGTAGGAGGTGCAAAAGAGGCCGCTCCCTGCATCCCAGGCTCATCACCAGGTACGTGACAGCCCCCCTCCATTGAAGAGGGCTATGCCGCAGTACTGGCACACAAATTAGCTAGAATGGACATTAGGCAACGGCTCTTTAGTGAAAATCTAATGTTGAAGGTCATCAACAGGGGGTTGATGGGCGAGCTAACCCAATACACAGACCTTGCGGAGGTCGCCCCTCCTTCTCTTTCTTCTGCCACAAGCTCTCCTCCTGAGACACAGACTTCGAAGAAGCGTTTAACGAAGGCTGCAGAGAAGGCTGCAGAGACGGCTAGAGGGAAGGCTACAAGGAAGATAAAGAAGTAATGGCCTTGCTTCTGAGTGGTCTGACAGAAGGCACAGGCTGTTCTAGTACCACAGACTGTGGACATATATCTCACTCACCTGCTGCTGTTCCTGACCTCTGGGAGTCCAGGACAAGATTGCGCTCCTAATCTATATTGTGCTTTTTCTGATCCCTATTTTGCTGTTCTATTCTTTGATGTTTGCTGTGGTGTCCAAAGGATGCACAAATTTAAGCAGGGTCTCCAGTGCTGCCTTCCCCTTTAATTTTTTATGTGCCAGAATAAATGTTTTTTTGATATACAGTAAGTACTTGACCATGTGTTTTTATTAAAAAAGGAGAGTTTGCTAGTGAGTAGGCAGGGACATTTAAAAAATACATTTTAAAATTAACAAGGGACACCAACCTCCTTGAGGGGAAAAAATCCTAATTTATAATGTTGTGGTAACTTGACACACTAAAATAAAAAAATAAAAAAAAAGGAAATAAGTCTAAAATATTATAAAACTAATAACCAAAAATTAAGATCTTCAAAATTAAGATATTAAAAATTAATTACAAATTTATTATGGAGATCTGGCTTTCCAAAACAAAAGATTATTCATAAGATCCCGAGAAATAAGAAATAAAGAAGTTTGTCATAACTCTGTGTGAATATCAGCAGCAAAAGAAGTTCATTATTGTAGCATTATAAAGAAGAAAAGAATGTGCTGCATTAAACGATGCAATAATTTCCAGCGTGACTAATGTGCTATCTCCATTACGAACGCTAGTTTTACCAGAATGAGCGCTCCCGTCTCATACTTGATTCTGAGCATGCGCGTTTTTTTTCCCCTTGGAAAAGCATACACATGAACGTTTTTCGCAACGAGAAAAAGACCGACGTGAAAAACAACAAGAAAAAATAGAGCAGGTTCTAATTTTTTTGCGGCCATTTTTCTCGTTGTTAAAAATGCTACGGAGCATACACACGACCGGTTTTCACGACCAATCTAAAAAATGGCAGTTTTTTCGTCATGAAAAACGGTTGTGTGTATGAGGCATAACTCTTGGCTTGGGTTAGCCACACTTTATGTGGACCCACAAGTAAATTTAGGATGATAGGGAAAATGTTAAATGAACTAAGAAATGGACTTTAGGTGGCACATGAATAGATAGTGTAAAAAACTAGGGGTACTTATTGTAGGAAAATAGTAAAAAAGTACATATAAACATTCAGAAATAACAGTCTATTGGTTCTTGATACAAGACTCAGGCTAATGCTGTAATAACGCTTCAAAAATGTACGAAAACATAAATGCACTCGGATGTGAATGTGATACATATCCAGCAAACAGAGGCTAGTAGAACAGTAAACATATAAAGCAGGTGGCGTTAGTCATGGGTCCAGCGTATCAGATGTAGTCTTGAATTGCTCTACCAGTTTTGCGAATTAATGCTTCTTCAGGAGCATAATAATAGGCCGAATGTGTTGCAAGGTGTAACACAAACCTGGGTAAAACTAAATTGGCTATTTGTCTGTAGCAAGTAGCCAATAATGGTAAAAATCACAGTAAACAACAGCTAGATGAACTGCTAGGCAAAGGCTGCTGGTAAGCAGGAACAGAGAATATCCTCCAAGACTTTGAGGCTATGAAATGCCAAGATAGGGGGAAAGAAAATGTGTATGCACCAGTATGGATCCTGGTGTGTAGGCTGAGCAGAGATTCTCTATCCACAGGGAGCCACCGGTAGTATAAATGGCCAGGCTGTAAGCCTGTACATTGAGTATGTTGACCAGTCTAAAGAGATCCTAGCTGTTGTGTTACACTATGTGATTATTCTTGCTCTGTGTCTTTAAGATCTGTTCCCTTCTTTCTAGCTGAACTCTCTCTCTCACCGTAGTTCTTTATATATCTCCTCCACTTCCTGATTCTGGTCATTACTCCTGTATTTCTTCCATGCTAACATCTTACATGTGGCTTACAACTGCAACGTTTTTCTATCTATGAATATCCATCATTAAACGGAACATTCGAAAGGATTCATCGTCTGTCGTCCTAACTGAGTTTATTCATTGAGTTAAACTGCCTGTATCGATGCAAGGGATGAATATCAAACCAGCTTGAGTAAGGCCTACTTAAACCTGGAGATGAACTTTATCGCTTTGTAGTTGAGACAGAACAGTAGAAAAACGGAGTTTCACAGCCTAATTACAAGATTTCTGCATGTCAGTACTGAAACAGACAAGATTTACTGCCCTCATAGCAAGACAGAAGGGACAGAGCAGCACATGGCAGCCTTATAGCTTGAGTTTGTCTGCTTGGTGTCATATTTCAGCACACAGATGCTGCCTGCTTTCACAGTCAGTCTGCTATCATGAGTGACCAAGCTTCTGAATGTGAACTCACATCTCCTTCCTCACAAGTTCTTGAAGAAACTGAGTTACCCAAACGCTCAGTTAAACCCACTTGGAAAGTAATGGAGAATTATGAAGCTTCAAGGACTGAATTGTCAAATAGCTTGGAATTAGTCTGGGAGAAAATCCTTGCTGAAGCCAATACAGTGTCTGTTGAACGTGAACTACTGACACTGGAGGGCGCCATTAAACAACTTTCTGCCTCATATGAGCTTTATCAGCTTACCAGCATCAAATTCACTAATGTCTTACAAAACATGAAGTCAGAAAATGCGATGATGCAATTAAAGCGCGTCAATGCTCTCAATATTGAAAGAGACAGTTTTATCCAGCAAACCAGATTAAAGGCAGAAGCAAAAATAAAGCTGTTACAGGACACTGCATCTCACAGATCTGTTTCCACCAGACGTTCTAAAAACTCGTCAAGATCCCATAGTTCAAGATACTCAACACTCAGTGAGCGACTTATTAATGCCCGCGCTGAAGTGGAAGCCAGCAAAGTGCAGGTGGCATATGCAGAAAAAAGAGCAGAGTTGGAAGCGCAGTCAGCACGTCAAAGGGCAGAGTTGGAAGCGCAGTCAGCACGTCAAAGGGCAGAGTTGGAAGCGCAGTCAGCACGACAAAGAGCAACAATGGAAACCTTAAATGAACAGTGTAAACATGACGCAGCTATGGCAAAGCTAAGGGTCCTACAGCAAGCTATCAGTGCAGACGAAGGTGCAAGTGAGAAAGACAGCATTAACCTAAACATAGCAGATATGGAAGACCCCCTCAAACGCACTAAAGACTATGTCCTAAGCCACTGCAGTGCACACTCCCATTGTCTCCAATGCTCCCGACTACATAGAGACTCCTTCACAGCTTCAAGTTAAAGAGGTTCCAGCAACTTCCTGCACTCAAAATCACTCCACTGCATTTCCTACCTGCCTACCTTGCCTGCCTTCATACGTCACAGAGCATCAGCGCAAGCTTCAAGCAAGTCATCAATCTCCAGTCATCGGTACAGCCTTGAATCAACATACCATTGGAACAACTGATTTCAAGCAAGCAACTCACCTGGATGCATCTGCTGCACCATATTTCCCTGTGTCCTTTAACAACAATGTCAAAGATAACGCAATTAGCACCATACAGCCAACAGCATCTCACATAAAGGCGGAGACAACTGAGACAGAAGAGTTTGTGAGGTACATGCTTCGCAGAGAGCTCACAAAGACTGGTCTTACAAGTTTTGATGACCAACCTGAGAACTACAGAAGTTGGAAATGTGCCTTCAGAACTACAATCAGCAATATTGGCATTACAGCTGATCAAGAATTGAATCTGCTGATCAAATGGCTTGGTCCTCTATCTGCTGCACGTGTTAAGCCATTAAGATCAGTTTTCATGGACAATCCTACTGCAGGCCTCACAGCTGCATGGGAGCGACTAGAGCAAAGTTATGGCAGTCCAGAAGCTATAGAAAATGCTTTGTTAATGCGTCTGGAAACTTTCCCAAAGATATCCGGTAAGGACAACAAGGAGTTCCAACAAGGAGTTCCAGAGACTGAGTGACCTTCTCCTTGAGCTTCAGCTAGCCAAGACAGACCCAAAACTACCTGGACTCAGTTACCTTGACACTCCAAGAGGGGTAAACCCAATTGTCTCCAAGCTCCCGTATGGTTTGCAAGAGAAATGGACTGCACTAGGGTCATCATACAAAAGAGAGAACAAGGTTTCCTTCCCTCCATTCTCTTTCTTCTGTGAATTCATCAGGGAAATTGCAGAGACCAAGAACGATCCAAGTTTTTCCTATGGTGAGTACAGTCTCTTCTCACCCTTTCCTAAGAGTACCAGTCTTCAGGGCAACTACAGAAACCATAGATGCCCAGTGTCCGTGAAAAAGACTGACATCCTTCCCACTCCTACCACAGTTCTGGCCACGAACAAACAGAGTAGGAAGATTGAAAACCCTAACAGAGAGTGTCCCATACACAAGAAGCCACACCCCCTCAATAAATGTATCGGCTTTAGGAAAAAGCCTCTGGAAGAGCGCAAGGAGCTCTTAAAGACATTTAGGGTATGTTTCAGGTGCTGTGCTTCTACAGAACATTTTGCAAGGGACTGTAATGTGTCCATCAAGTGCATAGAGTGTGGCTCTGAAGAACATGTGCAAGCCCTCCATCCACTTGAGCCCAGCTCTGCACAACCTGCCAACACTCCTCCCAGGTTAACGCATGGCGGGGAGAATACAGACCAAGTGCCTAATTCTACCATCATTTCTTCATCCTGCACTGAAGTTTGTGGAGAAGACCGCTGTGGTAAGTCCTGTGCTAAGATATGCTTGGTGAACATATACCACAAGGATCAACCAGAAAAGTCTCTAAAGGCATATGCTATCTTAGACGATCAGAGCAATCGATCACTTGCAAAATCGGAATTGTTCAATCTATTTGAAATAAAAGGCGAAGCTCATCCTTACACCTTGGGTACCTGTAGTGGAACTATAGAGGTTTCTGGAAGAAGGGCTCATGGACTCATGGTATCTTCTCTCAAAGGTAACTTGCAATTACCCTTACCTACACTTGTTGAGTGCAATCAGATACCTGCTAACAGGGAAGAAATCCTTACTCCAGCTGCTGCTTTCCATCACCCTCATCTCAAGGTAATAGCAAATGAGATACCGCCGCTTGACAAAGATGCTCAGATCCTTCTTCTGTTAGGAAGAGACATTCTAAGAGTTCACAAGGTACACAGACAAGTCAGTGGACCCCCAGATGCCCCATTTGCCCAGCGCACGGATCTAGGGTGGGTCATCATAGGCAATGTCTGCATAGGAAAAATGAAAAGACCTACCAACATTTCGTCATTCAAGACAAATGTTCTGCCAAATGGCCGAAACACTTACTTTGAGCCATGCCCACATCACTACTGGGTGAAAGAGAAGATAGCCAGCCACGAATGGCAACATGGTATCTCAGGTGACACAAGCCATGATGGCGACTTCAGCTCTACAGTGTTTAATGCATCCAGTGAAGATGACATACTGGCTCCTTCAATGGAAGACAAAGAATTCATCAAGGTAATGGACAATGAGTTCTTTCAAGATGACTCCAATAACTGGGTAGCACCCCTACCCTTTCGTCTCCCAAGAGAGAGATTGCCCAACAACTTACAGCAGGCCATCAGTAGATTCTCCTCCTTAAAGCGAAACTTAAGCAGGAAACCAGAGATGCAAAAGCACTTTCTGGACTTTATGCAAAATGTATTTGACAGAGATCATGCAGAGCCTGCTCCCCCACTAAAGGAGGGAGAAGAATGCTGGTACCTTCCATCCTTTGGCGTGTATCACCCACGCAAACCAGACCAAATCAGAGTTGTCTTTGATTCCAGTGCTCAGCACAAAGGTGTTTCTCTTAACAACATGCTCCTTACGGGACCCAACTTGAACAACAGTCTAATAGGAGTCTTGATTTGTTTCAGACAAGAGCCTGTAGCAGTAATGGCCGACATTCAACAGATGTTTCACTGCTTCATCGTCAGAGAAGACAACAGAAACTACCTCAGGTTTCTATGGCACAAGGACAATGACCTCAACAAGGAAGTTATAGATTATCGCATGAAGGTACATGTCTTCGGTAACAGTCCTTCCCCAGCAGTGGCAACTTATGGGCTAAGGAAAACAGCTCAGACTGGAGAAGTTGAATATGGATCTGATGCCTGTCAATTTGTTGAAAGAAACTTCTAAGTTGACCACGCACTTAAGTCCTTTCCAACTGCTTAAGAAGCAATTGATCTTCTCACCAGAACAAAGGAGATGCTGTCTGTAGCAAACCTTAGACTGCACAAGATTATATCCAACAGCCAGGAACTTATGAATGCCTTTTACTCTGATGACTATGCCACTAGTCTAAAAAACCTTGACTTAGGTACAGATGTGCCTCCTGTACAGCGAAGTCTGGGTTTGTTGTGGAACATCAAGCAAGACAAATTCACCTTCCAAGTGTCAACTTGTGACAAACCCTTCACTAAGAGAGGAGTCCTGTCTGTGGTGAATAGCATCTATGACCCACTGGGTTTCCTTGCTCCAGTTACCATTCAAGGTAAGATTTTACTAAGACAGTTGTCTACTGAGAACATAGACTGGGATACTCCCTTGCCTAGTGAGAATCAACACAAGTGGGAAAGGTGGAGATATTCTTTGAAGTCACTAGAAAAACTTCAGATTCCCCGTTGCTATGTTCCGGGTTCCATTTCAACTGCTAACCGGAGAGAGATTCATATTTTCTCTGATGCATCAGTTGAAGCTATTGCTGCAGTAGCCTATTTGAAGACCTCTGAACTGAATGGAGAATCACACTGTAGTTTTGTCCTAGGCAAGGCAAAACTCACACCCAAGCCTGCACGTACCATACCAAGACTTGAACTTTGTGCAGCCGTGCTAGCAGTAGAAATTGCCGAGGTCATACGAAGTGAAATGGACACTAGAATTGATTCTTTCACCTTCTTTACAGACAGTAAGGTAGTACTTGGTTACATAAACAACCAAACAAAACAATTTTATGTGTACGTCAGCAACAGGGTTGAACGTATCAAGAGATTCTCTCTACCAAGTCAATGGCATCACGTTCCCACTGAACTCAACCCAGCTGACTGTGGGACCAGAGCCGTGTCACCTGCCGCTCTTCAGGACAGCTTATGGCTGTCACCTCCAAGGTTTCTGTGTGAGGACTCTTACTTACTCCCTATTGACACCACCTATGGGCTAGTAAACCCTGAAGATGATAAGGAAATAAGAACTGTGAACACCTCACTCCACACTTCTGTAAGTACAAAACAGAAGCTGCGGTCACACCGTTATGAGCATCAATGGAAGCAGGTGCAGCATCTAGCCAATGTATTCTGGCATCGCTGGAAGAAAAAGTATCTTCACCACCTTCAAGGTCGTAACAAATGGCAAGCATCTAAGCCGAATCTTAAGGTTGGAGACCTCATCCTTCTAAAAGACAAGGAAGTTTGTCGGAATGAGTGGCCTATGGGTCTTATTACTAAAGTAATGCCCAGCGACGATAACAAAGTCCGGAAGGTAGAAGTCAAGGTAACCAAGGGAGGATCGACACAAACCTTTAGTCGACCAATTACAGAGTTAGTACTCCTTTTGCCAGGTGAGTGACTTGTGCAAGGACTAGCCATGCTGTCGGCATGGCGGGGAGTACATTGCTGCCATCTACAGGTTCTACTCAG
Organism: Rana muscosa; assembly: GCA_029206835.1. Lineage (NCBI taxonomy): Eukaryota > Metazoa > Chordata > Amphibia > Anura > Ranidae > Rana > Rana muscosa. The sequence continues at coordinate 179,074,569 of CM055118.1, read as the reverse complement.
AACTTTGGAATTATTTGAAGACATCATACTGTGACTTTATGTTCTTCATCCTGTTGAACTTACATTTATTATTTGCTTGTTGCATGTTTTTCATTACAGGTTCCAGGACATTCGTCAGTATTGGACTTATTGAAAAAATATATATTAGTTTAAGGTTATGAAATCTAAAGATTTCAGACGGGGAGTGTTGTGTTACACTATGTGATTATTCTTGCTCTGTGTCTTTAAGATCTGTTCCCTTCTTTCTAGCTGAACTCTCTCTCTCACCGTAGTTCTTTATATATCTCCTCCACTTCCTGATTCTGGTCATTACTCCTGTATTTCTTCCATGCTAACATCTTACATGTGGCTTACAACTGCAACGTTTTTCTATCTATGAATATCCATCATTAAACGGAACATTCAAAAGGATTCATCGTCTGTCGTCCTAACTGTGAGTTTATTCATTGAGTTAAACTGCCTGTATCGATGCAAGGGATGAATATCAAACCATCTTGAGTAAGGCCTACTTAAACCTGGAGATGAACTTTATCGCTTTGTAGTTGAGACAGAACACTAGCAGTGTGCTGATTATTATGCTCCTGAAGAAGCGTTAATTCGCGAAACTGGCACAGCAATTCAAGACATTTCATCTGATACACTGGACCCATGGCTAACGCCACCTGCTTCATATGTTTACTGTTCTACTAGCCTCTGTTTGCGGGATATGTATCACATTCACATCCGAGTGCATTTATGTTTTCGTACATTTTTGAAGCGTTGTTAGAGCATTAGCCTGAGTCTTGTATCAAGAACCAATAGACTGTTATTTCTGAATGTTTATATGTACTTTTTTTCTATTTTCCTACAATAAATACCCCTAGTTTTTTACACTATCTATTCATGTGCCGCCTAAAGTCCATTTCTTAGTTCATTTAACGTTTTCCCTGCTATATCGGGACGTTGGCACATTTGTACCAGTGCATCCACAGTGTCACCCTGTGAGGATGCACGTTTAAGCAATTTTTTCAAAATTTATGATGATAGTCTAGCTTGGTTTGCAAGGTTTCACCAGAGTTATGAGCTTTTACCCTAATGCCGCGTACACACGATTGGAAAATCTGACAAGAAAACTGTGGATTTTTTTCCGACGGAATGTTGGCTCAAACTTGTGTTGCATACACACGGTCACAAAAAATACCGACCGTCAAGAACGTGGTGACGTACAACACTACAACGAGCTGAGAAAAAAGTTCAATGATTCCGAGCATGCATCAAATTGATTCAGAGCATGCATGGTTTTTTTTGTGTGTCGGAATTGCATACAGACGATCGGCATTTTTGACAGCTCTCAATCTTTTGTTGGTGGAAATTCCGACAGAAAAAGTTTGATGGAGCCTACACATGGTCGGAATTTCCGACCAAAAGCTCACATCGAACTTTTCTTGTCGGAAATTCCGACCGTGTGTACGCAGGATAACTCTTGGCTTGGATTAGCCAGACATTGTGTGGACCCACAAATGAATTTGGGATGATGGTCTAGCTTGGTTTACTAGGTTTCACCAGAGTTATGAGCTTTTATTCTAACTCTTGGCTTGGGTTGGCCACACATTGTGTGGACCCACAAATGAATTTAGGATGATAGTCCAGCTTGGTTTGCTAGGTTTCACCAGAGTTATGAGCTTTTATTCTAACTCTTGGCTTGGGTTAGCCACACATTGTGTGAGCCAACAAATGACTTTAGGATGATAGTCTAGCTTGGTTTGCTATGTTTCACCAATGACGCTGTCATGGATATGCAGTAATGTTTGTCTGTCAGCTTACCTTTCTCTCCATGTGTTCACATTAGAGGCCAGACACTCTCACCTGGCTGCTTTAATAATCTCTCCTCCCAGCATGGCTCCAACCCAGGCCCTATCAGAGAACTCTATATTAACCTGTGCACTGCAAGTCTGCCTTGCTGATCAACGTTGTTTGTTAAACATTGTGTGTTTGGGTTCCTGCTTGCCGTGTCTGTCTCTGTGTTAACGATATTGGCTGATTCTCGACTATCCCTGTCTGCTTGTGACCTTGACCTTTGGCTTGTCCTTTGTTTATCCTTGTCTGCTTGTCGCCCTGACTTTGGCTTATCTCCTCACTATCTCTTTTATCCTGAGCTGCTGGTTCCCCTCTATCCTCTATACCCTACGGAGCGTGAGCTAGGGGACTCTGGGGGCCGCGACCTGGATCCAGCTGCAGCTTAGGCCATCCTCACCACTGGTGAATACCTGCTGGATCTTAGACTCCGCGCCCTGAGGAATCTTGGGCTCTAGCTCCCAGTGGGATCCCTGTTGTGCTCCAGTGGATCTGCCTTCCTTAACCACCCAGTGTTCCATCCGCAGCAGTCAACCATAGGGTTCACTACCTTGTGGTGCACTCCTGACCTACGGTGTGCATCTGTCATCTGACAACTCAGGTGACCTGATAGTTTGATCAGCCATGGATCCGGCTGACGTGCCGCTTCCCGCACATGATCCATTGCAGGGCATAGTCCGCAGACTTGAGACCCAGTAATCGAATCAGACTCAGGTGATGCGATTCCTCCAGGATTTGGCTTCCTGCTTCGAGCAGCTCCAGGTCTCCTTGGGAACCTTGAATCAGCAACCTCAAGTACAACCAGCGGCTGCACCTATCGCACCAGTCGCAGCCACACACTCACTACAACTGCCAGCTCCGTTCCGTTTCTCTGGGGACTCCAAGGCCTGCAGGGGGTTTCTCAGCCAATACACTATTCATTTTGAGCTTCAGCCTCAAAACTTCCTGTCTGATTGGGCAAAGGTAGCCTATATCATTTCCCTGCTCTCCGGTGAAGCTTTAGCTTGGGCTGCCCCCCTGTGGGAGAAGAATGATCCGGTGGTTTCCAGTCTGTCCAACTTCTTGAAGCTCTTTCGTAACATCTTCGAGGAGCCGGTTCGGGCTTCTTCAGCGGCTAGTGCTCTTTTACGTCTTTGCCAAGAATCTTGTTCTGTGGGACAATATGCTCTTCAGTTCCGTATCCTCACAGCTGAATTGAGCTGGAACAATGAGGCCCTGGTCGCTACCTTTTTACATGGCCTCTCTGACCGAGTGAAAGATGAATTAGCCATCCCCGCCAGTCTGGACGATGTAATTTCCTTGTGCAATCAGATCGACATTCGTTTTCAGGAGAGGTCCCTAGAAAAAAAGACGCCAGCACTCCCTGGGCCCTAGCCAGTCTGAGCTCCCCTCCCTTCATCCCGTGGAGCATCTTCTGCCTGCTGAGGAACCTATGCAGCTGGGCCGGACCAGACTAACCCCCCGAAGAACGTGCTAGGCGCAGAACTCTGGGCTTGTGTCTCTATTGTGGGGGCAAGGGTCTTTTTGGTGACTCTTGCTCGCTTCACGCTCGGGTCTAATACATTTGGAAGGTGGGGTATTGGACCCAGAAACATCACCTTCTCGTCTTCTTCTGCCAGTGTTGCTTCATGTAGGCACTTCTCCTTAATCGACCCTTGCATATCTGGATTCCGGGGCTGCCGGCAATTTTATGGACCGGAGAACTGCTTCTTCTATGAATCTTACCCTTTCACCCATCACTACGCCATTGGTAGTCTCGGCAATTGATGGCACTGTTCTCCCAGGGGGCCCTATTTGCTTCCAGACGCTACCTATTAGGATGTTGGTAGGGATTCTCCACCAGGAGTGGATATCCATTCTCATTCTGCCCAAGGCCTCTACCCCCATTGTATTGCCTTGGCTACAGCTCCACTCTGCACATTTGGACTGGGTATCTGGGCAGATCCTGGCTTGGGGTCCCTCATGTTTCTCATCATGTCTTCTCAAGGTGGCCCCCAAGGAGAGACTTCCGGTTGCTACCACATCTGTATCTTCTACTCTTTCCTCTGCATACAGCGATTACCGGGATGTGTTCCTCCCCACAGTTCTTTTGACTGTGCTATTGACCTTGTGTCCAGAACAACTCTGCCCAGGGGTCGTACTTACCCTCTGTCCATCCCAGAGACCCAGGCCATGTCTGAGTATGTCGCAGAGAATCTAGAGAGAGGTTTCATCCGGAAATCCTCATCGCCTGCAGGGGCAGGGTTCTTTTTCGTTGCCAAAAGGGATGGTACCTTGAGACCCTGCATCGACTATCGAGGTTTAAACGTGGTTACTATCAAAAATCGATACCCCTTACCCTTAATATCTGAGCTATTCGATAGGTTGAAGGGTGCCTCCATTTTCACCAAGTTGGATCTCAGAGGCGCATACAATCTCATTCGAATACGGGAGGGTGATGAATGGAAGACTGCATTTAACACTAGAGACGGGCATTACGAATACCTGGTTATGCCTTTTGGTTTGTGTAATGCCCCAGCTGTGTTTAAAAATGTTGTCAATGAAATCTTCAGGGATCTGCTGTACCAGTTTGTTGTCATCTATCAGGATGACATTCTGATGTTTTCGGAAAATCTGCTCGTCCACAGAAACCATGTCCGCACTGTACTTCAGCGTCTTAGAGAGAAAAATCTCTATGCCAAGCTGGAGAAATGTTCCTTTGAATGTTCTGAGGTCCTGTTTCTGGGATGCTTTGTCTCAAGTTTGGGTCTTCGTATGTATCCTGGGAAGGTCTTGACCATTACCAACTGGCCTCGTCCTGCTAGCCTCAAGGCCACACAGCGCTTTCTTGGCTTCACAAATTATTATAGGCAGTTCATAAGGAATTACTCTTCCATTGCCGCTCCTATTATCTCTTTGACCAAGAAGGGTGCAAATGCCAAAGACTGGCCTCCCGAAGCTGTCTCTGCGTTTCACGACCTGAAACAGGCCTTTGTTTCTGGACCTCTCTTGAGGAGACCAAATCCTGGGGATGCATTTTTTATTGAAGTGGAAGCTTCTTCAATGGGGGTGGGAGCTGTGCTTCTTCAATTCTTTGAGAAGAGACGTCAACCATGTGCGTTCTTCTCCAAAAATAAATCTCAGGCAGAGAGAAATTATGGCATCGGTGATCGGGAACTTCTTGCAATTAAATTGGGGTTAGAGGAGTGGCGTCATCTCTTGGAGGGTTCCCCTCACTCCATAACGATCTTTACTGATCACAAGAATTTACAGTACCTACAGAATGCTAAACGTCTGAATCCCAGACAGGCCAGGTGGAGTCTCTTCTTTTCCCGTTTTAATTTCACGATTACGTACAAACCTGGTTCCTGCAACGGTCGGGCTGATGCGCTCTCTAGGTCATTTGACACTTTGGACGAGGAGTCCACCCCTGAACCTGAGCCTATCATTCCAACCTCATGCATTGTTGCCCATTCTGCCACCCTGGAGTCAAAAATTCCTCCTGGTAAGACCTTTGTCCACACTGAGCTAAGAGCTAAGATCCTTCGTTGGGGACATGATTCCAAGGTGGCAGGTCATGCTGGATTCCCCCGATCCTTCTTACTCATCAGTCATCACTACTGGTGGCCTAATCTCCGCTCAGATGTCAAAGACTACGTTAAGGCTTGTCATGTCTGTGCTCAGTCTAAATCCTCCACACCAGCTCCTGCTGGTCTCCTCATGCCCTTGCCCATTTCTAAGGAGCCCTGGGCTCACATTGCCATGGATTTTTTCACCGATCTCCCACTGTCTGAGAATAATACGGTCATTTGGGTGGTAATCGATTGGTTCTCCAAGATGGTTCATTTTGTTCCTCTTCCTGGCCTTCCTTCTGCTCCTGCCTTGGTTCCCATTTTTATTCGAGAAATTTTCCGCCTCCATGGGGTTCCTTCTCATATTGTTTCCGACAGGGGTGTTCAATTTACGTCTCGTTTTTGGAGAGCCTTTTGCAAATCCCTCAATATTGTCTTGGATTTTTTCTCTTCTTACCATCCTCAATCCAATGGACAGACTGAGAGGGTTAATCAGGAGTTAGAGGTCTTTCTTCGCACCTTAGTCTCTGCTCATCATGACGATTGGTCCTCTCTACTCCCGTGGGCAGAATTCTCTCATAACAATCATGTACCGTATTTATTGGCGTATAACACGCACTTTTTTCCCCTTAAAATCAGGGGGAAATCGTGGGTGCGTGTTATACGCCGATCCCCGCTGACCCCCCGCTGATCTGAGCGAGCGGAGCGGAGCTGAGAAGTACACTCGGCTTTACTCGGCTCTCGCAGTCACGCCCACCTCCACTGATTGCGAGCGCCGCTGACATACAGAAAGCCGAGTGTACTTCGGCTAGTCTCGGCTCCTCTCGCAGTCCCACCCCTGACTGTGAGCAGAGCCGAGTCTAGCCGAACTACACTTGGCTTTCTGTATGTCAGCGGCGTAATCAGTGGAGATGGGCGGGACTGCGAGAGGAGCCGAGTCTAGCTGAAGTACACTCGGCCCCGCTCGCTCCTCTCCACAGCGGAAATCGGCGCCAATTTCAAATCGAAAGAGACTGGCAAGGCTGCAAGGACACTGGGCAATGCTGCAAATGCATTGGGCAAGGCTGCAAGGACACTGGGCAAGGCTGCAAGGACACTGGGCAAGGCTGCAAGGACACTGGGCAAGGCTGTAAGGACACTGGGCAAGGCTGTAAAGACACTGGGCAAGGCTGTAAAGACACTGGGCAAGGCTGCAGATGGACACTGGGCAAGGCTGCAATGATGGATGGACAAGGCTGCATTTAAATGTAAGTTTTTTTTCCTTGAACTTCCCTTCTAAAAGTTTTTTTCCTTAAAATTCCCTCCTAAACTTGGGGTGCGTGTTATACGCCAGCGCGTGTTATACGCCGATAAATACGGTAATTACCAGTTCGCAGAAGACACCCTTTTTCACAGTTTATGGAAAACACCCCCAACTTCCTTTTCCCATGACCTGTTCTCCAGATATTCCAGCTTTGGCTTCGGCTCAGGAGTCTTTCAATTCTGTTTGGGGTGACGTTCATGATTCCCTCCGGGCAGCTGCTGACAAATTCAAAGGCTTTGCCGACAGCCGCAGGCCTAAACTGCCTTTTTTTCAGCCAGGGGACAGTCTGGCTCTCCACCAGGAACATCAAGCTCCGAGTTCCTTCTCTGAAGTTTGCTCCAAGATTCATTGGAGCAAACTTATATAATTACTAAACTGAATCCGGTTTGTTTGAAACTCCAGATTCCCAAAAGCCTTAAAATCGCTAACTCCTTCCATGTTGCGCTTCTGAAGCCTTTAGTCCTCAATAAGTTCTCTTGTCCTCTCCCTACTGTGGCGCCGGTCTCTGAGGATAATTAGGAGTACAAGGTCAGTCAAATTCTGGATTCCTGACTCTGTAGAGGCGTTCTTCAGTACCTCGTTCATTGGAAAGGGTTTGGTCCTGAGGAGAGGTCTTGGATCACTGCATCTGAGGTCTTTGCACCTCGTCTGTTAAAGAAGTTTCATCTGAAGTTCCCCTCTAAACCCGAGCCCAGGCGGGGAAGGGGGAGGCCTCATAGGAGGGAGGGTACTGTCATGGATATGCAGTAATGTTTGTCTGTCAGCTTACCTTTCTCTCCATGCGTTCACCTTAGAGGCCAGACACTCTCACCTGGCTGCTTTAATAATCTCTCCTCCCAGCATGGCTCCACCCCAGGCCCTATCAGAGAACTCTATATTAACCTGTGAACTGCAAGTCTGCCTTGCTGATCAACATTGTTTGTTAAGCATTGTGTGTTTGGGTTGCTGCTTGCCGTGTGCTACGTCTGTCTCTATGTTAACGATATTGGCTGATTCTCGACTATCCCTGTCTGCTTGTGACCTTGACCTTTGGCTTGTCCTTTGTTTATCCTTGTCTGCTTGTCGCCCTGACCTTGGCTTATCTCCTCACTATCCCTTGTATCCTGAGCTGCTGCTTCCCCTCTATCCTCTATACCCTATGGAGCGTGAGCTAGGGGACTCTGGGGGCCGCGACCTGGATCCAGCTGCAGCTTAGGCCATCCTCACCACTAGAGGCTCTGGTGAACACTTGCTGGATCTTAGACTCCGCACCCTGGGGAATCTTGGGCTCTAGCTCCCTGTGGGATCCCTGTTGTGCTCCAGTGGATCTGCCTTCCCTAACCACCCAGTGTTCCATCCGCAGCAGTAAACCATAGGGTTCACTACCTTGTGGTGCACTCCTGACCTACGGTGTGCATCTGTTATCTGGCAACTCAGGTGACCTGACAGCCGCATACACACGATTGGAAAATCTGACAAGAAAAACGTGGATTTTTTTCATAACTCTATCATAACCCTAATGCCTGGTACACACGATCAGTTTTCCCGACAAGAAAAGTGTGATGTGAGCTTTTTGTCAGGAATCCCGACCGTGTGTATGCTCCATCACACTTTATCTGTCAAAATTCCTTCCAAGAAAAGATTGAGAGCAGGTTCTCAATTTTCATGACAGGAACAATTCCTATCGGGAATCGCGCTCTTCTGTATGCAATTACGACGCAAAAAAAACCCATGCATGCTCAGAATCAAGCAGAAGAGCCGAACTGCCTATTGAACTTCATTTTTCTTGGCTCATTGTACGTGTTGTACGTCACCGCGTTATTGACGTTCGGAATTTCAGACAAGATTTGTGTGACCGTGTGAGCAGTTTTCTTGCTGAAAAAAAAACACAGTTTTCCTGTCGGAAAAACTGATCGTGTGTACGAGGCATTAGATTTTGGGGTCTAAGAGCAAAGTTCTTGTTCTGTCAGAAGTCCCTGGGTAGAAATTTGCTCTTAGGTTGTGGGTTGAGCTTTGTTGGAGCAGGGCGAGGCACTGCGAAACTGCTACTTCAGACTCTGTTGGCCTCTTTAATCCACATTTTTTGCTTACCTTGCAGGTTACCGGTTTCTAGGAGCTTTTTTCTGCCATGTACAGGGATGGGTGACAGAACATTTATTTTACTCTGAAACCTCTTGGGAAAATCTACAGAGAGCCCCCGCTCTCTGCAAGTAAAAGGTATGCTGTTCTGAGACTGTCTTACCTTTCCTATTAGGAGCTGTGATTGGGAAACTGGGCTGGTTGATGGGCTTCTCTGTAGCGGACAACTTGGAGACTGGGTCAGTCTCAGTCCTTGCCCGGATTGGGGGGCGAGTGCCCAGTCCTTCATGAAGGTCGGGACTAAGGCGTATTCAGTCTTTTTGCCCTCTGCTGCAGTGCGGCTTTGAAGTTGGTCTAGGGGCTCAATCATGGCTCATGATGGGAATGGGAGGATTATCTTTGCCTGCACATCCTTTCTTCCTGGGAATACAGAGTGTTGATGTGGAATGCTCCTTGCCGTTTCTTGGTTAGAGTATGAGGGCACCATACTAGAGCGAACAAATACTTTGGACCAGGCCAACATCAATACTCCTATTCTTGAGTCAAACTTTTTGGTATTGCGTTAAAATACTTATGCCCTTAGGGGAAAAGGTCTAACACGTGCCATTCCCATTTATCACAAATGGGTTTAAATGGTTGGTTTTACTGTTAAGCTCCACTAAGGCAGTTTAACAGATTGCACATTGTTTTGTTCTCAGTGCACTTTAGCCCCATGTAGAGTATTTCCTTGTAGATCCCTGAAGCCCATTCTAGTGGTGTTTATATAAAATGCCAGTGATTCCCCTTCGCTGGTCATTTTATGCCCGCCCTGGTGCAGTGAAGAATGCTAATTTTTCTTTTTGGTTGCAGGGTTTGGTCCCATTAGCGCAGCATCATTTTTGTTTTTTGTTTTTTCTCAGTTAGACCCTTGAGCAGGGATTTTAAAAATATTGATTGATTCACTGCTGGTTCTTCAAGAGCCCAGCCAGGAATGCATTCTCGGCCAGGAAAGCATTCCATGGTTTTACAATGTCTGATTGTCACATCCATGTGATGTTGATGTTATTACTTGTTTTAAAGGCCTTTATCCTTTTGTGTTTTTTCAATGGTACCTCCATTTCATTCAGATGGCTGGCTGAGCAACACAGCTAGGTTCTGGCAAGACACTGCTGGTGTGGGAAATTGGTAAGCATCCACATGTAATATTTCCAGGAAATCTTTGTAAGGGTTACAATGGTATATAAGTGAAAGGTTTATTCCTTTCATCTGTCCTTAGACAATGCTTATTATAAGCTTAACAAAAGCATGGGGAGGAGGAAAGAAGAGGGTTGGTTTTATTTTTATTTTTTTTGTCAAGTGTCTGGTCCATATGCTCTCTTCCATTCAGAATCTTTTTTTAAATGCTCAATACTAGCTTTCTGCAGTTCATTTATGCACACCCTATGGCTGGAAAGAGTGCATACAGACTATTGAAGCACTGAGCCAATATTGGCACTATTCAATTTCCATCCAGCATTGGGTATAATTAACCTTTTACACTTTCAATATCCTTGATAAGTTAATGGATATGTCCAGGAACTCTGTTTGGTACAGTGTATATTCAGACCCTTCCTAAACATCACAAAGCAGGGAGAGCATGTAGGAAGTTTTAAGAAAGTTGGGTGCATTTAAATATTACTGGTTCACCTTCCTAAGCTATGCTATGTTATTGGCAACATTTAACTAATCTAAAGCCCTGTACACACGGGCGGGAATCTCGTCGGGAAAAAAAAGATTGCCGGCAAGCTTTTCTTGCTTGCCGAGTGTACACACGGCACATTCAAAAGAACCGGCGTTCTTTTGAATGGCAAGAACGCGGTGATGTCATCGACTACGACGAGCATGCGCTCGTCACATTCTATGCCATCGCCGCCATCTTGCTTCACCCTACACTACCCTTGTAAGCTACTGCGCATGCGTCAGTGTCTCATCGAGCATGCACGGGTTTACCTGGAGACAGGTAAGCGTACACACGTACGGTTTTCTCGTCGGGAAACAGGCCGACGAGAATCTCGACGAGAAAATAGAGAGCAGGTTCTCTATTTTTCTAGTCGAGATTCCCGGCAGTTTTCCCGACGAGAAACCATACACACGGCCGGTTTTCTCTGCAAAAAGCTCTCCCAGCAGTTTTCTGCCGTGTGTACGAGGCTTTAAAGTAGGTGTAATGTGAATATGGCTGGAAATATACTTTAAAGACTATGCTTGGAAATGTCTTGTCTCTAATGCCACGTACACACAACCGTTTTTAATGTCATTGAAAAAAACAACGCTTTATTCGACGTGATTCTTCTCAAGCCTGCCTTGCCTAAACACTATCATGAAAATAAATGCTCGAGCAAAGCGCGGTGATGTACGAAATGTACGACGGCACTATAAAGGGGAAGTTCCATTCGGATGGCGCCACCCTTTGGGCTGCTTTTGCTGATCCACGTGTTAGTAAAGTTTGGTGAGAGACGATTTGCACTTTTCAGCCTTGTGCTCTTCAGTCTGTTACAGCGTGACGAATGTGCTATCTCCATTACGAACGCTAGTTTTACCAGCATCACTTGCTTCTGAGCATGCGCGTTTTTTTCACGTCGTTAAAGCCTACACACAGACGTTTTTCATGACGAGAAAAACGACGACGTGAAAAACTACGAGAAAAATTAGAGCATGTTCCAAATTTTTAATGCCCATTTTTCACGTCGTGAAAAATGCTCTGGAGCCCACACACGATCGTTTTTAATGACCAAATAAAAAAATGGCATTTTTCTTGTCATGAAAAACGGTCGTGTGTACACGGCATTACCCTATACCTTTCCTCTTTTTAGCTGCTGTCTCCATTCTGCTCACCTATACTTGGAGTGTTCGTATACAAGCAAGGCCAAGGTGAACTTCGATCAAGCCAGGGACATAATTTTTATCACTGAGCCTGATTTTACTTACTTTAAATTTTTTCTGTGATTGCATTAGGCCAGTGATGGTGTACCTTGGCACCCCAGATGTTTTGGAAATACATTTCCCGTGCTCATGCACTTTGCAGTGTAGGTGAGCATCATGGGAAATGTAGTTCCAAAACATCTGGGGTGCAAAGGTTCCCCATCACTACATTATGGAGTAGCCTTTCTGATTGCTTAAAGGGCCAGCCTCTTACCATTGTAATGCGGACTAAAAACCATTGTACATGGCTAAAAAATAAAGATGTGTTTTTTTTTTTGACCCCATAACTCACTGTAAAGAGGACCTGTCATGTCATATTCCTATTACAAGGGATGTTTACATTCTTTGTAATAGGAAAAAAAGTGATCAAAAAATAAATTTTTGGGGAAAAACATGTCAAACTAAAATAAATAAAATAAAATGAACAATAAATTATTATTATTTTTTTTTAAATCGCCCCTGTCCCCGTGTGCTCGCATACAGAAGCGAACGCATATGTAAGTCCCGTCCACATATGAAAACGGTGTTCAAACCACACATGTAAGGTATCGCTGCGAACGTTAGAGCAAGAGCAATAATTTTGGCCCTAGACCTCCTTTGTACGTAAAAACATGTAACCAGTAAAAATATTTAAAGCGTAGCCTATGGGAATTTTTAAGTAGCGAAGTTTGGCGCCATTCCACGAGCGTGTGCAATTTTGAAGGGTGACATGTTAAGTATCTATTTACTCGGCGTAACTTCATCTTTCACATTATGCAAAAACATTGGGCTAACTTTACTGGGTTTTTTTTTTGTTGTTTTTAAGCCCAACCCTGTTTTTTTTTAAAAAAAAAGAATGCGTTCGTAAAATTGCTGCGCAAATACTGTGCAAGATAAAAAGTTGCAATGACCGCCATTGTATTCTCTAGGGTCTTTGCTAAAAAAAAAATATAATGTTTTGGGGTTCTATGTAATTTTCTACCAAATAAATGATGATTTTACATGTAGGAGAGAAATGTCAGAATTGGCCTGGGTGCTCCAGAACACCTGAAGGTGCTCCCTGAATGTTGGGCCTCTGTATGTGGCCACGCTGTGTAAAAGTCTCACACATGTGCTATCGCCATACTCAGGAGCAATAGCAGAATGTGTTTTGGGGTGTAATTTGTGGTATGCATATGCTGTGTGTGAGAAATAAACTGCTATTATGAAACTTTGGTGAAAAAAAAAAAAGAAAAAAAATATCTTGATTTTGCAAAGAATTGTGGGAAAAAATTACAACTTCAAATAACTCACCATGCCTCTTTCTAAATACCTTGGAATGTCTTCTTTCCAAAAAGGGGTCATTTGAGGGGTATTTGTATGTAGCGCCCTCCTCACTCCCCTCTCTCGTTCTTCAGCTCGTCTCTCTCTTGTCTAGGGGTATCTTTTAGAGGGGAAGGGAGCGGGGACACTACGCCAGGCCTTTGTCACAGGTGTCAGTGTGATACAAGCAAAGTTCTTTTACCTTCGGGTCAGTGTTGTGCACCTGAAGCCTCCACCGAGAGTTACCTTGAACAATGTCTGTCAGGAAATGAGCCCCACACCATTAAAGTTCAACACTCCATATTCTTCTCGAATGAACACAATCAGTTGAACTCCCTTGGTAGAAACAGAACAGAAAAGAAGGTGTGGATGCGAATAGGCCCAGACACAATGAGTTCTCCACTTTCCTTCCTGAAAGTGGGTTGCGGTCTCCGAACGAGGGGGAATTTCCTTCCAAGCGGTCTCCGGTGAGAGACTCACCCGTCACTGGCAATATGCTGCACCAGGTCTTCGAATGAGGAGCTCCCTCCGGTCCATTACGCCTTCCGGATTCGGGTACCCACTCCCGGGGTTCCCTAGGATCTCCTTCCCTCGCGGAACTCAGTGTTGGGCACTGAGCTCCGGACCTCCATCTGAGTATCTCACCCCAGGCTAAAGGTGCCTGGAATGGAACACGACCTCTGGCTGTCCTCTAGGCCTAGGCCCGCCTAGAGAACCCACACGAACCACCGTCCACAGGCTGAAGGTGCCCTGGACTCCGACCCCGTGACAAAGATGGCCGGCCCCTTTATACCCTCTCCCAGCAAGCACGGCGGGTTCCCCGCCCCACCATACCGCTGCCGAGGGAGGACAAAAAGGAAGCACGACACACAGCAATGATTCAACCCCAGCCCAGGGCGACAGCGCCACCCACTGGGCTGCAGGGAATTACACATCACTAATGTCTCTGTCAAGTTCAAATTTACACCCGGGAAAGTACATACCCGCTACACTCTCCCCCTGGTGGTTTGACACTGGTCCCCAGTGTCTGGAGTAAATCATGCCCTCAACGGCTGACATAATCCAATCCAGAAACCGACTAACGATTGTACAAAAATATAAAACTTTAGAAAAAACTATCCAACTAAAACATTGTGTCTGAGCCCTGTAAAGAAAGGGAATAAAGACAAAAGAGAAACAACAGCATTGACTCATAACTTTGAATCACATCTTCACAATTTCTCTTTTTTTTTTACTCCCCCCCCCCATCCTGACTAAGACCCACCCCATTCTCAGTGGACTTGATGGGATGCTCTCCTGCAGAGGGAAAAAAAAAAAAAGATTAACACATATAACCCTGACACCTGCATTCGTGTGATGGAAAATAAACTTCTCCGGAAAGAAATCCCTTTTCTCCAAAGAGTGAGTGCATGAAAAGTGTTTTAACGTTGCACAACACTGCCACCTGGTGACAGCACCGCGGTAACTGCACTCATGGAACTTTCCTCTTTTCTCCATGATCTCTTGCAGGAAAGTGAAGAACAACAGGAACAGTCCTTCATTCCTTTGAGGCACAAAAGCAACGGGCCCCAGAAAGTTCAGCAGCATGATAAGAACGGAGTCTCTTTTCTCCTACAGGTAAAAACGGGGATGCGGCAGAACAAGTGGCTTCAAGTGCTGATCCATGGTTTCCAGATGATACTCCACATCTTCTCCTTCTTTGCGTCGGATCAACACTTTATCTGCATGGATGTGTCGTCCCAACATCCACTCTGCCTTGCAGTCTTTAAATTGTTGAGAGGCCTTTGGAGAGCATGCCAGGTACCTGCGGGCGTGGGGAACCTGAAGGTGGGTCCAGACAAAGTCATTGTACCAGCGCTTCCGGCACACTTCCACCTCATACAGCAGTTCCTTCGACAAGTACGGATACTCCCATCCGTAGTCTGCAGCAACCTTCTGGCCAAATAGGCATTGTAGTCTCGCCAAAGGAGACATGGTTGCTCTGTCCCCTTCGCCAGGCAACACTATCGAGTCCGGGTGGCGAGGGACCTTGATCACATCTGATCTGGGCATTGGTGCCCGCAGTAACAGTCTCTTTTCCCCAGCCTTCGGTACAGATGGCACCTGTCAGAGAATGTTAGCAAACCAGACTGTGTGACTGCACAGAGGAGACCCAAACGAGTGTAGTAAAAATATAACAATTTATTACGGTAAGTGACCAACAAACAACCACCTCAAACAGAACACAGTGCAATGAATAAATCAACAAGCAGTGACTATAAACAATATATACAAATATGGGAGATACCGGAATCGTAGTACAGAGCCAGGCCAAGGTCATACACAAGGGGATCCAGCAGTAAGGATGGGAAGAAGCAGGAACAAGGAGGGGACGGATGGGTAGGCTGCAGAGCAGGGATCTGGGTGACCAGGGAGACAAAAACACAGGATAAGCTCAAGGTAGGGATCGGGTTAAACAGGGTGCAGGTTCAAGGTAGGGATTGGGTCGGGTCGGATCGGATCAGGCAGGGTGCAGGTTGGGATAAGATACAGGCCAAGTCCGGGTCACAGGTCCAGGAAGAGAGATACCAGGGCAAGGAGTGTTGCACTTGCTGGGTATATAAAGAAGTCTTGTAATCAGGCTTCAGGTCACAGCTGACCACAGGAAGCGCTGTCTGTCCCACACTGCCAGAATACCCCCGCTGGTGGACGCCGGTACTACGGCCCATGGATCAGGCATTACCACCAGCAGGTGAGATCCTCTGTCAAAGGTACAGGCTGCGAGAGGACACCTGCTGGTGGACACTATTACTGCGATCCATAGGACCGACAGCGCCACCAGTGGGTAAAGCCTTCCCTGACAGTACCCCCCCCCCCCAAAAGGAGCGGCCTCCAGACGCTCCAACCAGTCCTGATTGCCCAAAGTCTAGGGCATTGGGTAGCACCATGGATGAGGGTACTTCAGCCTGGTCATCAGGCACTTTAGGCTGGACCAGGGGCACGTCCAAGCGGAAAGCAGGCACATCCGGGCAGACAAGCTGGACAGCAGGCACTGGGTCGTTGAGCTGGGCAGCAGACAGGAACACCTCCGGCTGGGCAGCAGACAGGAACACCTCAGGCTGGGCAGCAGACAGGAACACCTCAGGCTGGGCAGCAGACAGGAACACCTCAGGCTGGGCAGCAGACAGGAACACATCAGGCTGGGCAGCAGACAGGAACACATCAGGCTGGGCAGCAGGCTCCGGGTCATCGGGCTGGGCAGCAGGCTCCGGGTCATCGGGCTGGGCAGCAGGATCCGGGTCATCGGGCTGGGCAGCAGGCTCCGGGTCATCGGGCTGGGCAGCAGGCTCCGGGTCATCGGGCTGGGCAGCAGGCTCCGGGTCATCGGGCTGGGCAGCAGGCTCCGGGTCATCGGGCTGGGCAGCAGGCTCCGGGTCATCGGGCTGGGCAGCAGGCTCCGGGTCATCGGGCTGGGCAGCCGATAGGAACATGTCAGACTGGGTAGTAGGCTCCACAGACTGGGAAACGGGCATCATACCCTCAAGCCGGGAAACGGGCACCACAACCTCAAGCCGGGAAACAGGCACCACAACCTCAAGCCGGGAAACGGGCACCACAACCTCAAGCCGGGAAACGGGCACCGCAGTGGGCACCACAACCTCAGGCTGGGAAACGGGCACCACAATCTCAGGCCGGGAAACGGGCACCACAATCTCAGGCCGGGAAACGGGCACCACAACCACAGGCCGGGGAAACGGGCACCGGATCTTCAGGCGGGGTCTCAGTCACCGAATCTTCAGGTGGGGTCACCGGATCTTCCGACTGGGACACCGTCATCAGGACTTCTGTTTGGAAGGCAGGCACATGAACTTCAAGCAGGCAGGCTGGCACGGGAACTTCAAGCAGGCAGGCTGGTACAGGGTCTTCAGGCTGGCAGGCTGGTGCGGGAACTTCAGGCTGGTGCGGGAACGGCAGGCTGGTGCGGGAACGGCAGGCTGGTGCGGGAACGGCAGGCTGGCAGGCTGGTGCGGGAACTTCAGGCTGGCAGGCTGGTGCGGGAACTTCAGGCTGGCAGGCTGACACTGGCACTGCAGGCTGGAAGGCTGGCTCGGGAACCACAGGCTGGAAGGCTGGCTCGGGAACCGCAGGCTGGAAGGCTGGCTTGGGAACTGCAGGCTGGAGCAGGTTGGTGGGTGTGGAGATAGGTTGGATTGTGTGGGTTGGGAAGTACTTCCGCTTCTTCTTGGATTTAGTCACTGCAGGTTTGCAAGTAACGGGGGGAATATATGAAAAGGTTGGGATTGAGCAAATGGAAGAAAATGGCAGAGGTGCAGGGACAGTGGCTGGAGGAGGTTCTTGTGGATTGGCTACGGATAGGAGGGAAGAAGCAGGTGGATTGAAGGCAGGGTAGGTGCAACAGGTAGAGATGGGGTAGTAGTATTTGGGGGGCTGAACACACTGGACGGTAGCTGGGGTTGCCATAGGCAATGGGCGGATACATTCCTGGGAAGGCAGGTGATCAATGGCAGGGCTGGAACGCTGCGGCTTGGCTAAGCGCAGGAGATCTGACCATGCCTGCAGCACAGGTTGAGCAAAAACTGTCTCACTCACAGACTGTCTGACCAGGGATTGCACTGAATGGATGCAATCAGACAACACCTGCTGGGAACAGGAGGAATAATGTTCCCAAAAATAGGCTGGATCATCCTCTAACAACCACACTAAGGATTCAACCTGGTCAAAACTGAAAGGGGGTGAAAAATCGTCCTTCCCATCGGGAATAGATGACAGGGCTGGCTTTTCACATAACTGCACTAACGGCTGGATGTCCTCAAAAGACATATAACCCTGCCCCACTAGGGAATAAGCTGATTGGATGGTTTCTATCAGCTGGTCACTGGTCCAATCCTTTAGAATCTGACGACAATATTCATTATTCTCTGCTGCCAGCAGAGAATAATAAATGATTTTGTTACAATCCATCTCAACTGGGTCTAACAAACCAGGATGGTCCCTCAATGCCGCCACGTCTGGTTTAAAGATGGCCCTGGTATACTGTCAAAGAATGTTAGCAAACCAGACTGTGTGACTGCACAGAGGAGACCCAAACGAGTGTAGTAAAAATATAACAATTTATTACGGTAAGTGACCAACAAACAACCACCTCAAACAGAACACAGTGCAATGAATAAATCAACAAGCAGTGACTATAAACAATATATACAAATATGGGAGATACCGGAATCGTAGTACAGAGCCAGGCCAAGGTCATACACAAGGGGATCCAGCAGTAAGGATGGGAAGAAGCAGGAACAAGGAGGGGACGGATGGGTAGGCTGCAGAGCAGGGATCTGGGTGACCAGGGAGACAAAACACAGGATAAGCTCAAGGTAGGGATCGGGTTAAACAGGGTGCAGGTTCAAGGTAGGGATTGGGTCGGGTCGGATCAGGCAGGGTGCAGGTTGGGATAAGATCCAGGCCAAGTCCGGTTCACAGGTCCAGGGGGTCAGGAAGAGAGATACCAGGGCAAGGAGTGTTGCACTTGCCGGGTATATAAAGAAGTCTTGTAATCAGGCTTCAGGTCACAGCTGACCACAGGAAGTGCTGTCTGTCCCACACTGCCAGAATACCCCCGCTGGTGGACGCCGGTACTACAGCCCATGGATCAGGCATTACCACCAGCAGGTGAGATCCTCTGTCAAAGGTACAGGCTGCGAGAGGACACCTGCTGGTGGACACTATTACTGCGATCCATAGGACCGACAGCGCCACCAGTGGGTAAAGCCTTCCCTGACAGCACCGGGGATGTAGAAGCAGACTGGAGATGGGACCTCTCTTCAGGCACTGGTGCCTCCACCCGGGGTGTACTTTCCCCTGTAGACATGGGTGGATCCCTGGTCCTCCGGAATGAAGCGAGAGGTACTTTGTCCCAGCCTTTCTCTGCAAACAGTTCATCTATTACAACGTCGTCTCCCATGTCCGAGAGCGACTTCAGGTCAGAGGTGTCACACTCCTCCACAGGCAGGTATCCTGTAGTGGAGACCGAGCTTTCACCTCCTCCCACACACCAAATCTCTCCGCCTGGCTTACCTCGGCCTTTACTTGAAACGGGACATCCGGAACTCTTGTCGACGGATCCATCCGGGCCGGGCGTAAGCGGGCGAGACGGTCCACCACAACTGCTGGTCGGGGCTACCATACCGGTCTTTCTCTTCGGTGGTGGACGCTGCGAGATCGTGGTGACCGAGTCAGCATCCTCGGATTTCTCCCGTTGAGTTTTTACGACCTCCTCCGCGGTCGTTGCAGTGTGCGCAGGGATGGCTGTCACAGCAGTGATTCCTCCTCTCTGAGTGGTGTTGCCCGCAGCACGGCCGGGGTAGATGGTTCTCGGCTTCTCAACCGCCGGATCCACTTCGAACAGGAACTCCCCACAGGCCTCACATCGCCCGAATGGCTTCAGCTGGCACACCAGTCCCGAACAGCCGGGACAAATCACACCCAGGGCCTCAACGTCCATGCACGAATACAGGGCGAATCGACCCCTTGGCTTTAGCCGGATCCCTGTATCTGTTACCGGAGCAGCAGCAGTCAATGTCGTGGTGGAAGGGTGAACTGGAATCCACGACGTATGTCCGAACATGGCGACCTGTTGCTGATCCATTGCACACTGCAGAGTTTTTGCGCCAATGTCCCACGTGTAGTCCTTCACACGTATTGGACTCCTCCCCTTTGCTCCAGTTCGCAGGCTTTTCTTCTTTTCTGTTTCTGAGTCACGCCCACGAACTAAGCGATGGGGGTGTGCCTGGTGGCGCAGTGCAATAGAAGCCCCCACGTGTAGTACTTCACACGGCTGAACTTCCCCTCTTTCCACTCTTCTGCGCGGGCCTTTCCCTTCATTGGGTCATGTCCACGACTTCGAGCAGGGATGCACTTCGGCCAGTGAAGGCCTGCCTATTCGCGTAACTCTTCCAACATACACGTTCAATACTGTGGTGCACAAACACTATACCGGACCCGAGCCCCCACGTGTAGCGCCCTCCTCACTCCCCTCTCTCGTTCTTCAGCTCGTCTCTCTCTTGTCTAGGGGTATCTTTTAGAGGGGAAGGGAGCGGGGACACTACGCCAGGCCTTTGTCACAGGTGTCAGTGTGATACAAGCAAAGTTCTCTTACCTTCGGGTCAGTGTTGTACACCTGAAGCCTCCACCGAGAGTTACCTTGAACAATGTCTGTCAGGAAATGAGCCCCACACCATTAAAGTTCAACACTCCTTTATTCTTCTCGAATGAACACAATCAGTTGAACTCCCTTGGTAGAAACAGAACAGAAAAGGAGGTGTGGATGCGAATAGGCCCAGACACAATGTGTTCTCCACTTTCCTTCCTGAAAGTGGGTTGCGGTCTCTGAACGAGGGGGAATTTCCTTCCAAGCGGTCTCCAGTGAGAGACTCACCAGTCACTGGCAATATGCTGCACCAGGTGTTCGAATGAGGAGCTACCCCCGGTCCATTACGCCTTCCGGATTCGGGTACCCACTCCCGGGGTTCCCTAGGATCTCCTTCCCTCGCGGAACTCAGTGTTGGGCACTGAGCTCCGGACCTCCATCTGAGTACCTCACCCCAGGCTAAAGATGCCTGGAATGGAACACGACCTCCGGCTGTCCTCTAGGCCTAGGCCCGCCTAGAGAACCCACACGAACCACCGTCCACAGGCTGAAGGTGCCCTGGACTCCGACCCCGTGACAAAGATGGCCGGCCCCTTTATACCCTCTCCCAGCAAGCACGGCGGGTTCCCCGCCCCACCATATCGCTGCCGAGGGAGGACAAAAAGGAAGCACGACACACAGCAATGATTCAACCCCAGCCCAGGGTGACAGCGCCACCCGCTGGGCTGCAGGGAATTACACATCACTAATGTCTCTGTCAAGTTCAAATTTACACCCAGGAAAGTACATACCCGCTACATGTACTTTTCTGGCATGTTAGGGTCTCAAGAAATGAGATAGGCCGTCAGTACTTCAGGAGTGATCAATTTTCAGATATTGGCCTCATAGCTTGTGGACCCTATAACTTTCACAAAGACCAAATAATATACACCAATTTGTACTTATTTTTACCAAAGAAAATTACTAGTTTGCTAAATTTTATAACAGAAACAAAAGAAAAATTCATTTTTTTACAGAATTTTCTGTATTTTTTCTTTCATAGCGCAAAAAATAAAGAACCCAGAGGTGATCAAATACCACCAAAAGAAAGCTCTATTTGTGTGAAAAAAATTACAAAAATTTAATTTGGGTACAGTGTTGTATGACTGAGTAATTGTCATTCAAAATGTGAGAGCACCGAAAGCTGATAATTGGTCTGGTTATTAAGGGGGTTTAAGTGCCCAGTTGTCAAGTGGTTAAACATGAGAAATGTCTTCCATTCTTTCTTTAAGATGTGTTTTAACTAGCTGGTGGTGGGCAGTGTGCTTGCACTTAGATTAAATAGTAATTCAATCGGAATACTATAAAGACAATTGAGGGGGAAAAAGGAACCATCTATGCTTAACTTCTTAAAATGTACAACTTTAACATAAAAGTGGGAAAAAAAACTTTGCTCACTTACCAGCTGGAGCATTGCTACCAGAAGACAGGAGAGAAGCTGTCAGAGTTCATGAGGCGCCTGGATAATATCCTGCATAAGATGATTCTTAAGAAGGGGATTGACCCACGGAAGGTGGATGAGGCCTGTGTTCAACAGGTGATGAGAGGATCTCAGCCCCTGGACCCCATCGCATTGGCGCTACGCACAAGACAGGACGGGAAGAGCCTGGAGTACCCTGATTTGATCCAGGTGGTCAAAGAGGAAGAAGCTATGCTGGAGGAGAAGAAGAGGAGCCTACCGGTTGAGTCTGTAAATCCTCCTCCAGTGATGGTCAGGACGGCCATGACCCTGGAAAGAGACTCAGAGGTGGATACCTTGAAGTCACAGATGTCCCAAGTGTTGGGGATTCTGACCTCCCTGATGGAAAAGAAGTCAAGGGAACCAGAGAGGGAAAGTCCGAGGAAGGAGCTGTTTCCCAACACCTCAGCGCCCGCATCCCTGGAAGATTGGGGAGATGTGATTTGTTTCAATTGTGGAGGAGCTGGCCATCTCGCCAAAGTGTGTGCCAGCCGGAAGAAAAAAAAGATGAATAACCGCAAGCCGCCGGAAAACTTCAGCGGGCCCCGGTGAAGGAGTCAACCGGGTGCCCATCATCTCCAGTGAGCTCCAAACTGAATGAGAAGCACATGAAAAGAGTGGAGAAGACCCCTCAGAAGAAATGCAAAGTTCCTCAGAAGGAACACACTCCAGAGAAAGAGAGTAGTGTCCCTCAGCGGGTAGTTACACCCATAAAAAAGGAGGGAGATCAGTGCATACCAGGCCCAGTAGAGGCTTAAGTCCAAAGAGAAATGGAAGAAAGAAAGCCAAAGGAGAAAATGCAAACATCAAAAGAAAGAGACCCCTACGAAACGATACCCAGAGAAGCTGGTGGGTCCCTCCCCGATAGTACCAGTTCAAGTGGAGGGAGTCTACACAAGAGCCATATTGGATACTGGGGCGCAAGTGACCTTGTTGTACCAGGACTTTTATGACAAGCATTTAAGTCACCTACCCATCCAGAAGATTGAAGAATTGGAGATACGGGGAATTGGGACAGAGAGTTTCCCTTATGATGGCTATCTGCCTATAAAACTGACTTTTGACCTGTCCATAGCCGGAAAGGCTGAAGTGTTCGACACCTTAGCTGTGGTGTGCCCTCGACCGCCTGGAGCTAACAAGAGTTCCCTGATAATAGGGACGAACACAGATCTGGTCCGAAGACTTCTGGCCCCTCTGATAAGAAGGAAAGACCCCACAGTCACTGAGATCCACCCAATGTTGAAGACAGCCTACCAATGGCTGATCTTGGAACAGAAGGCCCCGGAAGAGGGGGTAGGGAAGGTCTGGAGGCTGGGAAGAAGGGGAATAGTGCTACAGCCCGGTGAAGTAACCTGCTTGAAAGCCACAGTGAAACTCACTTGGGAGCAGCCCGGCCCTTTTGTCATGTTGGAACCCGACCCAAGGGAAGAACATTCGGGCCTGGAAGTAGTCCCAGAAGTGGTTCCAGTGAGGGCCCTGAAGAAGGCTCATTGTAAAGTGCCTGTGAGCGTCAGAAATACCACAGATGATCCCATGGAAATCCCAGCTAGGCTGTTGCTGGGCCGGGTGAGCCCAGCTACCCCAGTTGCTTCGTCAGATGTGGAAAAGGCAGATGGAGAAAGTACTGTGTGGGAGAAAATTTCCATGGAGAATCCAAATATGCCCAGGGCTTGGAAGGAGAGAGCCAAGGCCCAGTTGACCAGGTGGGAAAGGATCTTTTCCCAAGATGAATTCGATGTGGGGTGTGCTAGGAGTGCCACCCATCGGATCTGCCTCCAGAAAGACAAACCCTTCAGGGAAAGGGTTAGGCGGGTTCCGTTAGCAGACCTCGAAGACTTAAGGGAGCAGCTCGCTGAGCTCAAGCGAACAGGGGTGATTCGAGAATCTAGAAGTCCCTATGCCTCCCCTATAGTGGTGGTCCGGAAGAAGAATGGGTCACTGAGGCTGTGCATAGACTATAGGACCCTCAACAGGAGAACCATACCGGATCAATATACCACTCCAAGGATAGAGGATGCCCTACAGAGCTTGTCTGGAGCCAAGTGGTTCAGTGTTATGGACCTCAAGAGCGGGTACTATCAGATCCCGATGCATCCAGAAGACAAAGAGAAGACGGCTTTCATAACCCCGGTGGGTTGATGTGGGTGTGGGTTAATTGGCGCTCCCAGTGGAGGGTGTGTGTTATATAAATTAACGTTGAAACCTGAGTGGTATCAAATTATGACCCAGGATGGTAACAATAAAAGCAAAAACCATAAAAAAACACACCAAGTTATTGTCAGTGGGTGGGTCAGCAGTGACCTCTCCCTGACCCCATAAATTAAGATTGTGAAACAGGTGAGTATTAATTAGTGATTCCTAAAGTGCTGTGTGCATGTGCGCATATATGCCAGTCACTGTAAAAAAGATTGGGAATTGGGGGGTAAAAACCCTTATGTGAGCTAAAACATAAGTGGGGTGATATCCACAATATTATTGCTATAAGGCAAAAATCTGAAACCAAATCAAAGTGTAACAGATAGTGATCAATATCCCAAAATGTGAAACAATTGGAGCAGTTAAATAGAGTAGTCCATCAAATATATATATATAGATCCTAGACAATATTGCAGTAGATAGATTTTTCAAACAACGATGCTCTATCCTAAGCAGTTCAGCTGGTGACTTATATGTGAGTCTTTGCATAAAATTCAATCCTGGTGACTGTTGTGCTCCCCCTTAAGATACCCTACTCACCAGAAGATGAAACCCCTGCAGGGGTATACGGCATGTAGGTGAGTGGTTTGATGTCCAGGGAAGGTGCAGTAGTTTTCCTCTTGTTCCTATGGATCCATAGGCTGACTGTTCCGGCTTGCAGCGATGTTCCTCAGGAAAAAGGGACAGGAGCCACTATAGCGTAATCCAATTTTATTTAAAAAAGTAAATAGTAATAAAACGATTTCCAAGGTGCGTTTTGATCAAAAGAAAGGTAAAAAACGAGGTACAGGTGTGTTAGCCTTCGAGACCGAAGGTGAAAGGTGTATAAGGTCCCGCACTCAGTCCCTGCATCTGTCGGAGCGGCGGTATGGGATCGCGTGCGCTCCACCGCTCGGAACCAAGGAACCGGAAGTGACGTATCTGCGTGAGAGGACCAATCATCTGACGCGTTTCGTCATGTGACGTCTTCTGAGGTGATACAGTCTCCTCACGTTACACACCAGATATAGCGAGCAGCTGGCGGGTTCCTCCCATTGATGAAACTAAAGGGCGTCAGACGGTAACACAGGAGTCCAAATGATTGGACTACAGGATGTGTCCCATGCCATGATGCCGCCCAATAGAAATCCTGTTCTGCTCATAACAGAGCCATCTTGTGTCCAAATAGATAACTGTTCACCGCGGGCTGCTGGCTATGCTTAGGCTACTTGTTTAAATACTAAAAATAAAATAAAATAATAAAGATATATAAAACAAGAATATATAAAAATAAGAGTCATTTTATACATAGGTGGACATATACTCCCTAGTACTTTTTAATGGATGGGAGTGGGGGAAATGGACATAGTCCATATAATAATTAATATATACATGAGAATGGAAATTAAAAATTTAAAAATTAAAAAAATTTAAAAATTTATATCATTTAGAAAGAGGGGTTAGGAAATCTGATTTCATGTGACTGAAGACACAGTGAAAGCTTATTTTGTAACTGTATTAATGGGTGTAAGGGTCCCCTTGTAGTGGTCCTATAGCAAAAGTCCCTCATCTTTATGGGCTAACACTAGCCCAGGGGACTCAGGATGGCATTAGTATCAACCTGTTCAATTATATACGTTGAAGGTGGAAATAGGTACGGGTGATGGTTATACAATTAGGTTTTAAAGAATCCTATGTGGGAGATAAATAGAATAACCCAAATTTGTGGGGTGGTTGAAATTTTAAATTTTAAACATACATCCCCCTATATATGTTCCCCATAGTGGCTTCAATCAAGTGACAAGTTGGGGGGAGGGGGGGGACGGGACTTAGAAATTAAACAATTTAAGTCTATATCCAAATTGAGTCCCCTGGGCGCAAGTGACCCCAATTTGTGTATCCATTTGTTTTTGTTTTTAGAAACCATAATCCGCTTGTTGCTCCCCCTCCAGTGGTCCTTAATCATATCAATCCCATAAAAAATAAGCCCTGATGGGTCTCTCTGATGTACTTCATCAAAGTGTTTGGAGAGATTATGTTTGGGGAAGCCCTTGCGAATATTATTAATATGTTCCCTAATTCTGATTCGGAGGGGTCTGGTGGTCCGACCTACATATTGGAGCCGGCAAGGGCATTCCACCACGTAGGTGGCATGGGTGCTGTTGCAGGTTATTAGTTCCCTAATCTGATATTCCTTGTTGTCAACCATCGATTTGAACGTAGTTCTCTTTCTAGGTTGTTTGAGACTCTTTCTACATGGGAGGCAGCATTGACATTTAAAAAATCCTTTCAATTCAGGGCAAATTTCTATTGTCTTAGGAGGATCAATTACATTGTGTACTAGATGTTGTCTTAGGTTCGGGGCTTTCCGTAGATGAATCTTGGTTTTTGGGGAAGGATTTTTGCCAGTGTTCTGTCCTCTTTCAAAATAGGACAGTATTTCAGGATTATACGCTCTATATCCCTGTATTGATTATTGTATCCTGTGATAAACGAGATCTCATTGGGTTTGTCTTTTGCAATTGTGGGTTTTTGGGCTAGTATGGTCTTCCTGTCTAGAGATCTTATTGCTTCCTTGGCCTTGTGGAGTTCATACTTGGGATATCCCTTCTGCTCAAACCTTTTAACCTGTTCTTCATAGTCCTCCAATCGTTGGCAATTTTTCCGGACTCTTAGCATTTGGCTTTTGGGAATATTCCCTTTCCATTTGGGGTGATGGCAGCTCGATACAGGGATATACCCATTTCTGTCAGTTTTTTTGAAAAACGTTTTAGTCCACAATTCTCCTCCTTCTTTTGAGATCTGAAGATCCAGGTAATCGATCTGATGTTGATCACATTTGCCAGTGAAAGTAAGACCGTATCGGTTGTTATTTAACCCGATCATAAATCTTTCAAAGGATTCTGCTGTGCCCTCCCACAGTATTACAAGGTCGTCTATGTACCTCCTGTACATTTTGATCTGTGGTATATTTGGATGGTATATGTATTCCTCCTCCCACATATCCATTAGGAGGTTGGCTACGCTGGGTGCGTAGCGTGCCCCCATGGCTACCCCCCTTGTTTGCATGTAATATTCCCCTCCGTACCAGAAGTAATTGTTCTTCATTGCCATTTCAAGGCCTTCCAGAACATAGGATATCTGATCTTGTCTCATTTTAGTGTTCTCATTTAGGGCTTTCTCGACTCCCAATACGCCATCTTTTTGTGCGATACTTGTGTACAAAGAATTTACATCCACCGTGGCTAGGAGGCAGTTTTCCACTCCAGATACTTCCTGCAGTTCCCTGATAAGTTGTGTACTATCTTTTAAGTGGGACCTTCCTTTAGGTACCAGGGGCTGCAAAAATTTGTCTATGTACTCGCCTAACCTCGAGAATATGGAGTTGATACCACTAATTATGGGCCTCCCTGGTGGCTTCTGTAGTCTTATGTATTTTGGGTACATAGTACAGCACTGGAGTTTTACTGGACTCAGGAACCAGATACTGGGCTTCCTTATCATTTAGGATTCCCAGATCCTTACCCTTTTGTACATAGGCCTTGAGCTGTTTTTCATAGCCAGCCCTGGGGTTCCCTTTTAGTTTCTTGTAGGTGTTCTCAACACTGAGTAAGTTGGTAATTTCTTCCTCGTAATCTTCTTTGTTAAGGATGACTAGCCCCCCCCCCCCCCCTTGTCGGCTGGTCGAATCACTACCGAGTTTTTCTTTCCCATTTCTTTGATGGTTTTCCATATTTTTGTGTTTTTATTACGTTTTCTCTGTAGATTCTTGATGTCCCCTTCGACCATTTTTTTGAAAGCTCCAAGACATTAATTTCCCGGGGTTTGAGGGTTGAATATGGAGTTATTTTGAAGGTTGGTTCTATCATAAATTGAATGTTCGGGTGTTCTAATATCTTCATTGAGAGCGAAGTGTTTCTTAAGATTCAGTTTCCTCATGAATTTTTGCAAATCTATGTATGCTTCAAATTTGTCCAAGGCCTTATCTGGAGCATATTTAAGGCCCAGGTCTAGTATTTTCAATTCAGCTTCTGTAAAGGTAACTTTACTCAGATTGTATATTCCTTCTCCTAATGTATTCTGCGTCTTTTTCTTCCTCCCCCCTCTCTTTCCTCTTGTCCGCCTCTTTCTATGTATTCTTGTTGGTAGCCAGTCATCCTCTCCCGGTTGTAAGCCCATCCATCTCTGGGATCTTGGTTCTGGGGATATGTGCAGTATTCGTTGGATCCCTGTCCTCTCTCTCGATCTCTGGGGGTATCTTCCCATCCTGATGCGCCCCCTCTGTTCCACGTCTGTCCTCTCCACCTTGGATTCCTGTAGGAAACTCGTGGCATCCATCTTCCTGGTGGTCTGTCTCGTTGGCCTCCCCTTCGAAAACCCCTAGGTTCCTGGGGTTCTCTTCTTCTATCCTGGTATGGCCTGTCTTCGTGTGGTGGTTCCTGCCACCTCGGTACTCCCAGGGGAGAGAACCTATTCCTAATGGGAACATTGTATCTCGGTATAGTTGATCCTTCGGGATTAGCTATGTGATGCTCCTGGTGGTTGTGGGTTCTTCTTCCAGATCTTTGTTGTTGGTTTCTCCATCTTGATGTATTTCTATGCTCTCTTTCTGGGGTGGTAATGAATCTTAGAAGTGGTGTCTGTGGCACCCTGCTGGTAGTGGGGACATCTGTCTCATCATTAGAGTCCTTGTCCATAGAGATGTCTTCTAGCTCAAATGGTTCTTCCTCCTCTTCTATTTGCCATTTATAGACTTTATTGTTTTTATAGTCGAGGACGTCTCTTTTGAATTTTTTCAGTTTTTTGGTCCTTGTATACTTGGATGACATAATTGTCTTCGGAAGAACCTTGGAAGAGCATGAGGAGAGACTGGAGAAAGTTTTGAAGAGACTGAGTGAGGAAGGACTCAAGCTCTCCCCTGAAAAGTGCCAATTCTATCGGTCATCAGTCAACTATCTGGGACATATAGTGTCTGAAGATGGGGTAGCCACAGACCCCGAAAAATTGGAGGCAGTCACCTCCTGGCCCAGGCCCACCACGGTGACAGAGCTCAGATCCTTTCTGGGGTTCTGTTCCTATTACAGGAGGTTTGTGGAGGGGTTTGCTCAGATAGCCAGGCCTCTGAATGAGCTGCTAAAGACGGAGGGGGAAGAGGATGACACAGGCCCCAGAAAGCCAGGGGAGTCAGTCAAAGACCAGTGGAACGAGAAGTGTGAGAATGCCTTTCAGATGTTGAAGACGACATTAACCACTGCCCCTGTCCTGGCCTACGCAGACCCTAAGAAGCCTTATGAACTTCATGTAGATGCCAGTCATGATGGTTTGGGGGGAGTGCTGTACCAGGAGCATGAAGAGCAACTGAGGCCTGTTGCGTATGTGAGCAGAAGTCTGACTCCCTCCGAAAAGAACTACCCCACCCATAAGTTGGAGTTCCTGGCCCTTAAGTGGGCGGTAGTTGACAAACTTAGAGACTATTTATATGGGGCGGAATTCACAGTGAAAATCGACAACAACCCCCTTACCTATCTCTTCACCACAGCAAAGTTGGATGCCACAGGACATAGGTGGCTGGCGGCGCTGTCTGCTTCGACTTCGGCCTGAAGTACCGACCTGGGGCTGGAAACCGAGATGCAGACGCTTTGTCTAGAAGATCTCACGTTCCCACTTGCAGTACAGAAGACTGGGCCCAAGTGGCACCCTCTGTCAAGGGGCTGAACTCCACGCCAGTGGCGGCTCAAGAGCAGAAGAGATAGGGGTTACCATAGTAGGAGTTCGCAAGCAATACTGTGGAGTAACCCAACTGGGGGAAGATAACTTGCCAAAACTGTCTAAGAAGGAGCTGAGATCCGATCAATTGGAAGACCCTATGGGGAGATTGGTCCTAGAGGCCCTGGAGAATCAGGACCCAAATAGACTCTTACGCCACCCTTCAAAGGAAGCTCGCCTGTTGAGGAAAGAGTGGGACAAGTTACAGGTGCATCAGGGAGTGGTCTACCGAAGGGGCCCCTCTGATGACCTAGAAGACAAATGGCAGTTGTTCTTGCCTGAGAAGCACCGAGAGACAGTCCTGGTTGCTCTGGTTGCTCTGCAGCACGACAACCATGGTCACCTAGGGGCGGAAAGGACTTTCCAACTCGTTAGGGACCGTTTCTATTGGCTCTGCATGAGGGCTGAAGTTGAAGAATACTGCCACTAATGTGCACGATGCATCCAGAGAAAGACTTTACCTCATCAAGCTGCCCCAATGGGCCATCTGCAAAGTCAAGGCCCACTTGATCTGGTATGCATTGATTTTCTCTGCCTCGAACTCGACCTGAGTGGACAAGGAAATGTTCTGGTAGTAACTGACCATTTCACCCGGTATGCCCAGGCCTTTCCAATCAAGGACCAGAAGGCTTCCACCGTGGCCAAAGTGCTGATGGAGAAATACTTTGTACATTATGGGCTACCACAACGGCTCCATTCAGATCAGGGAAGGGATTTTGAAAGTCGATTGATCCGGAAACTCCTGGATTCTTTGGGGATCAAGAAGACAAGAACTACCCCCTATCATCCACAAGGTGATGCTCAGCCGGAGAGGTTCAACCGAACCCTGCTCAACATGCTGGGGACCCTAAGTAGTGAAAAGAAGCAGCATTGGAGCAACCACATAGCGGCAGTTGTGCATACATACAACAGCACCACCAGTGATGCTACAGGATACTCACCCTATAGACTCATGTTCGGGAGAGAAGCAAGACTACCCGTAGATCTGACACTTCCATAGACCATTGTTCTGCTGCTTCCCACAAGGGATATGTCGATAGGCTTAGGCGCAATTTGAATTGGCCTATGAACAGGCACAGGCGGCCTAAGAGCAAAGGTGGGCCCGCAACAAGAAAAATTTTGACTTAAAAGTTAGGATCCAAGATCTACAACCTGGAGACAGAGTGTTGTTGTGGAATTTGGGGATCCCTGGAAAACACAAGCTTGCAGACAGATGGAGACCTGAACCTTATGTTGTTTGCAAAAGACTGCCGGGCCTACCCATTTACAGACTTAAACCAGAAGGGAAGGTGGGGCCCTTGAAGACTTGGCATCGGAATCACCTACTCCCACTAGCGGAGGCAGTTCGGATACCCCCTGTGACGGATTCCCCTGAGCCAACTTCCATTCTGGATACTTCCCGACCAAACACTCGGTCTCAGACCCCCCGGATCGGGGATACAGAGACCTCGGAAACAAGTGAAGATGAGGGAGAAGAACTTGACTGGCTTTGGCCTTCACAGGCCCCAGGAACCTCTGCTATTGATCTTCCACCTGAAGAAGACACCATAGATCAGACACTGAATGCAGAACCCACTGAGTTCATTCCATCCAGTCCTTGGTCGGATTCTTGGGAGAGTGCTTGTGACTTACCACCTGAAGAAGATCCAAGGGAGTCCCTGTACCTCCCTGCCCCGGAGTCCAGTGCTCCCGAATCAGAAGTAATTCCTGAGTTGGTTCCAGAGGAGGAACTTGTTCTAACAGAGAGCCCAAGAGGGCAGAGGAAGCGAAGAGCCATAAAGCCTCCTAGGAGATTGACTTACCCACAGATGGGGAGAAGTGCGGAAGACACTGTAGTTACTGCCAGAAGGAGTATGGAACAGCCTGACCCTCCCACTGTTCATTTGGTGGGAGGCAACCCCAGCTCACTCTCTGGCACAGTTAGGCAGGACACTGATGATAGTGTGACCTGTGGGCAGGGGAGTTCACCGCCTCGGTTTTGGTGGGAATTTCCTCTGCCAACATCATACGAAAGTTTGATTGATGTTGTACGTTCTGTGATTTAAGTTTATGTTATCTTTGGGGACCAAAGAGTTTAAGTGGGGGGAGTGTGTAGCGGGGTCTCCTTTAAGGCCCCGGGACTACGTTACCCAGAACCCTGTTCGGCACCCAGAGTGCAGTTGGCCACCGCAGAGACTAATGGGAGGGGTTATTTAAGGAGGAGGCGAGGCGGAGCTCGGCCTCTTTGGACACCGCGCTGCAAGCAACAGCTTCTTCCTGTGCAGATCTGCTGCAGTGCAAGGCCTGAAGCCTGGGGCCTTGCACAACTTCCGAAGAGCCTTCCACCCCACTGCGGAGCCTGGGTGGCATCTGACTTGTCGAGTGAGGACATCAGAACGATCGGGGACCCGATCATTGCAGACGCTGTGTGTGGATACACAGCAGGGTGGATGTTCCGGACTGGGATCGCGTCCGGAGTGGTGAGCGGGCACCTGCCCAGACCAATAGACTGTGTCGTGTTCAGGCCTATAGACTGCATAGGCCCACAGTTTCGTTTATCTGCTGTTCCCCGGGGGGACCGGTAGCAGGACAGAGTTGAAGTGTCCCCCCCAGGATAGTGTTTCAAGTTATTGCCTGGTTGTGGATTACAAATTGCTATTCATCAAGTGCACCACCGAAAGCTGGCATGCGAAGAGATCCCTATAGGAGGTGACTGAGATTTATTCCATGTCAGGCCTGATCGGGGTGGGAAGTTAAGATATTGTTTAGTGCGCCATAGGGCGCGCATACCATAATAGCTACACGCGGTGAAGTACCGCGCAGCGCCATTATCGTATGCTGTATTGATTTCTGCAGGGCTCTGCTAGCCAATTGCATCTGTTGTGTTCTGCCTATGCTACCTTTGATATAAGAGTAAACTGTTATATTTAATCTCTGCCTCAGTGTGTTGTCTTACTGTTAGGAGATTATTCCTTGCAATAATATTTGAATGTAGGGATGAGCTCGGTGTTCGAGTCGAACATACGTTCGACTCGAACATCGGCTGTTCGATCGTTCGCCGAACAACGAACGATTTGGGCCGTTCGCGCCTAATTCGCGGCCCACAATGCACTACGCCATCGCAGTGTCATCCAGGCGCTGTGATTGGCCAAGCATGCACTGTGACCCCGCATGCTTGGCCAATCACAGCGCCGGCAGCGAGGAGAGCAATGATTGGCCACAGGCAGGATGCCTGTGGCCAATTATTGCTGAGGGTGTTTAGTACACGCCCCACACTATAAAAGGCCGCCAGCACGGCGGCCTAGTGTAGTGTGTTCCGGAGCAGGGAAAGAGAAGCATAGGCAGGGACAGTGACATTATTTTTTTCTTGCTTAACCTGGATTCCTTTAGTTTAGGGAAAGAGAAGGATAGGTAGGGAGAGTGTCAGTGTGTTTTACTGTGCTAATCCTTGTTTGCAGGGACAGGGAAGGACAGTGAGGGAAATTCTCCTTGTACTATACTGTGCTAAAGCATTCATCATCAACCATCTTTAAAAAAACATTTTTTATAGGGACAGAAAACTATAGGTAGGGAGAGTGTCAGTGTGTTTTACTGTGCTAATCCTTGTTTGTAGGGACAGGGAAGGACAGTGAGGGAAATTCTCCTTGTGCTATACTGTGCTAAAGCATTCATCATCAACCATCTTTAAAAAAACATTTTTTATAGGGACAGAAAACTATAGGTAGGGAGAGTGTCAGTGTGTTTTACTGTGCTAATCCTTGTTTGTAGGGACAGGGAAGGACAGTGAGGGAAATTCTCCTTGTGCTATACTGTGCTAAAGCATTCATCATCAACCATCTTTAAAAAAACATTTTTTATAGGGACAGAAAACTATAGGTAGGGAGAGTGTCAGTGTGTTTTACTGTGCTAATCCTTGTTTGTAGGGACAGGGAAGGACAGCGAGGGAAATTCTCCTTGTGCTATACTGTGCTAAAGCATTCATCATCAACCATCTTTAAAAAAACATTTTTATAGGGACAGAAAACTATAGGTAGGGAGAGTGTCAGTGTGTTTTACTGTGCTAATCCTTGTTTGTAGGGACAGGGAAGGACAGTGAGGGAAATTCTCCTTGTGCTATACTGTGCTAAAGCATTCCTCATCAACCAGCTTTAAAAAAACATTTTTTATAGGGACAGAAAACTATAGGTAGGGAGAGTGTCAGTGTGTTTTACTGTGCTAATCCTTGTTTGTAGGGACAGGGAAGGACAGTGAGGGAAATTCTCCTTGTGCTATACTGTGCTAAAGCATTCATCATCAACCATCTTTAAAAAAACATTTTTTATAGGGACAGAAAACTATAGGTAGGGAGAGTGTCAGTGTGTTTTACTGTGCTAATCCTTGTTTGTAGGGACAGGGAAGGACAGTGAGGGAAATTCTCCTTGTGCTATACTGTGCTAAAGCATTCCTCATCAACCATCTTTGAAATCCTTGTTTTTTGGACAGTCAGGGAAATTGTCATTGTGCTATTCTGTGCGAAAGCAATCATCCTCAACCATATTTAGAAATCCTTAAGTAAAGGGACAGAGAAGGACACCTGAAGGTAGCCCTTATTGCTTTTTTCCCATCTCCCTGCAGGCCATCCATTAGAATGTCTGGAAGGCAAACAAGGAGAGGCAGACAGTCAGGAGGCAATAAAAGAGGGCAAGCAGGCTCTGTGTCTGGGGGCAACAGTGCTGGTCGTGGACGCGGTGCATTGTCATCAGCACATGGCCATGGGACACACTTGTCCTTCTTTTCGGCAGCTGGACATGTTGAGCCACATCATGCCGAAGACTTGGTAGAGTGGATGACCAAGCCCTCCTCCTCCTCCTCATCCTCTCTCACCCAGGCTCAGGGTACTGGCAAAGCAGCTGCCAAAGCGTCCTCTTCCCTGGTATCAATGTCAGACTCATCATCAGTCACTCCTTCCCTAGACCCACCATGTCCTCCTCCTGAGGAGTCCCCCGAACTGTTTGAGCACAGTGTTGGGTACATGCTCCAGGAGGATGCCCAGCGTTTCGAAGGGTCTGATGATGAAACCCAGCTAGAGGAAGGCAGTAGCGTGAGAGCAGACAGAGGGGATGCTCAAGAAGGACACCAATCTGGCAGTCATGTTCCAGCAGCTGCAGCATACTGCCAGATTGGCTCCAGTGATGAGGAGGGAGGGGATGATGAGGTCACTGACTCCACGTGGGTGCCTAATAGGAGAGAGGAGGAGGAGGAGGATGAGGAGGAGGCACATCTCCAACGAGGCAGGATGCCCTTTGGTGGCCAGCGTAAGGGCAGTACACCGACGGAATCACACCGCAGAGCTCCGCCTGTGCAGGGCGCTGCCTCTGCCCGTCATTCAAAAAGTTCTTTGGTGTGGGCCTTTTTTGAGGCTAGTGCATCAGATCGCACAGCTGCTGTTTGCAACATATGTCTCAAGCGTATATCGCGTGGCCAAAACATCAGCCGCTTGGGTACCACATGCCTGACCAGACATATGTTGACCTGCCATGCAGCTCGTTGGCAAGCCTACCTCAAAGACCCACACCAAAGAACAAAGCGGACCTCTCCTTGCACCGCATCAGCTGGGATCTCCAACCCCACTATAACTTCAGTCCTCTCTGAAACATGCACTGAGAGGAATGAAGGTGTAGAATTAGGTGTGTCACAGCCAAGTACTTGCGGCCACTCTGCTAGCAGTACACCAACGTCCGATTCTAGCAGGCAAATTTCCCTGCCCCAGCTGCTGGACCGTCGAAAGAAGTTCACTCCCAGCCATCCACATGCCCAGCGGTTGAATGCTAGCTTGGCTAAATTGCTAGCGCTTCAACTGCTGCCTTTTCAGTTGGTAGACTCGGCCCCCTTCCGTGAGTTTGTGCAATGTGCGGTTCCTCAGTGGCAGGTTCCCAAACGCCACTTTTTCTCACGGAAGGCTATTCCGGCTCTCTACCGGCATGTGGAAGGCAATGTCTTGGCCTCGCTGGACAGGGCGGTCAGGTGCATATTACCGCTGACTCATGGTCCAGCAGGCATGGACAGGGACGTTACCTTTCTTTCACGGCCCATTGGGTCACTCTTTTGGCAGCTGGGAAGGATGCAGGACAAGGTGCAGTAGTGTTGGAGGTTGTTCCACCGCCACGCCTCCAAAATGCTACTACTGGTTGTGACACACCTCTCTCCTCCACCCCCTCCTCTTCTTCCTCCATGGCCTCTTCCTGTGGTTTGTCCTCGGAACCAGCGGTGCTCCGTAGGCGTTCAAGGGGCTACGCAAGTACGCAGGCAAAAAGATGCCATGCCGTGCTTGCGCTGGTGTGTTTGGGGGACAGAAGCCACACTGGGGCAGAGGTCCTGTCTGCTCTGCAGGGCCAGGCCGAGAGGTGGTTGACGCCACGCCAGCTTAAGCCAGGAATGGTGGTTTGCGACAATGGCACCAACCTCCTCTCCGCCCTCCGACAGGGACAACTGACCCATGTGCCCTGTGTGGCTCACGTCCTTAACCTGGTGGTGCAGCGGTTCTTGGGCAGGTACCCGGGCTTACAGGATGTCCTGAGGCAGGCCAGGAAAGTCTGTGTGCATTTCCGCAGATCTTATAATGCCAGTGCTCGCCTGGCTGAGCTGCAAAAGGAGTTGAACCTGCCCAAGAACCGCCTTATATGTGACATGCCCACCAGGTGGAACTCAACGTTGGCCATGCTGCAGCGGCTGCACACGCAGCAGAGGGCCATCAATGAGTACCTGTGCGACTACGGCACCAGGACAGGGTCAGGGGAGCTTGGTTTTTTTTTCTCCACGCCAGTGGGGCATGATCAGGGATGCATGCACTGTCCTGGCACCATTTGAGGAGGCCACGAGGATGGTGAGCAGTGACAGTGCATGCATCAGTGACACTGTACCTCTTGTCCACCTGTTGGAGCACACGCTGCGTGGAATAATGGACAGGGCACTTGAGGCAGAACAGAGGCAGGAAGAGGAGGACTTCCTTGCCTCTCAAGGCCCCCTTTACCCAGACAGTGTTCCTTCTGTCCCACCCATCGCACAGGAAGAGGAGGAGGAGGATTGTGTCAGCATGGAGGTGGAGGCTGGCACTCAGCATCATCAGCAGCAGTCTTTTAGGGATGATTTACAGTCCCAAGAAACCAGTGGACTTGTACGTGGCTGGGAGGAGGTGGCTGCGGATCATGTCGTCCTTAGTGACCCAGAGGACTCCGGACCGAATGCCTCAGCTAACCTACGCTGCATGGCCTCCCTGATCCTGCAAAGTCTGCGGAAGGATCCTCGTATTCTTTGGATCAAGGAGAGGGACCATTACTGGCTGGCCACTCTCCTTGATCCACGGTACAAGGGTAAGGTTGCGGACCTTATGTTACCGTCGCAGAGGGAGCAGAGGATGAGACAACTCCGGGAGGCCTTGCAGAAAGGTCTGTGCAACGCGTTCCCAGAGACTGGGAGGTTACAAACTCCTGGTCCTGGACAACGAGTTGCTGAGGCTTCGGCCAGTCAAAGAAGGAGCGGTGGGGAAGGTGGCCGTCTGACCGATGCGTTCAGACAATTCTTTAGTCCGCAGCCCCAAAGTATGATCGGTTCCAGCAACCATCGCCAGCGTCTGATAAACATGGTGCAGGAATATCTAGGGGCAAGGTCAGACTTGGACACCTTCCCCACCGAAAATCCTCTGGCTTACTGGGTCTTGAGGATGGATCACTGGCCAGAGCTTGCACAGTATGCAATTGAGCTACTGGCCTGTCCTGCATCCAGCGTTCTTTCGGAACGCACATTCAGTGCTGCTGGAGGATTTGTCACGGATCACAGGGTGCGCCTGTCCACCGACTCGGTTGATCGACTGACTTTCATCAAGATGAACCAGTCTTGGATCACCACCAGCTACCACACACCTGATGCTGATATAACAGACTAATTGATTTTAACATGTCACATCCCTTCAAGACTGATGCTGATGCTGAGTGCCTGTGCTGTTATGTTGACTGGCTATCCTCCTCCTCCGAGTCCTCAATGATACGATTGATGATGATAGCTTGGAAGATCATTTTTGTTTATGGGTGCCGCCACCAGTGGCTAAGGCCCAATTTTTCAGCCCCTGTTCAACAGGGGCATGTAATTACAATTCTTGATCTAATAATTCACAGCAGGGCCCATTGCTGCACCCACCAAGAGTAACTCTGAGGGCTTACAGTGTTGTGGCAACACCACCACCACCACCACGAAAGGCCCAATTTTTCAGCCCCTGTTCAACAGGGGCATGCAATTACAATTCTTGATCTAATAATTCACAGCAGGGCCCATTGCTGCACCCACCAAGAGTAACTGTCAGGGCTTACAGTGTTGTGGCACCAGCACTACCATCAAAGGCCCAATTTTTACTACCACTGTTCAACAATTATATGTAATTACAATTCCTGATATAATAGTTGACAGCAGGGCGTTCCAGCACCAACCAAGAGTAACTGTGAGTGCTTACAGTGTTGTGCCAACACCAACAACTAAGGGGCCTATTTCTGCAGAGTATATACGGCAGGTCCCTACTTTCAAACATCCAACTTACAAACGACTCCTACTTGCAAACGCAAGAAGACAACAGGAAGTGAGAGGAAATCTACCCCTAGGAAGGAAAATTCTCTCCTGTAAGAATTAATATGGGAGAAAGGTGTCTCCTCTGTACTGATGCTTTATCACCAATCCTTGTTTCAAGAAAAACACCACATTTCAAAAACAGTTGTCATTGGGACGGAAAGTGAGGTGAAATGTTCTGAACAGGGGCACAGACAGCAAAACAAATGTTACAGGGGTGATAACCCTTACCTATGTTTTCCAAAAAGTTTAAAAATAGATTTTTGGGCTGGAGCTACACTTAAACAATGTACCTGTTCAAAATTACAAACAGATTCTACATAAGAACAAACCTACAGTCCCTGTCTTGTATGCACCGCCTGTATACGGCTGTTCAGAGTATATAGGGCCTTTTTTATTTTGTGTGCGGTGTTCCCCTTAATATCCATACAAGACCCAAAGGGGCTGGTAATGGGCTGGGGTAGGGGGGGGGGGTCATGGGGTAGCTATGCCATTTTTCTTAAAGATTTTCATCCATATTACCGGGACCAGACATTACATTAAAGCCGCAAGCAGTTTTAAATGGCTTTTTTTTCCTTTAGAAGTGTCATTTTGTGCAGGGACAGTTCTAAACACGGGAAACACGTGGCACTTCACAGGCATACTTTAGACACCCCCCAGGTACGATATTTAAAGGAATATTTGACTTTTTTTTTTTTCACTTTATGCATCATTAAAATGACTGCTCCCGAAAAACGACCATTTTTAAAACTTCTTTTTGCATTGATACATGTCCCCTGGTGCAGAACCCGGGTTCCCAAACCCTTTTTAGGACAATAACATGCATAATAGTCGTTATAATTAGCACTTTAGAATTCGAACGTTCGCATCCATTGTATTTAATAGGGTTCTAATGTTCGTACGAACTTTCGGTCTGTTCGCGGGTTCTGGTGCGAACCGAACCCGGGGGTGTTCGGCTCATCACTATTTGAATGTGATACAAATATAACCCCTAGACTAACTGTGCCAGAGTGGGTCGAGCAGATTGCTGGGGGTTGGTGGTGCTGTACACAGGGCCCGAAAACAAATCCAGCGGCTCTCTTAACTGGGGGAGGCGCCACACGTGTTTTTTTTGTTTTTTGTTCTTGGATGTTCCCTTCAGATCTAGAGCACTTGCAGTGCACTGACTGTTTAGCTTTTCGTAAATGAACGCCTATGTTTTTATTGCCATCTGTGCCATTCTTGCTCTGGTGGTAATCCCTTTTCCTATTTCTTGTAGAGGTGTCGTGACCAGAAGTGAGGGAAAATCTCCCCAATGGAGCCAGAGACTGAACAAAAAAAATCTATAGTGGGCCTGGTCTGGTGTTTACCTCTACCATTCCACCTTGCTGAAACACACTCCTGTACTAAAAATACCGGCTGACATTCTGCCCATGTGTATGTCGGCCGTGCATGCTGGGTAAAAAACAGCAGCGGACAGACTCCTGATTAGCACTTTCAGCCAATGGCAGAGCGCTGTCAGAAAACCACAATTTTTTTATTTTTTTTGTCTGATCTGCAAAGTTTAGGCACGATGTGCTAGTTAGTATGCATCGCATACTTGCACATTATGTGAAACCTGCAAACAAAGCTTTCCTTGTTGCCTCTGGGGGCCGCATTCATCTTCACTCGTGTGATTGGCCAAATCCGTGTGACGTCACTCCCACACATGCGTGTTGGAGCCGCCGGTCATGGCACAAACTATGGAGAAACGGCACGGGTGCCCATTCCTTAAGAGTGCATGCACTAGACATGTGCAATTCGTTTAGTTTCTAATTAGTTTTTTCACGAATTTAGAGAAATTCGTTAATTCTGAAATTTCTGAATTTACGAATTTTTCAATTTACGAATTTTTGGATTTTCGGATTTCTGAAATTTTGAATTTACGAAGACTTGGTGCTAATAGAACACTCTCTGCCACAGACTTGGTGCAACCGTTCCCTGGGTTACTGTGACGGATCTCGGATACCCCAGGCGGGCACATCCGCCAGACCTGTGTCTCCTGTCCTCCAAATGCACCCGCAGCCTGCAGATTCGCATAACCAGCCCTTAACACCTCAATCACGAGACAATCCACACAGGTGTTGAGGGTTAAACATGCAGAGCATCAACAGTTTATTAAATCCAAAACATACACTTTTACACACAGTTAGGGACACTCCCATTAGCCTTTTCATGGAGGGGGGGTAGGGGGACAAGGAAGAACCAATGGGAACTGAACATTGAAACAGAGACTACAGTTAAACATAAAGGGATTATGGTAAGCAGGCAGCCCTTCAATACACATCCCCTGCGGAGAGATGTCTGCAGTCCAGACCATTGTCTATGTGCCATGAACCAACACAATTAAACACAGCAACAAGAGGGGGGGCGGATGGGGGAGAAGGGATGTAGCATTACATTACATTATCTCAATGCCAGCTTTCCCCAAGTCTCTGTCTCTTCTGGGCCATAATCTGTGGCTAAGCGGACAGCTCACAGTCCCTTCCAAAACACACAGTGACAGTGGGTTCTGTCACAGTTACCTTCTGATGAAAAGAGCTCTCAGTGCCAGGATCTTTCAACCGTTCCGGCGACACTGTGAGGTAGATTCTGATCTGGATATATCCTCCAATTGAGTCCTCAATTGCTTTGTCCCTTCCCACAGGCAAGGCGACACAGGATCATCCCTGGATCAATAGGCCCCAGTAACTCCTGGGCCTACATCTCAGTATCGGAGCCTCAGGCCAATGTGGCCCTGAGGCGAAAACTACCAGTACATCCCTGAGGCCATGAGGGCCCTCAGGTCAGGACCGGGCGGGCGGTGCCCACCACCAACGAATGACGACGACCCCACAAAATGGTGTCTGTCTCTTAAGTACCCTCTCCCAGAATGCACAGCAGGGTGACCACGCCCCCTGAGCTGCTTCTGAGAAAGAGATACCCAATGCATTCAGCCTGTTGCCTTTCCAATCCTGACCAGTGGTGACAGCGACACCCACTGTCAGGAGGAAAATCATGCAATCAGCCGAACTGAAACAGAGTATAATTTGAAACACAATCCTTCTAAGCCAAACTATTGCTCAGACAATTATAATTTTTAACACATAGCGCCCACTCATTGGGAGCAGGGCACTACATACTACCCTCACCGCAAAAAGATGATGTCCCCATCGTCGAGAAAAAAATATGACCCTCAATCCTGAGGGTCAGTTACCTGAGTCCAAAAAAACTTGGATGGGGAAGGGAAAGGTGGGGTAGCAAGAAAAATATAAAAGTTAGCATAAACACACAGTAATCAAATCACTATACATTACAATGTTCCTATCTATCTCTATCTAACCCATCCAGCTCTGTAGTAGTCTGGCAGGATAATCCAGAGTACCTGAAAAACAAAACAGCACACACAGGCAATAATGCAAACATTACTGTAGAATCAGGAAGCAAAGCCTTACTTCCTGAGAAATAAAACTTTCTTTCCCATATATATATATATATCCCTTAGTGCAAAAGAGTTATGTAGTTAAGTGCAGAAAAGTCCAGTTTCTGCTGAGCACATCTCCGCCACCTAGTGGTCGAAGAACATCATAACAAAGTTCCTTTTTGGTACAAGTACTGGACCGGGTAGAGAATCTTGACTCAAAGTTTCCAATGCCCTAGCACTAACTAGCTAGTTACCCCAAGTCCTTCAAAGAAGAAAAATAAAAGAAAATCTTCTCCTTTGCAAAGTGACAAAACTGGAACAGTCACTATAGATCAGTGGTTCTCAACTCCTGTCCTCAGGACCCACTAACAGGCCAGATTTTAAGTATTACCTTGGTGAGATGCAGACTAGAATACTGCAATCACTGAGCAGGAAATTATATCACCTGTGATGCATTTCAGTTATCTTGCAAACCTGGCCTGTTAGTGGGTCCTGAGGACTGGAGTTGAGAACCACTGCTATAGATGATCACCAGCAAAATGGGGGGGGGGGAAGTTGGGACTTTAAATGAGGCCATAGGTCTGGTAAGGCCAATGCCTCCATCCTATTGGGACTTTTAATGAGGCCATAGGTCTGGTAAGGCCATGTGCCTCTATCCCTGTTAATTAGAAAAAAACGCAGCAAAAATACAGCCATATAGGCGTCCGAGTGCAACGAGGGGGGGGGGGGGAAGTTGGGACTTTAAATGAGGCTCTTGGTGACAAATTGATAGAGTGGTGGGTGGTAAAGCATTTATTAGTACAAGGATGCATGTTAGAATACATTGATTACATATACATAAAACGCACATTCAATGGTGCCAATTCCTGAAACGGTAATTTCAAGTAGTAACGCATTACAGACTTAGAATACATTACATAAAACTCACATTCAATAGTGCCAATTCCTGAAATTGTAATTTCAGGTAGTATCGCATTACAGACATCAATCACATTGTAGGTTTAAGAGGGTTCCACCACTATTCATAATAAGGTATGCATAATTAGCAATTATGGTCTGCACGA
Source organism: Rana muscosa (assembly GCA_029206835.1). Taxonomy (NCBI): domain Eukaryota; kingdom Metazoa; phylum Chordata; class Amphibia; order Anura; family Ranidae; genus Rana; species Rana muscosa. Next base: position 179,031,970 of record CM055118.1, on the reverse strand, counting down.
TCTGGGGTCTTTTTGGTCCCTGTAAAATGATAAGTGATGGGCACATAACCAAGGAAGCGTGTAATGTATACACGGCGGGTAATAGCTCTACGCGTTTCGCGGCTTTAAGCCGCTCGTCAGGAGCATGTATATGGAGGATCTGTAATAAGAAAAATAATGAATGGTAAAAAGTCTTGGTAGACTAGTCTGTTTACAAGAGAATATAAATGACAATATAGCCACCCCTGAAACAGAGAGGGGTCACTTACAATTGTATGTGCACTTGGGGGTACACTAGCGGGGACCGTGAGCCGAGGGTAACAGGACCGGGAGCTGAGAGGGCATGACCAGCGCCGGCGCCCCCCACAGGCAGCACCCCAGCAGGATCCGGATGCACCAAGCACTCCTATGTGAACAATGCAAAATAAACTGTGTATAATTGGGGCAATGATAGAAATGAAACTATGTGAGGCGATAATGTGAGTGCCTGTGAAAGGGGTGTGAAGGTGCTGGATGAGGGTGCAGGTGGAAGACCACAAAACAAGGTCGACACCAAGACACCCATTACCTGGAAAAAGGGAAGTGAGGAAGATGAAAGAATGGGAGGGGGGGGGGGAACAAGGGGGAAAAAGAAAAGGAAAGTAGGAGAAAAAGGGGAAGGAAGGGGAGTGTGTGGAAGGGTGTAGTGATACCTGGCGCTTGGGAAGCAAAGAAATCCAGTCCAAACGAAGAGACATGAGGTAGGTGTGAGAGAGAGCCAGAACCATCCAGACCCCACCACGGCAACCGCCCATATGAGCATGCCGACGCCCACCAGCCCCCAACACCACACCCGCAGGCAACGATGGGGAGGGGGTGGGGCCACTGACAACCAGGTGATGATTCATCCAACAGGCAGCACTACCCCACCCCCACCCCCTAGCACGTGGAGATGTACAAAAAATGCCGGTATAGCAGCGTCAGAGGGATGCCGCATGTCCGGCGCATGTGTGTGATGTCAATGCGCAGTGACGGCGCACCCAACCCCCCGGGAAAGGGAGGGGGAGGGAAACACCTGCAGTGCGCATTGCAGCTCCCGACCATGCAAAACAGAGCAATTCATCGTGTCCCCCATGTGGCCAAGGCACAGTGTTACAAGATGTACTAGTATGAAGAAAAAGGTTGATAATTGGATAAATGAATAACCAAGGTAAAATATAGTAAAAAAGAAAGTAAAAAGGGTAAATTATGTATAAGAGGTACAAAGGTAAACAACTTATCCAGGCAAAGCTACCATAGATCAAAATTACTAGCGCAGACAATTGATTGAAGAGGTAAAACCATGGATGTCACCAAGAGCTGTATTCTAACATGCCTCCTTGTACTAATAAATGCTTTACCACCCACCACTCTATCAATTTGTCACCGAGAGCCTCATTTAAAGTCCCAACTCGTTGCACTCGGATGCTTATATGGCTGTATTTTTCTAATAGATGATCACCAGTAAAAGCAAGGGTCAAGCAGGGTTAGTGATTTCTCTTGTTTGTCCAAAGTAGTGACAAAATAGACGTAGTCTTCCTTTCCAGGCCGGCAGATGACTACCTTGTCCGCATAGATGTGCCGACCATAGCTCCATTGCAACAAGCATCCTCTGAAGCGTTCATCCATGGTAAAGGAATGGCCTACTTTCCGGAACGGTTTAGGTACTTCAAGGTAGTCCCACACAGCTTCACTGTACCATTCCGCTCTATTGGCCTCAATCTCCTGCATGGTTTCCCTGGGAACGTAGGGAAACTCTAGTCCATACTTCCTGGCTACCCGTTTGTTTAGCAATCTTTGTGATCGGGCAAGCCTAGGCAAAGATCTGGAACTTCCATATCCAGGCGGTATACAAGAAACTGTGGACTTGTGCACCATGCGATTTGCAGACAGTTTTCCTGACCCATACGAACTGGTAACTTTAGGCAGGACCTCACTAGTAACAACCGGGGCCTCCACTCTGGGTATTGTCTCCCCGGAATCCATTGCTGTCAACTCCGAAAGACTATGTACTGAGGCAACATCCTCCATGTTGCTCCACAACAATTCTTGAGACATGGACTCAAACAAGTGTAGCGGACCCCCAAAATTTGGGTCGCTATGCTTTAAATTTAAGGGTAGCCTGAGCAATAGTTTAGCTCAGGTTCTTCAATTTCTGCCTAGTATGGACTCTGCTCTGCTGTAATGTTGCCTGGAGTATAGTTCCCCTTGACCTGCAGGTGGCACTGTTGCCCAGGTCTTGGGAAGAACCACAGGTGGCGTTGCGGTGTGATTGGGTGTCCTCTCTCGACTGCCGTGCGGTGGGCGGGTTCTGCCTGCTGTGCATGCCGGGAGAGGGTACATAAAGGGCAGACGCCATGTTCTGGTGTGGTGTGCTGGGGGGATTCCAAGAAGGACCCCTGGTGGCGAAGTCGTGCCCTTTGGCCCTTCTGGCCGGGGGGTGCGTGAACTGGTCGAGGAGCCTCTGGCACCTTTAGCCCGAAGCTGCAGAGTTCCAGGTAGGCCCAGTACCTTCAACTGGGTCTACAAAACCAACCACTGGAGTCCCAGGGAACCCAAGGGAGGGTGGCCTGCTCTGAAACAGAGGAAATTGGGGGAAGACCTGTCCGATGGATCGGTGAAGGAAGTCACGGTCTCGGAGAGGCCTGGTTGCCTATCAGAGGGAAGGATTCGTGAGTTGCAAGATAGCTCCTGTAGTGTGTCCCATCAGGCACCTATGGTCTCTAAATATCTACAGGCGTTAGGAAATTCTAAATTCAGGAACCAAAGGATTCTGTGGCAGAGGATCTCCTGCCTCCTTCCCTGTTGATGCCTTGTATAGGAGAAACGCAGCGTCGGGCGGAGCAATCATCTCTGACGTCACCACGCTCCAGCTTAGTGGCCTGAGCCGCGGCTGGTTGTCTCTTCTTACCGCTGAATTTTGAAATTTTGTTTGAGACTCTGGTTGTCAGTTCCTGTATTTTTAAATAAATGGACTTTTATTATACTGCACCATGAGTCTCCCCTTATCTCTTTTATGATACTCACGCTTATCATACCCAACATTGGGAACCGATCCTGACTGCAAGGAAGTTGTGCCCCTGAACAGCCTAAGGAGAGAGCGGACCTGCTGCAGGACTGATGCCGGGATACTGTGGAGTCCTATGATGTGCTGAGCCTGTATGATCTCCGTAATAGAGATCCACCGGATTTGGTAAGCCCCCATTTTTACTATTCTGTCTCATCTTGCTGGAAAACTTTGGAGGAAGATATCAACTTTTTCCATCAATCATTACTTCTCCCATTTGGTTCCGAATGCAGCGAGTCTTTTTCACAGCCTGTTTATGTTTATTAGGACACTATCTGACAGCTTTTCACCTGGAACTTTTTTTGCATATAATTGCATTTAATATTGTTGAGTTTGCACTTTGTTTTTTTGCACATTGTTTTGGTAGCGCATTTTCTTATAATGTTTGAACAGAGGATCTCCTGAACTTGTCCATGAAGGGGACTTAAACTAAGTGTTATGTTCGTGCTTCACTCCTGCTGCTAGAACTGTGAGAGGGATATATCCGGGTGAGCAATACCCACTCAGGCTTGAGTGGAGAAAAGGGTGCCGTGTGCCTGAACCTAATTCTCTACTAAATTCTATTGCTGTCTTCAACCTTTCTCCCAAAGTTATTTCAAGCGAAAGAAAATAAACACAGTTGTTGGAGTTTAATTACTGTCTGGACATTGGCCTTTTTCCTGGGGAAGAATATACTTTTCCCTACATTCTAGGGACGAGAACCAATAGAGGGGAGGTAACTCGCTGCAGGACCCAAAATTTCAAGAACACCGCTCAACCTCTTATACCAGGAGGATACGGGCATGTGGCATGGTATGCCTTTTGCTCCTGCAAGTGAAGGTAGGCAGGAAAAAAGGGTCTGTGTGCTACACAAGTAATCATCTCCAACATCCGACAGAGAGTCTAACTCAGAGTCTTCCAACTCTTCCACCGGCAAATAGCCGTGCACAGTCTCTTTTTCTCCAGATGTCTTACCGGTTCCTGACGTGGACCTCCCGGGGACATCATCTCTTTCGGGGTCCGGTTCCAGTATTCTCTGGGTTGGACCTCTACCGCGGCCGCGGGAGGCCTTCACGTATCCTACCTTCTTCTGGAGAGGTGCGGCGAAGATAGGTGCAGCGACGGTGGATACAGTCAAAGTAACAGTGGAAGTAGCATCCGCTGGTAATCCACTCACAGTGGTAACAGTAACATCCCCTTCAGGATTACACACACACAGCAGCAGATGCGGCGGGCATGGGCCGGACAATTTGGTTGAAGGCAGAAGCTTCTTCGGTCACGTTGCCCGTGACCCAGTCCACTTGGTAAGCACGGGGTGGCATGGTGGGTTTCTCCACAGAAAACAGGTACTCCCCACATCGTAGGCATCGAACAAAAGGACGGGGGTGCATAGCCAGTCCATTACACCTGTTACACAGCATACCCAGAGCCTCCACACCCTCGATCGTGTAGAGCCCATGCGGCCTTATTCGGATGCCAGTGTCCATCAGCACGGTTCCCGGCAGCATGGTACTTGCAGCGGTACGAACAGGAAGCATCCTGGGCCCAAAAGCAGACTGCAACAATAGCACTGAAGACATGGCAGTGCTCCGTTTCTCTGGACACACATGTGGTGTCTCACGCAGCAAGTAAGTGGGAACTCCTCCCACTTACTCTTTCTGGCTCGTAGCTCGCAGACTTTTCCTTTCCTTGACTCCGCCCACGGCTCACGCGGTCTCAAAGTGATCGCAAAATTCTTCCCTGTTTTAGCACAGTCCTTCTCCCTCTATAGAATAGGTCTATTTTAGTTGCGAGAGGTAACAGCGACACCCACTGTCAGGAGGAAAATCATTCAACCAGCTGAACTAAAACAGAGTATCATTTGAAACACAATCCTTCTGAGCCAAACTATTGCTTAGACAATTATAATTTTTAACACATAGTGCCCACTCATTGGGAGCAGGGCGCTACATATATGTACAAACTACCACTGCCATTTACATACAAAATAAAAATAACGTAAAAAATAAAATTCATCACTTATCATCATTGTGCATATTCCAAGTGAAATCGCCCCACACAATAATACTGCATCTAGGATCCTCCCTTAGACACTTTGCTTCACTATGTGCCTCCTTGGTGATCAAATTCAGTGATTTAAAACCAAAACCTCCACCGTCAGGTGAATTGCCTGCTCACCTTGGGACACAATCCTTCAGAGTCTGATCATGCCTTTGGTTTAGTGCTCTTTGACAATCCTGAAAGGAAACACTGCTGTGTTTTGGTCAATCAGAAGTCAAGTTTCAGCCCTATCAGTATTCTTCCAAAGGCCTCTAGCCTTCCTGATGACTATCACCGCGGGTAGAAGGGTGTCGGAGTTGGCGGCCCTTTCATGCAGGGAACCATACTTGATCCTTCACCACGACAGAGTTGTGTTACGACCTGTTCCACCCCTTTTGCCAAAAGTGGTATCGGCCTTTAATTTAAATCAGGACGTTATTTTGCCTCCTTTATTCTCTCAGCCTTATTCGGCGGAAGAGAGACGACTGCATTCTCTGGACCTTGTTCGGGCAGTCAAGGTTTATTTGTCTAGATCTGTGGAGATCCGAGGATCAGACTCTTTTTTTGTTTTACCAAAAAGACCCAATAAGGGGTGGGCAGCTTCCAGGGCTTCCATTGCCAATTGGGTTTGTCAATTGATCATTCAGGCCTATGGTCTGAAACATAAAGCTCCTCCCTTTAGGATGAGAGTTTATTCCACCAGGGGTGTAGTAACCACCTGGGTTTTTTGCCATCAGGTATCTGTGGCTCAGATTTGTAAGGCTGCTACCTGGTCTTCAGTGCATACGTTCACAAAATGTTATCAAGTGGATGTTCGAGTAGCCAAGGATTCGGCTTTCGGCCGCAGTGTACTGAAGGCTGCCGTATAAGTTCTGATGGCTATTGTTTGGCACGGTGTCTCCCTCCCCTCAAGGCTATTGCTCTGGGACGTACCAGCAGGTAATGAATATTTGTCTGACTCTGTATCCCATTAAGTATGAAAAAGAATATGGGATTTTTTCATCATACTTACCTGTAAAATCCTTTTCTTTGAGTACATCATGGGACACAGAGGTCCCTCCCCTCTTTTTGAGGTTTCAGTGCTTGCTACAAAACTTAAGTACTTCCTGTATGGGAGGGGTTATATAGAGGATCACTTCCTGTCTAAAGACCTTTGGTCTACCAGTCCACCTGATGATGAAGTATAACCCAGCAGGTAATGACAGTAGCCTGACTGTGTCCCATGATTTACTCAAAGAAAAGGATTTTTACAGGTGAGTATGACAAAAAAATCCTATTTTTGGTGGCATTTGATCACCTCTGCGGTTTTTATTTTTTGCGCTACAAACAAAAAGACCGCCAATTTTGTGAAAAAATAAATAAATATATTTTACTTTCTGCTATAAAACATATCCAAAAAAATTTTTAAAAAAAAATGTATTCATCAGTTTAGGCCAATATATATTCTACATATTTTTGGTTAAAAAAAATCCCAATAAGCTTATATTGATTGGTTCGTGCAAAAGCAGGACTGCCACATTTTGAGCAGACAGATCAGACACCTGACATTTTTGACACATTTTTTGTGAACCAGTGACATTATTACATTATTACCGTGATCAGTGCTACCATTATGTATTGTAATTATAATGTTTCTTTTTTCTTGATAATAATAAAATATAATAATAATAAAAACCATTGAAACAAGAGAGCACAACATAGTCATCTTTAACCACTTAAGACCTGGACCAATACGCAGCATAAGGACCAGGCCCCTTTTTGCGATTCGGCACTGTGTCGCTTTAACTGACAATTGCGCAGTCGTGTGACGTGGCTCCCAAACAAAATTGGCTTCCTTTTTTTCACATAAATAGAGCTTTCTTTTGGTGGTATTTGATCACCTCTGCGGTTTTATTTTTTGCGCAATAAACAAAAATAGAGCGACAATTTTGAAAAAAATTCAATATTTTTTACTTTTTGTTATAATAAATATCCCCAAAAAATATGTGAAAAAAACTTTTTTTTTCCTCAGTTTAGGCCGATACGTATTCTTCTACATATTTTTGGTAAAAAAAAATACAATCAGCGTTTATTGATTGGTTTGCGCAAAAGTTATAGCGTTTAAAAAATAGGGGGTAGTTTTATGGCATTTTTATTAGTTTTTTTTTACTAGTAATGGCGGCGATCAGCGATTTTTTTCATGACTGCGACATTATGGCGGACACATCGGACACTTTTGACACTATTTTGGGACCATTGTCATTTTTACAGCGACCAGTGCTATAAAAATGCACTGGTTACTGTAAATATCATATATCTGTGAAGGGGTTAACCAGGAGGGGGCACTGTAGGGGTTAAGTGTGCCCTGATTTGTGTTTCTTACTGGGGGGCATGGCTTAGCGTGTGACGTCACTGATCGTCGTTCCCTATTACAGGGAACAGACGATCAGTGACAGGCACACTAGGAAGAACGGGGAGAGGTTTGTTTACACTTACCTCTCCCCGTTCTTCCTCTCTGTGACCCGATCGCGGGACACCAGCGGCGATCGGGTCCGCTGTTCCCGCGGGGGCGGTCAAGGAGAAGAGGACCGGGTCGCGAGCGCGCCGGCTGGGCTCTTAAAGGGGACGTACCTGTACGCCCATGTGCCCAGGCGTGCCATTTTGCCAACGTACATCGGCGTGCGGCGGTCCTCAAGTGGTTAAAAGTGGTGGTGTGGAGAAGAAGAGATACTGGGGCTTCAATACACAGTAAGGTGAAGAAAGAAACCTGCACTTGACGAAAATTACCGACATTTATATCCACAAGACAATGAGCTGGGACCATCTCTCTTACACCACGACAGCAATTATTCTGCGCCTTTAATTATTCATTTTAATTAAATTTCCATTTTTGAACCCAGCATGGGGCAGCGAAGTGCTGGAACAGACCTAAGATACATGAATGCTAACAGATAATGTTATATTATCTCACCACCTCAGGTGTTAGCGGGAATAGATTAACCTCAGCCTCACTTCCAGCAAGACAGGTAGGATGTACAGAGAAAAACTTCCACCCCATACAATACAAAAAAGACTGTCGTCAAATCATTATTGTCAATATCTTATATTGATCATGATAAAATTAAGGTCAAGACAGGAAGTGATGTCAAATCTCTCCAAAGGGGGCACAGACAAAAACAATTTTTTAGTAGTGTGATGAAGGGTTATAACTAGTGACAATGTTTTTATTGCTGTGCATGCTTTTTTGTCTCGTACCCCCCCCCCCATTTTTTGTACTAACGTCACATGGACAGCAAAGAGGGGGAAATCTCCCCAACTTAGTCACAGACAAAAATAGGAATCTTACAGAAATTTTAATTCTACTCTATCCTAACCACTTCCGGACCGCCTCACGCCGATATACGTTGGCTGTTTGAAGAGGGATATCTTTGTTATCTTCTTCAGCTGGCGGTCCAGTTTCCGATAATAGTGGTCTCTGCGGCGGATTCGCCGCGAGATAACTCGGCAGCGGCGGAGGCGATCGGGTCCTCCTGCTGGCTGGGTATGGAGGAGTGAGGGGAAGATGGCCCCCACCAGTCTCCATACCATCACAGGACGGAAGCGGCGTCAAAACGTCACTTCCGCCCATAGCTCTTAAAGGGCCATTTTATTTAATTTTTTATTTATTTTTTATTGCATTTTTGTGTAAATATGAGATCAGAGGTATTTTTGACCCCAGATCACATATTTAAGAGGTCCTGTCATGCTTTATTTCTATTGCAAGGGATGTTTACATTCCTTGTAATAGGAATAAAAGTGACACAATTTTTTTTAAAAGAACAGTGTAAAAAATAAAAGGTAAAATAAATAAGAAAAAAAATAAAAAATGTAAACGCGCCCCATCCCGCCGAACTCGCGTGCAGAAGCGAACGCATACGTGAGCAGCGCCCACATATGAAAATGGTGCTCAAACCACACATGTGAGGTATCGCCGCAATCGGTAGAGCGAGAGCAATAATTCTAGACCTCTTCTGTAACTCAAAACATGCAACCTGTAGAATTTTTTAAACGTCGCCTATGGAGATTTTTAAGGGTAAATGTTTGTGGCCATTCCACGAGCGGGCGCAATTTTGAAGCGTAACATTATCTTTCACAATATAAAAAAAAAATTGGGCTAACTTTACTGTTGTCTTATTTTTTAATTCAAAAAAGTGTATTTTTTCCAAAAAAGTGCGCTTGTAAGACCACTGCGCAAATACGGTGTGACATAAAGTATTGCAACGACTGCCATTTTATTCTCTAGGGTGTTAGAAAAAAAAAGTATAATGTTTGGGAGTTCTAAGTAATTTTCTAGCAAAAAAAAACTGTTTTCAACTTGTAAACAACAAATCACAGAAAGAGGCTCGGTCCTTAAGTGGCTAAACTAAACAAAAATTTGGATAGAAATGGACTTTAATGGTTTATTAAATATAAACAACACCTCTATAAAAATAGTGATAGTAAGTAGGACGTAGGCCCCTTTCACACTGGGGCGGTTTGCAGGCGCTATTTAGCTAAAAATAGCGCCTGCAAACCGAGCCTAAACAGCGGCTCCTTTCTCTCCAATGTGAAAGCCCTGAGGGCTTTCACACTGGAGCGGTGCGCTAGCAGGACGGTAAAAAAAGTCCTGCTAGCCGCATCTTTGGAGCGGTGAGAGGAGCGGTGTTTTTACCGCTCCTCCACTGCTCCTTCCCATTGAAATGCATGGGATACCGCGGTAATACCGCCCGCAAACCGCGGCTGTAGCCGCGGTTTGCGGGTGGTATTAACCCTTTATTGGCCGCTAGCGGAGGTTAAAACCGCACCACTAGCGGCCGAATAGCTCAACAATCCCAACGTTATAGCGCCGCTAAAAATAGCGGCGCTATACCGCCACCGTCCCCACCGCCCCAGTGTGAAACCAGCCATAGTAGGTAGGAAGCATCTTTCAGTGGTTGGAAATGTTCTTCTTTTATTTTATTAGAACACTTTTCAGTGTTCAGTTTCGTGCGCATTTTTTCTGCACTAAAAATGCATGCACAGTGTTTTCCATGTATTACAATGGCTCTTGTTTGCTCTAGTTCACACCATGCAGTCAGTTTTCAGTGCAGAAACTGACCGGAAACTGACTGCATGGTGTAAACTAGAGCCAACTAGAGCCGCTGGAATACATGAAAAACACTGTGCATTCATTTTGTGCAGAAAAAAAGCACACGGAACTGAACGGAACTGCGTCTAGTGTGAACTGGCCCTTAGTATACTTACAAAGACAAATGAATGTCACCTGTCAAAAATCACATGGCCAAGACCACAATCACAGAGATATACCTTAATAAACGTTGACAAGAAAAAAAACTAGCTATTGAGGCATTTCCAGGAACAAAACATTCCAAGGCCAAAAGTCGAACCAGGAGATTGCAACTGAATACTCTTGAAAATGTTTGGACTGAATGACAATTAACACAAGTCCATGGCCAACTTTATCAGCAGAGTTTTACCTCAGGCAACATTACTGAGAATTGCAGATCAATAAGTCACAGTGTTGTGAAGTGGGATGTGCAATTTAGGTTGGAAAGGAGATCAGTCACATAGCAGAAATAAAGCCTCCTGAGGTTTGTATCTGGGGTTTGTACCTGAGGTATAACCAGCATGCTTACGCATGATAATAAATAAATCTTTTTACAAGACAAGAATCTCTAGTGATAAAGTCAGGATAGATGTGGATTTGCGAGAGCAGTTGCTCCAGAGCTTAGTAAATGAGCAGAAGCTCTGCTGACTTCTTTACAAATTAAAGCTTTACCTCATTTACTAAGCTCTGGGGCAACTGTACTTGCAAAGTGCACAGTATATTTTTCCTTTAGTAAATCAACCCTTTTGAGTCCGGACAGTGAAGGGAGGCCCGGAATGAAGAGACAAAAAAGAAAATAATGAAGGGCCGTGCATGACGAGGTGGAGAGTACAGACAGGACAGGGTTAACATTTGGTGAAGAAGTGAGTGGGTGGAGGCAGAGGTGAATTTTAATGTGAGGGGAGGGGCGCTTTAAATAGCTGGGGGCGGGTGCACTCGGCATCATTTTGTGTGGGGACAGAAAGGAGAGGAAGTTTTTCACTTCTCTCCACAGCTAAGATGGCGGCCGTGTCTCGATCCTCACGCGGTTGCGGGCGGCTGCGGTGTCCAAGGGGCCAGACTGGCTGGGCGAACAGGTGGGTGCTCTCATTCAGGACTGGGCAGGGGGGGTTTCTGCAGCCAGCGTAGGAGCTTCACAGTGCGCGCAGCGGTCTCTAACGCTGGAGTGCTTTTTGCGACCCCACCCCATAGATCGGGCTACCCCAGTAGCCCACAGACTGACTCGTCCCCCCCTTCCCCCGGGGAAGCACGCGCCTGCTTCGGCCGGGGGGTGAGTCAGATGTTACATGCGGCAGCGGCGGGGAGCGGGGGGGCGGGGCTACGGGCTGCAGCCGAGAACCTCTTGTAGAGCTATCCCCCCTTCTATACAGACGGCAGTGAGGGGGGATATAGCGGGGGAGGGGGGGGAAAGCGGTGCCACGTCCGCAGGGCCGCAGGAGGGGATTTCAATTGGCAACAGGGGGGTGTCGCGGCCTCCAGGCAGGCTTCGCCTGGGGGGCTTGAAGTGAAGGCCAACAGGCTCGTCCAGGGGGCGCAGGCGCTGCCGGGAGGTGGTGGTGGATCCCCAGGAGGGGACTTCAACTCGGCGCCAGGGGGAGTCGCGGCCTCCAGGCAGGCGTCGCCTGGGGGGCTTAAAGTGCAGGACAACAGGGGTCAGGTGTCATGGTCTACCCGGGGCTCGTCAAGAGGGCGCAGGCGCTGCAGGGAGGTGGTGGTGGATCCCCAGGAGGGGACTTCAATTCGGCGCCTGGGGAGTCGCGGCCTCCAGGCAGGCTTCGCCTGGGGGGCTCATCACACCCGTGATTACAGCCCGGGATCGGAGATCGGAGGGGGAGCTGTCCGAACCAGAGGAGGAAGATTTCAGAGGGGTCGCAGCACCGGGGGAGGCGAGGTCTGCGGCTGTGGGGGACGCGCCCTGTCAGCCCGGTAAGTCTACCACTATATTCCTGTTGATTTAATGAAGGCACGGTGTGAGTTGTGGGGTGTGGGGCCAGGGGCGTTGCCAGCGGTGTGGGGGCCACACCGGGGGTTAGTGGCTGTTGCACCGGCAACAGGGGTGGCGGGCAACCAGCCTGCCTCCCCTGGGGCGGGGGGCCCCATTGCTGATTAGTGAGTGATTTTCAGGGGTAAAAGGGGGTCTCCCGCAGGCGGCGCCGTGGGTAGGCGGGCAGGTAAGGGGGACGGAAAAGGGGGTGTCGCCCGTGCCCACGGCGGGGACCATGACGGAACAGGTTGGAGGTGTTCAGGGGAGTAAGGCTGTGGGGGGTGGACGCAGGGGATCCGGCTGTGGTAGCTAGGGCAGTTATAGTGAGTATCGCCGATGCCGGTAAGTGTAAGGTTTGCGTTTACTTTGGAGGGCCCTTGTGGGCTCACATGACCAGGGGGTGAGAGTAAAATAGGAAAGGTGAGTATGTCGAGGTTTTTCTCATTACTGCCACTAGAAAAGTTTTATTTGGACAAGGTAAGCCAGACGATTCCGGAAAGGAAGATGAGGGGATGAGGAGGTGTCGATTGGTCCCGAGGAGGTTTGGCAAGAGGCTGCAGCCATTCGCCAGCTTGGCCAGCGTGTTAGGTGAGTAAACCCGGGAACATTGATCGGCACTGTGCTGTTATATGGATGCGCTGGGAGAGGCCTAGGGGGTTAGGTTGGGACTGCTTTACTGCGTTATTACGAACAGTCGGCAGCGTGGGGCAGTTCGTCAGACGCTTTGTTGGGTGCATAAGGATATCAGCCTTTGGCTGCGTTTGATGTCCTCGGCTGGGACACCAAGCCATTTTTCAAGGGGGTCGGTCGGGGGGGACAAATGACTCTGTACCACTGAACGAAAAACATGGTGGGGTGTACTGTCAGTTTAACAAGGAATCTGGCAAGTTGGGTGGGGTCCTGTCGTTCTTAACAGGAATGCTGGATGCGGTGGGACACACCCCTTGTCTCGGTGCTTCAAAGACGGAAAGCGTCCCGGGGATTTTGCTTCAAGAAGGATGACACCGGTGCAGGAGGTAAGGATGCGGTTTTTTCTAAGTAGATATTTGGTTAGGGCGTCGGCGGAGTTGCTGAGAGCGGGTTTCTAGGAGGGTTTTTAAAATTGCGTTCGCTCAAGAGGTCGTGCCGCCCTTGGCGCAAATTTTGGGGTCCGCACTGGTTAGTCCGGGGGTGGTTTCAGAAAACATTGGCTAAAAAGGTGGCTTTAGATCGTATGGGGGGGCCATTTCGGGAGAGCCCAATCGTGTATCTGGTGGTGTCACCGATGGGGGTGGTGCTTAAGAAGGAATCGATCAAGCTTCGGCTTATTCACCACCTCTCGTTCTCAAACAGGGGGTCAGTTAATTCCTTGATAGGACCTGCAGTGGGCACAGTGGGGGGCACTCACGCAAAGGCGGATGTTGAGTCAGCATTCCGGCGGCTGCCGTTTCACCCGAACAGTTTTGGCGATTGGGGTGCTGCTGGGTGGAATTTTATGTGAATCGGTGTCTGCCCATGGTATGCTCCTTCTCAGGCGCCATGTCTGACAATTTAGCTTCCTTTTGTCAAAGGGTGGTCCGTGACGGGTCGGGCGATCCAATTCCTGGGAAATTGTTCCCATGGGTGGGTTTTTTGTTAAAGGATGGTCGGCTGCGGCAGTGGGGGTGCAGGCCAATACGCATTTCATTTGACTCAATGAGGAGCTTAGGGATGTTTTGAAGGTGGGGCACACGTTCTTGGAAACTTACAACGGGCAATGGGGGTGGATGTGGGACCCCGTGACCAATTTTTGATTTAGGATGGGGCACTGACGCTGCAAAGTCCACGGGTTTTTTGGGGCATTTGCCAGGGGTAATGGAGTGCAGAGGCATGGCCTAAGTCTTTGGGGGAAGAGGGGCTCAGTCATCACCTGGTATTGCTGGACCTGTTTCCGGCGGTATTGGCTACAGAGCTGTGGGAGGCAATGTGTAAGGACATGAAGTTTAGATTGAACGGTGACGATTTGGGGGTGGTGCAAGTCATCGACTGGAGTGCTTACACGTGAAAGTTTTCTCTATGCTAGGCGTATACCGGGGTTGGACTACACTTTAGCTGTTTCACTGTCCCCATTTTCCGGATTGGGAAGTAGGGAAGTGGGTCGACATGGGTGGCATATACAAATAATCTGGAGGGATGGGCTGCATTCAGACGGCTAGCGGATGCTTAGCTGGATGTGTCTGAGACGGAGTTGCGGGTAGTTTACTTAGTAACTCGGTGCATGGAGGCAAGGGGTTCGGTGGCAGGGATCGAGAAGAAGCGGGCAGGCTTGGCATTTCTATTCGAACTCCAGGGCATGCAGATTTCACTACGGTTTTCTGGGTAAGGGAGGCGTTAAAGGGGTGTCAGAAGGATCACCTTCATAGGAATGCAGGAAGGCCTGTTTTCTGTTTCTCTTTCACAAGGGATTTGCGGGGCATTGGCCGGGGTGTGTTCATCTGTTAAGGGGTTAAGTTGTTCTATACAGCGTTTTTTTGTTGCATTTAGGGTAGGGGAGCTTGTGGGCCCGTCTAAAACGGAGGACTGAGGGGTTACTGGTACAGGACGTGGAGTTATCGGGCGGTAGGGTGAGGTTGCGGGTTAGGAGGTTACAGATGGATCAAATGGGCCACCCTCCCTGTGTGAGGGGTGACGGTACAGCTGTATTCATTGCCCGGGGATCAGGACTGTTCAGTGAGGGTGGTGTAAGAAGTTCTGGAAGTTAGGACGGCCGGGGGTGGGCCTTTTTGGTGCATGGGGATGGATCGTTTTCTAGTACGTTTTCAATGCATGGCTGGGTTTCCGGAAAGGCCTGTGGGCGGTTGGGAACAACTGCACGCATATCGCTTCACACTCCTTCCGCATCGGGGCGGCCACTGGGGCTGCCCGGGGCGGGTTGGATTTGGCGGCGGTAAAATGGATCGTGAGATGGGAGTCCAGGTGGTTTTGTCCTTATGTACGCCCCCCATTTATTAGCGGATGTGAGTGGAAATATGTGGGAAGTGAAGGGGTTCGCAAGTGTGGTTATTGGCAATGATAGGGTAATTTTCTGGGGTTTTGAATTGTGTTGTGGTATTTTCAGTTTGGATGGAGGTTCTACACGCCTCATCTGGACGGTAGGGCATTCATATGTCTTTTGGGGGAAAAAGGAGGGCAGATGCATGACAAGAGGGCAGGCTGTTGGGAATACCCAGGATGGAGGCTTGCGTTGGGAGGAATAGGCTTCCCGGGCATAGAGTGGAGTAGGGTGGTGCCAGGAGTGGATCGGTACGCCCGGTTGGATAGACCACCGGTCGTTTTGGTACTACATGTGGGGGGAGGATGACTTGGGGATCAGAGCCATTGGGCCTCTGTTCTCGGCCATAACGTCGGATTTCTTGGCGCTTAGAGAGGTCTTCCTGGGGACGTTGGTGGTATAGTCTGACGTTATGAAGTACACCTCATGGCGGATGGAGAGATCAGTGGCGCAGATTAACAAGGCGGGAATCAAGTTGGTGGTAGGCACATGGAGTTGGAGGTTAATGTGGGCATGTATTTACGGAGGGATGGTGTGCATCTTTCTGACGTGGGATGGATTTGTGGGCATTGGGGAGTCAGGATGGGATCCAGTGTGCCCTGCGGGTGTGGAGGGGCCCTTAAGGGTAAGGGGTTACCCTTTGCAGGCTGTGGCGGTGTCTTTGGTCTTTGACGGTGGCAGAAAACAGATGGTATTAAAGTGGTGGGGGCTCATCGGTGGTATGTGCCCCTCTGGTGTATTCCAGTGGAATGGTGTCCGCTGGAGTACGGGTATGGTTGCACTGCGGGAAGGGGTTGTCTCCGAGCTGTTATACGGCTGGAGGCCTGGTATGGTTCAAACATTTTGTACCGCAGTGTATTGGTGTAAAAAGGGGTTCAAAAGTTTTGGGGTGCCGTCAGAGACCAACAGACTGGGAGTTATAATGGTAAAATTGTGTTAATAAAGTTATTGAAAATATATATATTTTATATTGGAGTTCTTTACATGATATGGTTTTAATAAAAAGGCTGTTGTGGCCATTTTATACTCCAACTCTGGTGTGGTCTAAATTACTATAGATTGGATAAGTTAGGATAGTGGTTAAGAGGGGTAAACTGGTAGGGGTAAGGTGTGGGGAGGTATCTCGAGTACACTGGTCATGTGCCATGTAACCCAGTCAGATATCTCCATAAGTTCATTGACTCCTCATGCAGTGTTGGGTGTATGGTTGCTTGTGTAAGGAATTCAGAGGAGTGGGAGATACATATGAAAAACAGCAGAATGGAAAGATTCACATCTATGCAGGTTGCGGCTGATGCGTTTTTCTGTCGTTTTTTGTGGTGCGTTTTTGAACAAGCTTTTTTGAACACACGTTTTTGACTCTTTTTTTTTCTGCAAGACACCCAAAAAAATACATACAGTATCTCACAAAAGTAAGTACACCCCTCGCCTTTTTGTAAATATTTTATTATATCTTTTCATGTGACAACACTGAAGAAATTACACTTTGCTACAATGTAAAGTAGTGAGTGTACAGCTTGTATAACAGTGTCAATTTGCTGTCCCCTCATAATAACTCAACACACAGCCATTAATGTCTATACCGCTGGCAACAAAAGTGAGTACACCCCTAAGTAAAAATATCCAAATTGGGCCCAATTAGCCATTTTCCCTCCCCGGTATCATGTGACTCGTTAGTGTTATAAGGTCTCAGGTGTGAATGGGGAGCAGGTGTGTTAAATTAGGTGTTATCGCTCACACTCTCTCATACTGGTCACTGGAAGTTCAACATGGCACCTCATGGCAAAGAACTCTCTGAGGATCTGAAAAAAATAATTGTTGCTCTACATCAGTGTTTCTCAACTCCAGTCCTCAAGGCGCCCCAACAGGTCATGTTTTCAGGCTTTCCATTATTTTGCACAGGTGATTTGATCAGTTTCACTGCCTTAGTAATTACCACAGCAGTTTCATCTGAGGGAAATCCTGAAAACATGACCTGTTGGGGCGCCTTGAGGACTGGAGTTGAGAAACACTGCTCTACATAAAGATGGCCTAGGCCACAGGTGTCAAACATCCGGCCCTCCAGGCCATTTCATGTGGCTCTCACACCTCCTCTGGTCCTCCTCAAGACCCTTACTTTCTGCTTTTAAGCAATGCATCCAGCTTCTTCCCAGCAGCAGCATAAGGACAGGGGGGTGCACTGTGATGTAAGGGAGAGTGGGGGGCTCAACTTCTGATGGTGGGTTGGCTCTTAACATCTAATGTAAGTGGAGGGGATGCGCTGGAAATCTAATCTTACAGATACAACCGGCCTTTTTGAGAGAAATCATAATGCTGATGCGGCCCACGATGAAATTGAGTTTGACACCCCTGGCCTAGGCTTTAAGAAGATTACCAAGACCCTGAAACTGAGCTGCAGCATGGTGTCCAAGACCATACAGCAGTTTAACAGGACAGTTTCCACTCAGAACAGACCTCGCCTTGATCGACCAAAGAAGGAGAATGCTCATTGTAATATCCAGAGTAGGGATGAGCTTCGTGTTCGAGTCGAACATACGTTCGACTCGAACATCGGCTGTTCGATCGTTCGACGAAGATCGAACGATTTGGGCCGTTCGCGCCAAATTCGAGTGACGCGAACGGCCCACAATGCACTACGCCATCGCAGTGTCATCCAGGCGCTGTGATTGGCCAAGCATGCACTGTGACCCCGCATGCTTGGCCAATCACAGCGCCGGCAGCGAGGAGAGCAATGATTGGCCACAGGCAGGATGCCTGTGGCCAATTATTGCTGAGGGTGTTTAGTACACGCCCCACACTATAAAAGGCCGCCAGCATGGCGGCCTAGTGTAGTGTGTTCCGGAGCAGGGAAAGACAAGCATAGGCAGGGACAGTGACATTTATTTCTTTCTTGCTTAACCTGGATTCCTTTAGTTTAGGGAAAGAGAAGGATAGGTAGGGAGAGTGTCAGTGTGTTTTACTGTGCGAGTCCTTGTTTCTAGGGACAAAGAAGGAAAGTGAGGGGATTTCTCCTTGTGCTATAGTGTGCTTTAAAAAAACATTTTTTCTAGGGACAGAAAACTGTAGGTAGGGAGAGTGTCAGTTTCTTTCACTGTGCCAGTCCTTGTTTCTAGGGACAAAGAAGGAAAGTGAGGGGATTTCTCCTTGTGCTATAGTGTGCTTTAAAAAAACATTTTTTCTAGGGACAGAAAACTGTAGGTAGGGAGAGTGTCAGTTTCTTTCACTGTGCCAGTCCTTGTTTCTAGGGACAAAGAAGGAAAGTGAGGGGATTTCTCCTTGTGCTATAGTGTGCTTTAAAAAAACATTTTTTCTAGGGACAGAAAACTGTAGGTAGGGAGAGTGTCAGTTTCTTTCACTGTGCCAGTCCTTGTTTCTAGGGACAAAGAAGGAAAGTGAGGGGAATTCTCCTTGTGCTATAGTGTGCTTTAAAAAAACATTTTTTCTAGGGACAGAAAACTGTAGGTAGGGAGAGTGTCAGTTTCTTTCACTGTGCCAGTCCTTGTTTCTAGGGACAAAGAAGGAAAGTGAGGGGATTTCTCCTTGTGCTATAGTGTGCTTTAAAAAAACATTTTTTCTAGGGACAGAAAACTGTAGGTAGGGAGAGTGTCAGTTTCTTTCACTGTGCCAGTCCTTGCTTCTAGGGACAAAGAAGGAACGTGAGGGGAATTCTCCTTGTGCTATAGTGTGCTTTAAAAAAACATTTTTTCTAGGGACAGAAAACTGTAGGTAGGGAGAGTGTCAGTTTCTTTCACTGTGCCAGTCCTTGTTTCTAGGGACAAAGAAGGAAAGTGAGGGGAATTCTCCTTGTGCTATAGTGTGCTTTAAAAAAACATTTTTTCTAGGGACAGAAAACTGTAGGTAGGGAGAGTGTCAGTTTCTTTCACTGTGCCAGTCCTTGTTTCTAGGGACAAAGAAGGAAAGTGAGGGGATTTCTCCTTGTGCTATAGTGTGCTTTAAAAAAAAAAAATTCTAGGGACAGAAAACTGTAGGTAGGGAGAGTGTCAGTTTCTTTCACTGTGCCAGTCCTTGTTTCTAGGGACAAAGAAGGAAAGTGAGGGGATTTCTCCTTGTGCTATAGTGTGCTTTAAAAAAACATTTTTTCTAGGGACAGAAAACTGTAGGTAGGGAGAGTGTCAGTTTCTTTCACTGTGCCAGTCCTTGTTTCTAGGGACAAAGAAGGAAAGTGAGGGGATTTCTCCTTGTGCTATAGTGTGCTTAAAAAAAACATTTTTTCTAGGGACAGAAAACTGTAGGTAGGGAGAGTGTCAGTTTCTTTCACTGTGCCAGTCCTTGTTTCTAGGGACAAAGAAGGAAAGTGAGGGGAATTCTCCTTGTGCTATAGTGTGCTTTAAAAAAACATTTTTTCTAGGGACAGAAAACTGTAGGTAGGGAGAGTGTCAGTTTCTTTCACTGTGCCAGTCCTTGTTTCTAGGGACAAAGAAGGAAAGTGAGGGGATTTCTCCTTGTGCTATAGTGTGCTTTAAAAAAACATTTTTTCTAGGGACAGAAAACTGTAGGTAGGGAGAGTGTCAGTTTCTTTCACTGTGCCAGTCCTTGTTTCTAGGGACAAAGAAGGAAAGTGAGGGGAATTCTCCTTGTGCTATAGTGTGCTTTAAAAAAACATTTTTTCTAGGGACAGAAAACTGTAGGTAGGGAGAGTGTCAGTTTCTTTCACTGTGCCAGTCCTTGTTTCTAGGGACAAAGAAGGAAAGTGAGGGGATTTCTCCTTGTGCTATAGTGTGCTTTAAAAAAACATTTTTTCTAGGGACAGAAAACTGTAGGTAGGGAGAGTGTCAGTTTCTTTCACTGTGCCAGTCCTTGTTTCTAGGGACAAAGAAGGAAAGTGAGGGGAATTCTCCTTGTGCTATAGTGTGCTTTAAAAAAACATTTTTTCTAGGGACAGAAAACTGTAGGTAGGGAGAGTGTCAGTTTCTTTCAATGTGCCAGTCCTTGTTTCTAGGGACAAAGAAGGAAAGTGAGGGGATTTCTCCTTGTGCTATAGTGTGCTTTAAAAAAACATTTTTTCTAGGGACAGAAAACTGTAGGTAGGGAGAGTGTCAGTTTCTTTCACTGTGCCAGTCCTTGTTTCTAGGGACAAAGAAGGAAAGTGAGGGGAATTCTCCTTGTGCTATAGTGTGCTTTA
Source organism: Rana muscosa (assembly GCA_029206835.1). NCBI lineage: Eukaryota > Metazoa > Chordata > Amphibia > Anura > Ranidae > Rana > Rana muscosa. The sequence continues at coordinate 179,011,646 of CM055118.1, read as the reverse complement.
AAAAAACATTTTTTCTAGGGACAGAAAACTGTAGGTAGGGAGAGTGTCAGTTTCTTTCACTGTGCCAGTCCTTGTTTCTAGGGACAAAGAAGGAAAGTGAGGGGATTTCTCCTTGTGCTATAGTGTGCTTTAAAAAAACATTTTTTCTAGGGACAGAAAACTGTAGGTAGGGAGAGTGTCAGTTTCTTTCACTGTGCCAGTCCTTGTTTCTAGGGACAAAGAAGGAAAGTGAGGGGATTTCTCCTTGTGCTATAGTGTGCTTTAAAAAAACATTTTTTCTAGGGACAGAAAACTGTAGGTAGGGAGAGTGTCAGTTTCTTTCACTGTGCCAGTCCTTGTTTCTAGGGACAAAGAAGGAAAGTGAGGGGAATTCTCCTTGTGCTATAGTGTGCTTTAAAAAAACATTTTTTCTAGGGACAGAAAACTGTAGGTAGGGAGAGTGTCCGTTTCTTTCACTGTGCCAGTCCTTGTTTCTAGGGACAAAGAAGGAAAGTGAGGGGATTTCTCCTCGTGCTATAGTGTGCTTTAAAAAAACATTTTTTCTAGGGACAGAAAACTGTAGGTAGGGAGAGTGTCAGTTTCTTTCACTGTGCCAGTCCTTGTTTCTAGGGACAAAGAAGGAAAGTGAGGGGATTTCTCCTTGTGCTATAGTGTGCTTTAAAAAAACATTTTTTCTAGGGACAGAAAACTGTAGGTAGGGAGAGTGTCAGTTTCTTTCACTGTGCCAGTCCTTGTTTCTAGGGACAAAGAAGGAAAGTGAGGGGATTTCTCCTTGTGCTATAGTGTGCTTTAAAAAAACATTTTTTCTAGGGACAGAAAACTGTAGGTAGGGAGAGTGTCAGTTTCTTTCACTGTGCCAGTCCTTGTTTCTAGGGACAAAGAAGGAAAGTGAGGGGATTTCTCCTTGTGCTATAGTGTGCTTTAAAAAAACATTTTTTCTAGGGACAGAAAACTGTAGGTAGGGAGAGTGTCAGTTTCTTTCACTGTGCCAGTCCTTGTTTCTAGGGACAAAGAAGGAAAGTGAGGGGATTTCTCCTTGTGCTATAGTGTGCTTTAAAAAAACATTTTTTCTAGGGACAGAAAACTGTAGGTAGGGAGAGTGTCAGTTTCTTTCACTGTGCCAGTCCTTGTTTCTAGGGACAAAGAAGGAAAGTGAGGGGAATTCTCCTTGTGCTATAGTGTGCCAAAGCATTCCTCATCAACCATCTTTGAAATCCTTGTTTTTTGGACAGTCAGGGAAATTGTCGTTGTGCTATTCTGTGCAAAAGCAATAATCCTCAACCATATTTAGAAATCCTTAAGTAAAGGGACAGAGAAGGACACCTGAAGGTAGCCCTTATTGCTTTTTTCCCATCTCCCTGCAGGCCATCTATTAGAATGTCTGGAAGGCAAACAAGGAGAGGCAGACAGTCAGGAGGCAATAAAAGAGGGCAAGCAGGCTCTGTGTCTGGGGGCAACAGTGCTGGTCGTGGACGCGGTGCATTGTCATCAGCACATGGCCATGGGACACGCTTGTCCTTCTTTTCGGCAGCTGGACATGTTGAGCCACATCATGCCGAAGACTTGGTAGAGTGGATGACCAAGCCCTCCTCCTCCTCCTCATCCTCTCTCACCCAGGCTCAGGGTACTGGCAAAGCAGCTGCCAAAGCGTCCTCTTCCCTGGTATCAATGTCAGACTCATCATCAGTCACTCCTTCCCTAGACCCACCATGTCCTCCTCCTGATGAGTCCCCCGAACTGTTTGAGCACAGTGTTGGGTACATGCTCCAGGAGGATGCCCAGCGTTTCGAAGGGTCTGATGATGAAACCCAGCTACAGGAAGGCAGTAGCGTGAGAGCAGACAGAGGGGATGCTCAAGAAGGACACCAATCTGGCAGTCATGTTCCAGCAGCTGCAGCATACTGCCAGATTGGCTCCAGTGATGAGGAGGGAGGGGATGATGAGGTCACTGACTCCACGTGGGTGCCTAATAGGAGAGAGGAGGAGGAGGAGGATGAGGAGGAGGCACATCTCCAACGAGGCAGGATGCCCTTTGGTGGCCAGCGTAAGGGCAGTACACCGACGGAATCACACCGCAGAGCTCCGCCTGTGCAGGGCGCTGCCTCTGCCCGTCATTCAAAAAGTTCCTTGGTGTGGGCCTTTTTTGAGGCTAGTGCATCAGATCGCACAGCTGCTGTTTGCAACATATGTCTCAAGCGTATATCGCGTGGCCAAAACATCAGCCGCTTGGGTACCACATGCCTGACCAGACATATGTTGACCTGCCATGCAGCTCGTTGGCAAGCCTACCTCAAAGACCCACACCAAAGAACAAAGCGGACCTCTCCTTGCACCGCATCAGCTGGGATCTCCAACCCCACTATAACTTCAGTCCTCTCTGAAACATGCACTGAGAGGAATGAAGGTGTAGAATTAGGTGTGTCACAGCCAAGTACTTGCGGCCACTCTGCTAGCAGTACACCGACGTCCGATTCTAGCAGGCAAATTTCCCTGCCCCAGCTGCTGGACCGTCGAAAGAAGTTCACTCCCAGCCATCCACATGCCCAGCGGTTGAATGCTAGCTTGGCTAAATTGCTAGCGCTTCAACTGCTGCCTTTTCAGTTGGTAGACTCGGCCCCCTTCCGTGAGTTTGTGCAATGTGCGGTTCCTCAGTGGCAGGTTCCCAAACGCCACTTTTTCTCACGGAAGGCTATTCCGGCTCTCTACCGGCATGTGGAAGGCAATGTCTTGGCCTCGCTGGACAGGGCGGTCAGCGGTAAGGTGCATATTACCGCTGACTCATGGTCCAGCAGGCATGGACAGGGACGTTACCTTTCTTTCACGGCCCATTGGGTCACTCTTTTGGCAGCTGGGAAGGATGCAGGACAAGGTGCAGTAGTGTTGGAGGTTGTTCCACCGCCACGCCTCCAAAATGCTACTACTGGTTGTGACACACCTCTCTCCTCCACCCCCTCCTCTTCTTCTTCCTCCATGGCCTCTTCCTGTGGTTTGTCCTATGAACCAGCGGTGCTCCGTAGCCGTTCACAGGGCTACGCAAGTACGCAGGCAAAAAGATGCCATGCCGTGCTTGCGCTGGTGTGTTTGGGGGACAGAAGCCACACTGGGGCAGAGGTCCTGTCTGCTCTGCAGGGCCAGGCCGAGAGGTGGTTGACGCCACGCCAGCTTAAGCCAGGAATGGTGGTTTGCGACAATGGCACCAACCTCCTCTCCGCCCTCCGACAGGGACAACTGACCCATGTGCCCTGTGTGGCTCACGTCCTTAACCTGGTGGTGCAGCGGTTCTTGGGCAGGTACCCGGGCTTACAGGATGTCCTGAGGCAGGCCAGGAAAGTCTGTGTGCATTTCCGCAGATCTTATAATGCCAGTGCTCGCCTGGCTGAGCTGCAAAAGGAGTTGAACCTGCCCAAGAACCGCCTTATATGTGACATGCCCACCAGGTGGAACTCAACGTTGGCCATGCTGCAGCGGCTGCACACGCAGCAGAGGGCCATCAATGAGTACCTGTGCGACTACGGCACCAGGACAGGGTCAGGGGAGCTTGGTTTTTTTTCTCCACGCCAGTGGGGCATGATCAGGGATGCATGCACTGTCCTGGCACCATTTGAGGAGGCCACGAGGATGGTGAGCAGTGACAGTGCATGCATCAGTGACACTGTACCTCTTGTCCACCTGTTGGAGCACACGCTGCGTGGAATAATGGACAGGGCACTTGAGGCAGAACAGAGGCAGGAAGAGGAGGACTTCCTTGCCTCTCAAGGCCCCCTTTACCCAGACAGTGTTCCTTCTGTCCCACCCATCGCACAGGAAGAGGAAGAGGAGGAGGAGGAGGAGGAGGATTGTGTCAGCATGGAGGTGGAGGCTGGCACTCAGCATCATCAGCAGCAGTCTTTTAGGGATGATTTACAGTCCCAAGAAACCAGTGGACTTGTACGTGGCTGGGAGGAGGTGGCTGCGGATCATGTCGTCCTTAGTGACCCAGAGGACTCCGGAGCGAATGCCTCAGCAAACCTACGCTGCATGGCCTCCCTGATCCTGCAAAGTCTGCGGAAGGATCCTCGTATTCTTCGGATCAAGGAGAGGGACCATTACTGGCTGGCCACTCTCCTTGATCCACGGTACAAGGGTAAGGTTGCGGACCTTATGTTACCTTCGCAGAGGGAGCAGAGGATGAGACAACTCCGGGAGGCCTTGCAGAAAGGTCTGTGCAACGCGTTCCCAGAGACTGGGAGGTTACAAACTCCTGGTCCTGGACAACGAGTTGCTGAGGCTTCGGCCAGTCAAAGAAGGAGCGGTGGGGAAGGTGGCCGTCTGACCGATGCGTTCAGACAATTCTTTAGTCCGCAGCCCCAAAGTATGATCGGTTCCAGCAACCATCGCCAGCGTCTGATAAACATGGTGCAGGAATATCTAGGGGCAAGGTCAGACTTGGACACCTTCCCCACCGAAAATCCTCTGGCTTACTGGGTCTTGAGGATGGATCACTGGCCAGAGCTTGCACAGTATGCAATTGAGCTACTGGCCTGTCCTGCATCCAGCGTTCTTTCGGAACGCACATTCAGTGCTGCTGGAGGATTTGTCACGGATCACAGGGTGCGCCTGTCCACCGACTCGGTTGATCGACTGACTTTCATCAAGATGAACCAGTCTTGGATCACCACCAGCTACCACACACCTGATGCTGATATAACAGACTAATTGATTTTAACATGTCACATCCCTTCAAGACTGATGCTGATGCTGAGTGCCTGTGCTGTTATGTTGACTGGCTATCCTCCTCCTCCGAGTCCTCAATGATACGATTGATGATGATAGCTTGGAAGATCATTTTTGTTTATGGGTGCCGCCACCAGTGGCTAAGGCCCAATTTTTCAGCCCCTGTTTTACAGGGGCGTGTAATTACAATTTTTTTAGCAATAATTTGCCATAGGGCTCATTGCTGTGCTCCAAGTACAGTATCTGTGAGGGGTTGGAGTGTTGTGGCACCAGTGCCTAAGGCCCAATTTTTCAGCCCCTGTTTAACAGGGGCGTGTCATTACAATTTTTGAAGCAATACTTTGCAACAGGGCTCATTGCTGTGCTCCAAGTAACGTATCTGTGAGGGGTTGTAGTGTTGTGCCACCAGTGCCTAAGGCCCAATTTTTCAGCCCCTGTTCAACAGGGGCATGCAATTACAATTCTTGATCTAATAATTCACAGCAGGGCCCATTGCTGCACCCACCAAGAGTAACTCTGAGGGCTTACAGTGTTGTGGCAACGCCACCACCACCACCACCACCACGAAAGGCCCAATTTTTCAGCCCCTGTTCAAAAGGGGCATGTAATTACAATTCTTGATCTAATAATTCACAGCAGGGCCCATTCCTGCACCCACCAAGAGTAACTCTGAGGGCTTACAGTGTTGTGGCAACACCACCACCACCACGAAAGGCCCAATTTTTCAGCCCCTGTTCAAAAGGGGCATGTAATTACAATTCTTGATCTAATAATTCACAGCAGGGCCCATTCCTGCACCCACCAAGAGTAACTCTGAGGGCTTACAGTGTTGTGGCAACACCACCACCACCACCACCACCACGAAAGGCCCAATTTTTCAGCCCCTGTTCAACAGGGGCATGCAATTACAATTCTTGATCTAATAATTCACAGCAGGGCCCATTGCTGCACCCACCAAGAGTAACTGTCAGGGCTTACAGTGTTGTGGCACCAGCACCACCATCAAAGGCCCAATTTTTACTACCACTGTTCAACAATTATATGTAATTAAAATTCCTGATATAATAGTTGACAGCAGGGCGTTCCAGCACCAACCAAGAGTAACTGTGAGTGCTTACAGTGTTGTGCCAACACCAACAACTAAGGGGCCTATTTCTGCAGAGTATATACGGCAGGTCCCTACTTTCAAACATCCAACTTACAAACGACTCCTACTTGCAAACGCAAGAAGACAACAGGAAGTGAGAGGAAATCTACCCCTAGGAAGGAAAATTCTCTCCTGTAAGAATAAATATGGGAGAAAGGTGTCTCCTCTGTACTGATGCTTTATCAGCAATCCTTGTTTCAAGAAAAACACCACATTTCAAAAACAGTTGACATTGGGACGGAAAGTGAGGTGAAATGTTCTGAACAGGGGCACAGACAGCAAAACAAATGTTACAGGGGTGATAACCCTTACCTATGTTTTCCAAAAAGTTTAAAAATAGATTTTTGGGCTGGAGCTACACTTCAACAATGTACCTGTTCAAAATTACAAACAGATTCTACATAAGAACAAACCTACAGTCCCTGTCTTGTATGCACCGCCTGTATACGGCTGTTCAGAGTATATAGGGCCTTTTTTATTTTATGTGCGGGGTTCCCCTTAATATCCATACAAGACCCAAAGGGGCTGGTAATGGGCTGGGGTAGGGGGGGGGGGGGGTCATGGGGTAGCTATGCCATTTTTCTTAAAGATTTTCATCCATATTACCGGGACCAGACATTACATTAAAGCCGCAAGCAGTTTTAAATGGCTTTTTTTTCCTTTAGAAGTGTCATTTTGTGCAGGGACAGTTCTAAACACGGGAAACACGTGGCACTTCACAGGCATACTTTAGACACCCCCCAGGTACGATATTTAAAGGAATATTTGACTTTTTTTTTTTCACTTTATGCATCATTAAAATGACTGCTCCCGAAAAACGACCGTTTTTAAAACTTCTTTTTGCATTGATACATGTCCCCTGGTGCAGAACCCGGGTTCCCAAACCCTTTTTAGGACAATAACATGCATAATAGTCGTTATAATTAGCACTTTAGAATCCGAACGTTCGCATCCATTGTATTTAATAGGGTTCTAATGTTCGTACGAACTTTCGGTCCGTTCGCGGGTTCTGGTGCGAACCGAACCCGGGGGTGTTCGGCTCATCACTAATCCAGAGGTTGTCTTTGGGAAATAGACTTATGAGTGCTGCCAACATTGCTACAGAGGTTGAAGGGGTGGGGGGTCAGCCTGTCAGTGCTCAGACCATACACTGCACACCACTGCATCAAATTGAACTGATGGCGGTCATCCTAAAAGGAAGCCTCTCCTAAAGATAATGCACAAGTAAAGTTGATCCAGGGAAAATCCGATTGCCTCTCGGGGGATCAGGAAGGAATATTTTCCCCTGCTGTAGCAAATTGTAGCATGCTCTGATGGGGTTTTTTGCCTTCCTCTGGATCAACTGTGGGTATAGAAATGGGTACATTGGATTGTACGACATTTTATTATTTTATTTACTTTAGCACCCACTACCTTTTGGTAGGTGCTGGAATGTTTTTTTTTTTTTATCTCAGGTTCTAGTATAGGCAAATTTAGGCAGGCCTGTGCATTATGCTAGGCCTGTTTGTTTTGATCTGGGACTGGGAGTGTTTTAGTGCAGCAGTGGTTGTGGTCACCTGTGCTCTAGTTCTGAGGCGCCTCCCCTGTCTCTGGGGAGAATGCACAGAGAAGGAGGCAGGGCCTGGGATTGGAGTGGCAGGGAGCTTGCGTGGGCGCTCTGACCAATCCCCAACTAGGATTGGCAGGGGGCGGGCCTCCTATATAAGCTGAGGTAACATGCCACTGGGGAGGAGTTGTAAGGGGAAAGAAGATGGAGCAGTAGTGTTTCTGTTTGGAGGCCCCCTGCCTGGGGCCTACCAGGTGCTGGGGAGAAAATTCTTCTCCCACACCACAGAGGAGGAATTCAGGACAAAGAGAAAGGAGTATTGGAATTGTTACTACTGGACTGTGCGGTTGAACCACATTTCTTCCATGGACCGGGGACCATGGAGGAGGTCAGTGGGCACACTACAGCAAGTGATGGAACCAGAGGAATCTATTAAATTTAGTGCGGATGGCTGTGGCCGGGGAACTCAGCTTCTGCAGTATTGGACTATCTGAGCCTAGTAGTCCATCAGTTGCCAAATGCTATGTATGGACCTCACCTCTCTCACCCCTTCTCATTCTCGGCTTGTCTGTCTCTGTCTAGGGGTGTCAGTACCGGGGGGAGGGATGAGATACACCACGGCCCATGTCCTCCATAGTGAAGAGGTGAAGGCCGGAAAGATCGGGCTTTGTGTAGGTGTCCTAGGGTCAAATCCTTTCCTCAGATCCACTCCCCTTTGTTCCTAGTAACCAGAGTTCCACACACTGAATAGGTCCAACACAGTTTTATTCTTCTCAGCGAATAAACATACAGCACAGTCAAGTTGAGACCTTTGCAACAGTTCAGTATTAATGGGAGTAGGTCGAGGCACAATCCTATAAAGTATCCCTAACCACTGAGGGGTCACCAGTGGCGAATAGTCACTGCCACTGACTATATGAGGTAGAACATGAATTACCTTCTCTAGCACAGCCCCTGTCAGGGGAAGGATATCCGTCCAAGGGAGTCACCGGAGGCCTCTCTGTCACCAGCAAATGCTGCGCCGGACTCTCCAGAGAAGTTCCGCTCACCAGTCTCCTCGACCTCAGACACGGGCACCCAAGGAGTTAGGGCCCCCTCGGATTCCTCCACCCTCGCGGAACTCAGTCGAAGGTACTGAGCTCCAGGCATCTGCCATAGTACCTCACCCCAGGCTAAAGGTGCCTGAGATGGACTCCATCTCTCGCTCCGGCCAGGTCAAGGGCACCTGGGCCCGGAACTCCGGAACGCCAGCACCCAAGCTGAAGGTTCCTGGGTGTGGCCGCGTCCTCCGACTCTGAACCCCAAGGTCAGGGCATCCGCCCCTTTTATCCCCTCACCTTTTGCGTCACAGCAGGTTCCCCGCCCCGCTGTACCAGTGCCAGGAAAGGACAAAAAGGAAGCAGTCTTGCGGTGTGAGTTCAACTCCGGCCAGGGCGACAATGCCACCTGCAGGCCGCAGGGAACCTCACACCACCAGAGTCCTCCAAGAACCATAAAAGGGTCTCGGATTCCCTAGCAATCAGTGCATCTGGGTTACACTACCACCCAGATGCTTCCGCTAAATTCAAGTACCCGCTACAGCTATTAGGGTACTGGGCCGTCGGGGGGAGGTGTGTGGCTACACTTCTGACCCAGTGCCAGCATTTGAGGAACTGTCAGTATGCTGGAGAGTTATTCAGAGTGACTCTTTACAGGAAAGCAAGAAACGTAGGAATAGTTTGCAGCAAAGGCTTTACTAAGGAATATTAAAGTGATACTCTGCAAACTTCAATGCAGCATCAAAGGAGCAATAGTCTGTAGTGACGCAGCATAATAGGCTGTAAACGTTGCTGTGCCTTATTTCTCAAATGGAATTTACTAATGTGCTAAAGTGTTATGGGCATCCCATGTCATTCCTATTCTTTCCTATTCTATCCAAGTTAATCCCGCAATAAAAATACCGCAAGGCAACGCAAGTAACTTTTCATTGTGTCAAGGAAATGGATGAATGGAGGGTCGGGTAGCAGGGTAATGTGTGGATCTTATGAACTCGTGCCAGTGCACCGCTACATTACTTTATGGTTGAACTAGTTTGACTTGTGTCTTTTTTCAACCTGACTAACTATGTAACAAGAAAGCCCCATAACAGTTTGCTGAAGACAAGCAGACTACAGACATGGATTACTGGAACAATGTCACGTGGTCTCATGAGACCAAGATAAACTTATTTGGTTCAGATGGTGTCAAGCGTGTGTGGCGGAAACCAGGTGAGGAGTACAAAGACAAGTGACAGTCAAGCATGGTGGTGAGAGTGTCATGGTCTGGGGCTGCATGAGTGCTGCCGGCACTGGAGAGCTACAGTTCAATGGGGGAACTGTGAATGCCAACACGTACTGTGACATACTGAAGCAGAGCATGATCCCCTCCCTTTGCAGACTGGGCCGCAGGGCAGTATTCCAACATAACAACCCCAAACACACCTCCAAGACAACAACTACCTTGCTAAAAGATACTGAGGGTAAAGGTGATGGACAAGCCAAGCGTGCCTCCAGACCTAAACCCTATTGAGCATCTGTCGGGCATCCCCAAATGGAAGGTGGAGGAGCGCAAGGTCTCTAATATCCTCCAGCTCTGTGATGCCGTCATGAAGGAGTGGAAGAGGACTCCAGTGGCAACCTGTGAAGCTCTGATGAACTCCATGCCCAAGAGGGTTAGGGCAGTGCTGGAAAATAATGGTGGCCACACAAAATATTGACACTTTCGGCCCAATTTGGACATTTTCACTTAGGGGTGTACTCACTTTTGTTGCCAGCGGTTTAGACATTAATGGCTGTGTTGAGTTATTTTGAAAGGACAGCAAGTTTACACTGTTAAGCCTCGTACACACGGCCGAGATTCTCGTCGGAAAAAACATGTCGTTTTTTTCGACGAGATTCTTGGACAAGAAACTTGTCCCGGCCGAGTGTACACACGCTCGATTCAAAGAACCCGCGGTTCTTTGAATGGAGCGTACGCGGTGACGTCATCGACTACGACGAGCATGCGCTCGTCACATTCGATGCCGTCGCCGCCATCTTGGTATACCCTACCTATGCCTAGGAAGCTACCGCGCATGCGTCGAATTCATTTCGAACATGCGCGGGCTTCCGGGAGGACAGGTAAGTGTACACACACTCACTTTTCTCGTCGAGAAACATGCCGACGAGAATCTCGATGAGAAAATAGAGAGCAGGATCTCTATTTTCTCGTCGAGATTCTTGTCGCTTTTCTTGACGAGAAACCATACACACGAAAGAATTTCTCTGCAAAAAATCTCTGCCAGCAACTTTCTTGCTGGTTTTTGCCGAGAAACTCGTTCGTGTGTACGAGGCTTTAGGCTTAATGTACATGGGATGTTTTTACAACCTCTAGATAGTAACCCACGTTTAAAACGTCAGTTTTGCCGCGTTTACATGCCGCGTTTAGCTGCGTTTTGCCGCGTTTTGGGTTAGAAGCATTTCTAAAATAAAATATGTATATACATTTTTTTTTAAATAGCCAAAAATGAAAAAGATCTGTAAACTAAATGCGGGTTACCACGTTTAGCCGCGTTTAGAAGCGTTTGGCTCGGTTCTCAGTGCAGAGACACCGGGGGACAGATGCAGCATCAGTCTGATGCTCCATCCACCGAGGTAAGTAGGAATAGGGGGGGAAAAAAACCTTTACTTCTCTTTTAACATTAAAAAACATTTTTGATACTGGATCCACTTTAACCACAACCGAAAGACGGCTACAGCGCGGTCAGCTTATTCTTGGAGGGTGTCCATGGATGTCCTCCCAGAATCTTGCTCCCGCGCGCCCCCCTGGGGCTCGCACCCGGAAGAACCAGCGCATCACGTATCATGGTAAATGGCCGCTGATAGCGGCCGTTTACCATGTGATCGCTCTGTCAAATGACGTAGCGATCGCAACAACAAACCGGCGTCACGTCCGGTTCCTCTCTCCCCTCTCTGTACCGATCAGTGTGAGAGGAGAGGGGGAGAGATCGTTTGCAGCAGCGCTGTGGGCTGGATCTGTAGTGCCCACAGCGCTGCTCAGTGTCCATTCCAGCCACATCCATGCTCTGCCCATACTCTGCCCATACTCTGCCATACTCTGCCCATACTCATCCATACTATGCAATACTCATCCATCCATCCATACTCTGCAATAGACATGTGTAAAAGGAAAAAAATTGTTTAGTTTCGTTTAGTTTTAATTTGTTAATTAATTAATTTAGTTTAGTTCGATTCGTTAAACTCGTTACATTCGTTTTCGGATTTCGTTCCGTTTTTGACCGAATTCGTAAAATCGGTCGCATTCGAAAATATTTCAACCGAATTCGAAAATATTTCTACCAGATTCAAAATTATTTCAACCGCATTCGAAAAAATTACAACCGGATTCGATCATCTTTCAGACTTTCAACCGGATTCGATAATATTTTGTTCGGATTCGAAAATATTTCAACAGAATTTGCTAATATTTCAACCAAATTCGAAAGTATATCTACCGGATTTGATAATATTTTATCCGCATTGGTTAATATTTCAACCAAATTCGATAATATTTCAACCGGATTTGAAATTATTTCAACCAAATAGAAAAGATTATAATAAAATAGAAAAACAGATAATAGACTAGAAAAACAATAGGACAGAATATATTATATTTTATTCTATTCTGTTCTATTTTTTTTCTAGTCTATTTTCTATTTCTATTCTAATCTTTTCTAATTGGAATTAGAAAAATCGGTCGCATTCGAAAATATTTCAACCAAATTCGAAAATATATCTACCGGATTCGATAATATTTCAACCAAATTCGATAATATTTCAACCGGATTTGAAATGATTTCAACCAAATAGAAAAGATTATAATAAAATAGAAAAACAGATAATAGACTAGAAAAACAATTGGACTGAATATATTATATTTTATTCTATTCTGTTCTATTTTTTTTCTAGTCTATTTTCTATTTCTATTCTAATCTTTTCTAATTGGAATTTGAAAAATCGGTCGCATTCGAAAATATTTCAACCAAATTCGAAAATATATCTACCGGATTCGATAATATTTCAACCAAATTCGATAATATTTCAACCGGATTTGAAATTATTTCAACCAAATAGAAAAGATTATAATAAAATAGAAAAACAGATAATAGACTAGAAAAACAATAGGACAGAATATATAATATTTTATTCTATTCTGTTCTATTTTTTTCTAGTCTATTTTTTTATATTCTATTCAAATCTTTTCTATTAAAATCAAATTCATTATATACTAAATTCGAATTTCGGAAGATGGTTATATATATATATATATAATATATCATTTTTTTTTCCGACATTCGAATTTCGTATAAAATGAATTCTAATTTGAATAGAAAAGATTAGAATAGAAATAGAAAATAGACTAGAAAAACAATAGAACAGAATAGAGTATAGATACTATCTATTTAATTTTTTATTTTTTTGCAGATTACTATTTGTTTCCACAAGATCTCCTGCAGAATATTAGCATCTATTAAATTTTTTATTATTTTTTTTGCAGAGTACTAATAGTCTGCAGGAGATCTGAAAAAAAAATAGATGCTAATAGTCTGCAGGAGATCTTATGGAAACAAATAGTAATCTGCAAAAAAAATAAAAAATTAAATAGATAGTATCTATACTCTATTCTGTTCTATTGTTTTTCTAGTCTATTTTCTATTTCTATTCTAATCTTTTCTATTCAAATTAGAATTCATTCTATACGAAATTAGAATGTCGGAAAAAAATTATATATATATATATATATATAACCATCTTCCGAAATTCGAATTCAGTATATAATGATTTTGATTTTATTAGAAAAGATTTGAATAGAATATAAAAGAATAGACTCGAAAAAAAATAGAATAAAATATAATATATTCTGTCCTATTGTTTTTCTAGTCTATTATCTGTTTTTCTATTTTATTATAATCTTTTCTATTTGGTTGAAATAATTTCAAATCCGGTTGAAATATTATCGAATTTGGTTGAAATATTATCGAATCCGGTAGATATATTTTCGAATTTGGTTGAAATATTTTCGAATGCGACCGATTTTTCGAATTCCAATTAGAAAAGATTAGAATAGAAATAGAAAATAGACTAGAAAAAAATAGAACAGAATAGAATAAAATATAATATATTCAGTCCAATTGTTTTTCTAGTCTATTATCTGTTTTTCTATTTTATTATAATCTTTTCTATTTGGTTGAAATAATTTCAAATCCGGTTGAAATATTATCGAATTTGGTTGAAATATTATCAAATCCGGTAGATATATTTTCGAATTTGGTTGAAATATTTTCGAATGCGACCGTTTTTTCAAATTCCAATTAGAAAAGATTAGAATAGAAATAGAAAATAGACTAGAACAAAATAGAACAGAATAGAATAAAATATAATATATATATTGTATTTTATTCTATTCTGTTCTATTGTTTCTCTATTTGATTATTTCCAATATTTTCGATTCTATTCTATTCTAATTGTTTTTCAAATTCGATTCGACTATAATTCTTTTCGAATTCGATTCGAATTTCGTCCGTGGTTTTTCGATTCGAAACGTTCAGATACGGTTGAATTCGTTAGCATTGGTAATTCGTTAATTCGGATGCATCCGAACGTCCGAATAATGAAAATTCGTCCGAATTTCGATTCGGAACGAAACGAAATGCACATGCCTACTCTGCAATACTCATCCATACTTATCCCTACTCTGCAATACTCATCCATCCATCCATACTCTGCAATACTCATCTGTCCATCCATACTCTGCAATACTTATCCATCCATCCATACTCTGCAATACTCATCCATCCATCCATACTTTGCAATACTCATCCAGCCATACACAGCTATACTCAGCCATACCCAGCCATCCCACCCACACTCAAACATACCCACCCATCCATACTCAGCCATCCCATCCATACCCAGCCATCCACATCCACGGCTTATCCATGCCACATCAGTTCGCATTCATGCCTCAAAGTGTAATTAGATAGTCAAATTAGACTTAAAATGTATGCCCCTAGAATGCCTGATGGTGCTCCCTGCATGTTGGGCCTCTGTATGTGGCCATGCTGTGTAAAAGTCTCACACATGTGGTATCGCCATACTCAGGAGGAGTAGCAGAATGTATTTTGGGGTGTAATTTGTGGTATGCATATGCTGTGTGTGAGAAAAAACATGATAATATGACTATTTTGTTAAAAAAGAATTGTGGGAAAAAATTACAACTTTAAAAACCTCACCGTGCCTCTTTCTAAATACCTTGGAATGTCTACTTTACAAAAAGGGGTCATTTGGGGGGTATTTGTACTTTCCTGGCATGTTAGAGCCGGTTCACACAGGGGCAACACGACTTTGAGCGTGACTCTTACGAGGCAACTTGGACACGACTTGAGCCTGAACCACAGCGCGACCTGGAGCGACTTGAAGTCGCCTCCAGGACAGGCTGCCCCGTGTTTGATATGAATCATGAGGGGGAACTCCACGCCAAATTTTAAATAAAAAACCGGCACAGGTTCCCCTCCAAGAGCATACCAGGCCCTTAGGTCTGGTATGGATTTTAAGGGGAACCCCCTACGCCGAAAAAAACGACGTGGGGGTCCCCCCAAAATCCATACCAGACCCTTATCCGAGCACGCAGCCCGACCGGTCAGGAAAGGGGGTGGGGACGAGCGAGCGCCCCCCCTCCTGAACCGTACCAGGCCGCATGCCCTCAACATGGGGAGGTGGGTGCTTTGGGGCAGGGGGGCGCCCTGCGGCCCCTCCACCCCAAAGCACCCTGCCCAGGGCCGATCCTAGGCAGGGTGCGCGGGGTGCTCCGCACCCAGGCGCCGCAGAGACGGGGGCGCCGAAGCTCCAGAGTGCTCGCCTCCCTCCTCGTCTGTGTCCAGAGGCGGAGCGCATGTAGCGGGTGCTGCGTTTCTGCATCCCGCTTGCTCTCTTCGCTGGCAGCTGACGAGCGCATACTTCCTGCTGTCCCCGGAATTCGGGCTGGGTACCGCAGCAGAGCCTAGTACCGCAACACGTTCCGGGACTAGGCTCCACTAATTATTCTGTCCGATGCGCACGGGCAGTCTCCTGTCTCTGCGTGTGTCAGCTCTTCTCCCATAGGCGGTGTGATGAGAGGCTTCTGGGTTGGCCGGAGCTGCTGCCAATCATCCCGTGCACTCCCAGAAATGCTCTCCGAGTGCCACCCTCCTAGTAACCAAAGATGCCACGTATGCACCGCCCCCCTGTAATGTGCTTCTGCTCCCAGTGCGCCCGAGATACAGGGATCTATTGGACAGGTACTGATCTATGGGGACCCCTGTTGTAGGGGGCTCTGATGGGGGATACCTGCTGTGGGGGGCTCTGATGGGGGACACCTGCTGGGGGGGCTATGATGGGGGACACCTTCTGTGGGAGGGCTCTGATGGGGGACACCTGCTCGGGGGGGAGGCTATGATGGGGGACACCTGCTGGGGGGGTTATGATGGGGGACACCTGCTGTGGGAGGGCTCTGATGGGGGACACCTGCTGGGGGGCTCTGATGGGGGACACCTGCTGTGGGGGAAGTCTGATGGGGGACACCTGCTGTGGGGGAACACCTGATGGGGGACACCTGCTGGGGGGCTCTGATGGGGGACACCTGCTATGGGGGACACCTGCTGTGGGGGGACTATGATAGGGACACCTGCTGTGGGGGAATCTGATGGGGACCCCTGCTGTGGGGGGGACTCTGATGGGGACCCCTGCTGTGGGGAGGACTCTGATGGGGACCCCTGCTGTGGGGGAGACTCTGATGGGGACCCCTGCTGTGGGGGGCTCTGATGGGGACCCCTGCTGTGGGGGGGACACTGATGGGGACCCCTGCTGTGGGGGGGACTCTGATGGGGACCCCTGCTGTGGGGGAGGGGACTCTGATGGGGACCCCTGCTGTGGGGGGACTCTGATGGGAACCCCTGCTGTGGTGTGGGGGGGACTCTGATGGGGACCCCTGCTGTGGGGGGGACTCTGATGGGGACCCCTGCTGTGGGGGGGCTCTGATGGGGACCCCTGCTGTGGGGGGGGACACTGATGGGGACCCCTGCTGTGGGGGGGACTCTGATGGGGACCCCTGCTGTGGGGGAGGGGACTCTGATGGGGACCCCTGCTGTGGGGGGACTCTGATGGGAACCCCTGCTGTGGGGGGGGGACTCTGATGGGAACCCTGATATAAGCTGCGAGTGTCGCAGGTCATTCGCTCCCCAGAATGTCCCTCATTCTCAACTTTAAAAGTGGGTAGGTATGCAGGAGCGAATCGGGGGAGGAGAGACTGTGCCACCGCCGCCCCTGTTATCAATGGCAAGAGGGCTCGCTGTGTTTACTGCCCATCCCCCTCCCTCCTTCTGTCAAATGAGGAGAGCGAAGCAGCCAGAGATCGGAGCGCCCGTGTCTGAGTGGAGAGAGAGCAGCTGCGGGCTCTTAGATCCCTCTCTTCGCATTGCTGCACTAGTGAGCGGCACTTGCCAGGACAGCTGCCCGCTATGTTTCTTCTCCCCCCTTCATATTGGCCAGGGACGAAATACAATAAAAAAGCAGCAGAGAAGAGGATTGTGGGACATATAGTCCCGAGGACTGGCGGCACCATTGTGACCCAGAAACTGCAGCCCACACAGCATGCCCAGCTGAATAAGAGAGAGAGAGAGAGAACCCCCACTGCCCTGCACCACCAGAGGGAAAGCCGCACAGCCTGGCACCATCACTAGTGAAGAAAGGAATGGAGTCATTGCCAGAATACAGATCTGAGCACTACCCAGCAGAGTCGCCACGGGCAACCCAGAGTGAGCTGACTCCTGATCAGAGGAACCGATGTTGCTGTATCGCCAGGTCTGGTGAGAGGGCCGAGTGGGCCATTATCTACTGCCATCCATAGGAACTGTAGCCTCCTGTAGTGTGTCTGCAGTCCCTAATCATCTCCTGTAGTGTGTCTGCAGTCTCTGACCATCTCCTGTAGAATGTCTGCAGTCTCTGATCATCTCCTGTACTATGTCTGCAGTCTCTGACCATATCTTGTAGTATGTCTGCAGTCTCTGACCATCTCCTGTATTATGTCTGCAGTCTCTGACCATCTCTTGTAGTATATCTGCACTCTCTGACCATCTCTTGTAGTATGTCTGCAGTCTCTGACCATTTCTTATATCATGTCTGCAGTCTCTGACCATCTCTTATATCATGTCTGCAGTCTCTGACCATCTCTTGTAGCATGTCTGCAGTCTCTGACCATCTCCTGTATCATGTCTGCAGTCTCTGACCATCTCCTGTATCATGTCTGCAGTATGTCTGTGGGCTCTTTCTAACAGACTCTCTAACAGAAGCCCTCTCTGTATGCATTGGAGAGATCCCCCTCCAGGTCCCATTAGTGTACTCATTTTCTTCATTGTTAAAAGATCATGGGAGGATCCCAGGGTAATGAAGACTTCTTAGGGGAGCATCTCTGTATTTGAGTCGTAGCCATAGAAACATTTGTAAAGGGGAGGTGTTAGTAAGATGACCACGCCCATGTGGGGGCGCCAGAAATATTTCTGCACCCAGGCGTCTGTGACCCTAGGATCGTCCTTGACCCTGTCCCCATGTTGATGAGGACAGGGACTCTTCCCGAAAACCCTGGCCATTGGTTGTCAGGGTCTGCGGGCAGGGGGCTTATCGGAATCCGGGAGCCCCCACTTCGGGGGTCTTCTTCCAACTCTCCGGTGCCTTCTCCGCGCTCTCCGGTTCTTCTCCCGCTCTCCGGTGCTTTCTGCCTTCTGCCGGCCCCTCCGCTATCTTCTTCCAGCTCTTTTGCTAGCGGGGGCCCGGTCTTCATCGTTGTCTTCTTCCGTCTTCTCTCCTGGCGATGTTGACACGACGAGGTCTCCCGCTGTAATGCAGTGTGAGCGGCACGCAATAATTTAGGCATGGGGCGTGGTCACCAGGTGATGTGACCCACCCCCTTATGACGTCACAGTCCCATAATGCCCCGGCCTGTGACGTCATAGGAGGCGGGGTCACCGGGTGACATCACCCGGTGACCACGCCCCATGCCTATATAAAT
Organism: Rana muscosa; assembly: GCA_029206835.1. Classification (NCBI taxonomy): domain Eukaryota; kingdom Metazoa; phylum Chordata; class Amphibia; order Anura; family Ranidae; genus Rana; species Rana muscosa. The sequence continues at coordinate 178,993,143 of CM055118.1, read as the reverse complement.
TATTGCGTGCCACTCACACTGCATTACAGCGGGAGACCTCGTCATGTCAATATCTCCAGGAGAGAAGAGGGAAGAAGACGATGATGAAGACCGGGCCCCCACTAGCAAAAGAGCTGGAAGAAGATAGCGGAGGGGCCGTCAGAAGGCAGAAAGCACCGGAGAGCACGGAGAAGGCACCGGAGAGTCAGAAGAAGACCCCCGAAGTCGGAAGAGACCCCCGATGTCGGAAGAAGACCCCCGAGCTGCCTAATAAATGACTTTAAAAAGCTGTCTAGTGTGTTTTTTTTATTGACACTTTTCCCCCAGGTGAAAGGGTAGGGGTACGATGTACCCCATACTCATTCACATAGGGTGGGGGGCCGGGATCTGGGGGCCCCCTTATTAAAGGGGGCTCCCGGATTCCGATAAGCTCCCCGCCCGCAGACCCCGACAACCAACGGCCAGGGTTGTCGGGAAGAGGCCCTGTCCTCATCAACATGGGGGCAGGGTGCTTTGGGGTGGGGGCCGCAGGGCGCCCCCCTGCCCCAAAGCACCCACCCCCCCATGTTGAGGGCATGCGGTCTGGTACGGTTCAGGAGGGGGGGCGCTCACCCTTTCCTGACCGGCCGGGCTGCGTGCTCGGATAAGGGTCTGGTATAGATTTTGGGGGACCCCCACAACGTTTTTTTTGGCGTAGGGGTTCCCCTTAAAATCCATACCAGACCTAAGGGCCTGGTATGCTCTTGGAGGGGAACCCATGTCGGTTTTTTATTTAAAATTTGGCGTGGAGTTCCCCCTCATGATTCATACCAAATACCAGCTCTGTGGGAGGGGTTTGCCTTAGAGCCGGTTCACAGAGGGGCGACTTCCTGTAAAGTTGCCTCTCTATGAACGGGGATCCGACTTGGAGGCGACTTCTATTGAAATCAATGGGTACAAGTCGCCTACAAGTCGGATTGAAGTAGTACAGGAACCTTTTTTGAAGTCGGAGCGACTGCAGTCGTGTACATTAAGGCGACTCCATTCACTTCCATTAGTTTTAAAAACAGCGCAACTTGGGGCGACTGTGTGAACCGGCTCTTAGGGTCTCAAGAAATGAGATAGGCCTTCAGTACTTCAGGTGTGATCAATTTTCAGAGATTGGCACCATAGCTTGTGGACTCTATAACTTTCTCACCGACCAAAATATTATACACCAATTTTGATTATTTTTACCAAAGATATGTAGCAGTATAAATTTTGGCCAAAATTTATGAAGAAAAATTACTAATTTGCTCAATTTTAAACAGAAACAAAGACTTTTTTTTTTTTTTTTTTTTTTTTTTACAGAATTTTCAGTATTTTTTGATTTATAACGCAAAAAATAAGAAACCCAGCGGTGATTAAATACCACCAAAAGAAAGCTCGATTTGTGTGAAAAAAAAAGGACAAAAATTTCATATGGGTACAGTGTTGCATAACTGAGTAATTGTCATTCAAAATGTGAGAGCGCTGAAAGCTGAAAATTGGTTTGGTTAGGAAAGTGGTTAAATTGATTGCGAACAGAACTTATAGGAACTTTTTTTTTTTTTTTACACCAATGTTGTATAACATGTTTCTGGGAAAAAAATATACATAATAATGGTGCATTACTTTTAAAGTACCTGTCAGAACATTACATGCTCTAAATAATTCCAAGAACTTCTTATGAATAGCATTCTACACTTATCTACAAACTGATTCTTGCTGTATTCTGGTATAAAATAGCTAGCAAGTCTGTATTCATTTTTATGACTAAGGTAATCTGTTCATGCTGCATAATTTGAAAAAAATGACAGAGTGACAAGGAATCATCTATCACTGATGCAAGCGTAGCTACAGGAAATTTATCAGCCTTTGCTCCTGGCTCTTTTTTAATACTAAGACCAAATTTGAGACTCTTTAGGTATTGCATTCCAAAATAATTTCTTTAAAAATATTAAGAAATTGGATCCTAAAATACAATAAACTATGAACTGTGATCTTGCTTTTCACATTATTAACTAACCTACACAGTGGAGTATTTAGGTTTTGTGCTGCCCTAGGCCTGACAAAACTTGTGCACCCTAATTTAAATATGACCCAACTCTTACTGACAAGGCCACACCCCATTACTGTTTAGGACCCACCCATATAGCACAGTGATGAAGCTATGTGGTCCAGGCTTTGAGCAAAGGAAGGATTGGGGGCAGAAACAAATAAATCCATCTGTTTATTTTTAACATAAAAAATCAACAGAAATAAAATTAAGATTCCTTAATATGTACAACTGACACAAGCAAAGGATTGCAGGAGAGTCCTACTACCTACCTGCCAGGTATAGGTGACCATATCAAAGCCCTTTGTAAACTAGGTAAGTGCCATGCAAGTTTTACCAAAATAGTCTAGCTTTCCTTCTACCCTGGGTACCCCATGCTATATAATGAAGTCAGCTACTGTATAAACATTAAAACTTACCTCCTATATAGATTACCAGTAGCTGATATTTATGGTAAGTCACTATAATATACAGCAACTCCTCTGCCAAAGGCAAATAAAAGAACTAGGACAGTCAAATTTAGAAGCGGAATGCCGGCTGCCCATACAACAACTCATTGTTTGGGGTCCACCATCCGGACCGCATACATGTTTTATTGGATTTCAATATTTTCCAACAGAAAGAAACAAACAGAGAAAAAAAAAACACACATTATTATAGAAAGCATATTTCTGGCGAACTGTCTACATACATTGTCGCCAGCTGAAAAACTCTTGGCCTCGCTGGACAGGGCGGTCAGCGGTAAGGTGCATATTACCGCTGACTCATGGTCCAGCAGGCATGGACAGGGACGTTACCTAACTTTCACTGCGCATTGGGAGACTCTGCTGGCAGCTGGGAAGGATGCAGGACAAGGTGCAGTAGTGTTGGAGGTTGTTCCGCCACCACGCCTCCAAAATGTTACTACTGGTGATTCTGACACACCTCTCTCCTCCACCCCCTTCTCTTCTTCTTCCTCCATGGCCTCTACCTGTGCTTTGTCCTCGGAACCAGCGGTGCTCCGTAGGCGTTCAATGGGCTACGCAAATACGCAGGCAAAAAGATGCCATGCATTGCTTGAGCTGGTGTGCTTGGGGGACAGGAGCCACACTGGGGCAGAGATTCTGTCAGCTCTGCAGGGGCTGGCTCAGAGGTGGTTGACACCATGCCAGCTTAAGCCAGGAAAGGTGGTTTGCGACAATGGCACCAACCTCCTCTCTGCCCTCCGACAGGGACAACTGACCTATGTGTCCTGTTTGGCTCACGTCCTTAACTTGGTGGTGCAGCGGTTCTTGGGCAGGAACACGGGCTTACAGGAGGTCCTGAAGCAGGCAAAAGGAATACAACCTGCCCAAGAACCGCCTAATCTGTGACATGCCCACCAGGTTGAACTCTACGTTGGCCATGCTGCAGCGGCTGTTCACGCAGCAGAGGGCCATCAATGAGTATCTGTTGCAATATGGCACCAGGACAGGGTCAGGGGAGCTTGGATTTTTTTCCCCACGCCAGTGGGCCATGATCAGGGATGCATGCACTGTCCTGGCACCATTTTAGGAGGCCACGAGGATGGTGAGCGGTGACAGTGCATGCATCAGTGACACTGTCCCTCTTGTCCACCTGTTGGAGCACACGCTGCGTGGAATAATGGACAGGGCACTTAAGGCAGAACAGAGGCAGGAAGAGGAGGACTTCCTTACCTCTCAAGGTCCCCTTAATCCAGACAGTGTTCCTGCTGGCCCGGCTATCACACAGGAAGAGGACGAGGAGGAGGATTGTGTCAGCATGGAGGTGGAGCCTAGCACTCAGCATCAGCAGCAGTCTTCAAGGGATCAATTACAGTCCCAAGACACCCATGGACTTGTACGTGGCTGGGAGGAGGTGGCTGCAGATCATGTCATCCTGAGTGACCCAGAGGACTCCGGACTAAATGCCTCAGCAAACCTACGCTGCATGGCCTCCCTGATCCTGCAAAGCCTGCAGAGGGATCCTCGTATTCGTGCGATCAAGGAGAGGGATCATTACTGGCTGGCAACCCTCCTTGATCCACGTAACAAGGGTAAGGTTGCGGACCTTATCTTGCCATCGCAGAGGGAGCAGAGGATGAAGAATCTTCGGGAGGCCTTGCAGAAAGGTCTGTGCAACGTGTTCCCAGAGACTGGGAGGTTACAAATTCCTGGTCCTGGACAACTTGTTGCTGAGGCTTCGCTCAGTCAAAGAAGGAGCGGTGGAGAAGGTGGCTGTCTGACCGATGCGTTCAGACAATTTTTTAGTACGCAGCCCCAATGTATGATAGATTCCAGCAACCATCGCCAGCGTCTGGTTTACATGGTGAAGGAATACCTAGGGGCAAGATCAGACTTGGACACCTTTCCCACCGAAAATCCTCTGGGTTACTGGGTCTTGATGATGGATCACTGGCCAGAGCTTGCACAGTATGCAATTGAGCTACTGGCCTGTCCTGCATCCAGCGTTCTTTTGGAACACACATTCAGTGCTGCTGGAGGCTTTGTAACCGATCACAGGGTGCACCTGTCCACCGATTCGGTCGATCGACTGACCTTCATAAAAATGAATCAGTCTTGGATCACCACCAGCTACCAAGCACCTGATGCTGATGTAACCGAATAATTGTTTTTGAAATGTCAGATCCCTTCAAGACTGCCTATACTGATGCTGAGTGACTATCCTGTTATGCTGAGTGGCTATCCTCTTCCTCCTCAATGATCATGCTGATAGCTTGTAAGAACATTTTTGGTTCTGGGCACCGCCACCAGTGGCTAAGGCTAATTACAATTTTTGATGCAATACTTTGCAGCAGGGCTCATTGCTGCGCTCCAAGTACAGTATCTGTGAGGGGTTGCAGTGTTGTGGCACCAGTGCGTAAGGCCCAATTTTTTTGCCCCTGTTTAACAGGGGCGTGTAATTAAAAATTTTGATGCAATACTTTGCAGCAGGGCTCATTGCTGTGCTCCAACTACAGTTTCTGTGAAGGGTTGCAGTGTTGTGCCACCAGCACCAGTGCCTAAGGCCCAATTTTTCTGCCCCTGTTTAACAGGGGCATGTAATTACAATGTTTGATGCAATACTTTGCAACAGGGCTCATTGCTGCGCTCCAAGTACAGTATCTGTGAGGGGTTGCAGTGTTGTGGCACCAGTGCGTAAGGCCCAATTTTTCTGCCCCTGTTTAACAGGAACGTGTAATTAAAATTTTTGATGCAATACTTTGCAGCAGGACTCATTGCTGTGCTCCAAGTACAGTATCTGTGAGGGGTTACAGTGTTGTGGCACCAGTGCCTAAGGCCCAATGTCTATGCACCTGTTCAACAGGGGCATGTAATTACAATTCTTGATCTAATAATTCACAGCAGGGCCCATTTCTGCGCCCACCAAGAGTAACTGTGAGGGCTTACAGTGTTGTGGCAACACCACCACCACCACCAAAGGCCCAATTTTTCTGCCCCTGTTCAACAGGGGCATGTAATTACAATTCTTGATCTAATATTTCACAGCAGGGCCCATTCCTGCACCCACCAAGAGTAACTGTGAGGACTTACAGTGTTGTGGCACCAGCACCACCACCAAAGGCCCAATTTTTCCTACCACTGTTCAACAATGGCATGTAATTGCAATTCTTGATATAATAGTTCACAGCAGGGCGTTCCAGTGCCCACCAAGAGTAACTGTGAGGGCTCACAGTGTTGTGGCAACACCAACACCTAAGGGCCAAATTTCTGCAGAGTATATACGGCAGGCCCCTACTTTCAAACATCAAACTTACAAACGACTCCTACTTGCAAACGGAAGGAGACAACAGGAAGTGAGAGGAAATCTACCCCTAGGAAGGGAAATTCCCTCCTGTAAGAGTTAATATGGGAAAAAAGTGTCTCCTCTCCACCAGGGATGAGCCGAACACCCCCCTGTTCGGTTCTCACCAGAACCTGCGAACAGACAGAATGTTCACGTGAACTTTAGAACCCTATTAAATACAATGGACTCGAACGTTCGAAATCTAAAGTGCTAATTATAAAGGCTTATATGCAAGTTATTGTCCTAAAAAGTGTTTGGGGACCCGGGTCCTGCCCCAGGGGACATGTATCAATGCAAAAAGAAGTTTTAAAAACGGCCGTTTTTTCGGGAGCAGTGATTTTAATAATGCTTAAAATGAAAAAATAAAAGTGAAATATTCTTTTAAATTTCGTACCTAGGGGGTGTGTATAATATGCATGTAAAGTGGTGCATGTTTCCCGTGCTTAGAACTGTCCCTGCATAAAATGTCATTTTTGAAGGAAAAAAAGTCATTTAAAACTCACTCGCGGCTATTATTGAATTGTCGGCTCCCGGCAATACATACAAAAGTCATTGATGAAAAAAAAATAAAAAGCGTGGGGGTCCCCCAGAATTCAATTACCAGGCCCTTCAGGTCTGGTATAGATATTAAGGGGAACCTCGCCGCAAATTTAAAAAAAAATGCGTGCGGTTCCCCCAAATATCCATACCAGGCACTTCAGATCTGGCATGGATTTTAAGGGGATTTTGGAGTCCCCCCTCTTTTCCTGCGGCCTGCCAGGTTGCGTGCTCGGATAAGGGTCTGGTATGGATTTTTGGGGGGACTCCACGCCATTTTTTTTTAAATTTGGGGTGGAGTTCCCCTTAAAATCCATGCCAGATCTGAAGGGCCTGGTATGGATATTTGGGGGAACCGCACGCATTTTTTTTTTAAATTTGCGGCGGGGTTCCCCTTAATATCTATACCAGACCTGAAGGGCCTGGTAATTGAATTCTGGGGGACCCCACGCTTTTTTTTTTTTTTTTATCAATGACTCTTGTATGTTTTGCCGGGAGCAGACAATTCATTAATAGCCGCGAGTGAGTTTTAAATGACTTTTTTTCCTTTAAAAATGACATTTTATGCAGGGACAGTTCTAAGCATGGGAAACATGCGCCACTTTACATGCATATTATACACACCCCCTAGGTACGAAATTTAAAGGAATATTTCACTTTTATTGTTTTACTTTAAGCATTATTAAAATCACTGCTCCCGAAAAACTGTCCGTTTTTAAAACGTCTTTTTTGCATTGATACATGTCCCCTGGGGCAGGACCCGGGTCCCCAAACACTTTTTATGACAATAACTTGCATATAAGCCTTTATAATCAGCACTTTAGATTTCTCCCATAGACTTTTCGAATTTGCCGCGAACACCCCAATTTGTTCGCTGTTCGGCGAACGGGCGAACAGGCAATGTTCGAGTCGAACATGAGTTCGACTCGAACTCGAAGCTCATCCCTACTCTCCACTGATGCTTTATCACCAATCCTTATTTCAATAAAAAAAAACGAATTTTCAAAAAACATTTGTCATTGGGACGGAAAGTGAGGTGAAGTGTTCTGAACAGGGGCACAGACAGCAAAACAAATGTTACAGGGGTGATAACCCTTCCCTATGTTTTCCAAAAAGCTTAAAAATAGATTTTTGGGCTGGAGCTACACTTAAAAAATTTACCTGTTTCAAATTACAAACAGATTCTACTTATGAACAAACCTACAGTTCCTGTCTTGTTTGCACCGCCTGTATACTGCTGTTCAGATTATATAGGGCCTTTTTTAAATTTGGGTGCGGGGTTCCCTTTAATATCCATACAAGACCCAAAGGGGCTGGTAATTGGCTGGGGGGGGGGGGGGTTACCCATGCCATTATACTCAATGATTTTCATCCATACTGCCGGGACCAGACATTACATTAAAGCCGGGAAAGAGGGAGCCGCTCAGGTGTGGGAATCCCTGAAAATACCTCCTCCCAGCAGCCAAGGGTGCAGGCAAATGCAATTGTAATCAAAAAGAGAAGAAAGTGACTTCTGGAAGCAGCACTCCGATTAAAAAGCCTTTATTCCAAAAAGGTTCAGGAAACAAAACACACTGCACGACACAGCAAACTGATCACATCTGGCTAACGCGTTTCACACTATTGTAGTGCTTACTCATAGCTGATTATTGTACAAATGTTACCTAAGATATACCCTGAAACAGGGGGAGTCATAGGATCCAACCCCAAGGTGAAAATAATTAATTCGTCATAAAATAGGAAAAATACTGCGCCAACCTTCAAATTTCTAGCAGCCTACACAACAACTGACAATAGTGTAAAGGAAAAATAATAAATAAAGTGTGGCGCTATGTGCAAACAGAAAAATATATATATATAAAATGTCTAGTTGGCAATTGGTCTATATAAAGACCCGTATATCGTGTTGAACCTGATAGTGGTTCTGTACACTTATGTAAAAAAGTGCATATACCCTGCAAAAATTCAATATGTGCAATGGTGTGAAATATATAAATTAATTTAAATAGGTAAATTAACCTAACACTGAAAAAATATAAATGACATGAATATCATATGTGAAAGTGATCCACAATATATATTAGTGTCCAATTTTCTGTGAGAAAAAAAAAAAAAAGGAAGAAAGTCTCTCGGTGAATGTGTGATCTGATACCAACATCAACACTGCATCAACACCACGTCAGGTGTGTAATGAATGGTAGGTACAGTCCAGACCAGTTCCTTGGATTTATGCGTTTTCTATGTTGCAACACTTAAAGGTGATATATGCCATTGGAAAGTGAGTAAAAGGGTGTATACTCTTACCGGATGTTGTAGATCCAACTCGCCGTACGGCGGTGGATCAATCGAGCTTGTGTCCACACCCGGGACTGATAGATGTATATCCTGGGGACAGTCTTTCCTCAGCGTCCTTACGACGTTCCAGAGAGTATATCCCGAGGCTTTCCAACGTAACTCTCACTTCCAATGCGATAAGTCAAAGTATGACACCAGAATTTCACCATATGCGTAGTGTCACCATGCAACAAATGAGAAAAGAATTCTCCACATAGTGTAAATCCAAGATGGGATTTTATTTATCAAAGGAAAAAAAAAACCAAATAAAGGTCTCACTGAACAATTAAACAGTCCAAAGCAAACTCCTTTAAAAACTTTGAAACTTCTCAGGGAAAAAAAACAAAACAAACAAACCAACAAATCCCAAAAATATATCAGCAGCTCTGTATTGCAAAAATGCGTGGAGTGAGCACCAAGGCTGGCATATAAACCCGACGCGTTTCGTCTAATGAGACATCAACTGGGGTACACGCCATCCTGGTGACCCCCACGCTATATATAGGAAGATAAATTACCTTAATTCGGCGCCCCTGTGTGCGAATGTGCCTCTCACTTCCGGGATCGGAGCGTCTCCGTGTCACATGACCGGGTTTCTGCATCACATGGCCAGGTCATGTGTATCTTTTCACCGAATCAGCAGATCTAATGCGCCCTCGACGTGACTAACAGCGTCATCGCGTCATCGGCACGCATGTCCTCCGACGTGCATGTGCGCAAGGCATCCTGGGGGTTGTAGTTGCGACGCAACTAAGCAAAGCAACACAAACAAGCCGGCGTGTCTCCCATCTCCATCATTGATTGCAGACGTCACATGGATGCGATCACTCACAACCTCACGTGGGTGTCTCCATGTACGCCATGATTGCGCGCAAGGAGGATTGGGAATTGTAGTCGTAACGCAATAAAGCGGAACGACTCCACATCGCCAGCCTGTCTCCCAATATATGCCAGCAAACAACCACCGCACTCGGGAAAAACAGCACACACCATATCAGGGTGATGCATATGGAAATCCGACCATGAGGAGTCGCTTTCCTGATGTGATTATAAAATCACACAAATTTAATAAAATAATACTACATTTAAATTTATAATGTGGATGTCAATGTATTATATCCCAGAAGGCGGGCACATTCTGAGCATAGACATATATATGAATGACATCCATACAGCTATATCACTTGTACGGATTATATCAAGTCCACAATATAATTTAAGATGACATATGAAACATATTAAACCTGAATCAACAAAGGTCACTCGTATAGAGGCTATATACTGGCTATTTTATGTTATGTTAGAATTAAAAATAATTAAAAACATATAAGGGGTGGAGCAATAAATGATAAACTAAAAAAGGGGAAAAAGTATTGATAAAAATCCGAGACCAAGGGGGGGGGGGGGGCGGATTAACAAAGGATTAATTATGCCCATTATGCTTGGTTAATAAACGCATTAATGTCCCAATCAATGTTGAGTCCATAAGGCCTATAACATTTTAATTGGTAAATCCAATAAGTCTCAAGTCTAGAGACCCCTCTAACCCCAGACTCCCCCCTCCAATGGGGAACAAATTTGTCTATGATCACAAACGTGGTCCCTCTAGGATCTTTATTATGTGATTCCAAATAGTGTCTTGGGACACTATGATTGGTTTTTCCTTTCCGGATACTGGTAAGGTGTTCACCCACCCTGATTGAAAACGTGCGAATCGTCCGCCCTACGTATTGCTTCCCACAGGGGCAGGTAAGCAAATATACGATGAATCGGGTCGCACATGTGGTAAAGTGCTTCATCTTGTATTCTATTCCTGTTGAAGTGGAACAGAAGGAATCACTTTTCTGTCTGCCACACCGATTAACTAGGCACACTTTGCATTTCTTGCATGGGTAATATGCCTTCAAATGTGGAAAGAAAACAGGGATAGTGGGTGGATCTATCACATTGGGGGCGATCTGTCCTTTCAGAGAAAAAGCTCCCCTATATATCACACCTGCCCTATCTGGAAGTGAAGGGCCAAGGACATGATCATTTTTAAGGACATTCCAGTGTTTCTGGAAAATGTCCCTAATTTGTTTGTGTTGGGACGAAAACGTGGTATAAAAAGACCATTTATACTTGGAATCATTAACTGATTTCCCTCTCTCTATTAGTAGTGAATCCCTACTGATGGTAGCAATGCCCCGAACTTCAGCGTCTATCAGATGTGGACTGTAACCCTTATCCACAAACCTGGATTTTAGAATATCAGCTTGGTGATAAAAGTCAGAGATATTAGAACAGTTGCGTCTAATTCGCATCAGTTGACTACGAGGTACAGACTCCCTCTGTGGATTTATGTCTGTTCTCAATGACAACAATATTGGCATTAATTTAACCTATGAAACGAGCCATACAAGTATGCACTTTTTGGATTTGGAAATTTTCGTCAGCGATGGTCAATTACAGACAAAAACATTCTTTAAACCCACTGACCGGAATGGGTACATTCCGGTCGACAGCTGTCACCATTCAGCATGGCTAAAGTCTGTACCTCGTAATCAACTGATGCGAATTAGACGCAACTGTTCTAATATCTCTGACTTTTATCACCAAGCTGATATTCTAAAATCCAGGTTTGTGGATAAGGGTTACAGTCCACATCTGATAGACGCTGAAGTTCGGGGCATTGCTACCATCAGTAGGGATTCACTACTAATAGAGAGAGGGAAATCAGTTCAGGATTCCAAGTATAAATGGTCTTTTTATACCACGTTTTCGTCCCAACACAAACAAATTAGGGACATTTTCCGGAAACACTGGAATGTCCTTAAAAATGATCATGTCCTTGGCCCTTCACTTCCAGATAGGGCAGGTGTGATATATAGGGGAGCTTTTTCTCTGAAAGGACAGATCGCCCCCAATGTGATAGATCCACCCACTATCCCTGTTTTCTTTCCACATTTGAAGGCATATTACCCATGCAAGAAATGCAAAGTGTGCCTAGTTAATCGGTGTGGCAGACAGAAAAGTGATTCCTTCTGTTCCACTTCAACAGGAATAGAATACAAGATGAAGCACTTTACCACATGTGCGACCCGATTCATCGTATATTTGCTTACCTGCCCCTGCGGGAAGCAATACGTAGGGCGGACGATTCGCACGTTTTCAATCAGGGTGGGTGAACACCTTACCAGTATCCGGAAAGGAAAAACCAATCATAGTGTCCCAAGACACTATTTGGAATCACATAATAAAGATCCTAGAGGGACCACGTTTGTGATCATAGACAAATTTGTTCCCCATTGGAGGGGGGAGTCTGGGGTTAGAGGGGTCTCTAGACTTGAGACTTATTGGATTTACCAATTAAAATGTTATAGGCCTTATGGACTCAACATTGATTGGGACATTAATGCGTTTATTAACCAAGCATAATGGGCATAATTAATCCTTTGTTAATCCGCCCCCCCCCCCCCCTGGTCTCGGATTTTTATCAATACTTTTTCCCCTTTTTTAGTTTATCATTTATTGCTCCACGCCTTATATGTTTTTAATTATTTTTAATTCTAACATAACATAAAATAGCCAGTATATAGCCTCTATACGAGTGACCTTTGTTGATTCAGGTTTAATATGTTTCATATGTCATCTTAAATTATATTGTGGACTTGATATAATCCGTACAAGTGATATAGCTGTATGGATGTCATTCATATATATGTCTATGCTCAGAATGTGCCCGCCTTCTGGGATATAATACATTGACATCCACATTATAAATTTAAATGTAGTATTATTTTATTAAATTTGTGTGATTTTATAATCACATCAGGAAAGCGACTCCTCATGGTCGGATTTCCATATGCATCACCCTGATATGGTGTGTGCTGTTTTTCCCGAGTGCGGTGGTTGTTTGCTGGCATATATTGGGAGACAGGCTGGCGATGTGGAGTCGTTCCGCTTTATTGCGTTACGACTACAATTCCCAATCCTCCTTGCGTGCAATCATGGCGTACATGGAGACACCCACGTGAGGTTGTGAGTGATCGCATCCATGTGACGTCTGCAATCAATGATGGAGATGGGAGACACGCCGGCTTGTTTGTGTTGCTTTGCTTAGTTGCGTCGCAACTACAACCCCCAGGATGCCTTGCGCACATGCACGTCGGAGGACATGCGTGCCGATGACGCGATGACGCTGTTAGTCACGTCGAGGGCGCATTAGATCTGCTGATTCGGTGAAAAGATACACATGACCTGGCCATGTGATGCAGAAACCCGGTCATGTGACACGGAGACGCTCCGATCCCGGAAGTGAGAGGCACATTCGCACACAGGGGCGCCGAATTAAGGTAATTTCTCTTCCTATATATAGCGTGGGGGTCACCAGGATGGCGTGTACCCCAGTTGATGTCTCATTAGACGAAACGCGTCGGGTTTATATGCCAGCCTTGGTGCTCACTCCACGCATTTTTGCAATACAGAGCTGCTGATATATTTTTGGGATTTGTTGGTTTGTTTGTTTTGTTTTTTTTTCCCTGAGAAGTTTCAAAGTTTTTAAAGGAGTTTGCTTTGGACTGTTTAATTGTTCAGTGAGACCTTTATTGGGTGTTTTTATTCTTTGATAAATAAAATCCCATCTTGGATTTACACTATGTGGAGAATTCTTTTCTCATTTGTTGCATGGTGACACTACGCATATGGTGAAATTCTGGTGTCATACTTTGACTTATCGCATTGGAAGTGAGAGTTACGTTGGAAAGCCTCGGGATATACTCTCTGGAACGTCGTAAGGACGCTGAGGAAAGACTGTCCCCAGGATATACATCTATCAGTCCCGGGTGTGGACACAAGCTCGATTGATCCACCGCCGTACGGCGAGTTGGATCTACAACATCCGGTAAGAGTATACACCCTTTTACTCACTTTCCAATGGCATATATCACCTTTAAGTGTTGCAACATAGAAAACGCATAAATCCAAGGAACTGGTCTGGACTGTACCTACCATTCATTACACACCTGACGTGGTGTTGATGCAGTGTTGATGTTGGTATCAGATCACACATTCACCGAGAGACATTCTTCCTTTTTTTTTTTTTTTTTTCTCACAGAAAATTGGACACTAATATATATTGTGGATCACTTTCACATATGATATTCATGTCATTTATATTTTTTCAGTGTTAGGTTAATTTACCTATTTAAATTAATTTATATATTTCACACCATTGCACATATTGAATTTTTGCAGGGTATATGCACTTTTTTACATAAGTGTACAGAACCACTATCAGGTTCAACACGATATACGGGTCTTTATATAGACCAATTGCCAACCAGACATTTTATATATATATATTTTTCTGTTTGCACATAGCGCCACACTTTATTTATTGAAAATAATTAATTGATTAAAGATTGATGGACGTGAGGTGATTCAGGTGAAATAGGTGTGGTTCACTAACCACAATGAAAGGAAAACCAAAAAAAGTGCCTCACCATGCATGCAATCTTGTGGAAAATATATGTAAGGATGTATGTGTAAAGTATAAAGTGTGTGGTAGTGAAATGAAAAGATATCTAATAAAAACATGTATTGATTAATAAAAAATATAAAAAATATAAATTGAAAATTGTAAATAAAATTGTCAATAAAAAATGTGTATAATGTGCTTGATTAATCTAGACCATTTAATTTACATTAGTGTTGATTGGTCCATAGTGATATATACACATATCTTTTTGTTTTTTTGTCTATTTTATTTTATATTTTTTGTTGTTTCTATTTTATTGGTGATTGGTGGAATGAAAATACTGTGAAGAAAAAACAAGTGTTTTAAATTAAACCAATATCTGAACAAATTGTATTTGTGTATGAGTGTATGTCTCTTTTGTCTGTTGGGATAAAGGTCATCCCAGGGGGGGTATGTGGTACATAACAGTGAGCTGTTGTATGAACATGCAGTAGATAGATATATATACGAATAAACAAAGCGCAAGTGTAAAGATACATATATGTATATATATATATATATATATATGTTTTAAAACTGCACAAAGGTACTCGATATATTCACTTCCCCTGGAGCCTTGAGTACAATTTTTTTTTTTTTCAGCAAATATTCCAAACGGGATATATAAGACAAACTAGAATTATGTGTAAATGCAAATATGAATATAGTATGGTGTAGAGGGACATAGAGCCCATGCAACGTGCATGGTAAATAGGCACGCATGCATGGACAAATTGGTTTGGATTGGTTGTAATCAACCAATGTCCATAACCATAACCAATCTATATGAAACGTACATAAAAGGTCTTGATGGAACAGTGTATGAAATATTTTTTGTAATTTAAGGTATGAGTATGCACTGACAAACTAAAAGAACTATAAGAACTATAAATATGCCCATATGTATGAGTAATGAATAGTAAAGGTAAAAAGAGTGCGTGTACATGCATGCCTGTCTGTTTCGGGACAAAGTGCATATGAATCCCAGACCAACAGGAATATGTCATTATAAACATACAGATCAATGTGCACACATACATAGTCCACCAAAAAGATGTATCCATGTGTGTGGTCGTTCCAAAATTGTGTATATCGGTTGAGGTACACGTCCAACTATGGATATCTCGATGGAAGTCAATGTATCCAATCAGAGTGTGGAAAGATGCACAAAATGGTTCTGTGTAAACAATTCACACTAGAGCAAGTGTCTGTGTGAAAATGTTTGTTTAAAAGTAATAACAATAATAACAATGACCTTGTGGTTGGATCCTAACCAGAATAAACGTGCATGATACCGACATATGTATGGGCATTCGACAAATACCAATGCAATATTGCATCTATGATATAGTTCAAAATACAATTTGAAATACAATTTACCTGCATATATATATGTTTTTTAGCTTCCAAAATGGAAGATTATGGTTGTGTCGCCTACATATGCATAATTGTATTTGTATAAATCCAAAACAGTGCATACTATCAAAAATGACATAACAGTACCAACATAAGTTAAAAGAATAGAAAAAGAGACTATGGAACACGCAAAACAAAAAACAAGAAGGATGTGTGGAACATATATGACACAACCTAATCGTTACAATCTACCACTAGATGATAATTTGTGCAAATGAGAGACCAAGTCCATATTATTTCTTCAAAACCATATGAATTATGATTCAATGCTAAAAAAGGAGTAAAAGAGGAAAAAAGAAAATAAATTGGTCTCAATGAAATAGTGGAACTTTCATGTTACATTAATATTGTAAATTATGTTACAGAAACCATGAAAATTAAAACATGCAACAAGCGATCAGTATCATGGTAACTGAATAAAATAAGATAAAATAAAATGGAAACCTCTGACAGCATTCCGAATGTATAAATGCACGTCAATAGACGTGTCATATGTAGGGACAAAACACAGGACAAACCTCAGCCGACATGCATAGGTGACAGACGTTGAAAAGGACACTGTGCAGGACGTGAGAACTAGTCATAGTAGTGGGATACATCCCATTCAAAGTTAAGGCCCGCTGGTATCCTAGTATCCAACGAGAAGATCCAATAGACTTCGCGCCTGCACAGTGTCCTGAACTTGTCTCCCCCTCTTGCAGGTAAACTGATTTTTTCTATGCCTTGTATGGAGAGGCATGAGACATTTTTCTGATGTACAGATGCCCAATGCCTAGCAACATTTGTATTCCTATCTTTCTGTATATCGTACAGGTGATCGTACAGTCTATCCTTAAGTCTTCTGGTTGTTCTTCCGACATATTGGATATTGCACTGTTCGCATTTAATCACATATACCAGAAACTTGGTATTGCAATTAATAAATTGCTTGATGTCAAAAGAATTGTGATTGGTGCTTGACTGAACTATATCACCTGTTTTTATATGTTTACAGTAGTTACAGTGAGGCATTCCACATCTAAAGGTGCCCTGAAAGTGCAACCAATTGGTGGCCGAAGATTTACTTGAGAAAAGGGGGAAAGGCGACTGCCCAAGGTGGGGGCTCTACGGGACACTGATTTAACCCCCCTAGAGAGTATTTTGTGGTAAGCAGGGTCATTCAGTAGAATAGGAAGGTATTTCTCGATAGTGGATTTTATTTTACTGAATTCAAAACTGTACGGTGTAGAGAATACCGGAATTCCACTGAATGACAATGCCACTTGGTTTTTATGTTTATTCGGATGATTCCAAAGTAAAGCCTCTCTAGGGAGGGCACTCGCAGCTTTGGAGGCTCTTGTTACAATGTTAGGGGTGTAACCCCTGCTGATGAACCGTAGGGTCATGTTCGCTGCCTCAGTGGCAAAATCCTCAGGTCTGCTGCACAAACGACGGAGCCTGAGGAATTGTCCGACCGGAACCCCGCGAATGGTATGGCTGGGGTGACCCGAATCTGCTCTAAGAAGGGCATTGCCAGCTGTGGGTTTTCTGTAAATGCCTGTGACTACCACATCATTGGCAGCCGACAAATTGACACCCAAAAAATCTATGGAAGTAATGCCTAATTTCCCCGTGAAACGAAGATTCATGGAATTGTCATTAAAGTAATCCAACCAATCCTGTAAGTTTGTCTCCTCATGGGAGGAAATGAACAGGAGGTCATCAATGAACCTGCAAAAGAAAACCGTGTCTGAACGACGGGGGCTGTCGTGTCCAAAAATGCGGGACCTCTCCCAAAATCCCATGTAGAGATTGGCCAGGGAGGGCGAGAATTTCGCTCCCATAGAGGCCCCGCATTTTTGGAGATAATATCCCCCGTCGAACATAAAAAAATTGTGTGTAAGTAGGTAGTTCAATGACAATAAGATGAACTCCTGTAATGCCAATGAGTACCTCCCGGATTCTTTAAGAAAAGTGGACACAGCCAAAACACCCAGGTCATGAGGAATACTCGAATAAAGACTAGTGACATCGCATGTGATCCACCTGTACTCTTCTTTCCACTGGAAGTCCCTAAGTTTTATAAGTAGTTGTTTGGTGTCACGTAGATACCCTGGGAGGTTGACTACCAATGGCTGAAGTTGGCCATCGATCCACTCTCCCAGGCGCTCGTTAAGCGATCCAATACCTGCCACTATGGGCCTGCCCATGAGTAGGTCCAGGCCTTTGTGAACTTTTGGCAGGTGATGGAACACTGGCATCACGGGGTTAACGGGAATGAATAACAGTTTTTCTTTCTCTGAAAAAATTCCCGCATGGACTGCTAAGTCCAACAAAGAGGAAAGTTTAGCAGAGAAAGTGATGGTGGGGTCACCTTTGAGTGAAGTGTAAGTATTGCTATCAGACAGCTGGCGTAGAGCCTCACTTTGATAAGTGTCAGAATCAAGAACCACCACCAGCCCACCCTTATCCGCATTACGAATGACAATGTTCCTGTCCATTTCTAAATTCCTAAGGGCCTTATGTTCTAATGGAGACAGGTTGTGGGAAACAGACCTCCTACGGCAATCGCGAGCCAGATGGGTGAGATCCTTCTCGACCATTCGCTGAAAAAGGTCGAGATCCCTGCCCCGCGACTCCACCGGATAAAAGTCCGATCTAAGTTTAAATGAAATGCTGTTAGGGACATCAGTGGGGTCAACGGGGCAAGGACTGGACTCAGTGGCCAAATCCACAAGCTCTTGGAGGGCGCATACTTCAGAAAACAGCACTGGGGAAGAAGGACACTCACCCATATCTCGATCGCCGGAGGAGGTGTCTTCTGTTTCCGTGGAGAGATTAAGGTAGTGTTTCTTGAGCGTTAAGCTGCGGGAGAATTTGTTAACGTCCAGTAGGGTGTTAAAAAGGTCAAAATGCCTGGTAGGGCAAAAGTTTAGTCCCTTGGATAAAATGCATTTCTCTTCGTCACTTAAAGTTCTACTCGAGATGTTAATAACGTTGGTGACCTCTATTTCTTTCTCCCCCGCAAAATGTATGGAGTTTTCTTTGTTGTACGAATGTCTTTTCCCTCCTCTCCGGGTTTTCTTGTTGCGCCCTTCGATTTGGCTTTTGTGTGGGACCCCCAAGGGTTTCCAGATGGAATTCCGTCTTGTGAATGATCCAGAATGGGAGACCTCAGCAGACGTTCGAGTGAGGAATCCGATGCGGATGTAGCCATGGTGTCATTGCCCGGATCATGTTCTAAATCGGAAAAGCTAACTCTCTTGGGCTGGTTTTTCCGTGATCGACCAGATTGAAAACGCATCTTCTTCCATGTGTATACATTCCCGCTTTCGTAATCGACCTTATCTCGGGTCATTTTGGTGGTTTTGGTGGAGATGACATGCCTTTCCAATTTATCCAGTCTTTTGTTCAAGCGGCTATCTAGATCCGCAAACTCAGGATGTGTCTGTAGTTCCACGAGGCTTCTCTGAATGTCTGCCATTTCTAATTGTATGGTACTTATTTCTTGGCTCTTTGATTTAAGGAGTATCTCCATTAATTTAAGAGAACATGAGCTGAGTGTGTCTGTCCATTCTTGTTTTAAAGCCTCATTCAAGAGGTCAGACGTGGGGAACTTCTTGATTCTGAGACCTCGGGGGATGCGTGAAAGTGCCACATATTAAGAAAGCGAATTGATGTCCCAATAAATTCGAATTTCCTTAGCCATCACTGATTCAAGTTTCCTGAAGGTACTTGTTAGGGAAACAATTCTGTCGTCTGTGGGCTGGAGTTGTAGAGCCTGCAGTCCCGACCTGAGGGGGTTGTCAGAGGGTGCCATAAAAGTTCTACTGTGACCAGGTTCGTTAGCAGATGTGTTTGGTGTATTGATATCCATGACAGGCTGGTTGCTGGAATAAACTAAATTCAGATGAAAGTGAATAGGAAGGTGGAAATCCACTCCGAGCTGGTCAACACTGGGTAGCAAAGATCCAGAAAATTGAAGAGACGGGAAAGAGGGAGCCGCTCAGGTGTGGGAATCCCTGAAAATACCTCCTCCCAGCAGCCAAGGGTGCAGGCAAATGCAATTGTAATCAAAAAGAGAAGAAAGTGACTTCTGGAAGCAGCACTCCGATTAAAAAGCCTTTATTCCAAAAAGGTTCAGGAAACAAAACACACTGCACGACACAGCAAACTGATCACATCTGGCTAACGCGTTTCACACTATTGTAGTGCTTACTCATAGCTGATTATTGTACAAATGTTACCTAAGATATACCCTGAAACAGGGGAAGTCATAGGATCCAACCCCAAGGTGAAAATAATTAATTGATTAAAGATTGATGGACGTGAGGTGATTCAGGTGAAATAGGTGTGGTTCACTAACCACAATGAAAGGAAAACCAAAAAAAGTGCCTCACCATGCATGCAATCTTGTGGAAAATATATGTAAGGATGTATGTGTAAAGTATAAAGTGTGTGGTAGTGAAATGAATAGATATCTAATAAAAACATGTATTGATTAATAAAAAATATAAAAAATATAAATTGAAAATTGTAAATAAAATTGTCAATAAAAAATGTGTATAATGTGCTTGATTAATCTAGACCATTTAATTTACATTAGTGTTGATTGGTCCATAGTGATATATACACATATCTTTTAGTTTTTTTGTCTATTTTATTTTATATTTTTTGTTGTTTCTATTTTATTGGTGATTGGTGGAATGAAAATACTGTGAAGAAAAAACAAGTGTTTTAAATTAAACCAATATCTGAACAAATTGTATTTGTGTATGAGTGTATGTCTCTTTTGTCTGTTGGGATAAAGGTCATCCCAGGGGGGGTATGTGGTACATAACAGTGAGCTGTTGTATGAACATGCAGTAGATAGATATATATACGAATAAACAAAGCGCATGTGTAAAGATACATATATGTATATATATATATATGTTTTAAAACTGCACAAAGGTACTCGATATATTCACTTCCCCTGGAGCCTTGAGTACAAATTTTTTTTTTTCCAGCAAATATTCCAAACGGGATATATAAGACAAACTAGAATTATGTGTAAATGCAAATATGAATATAGTATGGTGTAGAGGGACATAGAGCCCATAAAACGTGCATGGTAAATAGGCACGCATGCATGGACAAATTGGTTTGGATTGGTTGTAATCAACCAATGTCCATAACCATAACCAATCTATATGAAACGTACATAAAAGGTCTTGATGGAACAGTGTATGAAATATTTTTTGTAATTTAAGGTATGAGTATGCACTGACAAACTAAAAGAACTATAATAACTATAAATATGCCCATATGTATGAGTAATGAATAGTAAAGGTAAAAAGAGTGCGTGTACATGCATGCCTGTCTGTTTCGGGACAAAGTGCATATGAATCCCAGACCAACAGGAATATGTCATTATAAACATACAGATCAATGTGCACACATACATAGTCCACCAAAAAGATGTATCCATGTGTGTGGTCGTTCCAAAATTGTGTATATCGGTTGAGGTACACGTCCAACTATGGATATCTCGATGGAAGTCAATGTATCCAATCAGAGTGTGGAAAGATGCACAAAATGGTTCTGTGTAAACAATTCACACTAGAGCAAGTGTCTGTGTGAAAATGTTTGTTTAAAAGTAATAACAATAATAACAATGACCTTGTGGTTGGATCCTAACCAGAATAAACGTGCATGATACCGACATATGTATGGGCACTCGACAAATACCAATGCAATATTGCATCTATGATATAGTTCAAAATACAATTTGAAATACAATTTACCTGCATATATATATGTTTTTTAGCTTCCAAAATGGAAGATTATGGTTGTGTCGCCTACATATGCATAATTGTATTTGTATAAATCCAAAACAGTGCATACTATCACTTTCACTACCACACACTTTATACTTTACACATACATCCTTACATATATTTTCCACAAGATTGCATGCATGGTGAGGCACTTTTTTTGGTTTTCCTTTCATTGTGGTTAGTGAACCACACCTATTTCATCTGAATCACCTCACGTCCATCAATCTTTAATTAATTAATTATTTTCACCTTGGGGTTGGATCCTATGACTTCCCCTGTTTCAGGGTATATCTTAGGTAACATTTGTACAATAATCAGCTATGAGTAAGCACTACAATAGTGTGAAACGCGTTAGCCAGATGTGATCAGTTTGCTGTGTCGTGCAGTGTGTTTTGTTTCCTGAACCTTTTTGGAATAAAGGCTTTTTAATCGGAGTGCTGCTTCCAGAAGTCACTTTCTTCTCTTTTTCATTACATTAAAGCCGCAAGCAGTTTTAAATTACTTTTTTTCCTTTAGAAATGTCATTTTGTGCAGGGACAGTTCTAAACACGGGAAACACGTGCCACTTCACAGGCATACTTTAGACACCCCCCAGGTACGATATTTAAAGGAATATTTCACTTTTTTTTTCAGTTTAAGCATCATTAAAATCACTGTTCCTGAAAACACACCCGTTTTTAAAACTTTTTTTTGCATTGATACATGTCCCCTGGGGCAGGACCCGGGTCCTCAAACCCTTTTTAGGACAATAACTTGCATATTAGCCTTGATAATTAGCACTTTTGATTTTGAACGTTCGCGTCTATTGTATTTAATAGGGTTCTAAAGTTTGCGCAAACTTTTGGTCCGTTCGCAGGTTCTGGTGCGAACCGAACCGGGGGGTGTTCGGCTCATCCCTAGTGGTCAGTAACAAAGATGAGTACCAAACATAGGCAGACAAGGATAATACAGAAGCAGATCAGATGAAAACCAGGGCAATCACAACGCCAAGCATTAGTTTCAAGATCAGGAATTCAGACTGAAAGAACATTCAGCAATGAACCTATGCAGAGCTTGAGTTTAAATAGCCCGTTCAGCATTGGTATCTGTGGTAGACATGCAGTTAGTGTATTTGCTCACACATTGTGATGCACAATGTAGCACTTTCAGTTAGGCTTCTATGCCCCCAAACATGAGCCTTACAGCTAGCATGATCTTCCTGATGGCTGGCATGATGTTACTGACAGGTGCTCTTGTAGGAAAATATTAAAGTGTAAACAAACCCAAAAACATAAAGGTACTTTATTAAAGGTTACCAGTCTTTATGTGGTGGCGGCATTTGTTGTTGTTTTTTTCAGGCTTATTTCCCTTTATTTCCACCTGTGAATTCTGCAAATACCATACTTCCTGGATGGCTACACTCACTCACTCTACTGCGTCTATGGAGGGAGCCATGGCTGTCACCCAAACTGGACTTCAACCAGGTCTTTCTTTGCTCAGCTCCATTACATGGGGGGTGGAGGTGATAAGGTCAGTATTTTAGAGAGCAAAGGTGACATCACACACAATAGGTGTTTTCTGTACTTTATAAAAATGCCCTGAAAATAAAAATGAATGCAGCCATATACAGCTAAGAAATAGTAAGCTGTAATATATTACATTTTTGTTCTTGCATTTAGTTATCCTTTAATCCACTTTTCCTGGTGAAGAGTCTGGCCCAGCACTTCTGATTTTTGTGTGGCATGGGAAATTACTGCAATTGGCATATGACATCCTACGCAGACGTAAACTGGATGGTGGAGTGGGCATTCCCGACATATCCCTTTACTAGAAGGCATTAGTGCGGGCACTGTGGATCCCAACGTCAGATTGGGGACATTCAGACTTAGCATCCCATTTGACCTTGGAATACCCTTACCATTTGGAACCTGGTTTTTGTCAGGAACAGATGTCAGGTTTTTTTTCTCCTGGGGAGCTGATGGGGATACTTCCTGTGCCAAATTTACCCCATTACGATAGACTTTTACCTTTAGAAATTCTGCAAGCCACTTACGGGACATTTCTGCTGGCTTAATGCATTAAGATAAAAAACCTTCTGCTTTTAGAACCACTTTAACATTAGAGTTAGCATTAGGGTTATTATTTGCATTTATGATTAGCATTAAAGCCGAATTCTGGGTAGGGATGAGCCAAACACCCCCCCCCCCCCGGTTCGGTTCGCACCAGAACCTGCGAACGGACCGAAAGTTCGTGCGAACTTTAGAACCCTATTAAATACAATGGACTCGAACGTTCGAAATCAAAAGTGCTAATTATAAAGGCTAATATGCAAGTTATTGTCCTAAAAAGGGTTTGGGGACCCGGGTCCTGCACCAGGGGACATGTATAAATGCAAAGAAAAGTTTTTAAAAATGGCCGTTTTTTTCGGGAGCAGTGATTTTAATGATGCTTAAAGTGAAAAAAAAAAAAGTGAAATATTCCTTTAAATATCGTACCTGGGAGGGGTCTAAAGTATGCCTATGAAGTGGCACGTGTTTCCCGTGTTTAGAACTGTCCCTGCACAAAATGACATTTCTAAAGGAAAAAAAGTAATTTAAAACTGCTTGTGGCTTTAATGTAATGTCTGTTCCCGGCAATATGGATGAAAATCATTGAGAAAAATGGCATGGTTACCCCCCACCCCCAGCCCACTACCAGCCCCTTTGGGTCTTGTATGGATACTAAGGGGAACCCCGCACAAATTTAAAAAAGGCCCTATATACTCTGAACAGCATTATACAGGCGGTACAAACAAGACAGGTACTGTAGGTTTGTTCTTAAGTAGGATCTGTTTGTAATTTGGAACAGGTACATTTTTTAAGTGTAGCTCCAGGCAAAAAATCTATTTTTAAGCTTTTTGGAAAACATAATGAAGGGTTATCACCCCTGTAACATTTGTTTTGCTGTCTGTGCAGTGTGCACCTGTTTAGAACATTTCACCTCACTTCCCGTCCCAATGACAAATGTTTTTTGAAAATTTGGGGTTTTTATTGTCTGCCTCTCCTTGTTGGCCTTCCAGACATACTAATGGCCAGCAGTGAGATGTAGATGCACAAAGGTAGGATGTACAGTGGGTACGGAAAGTATTCAGACCCCTTAAATTTTTCACTCCTTGTTATATTGCAGCCATTTGCTAAAGTCATTTAAGTTCATTTTTTTTCCTCCTTAATGTACACACAGCACCCCATATTGACAAAAAAACACAGAATTGTTGACATTTTTGCAGATTTCTTAAAAAAGAAAAACTGAAATATCACATGGTCCTAAGTATTCAGACCCTTTGCTGTGACACTCATATATTCAACTCAGGTGCTGTCCATTTCTTCTGATCATCTTTGAGATGGTTCTATACCTTCATTTGAGTCTAGCTGTGTTTGATTATACTGATTGGACTTGATTAGGAAAGCCACACACCTGTCTATATAAGACCTTACAGCTCACAGTGCATGTCAGAGCAAATGAGAATCATGAGGTCAAAGGAACTGCATGAAGAGCTCAGAGACAGAATTGTGGCAAGACACAGATCTGGCCAAGGTTACAAAAAAATGTCTGCTGCACTTAAGGTTCCTAAGAGCACAGTGGCCTCCATAATCCTTAAATGTAAGACGTTTGGGACAACCAGAACCCTTCCTAGAGCTGGCCATCCGGCCAAACTGAGCTATTGGGGGAGAAGAGCCTTGGTGAGAGAGGTAAATAAGAACCCAAAGATCACTGTGGCTGAGCTCCAGAGATGCAGTCGGGAGATGGGAGAAATTTTTAGAAAGTCACAAATCACTGCAGCCCTCCACTAGTCCGGGCTTTATGGCAGAGTGGCCTGACGGAAGCCTCTCCTCAGTGCAAAACACATGAAAGCCTGCATGGAGTTTGCTAAAAAACACCTGAAGGACTCCAAGATAGTGAGAAATAAGATTCTCTGGTCTAATGAGACCAAGATAGAACTTTTTGGCCTTAATTCTAAGCGGTATGTGTGGAGAAAACCAGGCACTGCTCATCACCTGTCCAATACAGTCCCAACAGTGAAGCATGGTGGTGGCAGCATCATGCTGTGGGGGTGTTTTTCAGCTGCAAGGACAGGACGACTGGTTGCAATCGAGGGAAAGATGAATGCGGCCAAGTACAGGGATATCCTGGAGGAAAACCTTCTCCAGAGTGCTCAGGACCTCAGACTGGGCCGAAGGTTTACCTTCCAACAAGACAATGACCCTAAGCATACAGCTAAAATAACGAAGGAGTGGCTTCACAACAACTCTGTGACTGTTCTTGAATAGCCCAGCCAGAGCCCTGACTTAAACCCAATTGAGCATCTCTGGAGAGACCTAAAAATGGCTGTCCACCAACGTTTACCATCCAACCTGACAGAACTGGAGAGGATCTGCAAGGAGGAATGGCAGAGGATCCCCAAATCTAGGTGTGAAAAACTTGTTGCATCTTTCCCAAAAAGACTCATGGCTGTATTAGATCAAAAGGGTGCAAATACTAAATACTGAGCAAAGGGTCTAAATACTTAGGACCATGTGATATTTCAGTTTTTCTTTTTTAATAAATCTGCAAAAATGTCAACAATTCTGTGTTTTTCTGTCAATATGGGGTGCTGTGTGTACATTAATGAGGAAAAAAATTAACTTAAATGATTTTAGCAAATGGCTGCAATATAACAAAGAGTGAAAAATGTAAGGGGGTCTGAATACTTTCCGTACCCACTGTATATATATATATATATATATATATATATATATATATATATATATATATATCTGTACTGATTATAATGCAGCTATCAGAATCAACTGCCTGCTGTGGTATTAGTATGAGAAAAGCAGCAATTGTCTTCTGTTAGTTTTAGGTGAACACTGTGCAGAGGACACAGTACACTAACTGAAGATACTTGCAGCTCTCTGCCTGTGGTTTTATTATGAGAACACCACAAATTGTATTCAGGTTCATTTAAGTGAACGCTGTGCAAAGGACAGAAGTACACTACATGAAATTAATGCAGCTCCCTGCCTGTGGTTTTATTATGAGAACACCACTAACTGTATTCAGGTAAGCTTTAGGTGAACACTATGCAAAGCACACAGTACACTAAGTGGAACACTGACTGCAGCTAGCACAATCACCTGCCTGCCTGTCACAGTATAGAGAATAACAGGAACGGATCTAGCTAAACTGAATACAGTGTAGAAATATATATACAACACCTAGGATGCATATATATCCTCTGCACACTCTAACTACAGCTAACTGACTCGCCTGCCTGCTCTATCTAACTCAATATAAATGACACTGTCTCTCTCTCTCTGTAAGCTCTCTCTTTAACCAACGCCAACACACTACAGAAGGCCGCCAAGCTGGCGGCATTATATAGTGTGGGGTGTGTACCTACTCCTCTGAGCCATGATTGGCCAAAGCCATCCTGGCTTTGGCCAATTACGGCTCTCCGTTCTTACCGCGCTGTGATTGGCCAATCATCAGCTAGCAATGCACTGCGATGCCGCAGTGAATTATGGGCCATGATGCGCCACTCAAATTTGGCGCGAACGGCCCATAATGTTCGAAATTCGGCGAATAGCCGAACAGGCGATGTTCGAGTCGAACATGGGTTTCGACTTGAACTCAAAGCTCATCCCTAATTCTGAGCAAATAAAAAATTATTCCTTGCAGTTGGGCTGTGTATTATATAATCCATAGGTGACGCTAGCATCAGGGGTACGTGTCCATTTTTTTTTTGCTGGAGATGGGATGTTCACTTTGTGGATAATGAGATAGAGAAGATATTTGCTCTGAGGAAGGGGGCAGTTTGTGCTGGGATGAGATAAGGTAGGATATGTGTCTGTAGGGGGGGGGGGGGAGGGAGCAGGAAATTTGTTGAGTGGATAGATCTATGGACGCACACAGCCTGGCTTGGAAATGCACCCGCACAGGTGTCCCCTCAGCACAGCGCAGGGCCACTCTGTGCAATACCACTGCACAGAGCAGGTAACTGTAACATCTATTTTTATTTTAAATTTAAAAAAATCCTTTACAGTTACTTTAGGCAACTTTAATAAAAAAAAAATTATAGCTATCAAAGTGGTTTAATCTTCACTATCTAGCAGGGATGAGCCGAACACCCCCCTGTTCGGTTCGCACCAGAACCTGCGAACAGACAAAATGTTCGCGTGAACTTTAGAACCCTATTAAATACAATGGACTCGAACGTTCGAAATCTAAAGTGCTAATTATAAAGGCTTATATGCAAGTTATTGCCCTAAAAAAGTGTTTGGGGACCCGGGTCCTGCCCCAGGGGACATGTATCAATGCAAAAAAAAGTTTTAAAAACGGCCGTTTTTTCGGGAGCAGTGATTTTAATAATGCTTAAAATGAAAAAATAAAAGTGAAATATTCCTTTAAATTTCGTACCTGAGGGGTGTGTATGATATGCATGTAAAGTGGCGCATGTTTCCCGTGCTTAGAACTGTCCCTGCAAAAAATGTCTTTTTTGAAGGAAAAAAAGTCATTTAAAACTCACTCGCGGCTATTAATGAATTGTCGGCTCCCGGCAATACATACAAAAGTCATTGATAAAAAATAAAAAAATAAAAAAGCGTGGGGGTTCCCCAGAATTCAATTACCAGGCCCTTCAGGTCTGGAATGGATATTAAGGGGAACCCTGCCGCAAATTTAAAAAAAAATTGACGTGGGGTTTCCCCACATATCCATTCCAGGCCCTTCAGATCTGGCATGGATTTTAAGGGGAACTCCACCCCAAATAAAAAAAAAAAATGGCGTGGAGTCCCCCTAAAAATCCATACCAGACCCCTTATCCGAGCACGCAACCTGGCCGGCCGCAGGGGAAAAGGGGGGTACGAGAGAGCGGCCCCCCCTCCCTCCTGAACCGTACCAGGCCACATGCCCTCAACATGGGGAGGATGTCCCCATGTTGATGGGGACAAGGGCCTCATCCCCACAACCCTTGCCCGGTGGTTGTGGGGGTCTGCGGGCGGGGGGCTTATCGGAATCTGGAAGACCCCTTTAACAAAGGGGACCCCCAGATCCCGGCCCCCCCTATGTGAATTGGTAAGGGGTACATTGTACCCCTACCATTTCACGAAGAAAGCGTAAAAAAATGTTTAAAAAAAACACACAAACACCTTGAAAAGGTCCTTTATTTAAAAAAAAATAAAAACATTCCAGCGGTGAAATCCAGTGTCCCGCGGCGATCTCGATGTCCAGCGCTGTCCTTTATTGGTTGTGCCTGAGCGGACCTGATGGGGAACTCCCTCTCAGTATTTTAAATGTATAGACCCGCCCCTTCTAAAGTTCCCCATCAGGTCCGCTCAGCGGACCAGATGCGGAACATGAGAAGGGGCGGGTCTATACATGTATTGCCAAAGTGAGAGCAGTTCCCCATCAGGTCCGCCCTCTCGGTATGTCGGACCCGCCTACGTCATTGGCTTGAGCGGGGAACTTCCTTCACTATGTAAATTTAAATTACACAGTGAAGGAAGTTCCCCGCTCAAGCCAATGACGTAGGCGGGTCCGACATACCGAGGGAGCGGACCTGATGGGGAACTTTAGAAGGGGCGGGTCTATACATTTAAAATACTGAGAGGGAGTTCCCCATCAGGTCCGCTCAGGCACAACCAATGAAGGACAGTGCTGGACATCGGGATCGCCGCAGGACACTGGATTTCAGCGCTGGAATGTTTTTTTTTTTTTTTTATTATTTTAAATAAAGGACTTTTTCAAGGTGTTTGTGTGTTTTTTTTAAACATTTTTTTACGCTTTCTTCGTGAAATGATAGGGGTACAATGTACCCCTTACCAATTCACATAGGGGGGGCCGGGATCTGGGGGCCCCCTTTGTTAAAGGGGTCTTCCAGATTCCGATAAGCCCCCCGCCCGCAGACCCCCACAACCACCGGGCAAGGGTTGTGGGGATGAGGCCCTTGTCCCCATCAACATGGGGACATCCTCCCCATGTTGAGGGCATGTGGCTTGGTACGGTTCAGGAGGGAGGGGGGGCCGCTCTCTCGTCCCCCCCTTTTCCCCTGCGGCCGGCCAGGTTGCGTGCTCGGATAAGGGGTCTGGTATGGATTTTTAGGGGGACTCCACGCCATTTTTTTAAAATTTGGGGTGGAGTTCCCCTTAAAATCCATGCCAGATCTGAAGGGCCTGGAATGGATATTTGGGGGAACCCCACGTCAATTTTTTTTTTAATTTGCGGCGGGGTTCCCCTTAATATCCATTCCAGACTTGAAGGGCCTGGTAATTGAATTCTGGGGAACCCCCACGCTTTTTTTTTTTTTTTTTATCAATGACTTTTGTATGTATTGCCGGGAGCCGACAATTCATTAATAGCCGCGAGTCAGTTTTAAAAGACTTTTTTTCTTTCAAAAATGACATTTTTTGCAGGGACAGTTCTAAGCACGGGAAACATGCGCCACTTCACATGCATATCATACACACCAGTAGAAAAAAACAGACAGCGCAAAACCTATCCTAACAAAATGCAGCTGAACACTGAAGGTCAAAATATAAATCCTTAAATGTAACATGTATAGAAAAGCAGTGCAGCGCTAAATACGTATATAACACAAAAAGAGTCCATAGGTGTATAATTCAGAAAAATAGATGTTCTCCAAAGCACCAACAGGGGGATAGAAGGATCCTCTAGCTGTGAAACAGAGTGCTTGTATATGATCACAAGTGCAACCACTTCCGTGTAATTCCACCACCAAGTGTACAGGCCGCTCACCTCAAAATGTGGACCTCTGTTTTACCAGAAGGTCACATAAGCAGTCCCTTTAACAAGGGTAATGTAAAAGATGAGAGGGCTGTCTTCATACGGCACTTCAACCGAAATCCTCAATCACTCTATACTCCCAGTAATGAACTCATATGTTTGACGTGGTTACATGAAAAATGTCAAAAAAGAAATACATAGTGCTCTCCATAGAAAAAAACACTTGATTTATTGGTATAAAAAGTTACTCACAAACAAAGCACAGATACCCTGTGCTCGGATGGCAGTCATGTAACTTAGATGTGGAACCAGGTAGATGGCTGTCCTGACGTCGTGTAGCCCCTCGCACGCGTATCGTCCGTGGGTAAGGACTTCCTCAGCGATATTTAAATGGGGACAACATGTCAGTTCGTTTATATAGGCCATATTCCTGGTGTGTGCTGTGTATGGGAAAGAAATCCCGCCCCCCCCATAATTAGGGGACCATGTATCAAGCGCTCTCATAGGTAGCTGAAAGCCATGCCAAAATGACAGACCAGCGGTCATTGGCTAAAGAAGTATAGTGGTCAAAGAGTTTCCGGGTCATGACCCTTACCTCTTGTATTGCTGCTCCCATTGGCGGCGGACTCACAGGAGGTACTGCCTCCCGGTCTATGACCTTCCGGGTCGGCGCTCCCCACGTGATCCGTCGTCATGACGACGGAAGTAAACATGCCTACAGAGCGCTCAGTTCTCCGCATCCACGTAAATCCGTGGCCTATATAAACGAACTGACATGTTGTCCCCATTTAAATATCGCTGAGGAAGTCCTTACCCACGGACGATACGCGTGCGAGGGGCTACACGACGTCAGGACAGCCATCTACCTGGTTCCACATCTAAGTTACATGACTGACATCCGAGCACAGGGTATCTGTGCTTTGTTTGTGAGTAACTTTTTATACCAATAAATCAAGTGTTTTTTTTCTATGGAGAGCACTATGTATTTCTTTTTTGACATTTTTCATGTAACCACGTCAAACATATGAGTTCATTACTGGGAGTATAGAGTGATTGAGGATTTCGGTTGAAGTGCCGTATGAAGACAGCCCTCTCATCTTTTACATTACCCTTGTTAAAGGGACTGCTTATGTGACCTTCTGGTAAAACAGAGGTCCACATTTTGAGGTGAGCGGCCTGTACACTTGGTGGTGGAATTACACGGAAGTGGTTGCACTTGTGATCATATACAAGCACTCTGTTTCACAGCTAGAGGATCCTTCTATCCCCCTGTTGGTGCTTTGGAGAACATCTATTTTTCTGAATTATACACCTATGGACTCTTTTTGTGTTATATACGTATTTAGCGCTGCACTGCTTTTCTATACATATCATACACACCCCCCAGGTACGAAATTTAAAGGAATATTTCACTTTTATTTTTTCATTTTAAGCATTATTAAAATCACTGCTCCCGAAAAAACGTCCGTTTTTAAAACTTCTTTTTGCATTGATACATGTCCCCTGGGGCAGGACCCCAGTCCCCAAACACTTTTTAGGACAATAACTTGCATATAAGCCTTTATAATTAGCACTTTAGATTTCTCCCATAGATTTTTCGAATTTGCCGCGAACACCCCAATTTGTTCGCTGTTCGGCGAACGGGCGAACAGGCAATGTTTGAGTCGAACATGAGTTCGACTCGAACTCGAAGCCCATCCCTAGTCAGGAGGAGGACGAAGAAGCTGGAGGAGAAGGAGGTGGTTGAGAAGGAGGTGGTGGAGAAGGAGAATTATGATGATGGGCGAGCTCACAAATTGCAGTGTTTTCAGTAATAGTCCCCATCAACCCCTTATTAATTAATCTTAGAAGGAGGGGCTCAAATAGGAAGCGTTGGCCCCTCTCCATCTCCCTAATTTTGGCACCAACTAGGCTGGCATAGCCCTCTTCAGTGGTGGTTGGTTCTTTGAGACTGGCATGCGCATCTCTAATCAGTGCCATTGCTGCCTCACTCATGCTCTTATCCCTCCTGGTCCTTCTTGTTGGAAGGCAGAGGGGAGGCACCTGAGATGTTCTTCGGCTTCGGCCACTGGGCCCGGCCACCTCCTGGCTGCCACTGGGCCCCGGCCACCTCCTGGCTGCCACTGGGCCCGGCCACCTCCTGGCTGCCACTGGGCTGGCCACCTCCTGGCTACCACGGACCTCTGCCACCTCCTGGCTGCCACTGACCCCTGCCTCCTCCTGCGTGACATTTTCCCCACCCTCATCCTGGGTGTGGTCATCCTGTGTATAAAAAGGGGACATAGTTTTACTTTTTGCTTCATCAATCACACACAATTTTCAGCTCATGACTGTTGCAAATTGAATGTAAATAAATAGAAATCGTTCTGACCCCAGCAGGTTTCATTTTTGTCCCAATCATTTTTAGGCC
Organism: Rana muscosa; assembly: GCA_029206835.1. Classification (NCBI taxonomy): domain Eukaryota; kingdom Metazoa; phylum Chordata; class Amphibia; order Anura; family Ranidae; genus Rana; species Rana muscosa. The sequence goes on along the minus strand of CM055118.1, from coordinate 178,960,588 downwards.
ACTACTGTCTATTGATATGTCAAACACTTTTTGATCAAAACATTATTTTCTTTGCAATATTAACATTAATTTTACTGCATTATATTTATCACAATAAATCTTTTCTAAAATACTATACCTGGCTCCAGAAGTTCACATCCGGCTTATTCAGGATGTCAGGCTCTTCTTGCTCCAGAGAAGGATCATCTAGGCTGCTGGGAAGGCTAGAAAGTGATTGCCTTGCTTGAAGGTGGTCGTTTAGAAAGGACAATCTGTTGTAGTACCACAAAGACGGGACATATACCTTCGCTGCTGCTGCTCCTGACCTCTGAGAAGCCAGGACCATAACATCCTTCCTGTATGTGCCTCTCAAGGTCCCAACTTTAGTATCCAGCTCAGTGATGGTTGCTCTGGGCATCCTGGTGTGCACAAATTTGAGCAGGATCTCCAGCGCTGCCGTCCTTGCCCCTTTTTTTTTTTATGTATTGGGTTTTTGGTCTCCCACAGAGCAGGCAGCTCCCTTAATCTGTCTATGAACTTGCACATAAAGTCTTTATCTCTAAATGCATAAATTTTTTCTGCAAGTCAAAACACAAGACAAAAATACTAATGTCAGTCTAAACTCTAGTAATCTTTATCCCCATATAGGCCACAATCTCGAAGCAGTGTAGGCCACCGATGTGACAATTGACACAGAACATAGATACGACACATGTGTGTTAGCTTTATATACACTACGCATGCGTGAAAAACCGCACACGTAGCCCGCCCATGACGTTCTTTCACGAATATTCCCCAAACCCTTCTCTTTCGGCTCGCAGTGGGACACGACATGGCGGAGTCTCAGCAGGTGTCAGCTAATTTGTCAAATAACGACGAGACAAGCCCGGAAACGTCAAGATCAAGGAGGCGATACAAAGCCAGTAACATGTCATTCACAGAGATGGCGGAAATGGTGGACATATTGCGCAAGTGCGATTATGATGGGAAGCATGGCCCATATACCCACCCTACTCTTCGGAAGGCAAAAATTATGCGCAAAGTTGTAAAAAGTCTGCAGACTAAATTTAGCGTGAAAAGATCCAAGGAGCAGCTGCGAAAGAGGTGGTCTGACCTCAAAATCAGGGAGCCGGAGCAGTACAGGAGCATCAAAAGAATGCTTAAAAAAAGTAAGTATTTCTCCTGTGTTCCTCTGATTTTATTTGCATAACTTGCATGTATCTACATGTAATTTTTATAAAATAGTTGACATTAGAAAATGCCAACTTTCAGGTTAGTGGGCACATTAATCGGTCGTTAGACATCGTTCACCCACTACATACAATGTTTTTGTAAGATACACAGGGTCCAAATGTTTTTTTACATGCATGTTTGTATTCCAAAAACGTTATTACATTGTTGTCTAGATGTGTTTGTAACTAGAATGAAATTCAAACTTGATTCAGTGTATAAAGGAGAGGACACTCAGCAAGTGTTTACAGATCTGGACTCTTGACATCTGGAACTCTGCCCAAACAGACAATAGTATCCCACTTCCAAGCAATGTATGATATTCATATTTTTGCACTGAAATATCTGTGTGCTAAACATTTTTTTTTTCATTCTCATAGGGGAGAGAAGACTGGGAGGACAACACTCTGCGGAGCCTAGGAACCCCACACCTCAACAAGACCCCCCAATTTCAGAATGTGGAGGAAGGAGAAGTGGAGGAAGGAGAGGTGGATGACGTGGTGAAACTTGGCACCACAACAGGTCAGTGTCTGTCACCACAGCTTCAGGTAAGAGATGTAGGCCTGCATATTTTTAATACCTTCTTTTTTTTTATTAGGGGATGAATATGGTGGTGTGGCAGAAACTCATCCTTGTTTCTCAAGTGCTAGTGCACAAAGATTGATACAAGAAATAATGGCATGTAGTCGTGAACTCGACATCATGAGGAATAGGATTAATGTGATTGAGCAAAAATTTAAGGACATCATTGAACCCCCTTCTTTTTTTTTTTTTGTTACTTTGTGTAATAATTTTTGCACTTTATTCCACAAGCCAAATTTTGAAGATGAACACAATGTGTCAACATGTGCTATCTGCCATCATGGGATATCTATGTCCGTGTTTTGTGGGTGAAAACCCTTACTTGCAACTCCAGTAGGTGAGAGGAAGGGTTTGCACCCCCAAAACACGTCCATTGATCCCCCATGATGGCAGATAGCACATGTTGGCATTATAGACATGGGATCAGGAGGGAAATCCCCATTTCTCTTATCATCCATGGACCGACACGGCGGCTCTTAATCACTGAACGTGTGGGTATATGTCCCTGCTTGCAGGAGAAGACCTAGGCAGAATGTTAAATGTTAAAACATTCTATAACAAAGCAGAGCTGAACAGCCCCGCCCAGGGGGGCGGTCCCTCCGGACATTACCCTCCCACCTGCAGCTAGCAGACCTCAGTTTTTTTCTGCCTAGCAGAAGGAGAAGACGTGGCTCTCTCAGGAGCCAGTCTCCTGGAAGATTTTATTTTTAAATTGTATTCCTTTTGGGAATTTTATTATTTTATTTTTGAGACCTTCAATCAACTGTCGGCTGGGCAACAGGTTGGGTACACTAGTATCCTCGTAGTCTTCCCTGTCCGACCATCGAGCGTGCTGATCCTCGCCTTGTGTGTGTGAGACTCAGTTCACGACATACCCCATGGCTCCAGGGGTGGCCGGGTTGCTTTCATGCTCCCGCGGTCCTCTCAAGATTGAACAATACCTACTGTATCTTTTGCGGTTGACCGGGCCGACAGCTACGCAGTACGACTCTGTGATAGGTCTGTCTGAAACAAGCCAGTGAGTCCCTCTATTGGCACCGAGGGTGTTCTCCAAGGTGCTTGGGGGACGGGTAAGTAGTCTCTCCTGCTGCAAGGTGAGTACATGCTAGCTGTGTTTCTGTGTGTGGGGGGTTCTCACTGTCTCCCCCCTGTTATGCTGCTCTCTACACCCTGTTCTGCTGCTGTGCTGTGTGGGGATGCTTGGGGGTCACTCTGCCCTGGGGGGGGGGGCGCTCCAGGTCTGTTAATATGTTTGGAATGTGTTCTGGGGGAATGTGTGGTGTTTTTTCGTGCGCCATTGGCGCTGTGTTTTAAATTTAAATAGTGCGCCATCGGCGGCCATTTTGCCGCGGCTCAAATCACAGTTATACAGGCGCCCGGCAGCCATTTTCTTGTAGGCCTCTAGCGGCGCTGCTGAACGGCGCAAATTCCACATCTCCTCACAGATTCTTCACTCTGCTTAGACTCGCGCTCGTACCGAGCGGTCCCTAGGGGTGGTGAGTACTCCGAGTATCCCCTCCTCAGCCCCAGCATAGCCAGTGGGTGGGCTGTATTATTCACTGTAATGGTGAATAAGGTCTCAGAGGGTGGCAACATGGAGTCTGGTTCACCTGTTTCTTCACACTTGTTAGAGACAACTGGCAGTGCTCTTGCACTTGTCTTATGGACCAGTTGTCGGCAGTCCTGGAGTCATTCTGACCAGGAGGGAAGCAGTGTGTGAGCGCAAGGGAGCAAAAAAGCCCCTCTCCCCACTTTAAAAAAAAAAAAAAGGGGGTGTGCACTGATTCAGATATGGGCCTAGCCACTACCGCTCAGGACCCTAGCTCTGAATATATTTGATGGTTTTGAACAGGACATTCCTTGCGAGGAAAAATCCAGTTCTGAGTCAGTAAATGACAGGGCGCTTGTTAGTGAACTCATTGCTGCGGTGAGGGACACTCGCAAGCTTAATGCTGTGGATGCAGAACCTCAGGCGGACAGTCTCCTCTGGTTCCTTAGGGCCGGGCCTTCTAAAAAAGTTTTTTTCCATATGTACCTTTCTTTGACCAGCTCATTGATAAGGTCTGGGGAAAAAGCCGCAGAAGACTTTTATGGTCCCGCAGATACCCCTTTGAAGATGCTCTACTTAAAACGTGGGCTTCTCCCCCAGTGGTCGACCCTCCAGTCGCCCGGTTGAACAAGGCCACCACTCTCCCAATGGAGGGGACTCCTGCATTTAAGGACCCCACTGACAGGAGGTCAGAAGTGGTGAGCAGAGCCATGTTTGCCTTTTTGGGGTCCGCCCTACGGCCTGTGGTAGCGGCGACCCTTGTGTCTCAGACACTTACGGGTTGGGCAAAAAATTTTGCACCAATCTGTACAGGAGCATAATCTTCCTCCAGACACTATTGCTCTGGGCCACCTAATGGTGCAGGGCCTGGTTTATGTTGCGACGCCACGTTAGACGCGGCCCCTTATATCTCAGGGCCTCTGTCTTGGCGGTGGTATTACGTTGTCTGATCTGGTTGAAATGCTTTTCTGCTGACCTAGCTTCTAAAAAGCCTCTGACGGATCTACCATTTAAAGGTGGTAGGATTTTCGGTGCTGCACTGGATGACATCATCAAGGATGTCACGGGAGGTAAAAGCACTCTTCTTCCTCAGGCTAGCAAGGGTAAGGAGGCCGCTGTAAGCAGGGTCCTTCCTTTCCAGCAAAAAAAGTTTTTTTTTCGTCAGCCGACGGGGAGGCCCTCCCAGACTGACAGCGGTGCGGCTGGTGGACACAAGCGCCCCTGGGTGCGTAAGCCAAACAAGCCGGCTCCCCAAGCCCGCCTCCGCGTGAAGTCTTGCCCCCACCCGACTCTGGGGTAGGGGGGACGACTTTGCAGGTTCACGGATCGGTGGACCTCCCGGATCTCCTACCGGTGGGTGGGCGAGGTGATCACCTCAGGTTACAGGATAGGTTTCCGTTCCTGGTCCCAGACAGATTCTTCCCTTGAATCTTCCTCTCCTTCCTGCCCGTCGGGCAGCCCTATGGGGCCTATTCAGGATTGCTCAGGTCCGGAGTGATCGTGCCGGTTCCGTAACAGGAGAGGTTTCAGGGATTCTACTTGAATTCGTTTGTCGTCCCAAAAAAGGGACGGGGTTCGGCCTATCTTGGACCTCCAGGTCCTGAATGCCTTTGTGAAGGTGCAAAAGTTCCACATGGAATCCATTCGCACGGTGATCAGTACACTCCGTCAAGGGGATTTCCTGGCGACCTTGGACATCAAGGACGCCTACTTGCATGTTCCGATCTGCGCAAGTCACCAGAAGTTTCTGCGTTTGCGATCGGCGAAGTCCACTATCAATTTGTGGCTCTTCCTTTCGGCCTAGCCTCGGCACCGAGGGTGTTCACCAAGGTGCTTGTGCCTGTTCTAGCTTGCTGAGACAGCGAGGCATTGCTGTCATGGACTATCTGGACGATCTTCTTCTCAGAGCAGGAAATGGCTCAGAATTAGAAGACAGTGTGACTATCGTCAGGCAGACCCTCAGGGACTTCGGGTGGCTCCTAAACATTCAGGAGTCAGTCCTGGTCCCGACTCAAGGTCTGGAGTATCTCGGTCTGATTTTGAACTCCTTGGAGGCAAAGGTATTCCTACCTCCAGGGAAGCTACTGACACTTCAGTCTGCAGTGCGGGTGCTGACATCCCAAAACATGGTCGTCAATCCGTTTTTGAATGGGAGTCCTGGGACTTATGGTGACCTCTTTCGAGGCCATTCCGTATGCCCAATCACACACCAGGGCATTGCATAAGGAGATCTTGTTCCCTTGGGACAAATCCCCGTTGTCTTTGGATTTTCCGATCCAGGTGAGTCACCTGGTCAGGGCGTCCCTGACATGGTGGTTCGGGTCCCCGGCTCTTCGGTCCGGGAAGTCGTTTCTCCTCAACCAATGGATGTTGTTCACTACGGAAGCCAGCCTGAAGGGCTGGAGTGTAGTCTGGGGAGTCCTGTTGGCCCAAGGGCTTGGACTCCGGACGAAGCCCGTTTTCCGATTCAATATTCTGGAAATACGGGCCATCAGACTGTGCCTCTCCTCATGGTCTGAGAGATTGCAGGATCGCTGCATTAGGATCCAGTCTGACAAAGTCACGGGGTGGGGGGGACTCGGAGCTCAGCTGCGGCTTCCGGGGTCCCCGTACCCTGAAGTGGGCTAAAAGAAGCGTGCCGTTCACATTCCGGGCATAGAACTGGCGGACTATTTGAGTCGCCAGACGTTGGACCAGGGAGAGTGGTCCTTGCACCCGGAGGTATTTCAACTCCTTTGCCACACAGACGGTGGGGCACGCCGGAGGTGGACCCGATGGCCTCTCGACTCAATAGTTGTCGAGGTTTGTGGCCAGATCCAGGGATCCTTGGGCGGATGCCTCAGAGGCGTTAGTGGCCCATGGGGTCATTATCACCTGATATATGTTTATCCTCCGCTGCAGTTGCTTCCTCGCCTGCTGCGCAGGGTGGCGACTGAGGAAATTCCGGTGATCCTCATTGCTCCGGATTGGCCTCGGCTTCACTGGTACGCCGATCTGGTACGTCTCGTCGCGGCCGTTCCCTGGCGGGTGCCAATAAGGGAGGACTTTCTGTCTTAAAGTCATATATTTCATCCTGCCTTTACAGTCTCTGGCCTTAACGGCATGGCTGTTGAAAGCCAGGTGTTGAGAGACCGAAGTCTCTCGGACTCGGTCATTTCGTCCATATTAAGGGCACGGAAGTCTCCCTCCAGAATGATCTATCTCTGTACCTGGAAAGCTTACATCGCCATGTGCGAAGAGCTGGACTTGCATCCTCGGACGTATTCCGTCCCTAGATTCCTGCGTTTCCTGCAGCATGGAGTGGCCCAAAGGCTCGCTTTGAGTATCATTAAGGGTCAGATTTCGGCCTTGGCCGTCTTCTTTTGGCGACCACTAGCGGGTCATTCCTTGGTTAGCACCCTTGTGCAGGGGGTTCGCCATGTGCTCCCTCCTGTCAAGTCTCCTCTCCCCCCGTGGGATCGGAATTGGTACTCTCGGTTCTCCAGGAACCTCCTTTTGAGAATATTGAGATATTCCCCTCTTGCTTTGTCTCAGAAGGTGGCCCTTTTAGTGGAAATCACTTCTGTTAGACGAGTGTCTGTGTTGGCGACCTTGTACTGCAAGTCGCCATATTTAGTCATCCATAAGGATAAGGCGGTGTTGCATCCGCGACTTTCTCTTTTGTCAAGGGTGATCTCGACCTTTCACCTAAATGAGGATATTGTCCTCCTGTCCTTGTGTCCTCACCCATCGCATCCCAGAGAGTGTGCGCGGCACACTTTGAATGTGGTACGAGCCTTGCGGGTGTGCCTGTCTGCTACTGCTTCTATTCGGAAGTCTGACTCTCTGTTTGACTGTCTCTGGTCAGAAACAGGGCCAAGCGGCTTCGTCTGCCACCATTTCTAGGTGGATCGGACAAACCATCTTTCAAGCCTATGCTCTCATGGGGCGGGCGCCTCCCTTTCCGGTTACGGCGCATTCCACCAGGGCAATTGGTGCTTCCTGGGTTTTCTGACATCAAGCGTCGGTTGCACAAGTGTGCAAGGTGGCGACCTGGTCGTCTGTTCATACCTTTTCTAAGTTTATAGGGTTGATGTGGCTGCATCTCCGGATGCTTCCTTCGGCCGCAAGGTGTTGCAGGCCGCTGTTTAAAGTGGCAACTCCTCCGTTGAGGAGCTCTGCCTTGTTTGGAGTGAAGTTTTTTGGTTTTTCCATTTATACTGCTCCCATCCCTCTTGACACTGCTTTGGGACATTTCACACGTTCAGTGATTAAGAGCTGCCGTGTCGGTCCATGGATGATAAGAGAAAATAGGATTTTTGTACTCACCGTAAAATCCATTTCTCTGACATCCATGGACCGACACGGCACCCACCCTTCCTTTTAAGTTTGTACTGCTTTGTTACGAACTGAGGTCTGCTAGCTGCAGATGGGAGGGTAATGGCCGGAGGGACCGCCCCCCTGGGCGGGGCTGTTCAGCTCTGGTTTGTTCTAGAATGTTTTAACATTTAACATTCTGCCTAGGTCTTCTCCTGCAAGCAGGGACATATACCCACACGTTCAGTGATTAAGAGCCGCCGTGTCGGTCCATAGGTGTCAGAGAAATGGATTTTACGGTGAGTACAAAAATCCTATTTTTACATCACAAACTGTGTGCATCTTCAAAATTTGGCTTGTTCAGGGGTGACATCACCCCATCTTATGAAGGGCAGATACACCCAGTTTTAGCATACTATATAATGTATGATTTTGCCTAGAGGTTTTCTATGTTGAAGTTTGTACGTTAATGAGAGTTGTATATTTTCTTTTAAAAAAGAAACATGCCTGTTTATGGCAAAAAAAATAAAAAATTTCTACAAAGACCATGTGAATGTGCACTGATTAATTTTTTTTTAACAAAACAAAGTGTGGCTTCTTTTACAAATCTGCTCTAAGCTTTTTTGGTGTTATTTTGGGTGTTTACAGTGACAATGGTTGGTATTTACTAAAGGAAAAGCCACTTGCCACTACAAGTGCACTAGAATACAGCTTAAAAAAAACACAAGCAATACATCAAAAACAAAATTAAAGAAGAATATTTTTATTATTGGGAAAAAAAAGTATTTAGACATTGGCTGGCATAGGAATGGCCCCCCTACCCGTGAAATATCCAACATATTGCTACCGAACTTGATGGGCGCTTTGGGAGGGCAAGCCAGACCGGCCATATTCTAGGCCCGGCAGGGTATTCTCTGCAGAAAGTCTGGCCTCAGGCCCAACTGTGGCAAGATAATTGGGTGCATGTTGGCGCAAATAATTGTGCAGGATGCAGCAGCAAAACACAATGTGGTTGAGTTTATACTCCGCCATGTGGATTGAAGTGAGAAACAGGACGGAACCGGCTGGCCATTATCCCTAAGGCATTCTCAACAACCCTTCGGGCTCTGGTCAGCCGGTATTTAAAAACCCTCCTCTCCGGGGTGAGGGTCCTCTGAGGGAATGGCCTCATCAGGTGTGGTCCCAGACCAAAGGTTTCATCAGCCAGAAACACAAAGGGGAGTCCTTCCTGATTGTCCTCATCCGGTGGCAATGCTAGGTCATCAGACTGGAGACGCAGGGCAAACTCTGTCTGGGTGAAGACTCCCCCATCTGACATCCGGCCATTCTTCCCCACGTCCACATAGAGGAATTCATAGTGTACTGATACCACTGCCATCAACACAATGCTATGAAACCCCTTGTAATTGTAGAAATAAGACCCCGGATTGCCCCTCCGCAGTTAGGAAAGTCCCACCGCAGGGAAAACTGGGATGCCACAGTCTGCCATTCCTGTGGCGTGGAAGGAAGCTGTGGAGTCAAACAAGAAAAAAAATTAGTACTTTTGCACATAACATTGCTAGCAGATTAGACACAAAAACATTCTTGGCCAACATCAGTATAAATTTTATAAGATTTTTTAATGCCAAAAATATAAGGCCCACTTATCAAATTCCTCACCCCCTCTGATGGCCCATTGAACAAATTTGAGGGGGGGGAGGGGTCTAGAGGAGTTTGTGACCCCAAAAAATAACCTCTACTACTCTGTCTGAATTTAATGTAAAAAAAAAATTGGGAGACATTTTAGGGGGTGTTTAGGGTAAAGCATTACAATGGAGCTGACAAAATACATTGTTAAGTGACTAGGCTAGGTGTGTTTGGGCCCAGGATAGCATGCTGGAGAGGTTAGAGAAGGCAAATATGCATGTAGGCCAAAAAAGGAGCATTACAAGCTTCCAGCATGCATGGGGACAAAGGGGACATTCACAGCATATTACAATCATGGAAATTAGGGAATGATGAAAGAAATACAAAACATTAGCAAACATTAAGTACATAGAATGTGATGTTAAAGGAGTAAACTTACCTTAATATAGTCCTCCTGCAGGACTTGGATGATGGCAGAACAGGTCTCTGGTATAATGATCCCCAGAGCCTGGGGGGGTATGCCTGTTGAGAACTTGAGGTCCTGCAGACTTCTCTCCATTGCCAGGTATGTCAACATGGCGATTAGCCTCTGCTCAGCAGTGATGGCTTCCCGCATGATGGTGTCCTGCCTCGTGATATAGGGGGACACCAAAGCCAACAGATGCTGAAAAACGGGGTCCGTCATCCGGAGAAAATTCCTGTAGTCATCAGGATTATTCTCCTGGATCTCCTGCAGCAAAGGCATGTGACAGAATTGGTCACGCTGGAGCAACCAATTCTTGATCCATGAACCCTGTTCATGGACTGGTCTTGGTCCAAGACAAGAAAACCAACACCAAGCACACGCAAAGCACGAGCTCGGCGACAAGAACGTACCCGCAACATAGCTTGAAAATGGTCGGCTGGACAGAACGAACGAACAGAACGCACTGAAGAACAGCAAGGCCTATGAAGAACAACCTAAAATTCAGAAACGAGCTGCAAGAACGCACTTAAAAACAGATACGACCTGACTACACGCTCTGAAAGACTAGATACGAACCCACAAGCACAAACTAAACCGCAGAAAAACGAACTGAAAGCACGAAGACTGAAAAGCGCAAATCGTCTCTCACCAAACTTTTACTAACACGAGATCAGCAAAGGCAAGCCCAAAGGGTGGCGCCATTGGAATGGAACTTCCCCTTTATAGTGCCGTTGAACGTGTTGTACGTCACCGCGCTTTAGAACGACGAGATTTTGAATGTCAGTCTGTACGCAAGACAAGTTTGGCAGGATCCCATCAAGCTTGACAGGAATCCCCTCAAGAAAACCAACGTTTTTTTTACGACGGGATTCACGCCCATGTGTACAGGGCTTTTATGTTATGCACTCCTGACCCATGTACTCTGTGTGTTACATACTTCTGATCTCTGCATTCTGTGTGATACACTTTCTTTATCCGTGTATTCTGTCTGTTATACACTCGTTACTGCTGCAAGGTACAGCAAAGCTCTCAAAATGGACCACCTTGAGAAGGCCCTTCTTGTGAAAGGGATGATGCTCAACCCCAAATTTTGAAATTGAGACTCTTTCTTTTATTGATTATAATGCCAGCTGTATTTTTCTACTTAGCTTGTATATTTGTGCATTCCTGTCCCACAACTGATGTATTATTGTTACATTATTTCCATGATATATGCTGTGTAATCCATGCCCTATTTATGCTATACATACTGTATGTATAGCATTTTTCACTGAGCCAAGAAAAATGCATTCATTTTTCTAACATGCTATTTGAAGTATTTTGGATATGCTTATTCAGTACATATTACTTGAATAACGTGTATGGGTGATGGGTAGCGCCTACAGAATTTATAACACCCTGTTTTGTCATTTTTCCCATACTTTAAAGGTATGTAGTAGACAAAACTAATATACTATCTTGTCTCTGTTGTCCTGACACTAAAGGATGATTTAGAATTGTCCTCCTATGACTAGAAGTGTGTTACTGGCAGAATCACTAGGTGAAAATTAAGGGAACAAATCTTGAAAATAGAAAACTGATGCAGCCGCCACATCTAAAGACTGAGAAACTGTAATACATTACATTTTTGTTTTTGGGTTTAGCTATGCTTCAAGACAGCTTTTGGTTCTGCTTAGCAGTGTTCCGCATTGGTTGTACAAGTCTTTCATGACATGGAACAACCACAGTGCTCGGTGGTAGTCATATGCCATGAGATTTTGGCTTGGGTCACATGAGTGTTTTATTCATGGCAAGAAAGACATATTTTTTAGTCATGTGAAAATATTATTCGGAAAGGCTGATAAGAGTCCTGTTGATTCATGTTCGGTGTAAAGTTTAGTAATGGGGCCAGTCTAATAAACGACCTGTCTACAAAAAGTTTTCATGTCTCCGAAATTTCTTATACCATCTGCTCAATATAAGAAGAAAGAGAGGTCAGGCCATATCTCAGTGTCACCGCATAAACCGGCAGAGCTGTGGGAATAGACTTTTATCTGGGTCCGACTTCACTATTCTAATGAATTATGATATTTATGTGGAGTTCTGACACGGATGACTCTTTTGCCCTTGCATGTGTCAGGGAAATGACTTTGCTGTGTAAATTCTTCTATTTCCATTTCTGCTGACAAAGACAGAATAATTCTGACTATTCAGGAGAGATTTGTCTTAGTTTGTGTATTGTCTTGCATCTTGGAACTGGTGTTGGCTGGTTTCCTCTGGTGGATCAAGGTATTGATCCAAAAAGCACCTGTCAATCTCCAGGCCACCATTTAAAACTGTTATTCCTGAGAAGATGAAATCCAGGAATATAAAATATACACATGTAGCGATACCCCCAAACTAAGAAAGCCGCTGGTTTTGTTTCGGGCCCTGTACACAGCACAGCCAACCCCCGGCAATCTACTCGACCCTTCTCTGGCACAGCTAGTCTAGGGGTGGTATATATGAATGGTTCTATACCAGTTCATGAACAATCCCACAATAATCCAAACAGTTGTGAAATATAGTTGTAGCGGCCTCACCCTCTCTCCAACTTCTTCATCTGTTACACACCAACTCATGTCTAGGGGTTTCTGAGTTGTGAGAGTGAGATGCGCCACGGCCCATGTCCTCCCCATTTCAATAGGGAGGTGAAGGCCACTTCCTGATGTTTCCTCGGGCCAATGTGTTCTGCGAATGTACCGAGTCTGTACTTGCAAGCTCACCAGCCTCCCCTCTGCTTCCAGTAACTGGAGTTCACACACCGGAGAAAGGTCCAACACTTGTTTATTTGGCACTCCAATAGCAAAGCACGATAAACAGTTCTTTTAACAGCAGATTGGTTGGGACCTATAACCTTGCCAACGGTGGGATGAGCAGATCAAGGCACTTCCTAACGTTTCAGTTCTATGCCACTGTACTATGACCAGCGGCGCCTAAGCCAATCCGGCTGTTACAGAACAGGAAAGATGGGGTCTCTTCCAGCAACCCCTATGAACAGCAATGGAGCCCTCTTCGATGCGCTGTGGCCCCTATCAGGGGGATGTGTCCTCCCAAGAGAGTTCCCAGAGGCCCACTGTCACCGGGTTGGTGCTGCTCCGGGTCTCCAGTGGGTAACCTCCCCGGCCTCCTCACCTCAGGTACGAGTCCCTCCGCTCAGGGACCCTCGGACAGTCCACCCTAGCGGGACCCAGTCGAAGGTACTGGGCCCCAGGCCTCCTCGATAGTACCTCACCCCAGGCTAAAGGTGCCTGGGATGGACGCCAACATGACTCCGGACCAGGCCATGGGCACCTGGACCAGACTCCTGGATCTCCCGCACCCAGGCCTAAGGGCCCTGGGTGCAGACCGCAACCCTCCTCCTCCGAGGACCTCCTTCCCCGCAAGAACACGACCTCGTGGTCAGGGCGTCTCCCCCTTTTATCTCCTCCCTTCAACGGCCCGGCGGGTTCCCCGCCCCAGCCATACCATCTCCGGGAAGAGACCAAACAGGGAGCACTGCAGGGGATGATTCTACCTGAAGCCTGTGGGTACTACGCCACCCACAGGCAAAGGAGAATATTACATCCTCCAATCCTCCACGAAACAAAAAGGGGTCTGAATCCTAACACAATTATACACCTGGGTTACACTATTGCCCAGGTGTATCCCATCAATTTGAGGACCCCGCTACATAGTAATGGACGCCAATACCAGATTGATTAACTGTAATAGATTTACTTGTATATAAAGGTTAACGATCAATACCATATAAAACATACATGCAGAGCCCTGCAGTAATAATAACACTAGTCAACTATAGTGCACATATAGTTCTATCACACACTGACATATAGCTATTCTCCCTGTGAGCAATATGGTGCCCAGCAATGCTATAAACTCCCAGTCAGGCCTAACTCAGTTAAAGCTCAGTCTTTAAGTGAGGAATCTTCGCATTCAAGATGATCGGTGGTGCACATACAGGAACAATAATTTGTAATCCAATAGTGGTCTATGGCAATAGAAGCAACTCCCCGGAGACTATATAACTCAGTTCTGCAACTAGTCTCCTGTCAGGATAGCAAGTATAACACGATGGGCCAAGGCAGTCAATAGGCCTAACAAAAGTACCCGGTTATAGTTGTGAGCAGGTGCTCTCTCACCCCTCCGGACTCAATCCTAGTCCGGGACTCCCACCGCTGTGTCTACACACATAGAATCTGCAACAGCCGGATCTCTGGTCCAACTGACGTCCGCAAAGCAGGTAGATGTCAGATGCCGCACAGGCTCCGCAGCGAGGTGGAAGGCTCTCTGGAAGTGCGCAAGGCCCAGGTCTCGGGCCTTGCACTCGCAGCAGGTCCGCACAGGAAGTCCTCTTGCCAGCCGCGCGGTGTCCAAAGAGGCCGGGCTTAGCCTCACTCTCCCCTTTTATACCTCACCCATGAGTCTCTGCGGTGGCAGAATGCACCCTGGGTGCCAAACGGGGTTCTGGGTAACGTAGTCCATGGGGCCTCAACGGAGACCCCGCTACACACAAGTTCATACAGTTTTGTGTTTCTTAAAAAAAGTTAAATTTGTTTTTACATAGTTAGTATAGTTGCAAAGTCCATCTAGTTGAACCACCAATCATTTTAAATGCAATAAGTATAAGAACTTAAATTGGGCTTGTTAATAAAGGATAAGTTCACCTTCTATAACATGTTACACCTGTATTCAGGTTATAACATGTTCCTAGATAGCAAGCAATTGTGCTGCAAGTTTCAAAATGACTTGCTAAGCTATTGCTAGACTTGCCAGGTTTCACAAGTTTGTTGCATAATTGCAGCAAGTCTGCATTGCATGACTCCAGATCAACTTTCTTTGCAAACAATCTGCCTATCTGCTGCAAGTTCTGGTTCAGTTATGTTGTGCAATAGTCATACCACCACAGTGGTCACTGTGGCTGAATTTCTATGCTGTAGACTCGCAGAGCTCTTGCTGTAGACTCACCACTGCAACTTTGCTCTTGCTAGAGACTTGCAATGCAAATTTGCTACAAATTGGAAAAGTGTCAACTAGAACTTGTGCTTCAAGTGCTCTGCAAGTGTACAACTTGCCAGTGAAAACGTGCAGCAAGTTAATAAGACTTAAGCCTCGTACACACGGGCGAGAATCCCGTTGAAAAAAAAATGTTGGTTTTCTCAACGGGATTCCTGGCAAGCTTGTCTTGCCAAGCCCTGTGTACACACGGACATTCAAAAGAACCACCGTTCTTTTGAATGGCAAGAACGCAGTGACGTCATCGACTACGACGAGCATGCGCTCGTCACATTCGATGCTGTCGCCGCCATCTTGCTACACCCTACACTACCCTTGTATGCTACCGCGCATGCGTCAAAGTCTTTTCAAGCATGCACGGGTTTACCTGGAGACAGGTAAGCATACACACGCACGGTTTTCTCGTCGGGAAACAGGCCGATGAGAATCCTGATGAGAAAATAGAAAGCAGGTTCTCTATTTTTCTCGTCGAGATTCCCGGCAGTTTTCCAGAAGAGAAACCATACACCCGACCGGTTTTCTCGGCAAAAAGCTCTCCCAGCAGTTTTCTTGCCGAGAAAATCGGCCGTGTGTACGAGGCTTAACAATTCAACACTGCCACAAATATGTGGCAAGTAGGGATGAGCACAGTGTTCGAGTCGAACATACGTTCGACTCGAACATCGGCTGTTCGATCGTTCGCCGAAGATCGAACGATTTGGGCCGTTCGCGACAAATTCGAGTGACGCTAACAGCCCACAATACACTACGCCATCGCAGTGCAATCCAGGCGCTGTGATTGGCCAAGCATGCACTGTGACCCCGCATGCTTGGCCAATCACAGCGCCGGCAGCGAGGAGAGCAATAATTGGCCACAGGCTGTGTCCAATTATAGCTCAGGGGGATTTAGTACACACCCCACACTATAAAAGGCCGCAAGCGCGGCGGCCTTGTGTAGTGTGTTCTGGGTTCAGGGAGAGAGAAGGATAGGCAGGGACAGTGTCAGTGCTATTTGTTCATTTAACTTGTGTGCAGGGAGAGAGAAGGATAGGCAGGGACCGTGTCAGTGATATTCTTTGCTAAACCTTGTGTGCAGGGAGAGAGAAGGATAGGCAGGGGACAGTGTCAGTGTCATTTTTGCTAAGCCTCCTGCACAGTATACACCTGAAGCTAGCCCTTATTGCTGTGTTTTCCTGTTGTGTAACACAGGGAGGCATCTGCAGCACTTACAGAGGGCGTAGTGTGCTTCCTGCAAAATATACACCTGAAGCTAGCCCTTATTGCTGTGTTTTCCTGTTGTGTAACACAGGCAGGCATCTGCAGCACTTACAGCGGGCGTAGTGTGCCTCCTGCACATTATACACCTGAAGCTAGCCCTTATTGCTCGTGGTTTTTTTCTTTTGTGTCACACTAACAGGCATCTGCAGCACTTACAGTGGGCGTAGTGTGCTTCCTGCAAAATATACACCTGAAGCTAGCCCTTATTGCTGTGTTTTCCTGTTGTGTAACACAGGCAGGTATCTGCAGCACTTACAGTGGGCGTAGTGTGCTTCCTGTAAAATATACACCTGAAGCTAGCCCTTATTGCTGTGTTTTCCTGTTGTGTAACACAGGCAGGCATCTGCAGCACTTACAGCGGGCGTAGTGTGCCTCCTGCACAGTATACACCTGAAGCTACTCTTTATTGCTGGTTTTCCCATCTCCCTGCAGGCCATTAGAATGTCTGGAAGGCAAACAAGGAGAGGCAGACATTCAGGAGCCAATAAAAGAGGGCAAGTAGGCTCTGTGTCTAGAGACAACAGTGCTGGTCGTGGACGCGGTGCATCATCATCAGCACGTGGCCATGGGACACGCTTGTCCTTATTTTCGGCAGCTGGACGTGTTGAGCCGCATCATGCCGAAGACTTGGTAGAGTGGATGACCAAGCCCTCCTCATCCTCCTCATCCTCTCTCACCCAGGCTAAGGGTACTGGCAAAGCAGCTGCCAAAGCGTCCTCTTCCCTCGTATCAATGTCATCATCAGTCACTCCTTCTTGAGACCCACCGTGTCCTCCTGAGGAGTCCCCCGAACTGTTTGAGCACAGTGTTGGGTACATGCTCCAGGAGGATGCCCAGCGTTTTGAAGGGTCTGATGATGATACCCAGCTTAGAGGAAGGCAGTAGCGTGAGAGCAGAGAGAGGGGATGCTCAAGAAGGACAGCAATCTGGCAGTCATGTTCCAGCAGCTGCAGCATACTGCCAGATTGGCTCCAGTGATGAGGAGGGAGGGGATGATGAGGTCACTGACTCCACGTGGGTGCCTGATAGGAGAGAGGAGGAGGAGGCACATCTCCAACGAGGCAGGATGCCCTCGGGGGGCCAGCGTAAGGGCAGTACACCGACTGAATCACACCGCAGAGCTCCGCCTGTGCAGGGCGCTGCCTCTGCCCGTTATTCCAAAAGTTCTTTGGTGTGGGCCTTTTTTGAGTCGAGTGCATCAGATCGCACCGCTGCTGTTTGCAACATATGTCTGAAGCGTATCTCGCGTGGCCAAAATATCAGCGGCTTGGGCACCACATGCTTGACCAGACATATGTTGACCTGCCATGCAGCTCGTTGGCAAGCGTATCTTAAAGACCCACACCAAAGAACAAAGCGGACCTCTCCTTGCTCCTCATCAGCTGGGATCTCCAACCCCACTGTACCTTCAGTTCTCTCTGAAACCTGCACTGAGAGGAATGAAGGTGTAGAATTAGGTGTGTCACAGCCAGGTACTTGCGGGCACTCTGCTAGCAGTACACAGACGTCCGATTCTAGCAGGCAAATTTACCTGCCCCAGCTGCTGGACCATCGAAAGAAGTTCACTCCCAGCCATCCACATGCCCAGCGGTTGAATGCTAGCTTGGCTAAATTGCTAGCAATTCAACTGCTGCCTTTTCAGTTGGTAGACTCGGCCCCCTTCCGTGAGTTTGTGCAATGTGCGGTTCCTCAGTGGCAGGTTCCCAAACGCCACTTTTTCTCACGGAAGGCGATTCCGGCTCTCTACCGGCATGTGAAAGGCAATGTCTTGGCCTCGCTGGACAGGGCGGTCAGCGGTAAGGTGCATATTACCGCTGACTCATGGTCCAGCAGGCATGGACAGGGACGTTACCTTTCTTTCACGGCCCATTGGGTCACTCTTTTGGCAGCTGGGAAGGATGCAGGACAAGGTGCAGTAGTGTTGGAGGTTGTTCCGCCGCCACGCCTCCAAAATAGTACTACTGGTTGTTGCAACACACCTCTCTCCTCCACCCCCTCCTCTTCTTCTTCCTCCATGGCCTCTTCCTGTGCTTTGTCCTCGGAACCAGCATTGCTCCGTAGGCGTTCAAGGGGCAACGCAAGTACGCAGGCAAAAAGATGCCATGCCGTGCTTGCGCTGGTGTGTTTGGGGGACAGGAGCCACACTGGGGCAGAGGTTCTGTCTGCTCTGCAGGGGCAGGCCGAGAGGTGGTTGACGCCATGCCAGCTTAAGCCAGGAATGGTGGTTTGCGATAATAATACCAACCTCCTCTCCGCCCTCCGACAGGGACAACTGACCCATGTGCCCTGTGTGGCTCACGTCCTTAACCTGGTGGTGCAGCGGTTCTTGGGCAGGTACCCGGGCTTACAGGATGTCCTGAGGCAGGCCAGGAAAGTCTGTGTGCATTTCCGCAGATCATATAATGCCAGTGCTCGGCTGGCTGAGCTGCAAAAGGAGTTGAACCTGCCCAAGAACCGCCTTATATGTGACATGCCCACCAGGTGGAACTCAACGTTGGCCATGCTGCAGCGACTGCACACGCAGCAGAGGGCCATCAATGAGTACCTGTGCGACTACGGCACCAGGGCAGGGTCAGGGGAGCTTGGTTTTTTTTCACCACGCCAGTGGGGCATGATCAGGGATGCATGCACTGTCCTGGCACCATTTGAGGAGGCCACGAGGATGGTGAGCAGTGACAGTGCATGCATCAGTGACACTGTACCTCTTGTTCAGCTGTTGGAGCATACGCTGCGTGGAATAATGGACAGGGCACTTGAGGCAGGAAAAGGAGGACTTCCTTGCCTCTCAAGGCCCCCTTTACCCAGACAGTGCTCCTTCTGTCCCACCCATCACACAGGAAGAGGACGAGGAGGAGGAGGAGGAGGAGGGGGATTGTGTCAGCATCGAGGTGGAGCATGGCACTCAGCATCAACAGCAGCAGTCTTTTAGGGAGGATTTACAGTCCCAACAAACCCGTGGACTTGTACGTGGCTGGGCGGAGGTGGCTGCGGATCATGTCGTCCTTAGTGACCCAGAGGACTCCGGACCAAATGCCTCAGCTAACCTACGCTGCATGGCCTCCCTGATCCTGCAAAGTCTGTGGAAGGATCCTCGTATTCTTCGGATCAAGGAGAGGGACCATTACTGGCTGGCCACTCTCCTTGATCCACGGTACAAGGGTAAGGTTGCGGACCTTATCTTGCCGCCGCAGAGGGAGCAGATGATGAGACATCTCCGGGAGGCCTTGCAGAAAGGTCTGTGCAACGCGTTCCCAGAGACTGGGAGGTTACAAACTCCTGGTCCTGGACAACGAGTTGCTGAGGCTTCGGTCAGTAGCAGAAGGAGCGGTGGAGAAGGTGGCCGTCTGACCGATACGTTCAGACAAATTTTTAGTCAACACCAACATGTAAGGGGCAAATTTCAGTAGAGTATATACGGCAGGCCCCTACTTTCAAACATCCAACTTACAAACGACTCCTACCTGCAAACGGAAGAAGACAACAGGAAGTGAGAGGAAATCTACCCCTAGGAAGGGAAATTCTCTCCTGTAAGAGTTAATATGGGAAAAAGGTGTCTCCTCTCTACTGATGCTTTATCACCAATCCTTGTTTCAATAAAAAGTAGGCTTGTGCAATTCGTTTCGTAACGAATCAAAATTCGTCCGAATTTAGCAACTTTCGGACATTCGGAAGCATTCGAATTTCCGAACAGAGCAATTACGAATAAAACCGAATCCGAAATAAATTATACCGCAAAATAGCGAATGCCCGAAGGTCTTCGGCATAATTCGTTATGAAAAAAGTTACGAATGTACGAATCCATTCGAAGCACAATAACACTCACTCTGCTCTCTGCTTCTCCCTCACCATGCTGAACTCCCTCTCAAAATGGTGTACAGGGGCGGAGGCTATAGCCGCATGAAAAAACGAAAGTAAAATACGAGATTTCAAATCCATTCGAAGCACAATAACACTCTGCTCTGCTCTCTGCTTCTCCCTCACCGTGCTGAACTCTCTCAAAATGGTGTACAGGGGCGGAGGCTATAGCCGCATGTAAAAAACGAAAGTAAAATACGAGATTTCGAATCGTTACAAATAACCGCTATGTATTTAGAAAAGTACAAATCCATTCGAAGCACATTAGGCATAATAGGCAGCGTCGTCGTGAGAGAGACACAGAAAATTACGAATCAACGAACCCAAAAAAAGTTACGAAAGTAGGAGTTGTGTCCAGAATCAACGAAAAACAATGTACTCTACCGAAAGTACGAATTATAAATCAACTAAAAATTCAACGAAAAATGTCGCTTGCGAAAATACGAATTAGTCCGAACACGAAAAATCCCGTCTAGCAAAATTACGAATGATTACGAATCAACAGGACCGGAAAGAAACAAACCGAAACGGAACGAATTTTTCCGTTGTGCACAAGTCTAATAAAAAGTAAAACCCCACTTTTCAAAAACATTTGTCATTGGGATGGAAAGTGAGGTGAAATATTCTGAACAAGGGGCACAGACAGCAAAACAAATGTTACAGGGGTGATAACCCTTCCCTATGTTTTCCAAAAAGCTTAAAAATAGATTTTTTGGCTGGAGCTACACTTAAACAATGTACGTGTTCAAAATTACAAACGGATTCTACTTAAGAACAAACCTACAGTCCCTGTCTTGTTTGCACCGTCTGTATACTGTTGTTCAGAGTATATAGGGCCTTTTCTATTTTGTGTGCGGGGTTCCCCTTAATATGCATACAAGACCCAAAGGGGCTGGTAATGGGCTGGGGTGGGGGGGGTGGCTAGTGGGGTAGCCATGCCATTTTTCTCAAAGATTTTCATCCATATTACCGGGACCAGACATGACATTAAAGTCGCAAGCAGTTTTAAATGCCTTTTTTTCCCATGCACAAGATCACGTACCTGTAGTGGTTTTGCGCAGGAGTGCTGTCATGACGCAGTATATCTGCGTGGGGCAGTCCAGAAGCGGTTAACATTTTGGGGTGGTTCTCTTTTTGAGTGTATTCTGTGGGAGGTGTTTTTATTTGTATGGTTATGTCTATCTGGCTGTGCCAGTGGCTAAGTGTATTTTTGTTATTGTTTGGACAATGTTTTGTACTGTTTATATGTGCAAAATCAAGAAAAAAATTTTTTGCCATAAAAATTAGTAGCCCAGAATAGGCAAATATTGTTTTATTACAAGTGTGTATTCTTACTTGAATCTTTTTTTTTAATTGAAAATTTTGCAGAATAACACCAAAAAAAAAGGACAAGCTACAGGGTACATAATACATTCCGGTGAATAGAAATCTGACCTACAGAGTGGAAACATACATTAGGTCAAAAAGGAAGAGCAAATAAGGAGAGTCCAACCCCCTCACTGCCCGCACCCCTTCCGGGATCACGCTGTGCAGGAGGCTAACAGGTCGGGGCCCCTGATTTCTAAAAAAAAAGCCATAGGTGTGTCTGCTGCACTGTAGGCTAAATGAGGTCAGGGTATTAGCTAGTCGTGAGTCTCCGGACCAGTCCCATGCTACAAAGAGCAACAGAGGGAAAGGAACAGAGCAGGGTTCACAAAGCTCACCTTAAGTAGCTTAGGCGGAGATAAGATGTCTATTCCGCTCTAGGTCCTAAAAAACGATTCCGTATATCTAACAGATGTAGTAAAACTGAAAACACTGAAGATTATCCAACCCCCATCAAAAGAGAACTAAACTAAAAGACAAAAATATCTGGGGGGGTAACTACCTGCAACCAATGCAGGATCAGGTCAGAAAACAGAGGAAAGGAAGAAGGAAGAAAAGAGGGATAAAGACAAGTGGGGAGGGGTAAGAGAGAGGGGGAGAGATAGGAGAAGTGGGGTAGGGGGGGAGGAGGTACACGGATAGGCCAATGGAAAGGGGAAGTGATGTCCCTATCATAGAGAGGTAGGTGTCCCAATTCCACTACATTGAGATCAGATACTAACCCCAACATGCGTGGCCCATGGTTCCCAGATGAGCTTGAATTTGTCCACCGTGTCCAAAATAGTGTTGGAGATCCTCTCCTGGGACATCATCCAAGATATTTTTTGATTAGTTAATTGATAGGAAACAGTCAGGGATTTCCCGACCCGGGCTATAGATATCTTGGCACCTAATAGTATGAAGCGAATCAGGGACTGTGATGGCTTGGGGGTTTTAGGACTGAGACGATTGAGAAGGGCAATAGTAGGATCTTGTTTAATCTCAATGTCAGTGACCTTGCGTATTAGGTGGAAGATCTTATTCCAGTAGACCCTGATTTTGGGGCATTCCCACAATGTATGGAGGAGATTGCCCATATGGCCACAACCCCTGAAACAGAGGGGTGAGGATTGCGGGTAAAATTTGGCTAAACGGGTGGGCACCAGGTACCGAG
Organism: Rana muscosa; assembly: GCA_029206835.1. NCBI lineage: Eukaryota > Metazoa > Chordata > Amphibia > Anura > Ranidae > Rana > Rana muscosa. The sequence goes on along the minus strand of CM055118.1, from coordinate 178,938,196 downwards.
TCATGACCTTAAGGCTCGCTTCAATAAGGGAGACATTTATAACACCTTTGAATGAGCGGGAAAAATTAGAGTGCCAAGAATCTAGATCCCAATCAATATCCAAGTCTCTTTCCCAGCCCAACATATACGTCGCTTTCCCCAGAGGCTCAGCTAGTGTTGAGTAAATTAGGGAGATACCCCCCTTTGTATCCGTGGCTGAGGAGCACCATTATTCGTAAGATGTCACTGAGAGGGGGTTGGCATTGCTTTTCCAGATCTGGTTGAGAAAGTGGGAAATTTGGTGAAACCGGAAAGTTTCAGAAGGGGGCATTTCCAATTTCAGTTTGCAGTGTCTCAAGGTGAGAGGGCCATTAGAGATGAAGAAGTGTCCAATCCTGTATAGGCCTTTATCCAGCCACCACCTGAAAGCTTTGATGTCTAACCCAGGGGGGAATTGGGAGTTGTGGAAGATGTGGGCAAGTGGATGCCAGGCAGAAGTCAGAAGTTTTGTGTTGCGTAGAGAGTCACAAAGTGTTATTGAGTGGGAAAGTGGGAGGGCGGTTTTTGGGAGGGCACCAGAGTAGGAAGTCCAAGGTATGGCATGGAGTCGCTTCACATTCTATGGTGACCCAATCAGGTTTTGGGCCCTTCAGATAAACAATCGAGAATTGGCTCAGCTGGGCTGCTCGTAATACCACCACAGGTTGGGCAAGCCTAGGCCACCCTTAGTTCTGGGTTTGAAAAGAACACTTTTAGAGAGACAGTGTCCCTTACCAGCCCAGATAAACCGGAAAATTGCAGAGTGTAACTTATCGATGTATAATTTAGTGACAGGTATAGGGAGGGAACGGAAAAGGTACAGCAGTCTGGGTAACAGGGTCATCTTGACCGCATTAACTCTACCTAGCCAAGAAATTCTATATAATGACCATTGAAGGAGGTCATCCGTGAGTTTTTTAAACATGGGAGGGTAGTTAGATAGGGGATGGAAGTAGAGTTCCACGTAAAGGGGAATTTGTCTTTCAGTCTATCTACCAGGTGATGGGGAGTGGAGACATTCATACTGTTGTTCAGAGTATATAGGGCCTTTTTCTATTTTGTGTGCGGGGTTCCCCTTAATATGCATACAAGACCCAAAGGGGCTGGTAATGGGCTGGGGTGGGGGGGGGGGGTGGCTGGTGGACTAGCCATGCCATTTTTCTCAAAGATTTTCATCCATATTACCGGGACCAGACATGACATTAAAGTCGCAAGCAGTTTTAAATGCCTTTTTTTCCTTTACAAATGTAATTTTGTGCAGGGACAGTTCTAAACACGGGAAACACATGCCACTTCACAGGCATACTTTAGACACCCCCCATGTACGATATTTAAAGGAATATTTCACTTTTTTTTTTTCACTTTATGCATCATTAAAATGACAGCTCCAGAAAAAACGTCAGTTTTTAAAACTTCTTTTTGCATTGATACATGTCCCCTGGGGCAGAACCCGGGTCCCCAAACCCTTTTTAGGACAATAACATGCATATTAGTCGTTATAATTAGCACTTTCGATTTCGAACGTTCGCGTCCATTGTATTTAATAGAGTTCTAACGTTCGCGTGAACTTTCGGTCCGATCGAAGGTTTTGGTGCGAACCAAACCGGGGGGTGTTCGGCTCATCCCTAGTGGCAAGTTATTCTTGCTATCTGAGTTACTGATGCAGCAACACCTGCAGCCCCCCAAGACCTGTTGTTACATGGGGCCGGGGATCTTCTCCCCATGGCCATGTCATTCAGTTCTGTGAATGGGAGAACTACAACTATCGTCAGCCATTTCAGCTGACACTTGTAGTTCTCAATGAACTACCAGGGTGCTGATGAGCGCTCTAAGCAGGGATGAGCCGAACACCCCCCTGTTTGGTTCGCACCAGAACCTGCGAACAGACAGAATGTTCGTGTGAACTTTAGAACCCTATTAAATACAATGGACTCGAACGTTCGAAATCTAAAGTGCTAATTATAAAGGCTAATATGCAATTTATTGCCCTAAAAAGTGTTTGGGGACCCGGGTCCTGCCCCAGGGGACATGTATCAATGCAAAAAAAGGTTTAAAAAATTGACGTTTTTACGGGAGCGGTGATTTTAATAATGCTTAAAATGAAAAAATAAAAGTGAAATTTTCCTTTAAATTTCGTACCTGGGGGGTTGAGTCCCCCCAAAAATCCATACCAGACCCTTATCCGAGCACGCAACCTGGCCGGCCGCAGGGGAAGAAGGGGGGACGAGAGAGCGCCCCCCCCCCTCCCTCCTGAACCGTACCAGGCCACATGCCCTCAACATGGGGAGGATGTCCCCATGTTGATGGGGACAAGGGCCTCATCCCCACAACCCTTGCCCGGTGGTTGTGGGGGTCTGCGGGCAGGGGGCTTATCAGAATCTGGAAGACCCCTTTAACAAAGGGGACCCCCAGATCCCGGCCCCCCCCTATGTGAATTGGTAAGGGGTACATTGTACCCCTACCATTTCACGAAGAAAGTGTAAAAAAATGTAAATAAAAACACACAAACACCTTGGAAAAGTCCTTTATTAAAAAAAAAAATAATAATAATAAAAAAAAACATTCCAGTGATGAAATCCAGTGTCCCGCGGCGATCCCGATGTCCAGCGCTGTCCGTCATTGGTTGTGCCTGAGCAGACCTGATGGGGAACTTCCTCCGCAGTGTTTTAAATGTATAGACCCGCCCCTTCTAAAGTTCCCCATCAGGTCCGCTCCGCGGACCAGATGCGGAACATGAGAAGGGGCGAGTCTATTCATGTATTACACAGCGTACGAAGTTCCCCATCAGGTCCGCCCCCTCGGTATGTCCGACCCCGCCTACGTCATTGGCCTGAGCGGGGAACTTCCTTCACTGTGTAATTTTTTTAATAAAGGACTTTTTCAAGGTGTTTGTGTGTTTTTTTTTCATTTTTTTTACACACTTTCTTCGTGAAATGGTAGGGGTACAATGTACCCCTTACCAATTCACATAGGGGGAGCCGGGATCTGGGGGTCCCCTTTGTTAAAGGGGTCTTCCAGATTCCGATAAGCCCCCCGCCCGCAGACCCCCACAACCACCGGGCAAGGATTGTGGGGATGAGGCCCTTGTCCCCATCAACATGGGGACATCCTCCCCATGTTCAGGGCATGTGGCCTGGTACGGTTCAGGAGGGAGGGGGGGGGCGCTCTCTCGTCCCCCCCTCTTCCCCTGCGGCCGGCCAGGTTGCGTGCTCGGATAAGGGTCTGGTATGGATTTTTGGGGGGACTCCACGCCATTTTTTTTTTATTTGGGGTGGAGTTCCCCTTAAAATCCATGCCAGATCTGAAGGGCCTGGTATGAATATTTAAGGGGAACCGCACGCCATTTTTTTTTTTTTGCAGCGGGGTTCCCCTTAATATCCATTCCAGACCTGAAGGGCCTGGTAATTGAATTTGGGGGAACCCCCACGCTTTTTTTTTTTTTTTATCAATGACTTTTCTATGTATTGATAAAAGCCGACAATTCATTTATAGCCGCGAGTGAGTTTTAAATGACTTTCTTTCCTTCAAAAATGACACTTTGTGCAGGGACAGTTCTAAGCACGGGAAACATGCGCGACTTTACATGCATATCATACACGAAATTTAAAGGAATATTTCACTTTTATTGTTTCACTTTAAGCATTATTAAAATCACTGCTCCTAAAAAAACGGCCGTTTTTAAAACTTTTTTTTGCATTGATACATGTCCCCTGGGGCAGGACCCAGGTCCCCAAACATTTTTTAGGACAATAACTTGCATATAAGCCTTTATAATTAGCACTTTAGATTTCTCCCATAGACTTTTCGAATTTGCCGCGAACACCCCAAATTGTTCGTTGTTCGGCGAACGGGCGAACAGGCAATGTTCGAGTCGAACATGAGTTCGACTCGAACTCGAAGCTCATCCCTAGCTCTATGTAGTTAATTGATGCTTCCTTTCATTCAGTAACTGACTGCCCATGAAGACCGCTACACTGACAGTCTGCAGGAGCCTGAGATTGCACCTGTGATCTACTAATCATGGGTGCAATGCTTTACAGCAGGAGTCTCCTAACTTTCTACACAAAGGGCCAGTTTACAGTCCTTCAGACTTTATGGAGGCCAAACTGTGGTCAGGGGGAACATACATTTTTCCTGGCATCAGTGGGAGTAAATAGTGTCCCATCTGTGGTCATGGGGTGAAATAGTGCCCAATCGTGGATGTCAATGGCAGGAATTATGCCCTATTTTTGGTGTCAATAGGCAGAATAGTGCCTCATATCAGTGGAATGAATAGTACCCCAAGACATACGTCCTAACTTTTTGAGATGGGAATGAGGGACACCTACTAACAAAAGTATGAAGGCATAGGACATGCCCCCCACCACGACCCCTTCAAGGAGAATTAACCCCAACAAAAAGATTAGCTAAACCCACAAGGGATTTTTTTACCACTACTATTCCTTTATATTGGCTTTTCTCATTTAAAAATGCAGCAATTTAGGATTTGGATGAAAGATTTAGCACTGGAAAACACTTTTTGAAAGATAAATATTGCATTTCATTTACAACTATATAGATCAGACCAACATGAGGGACAAATGAGGAGGAAAAAGGGACAGAGGGACATTGCTCCAAATCAGGGACAGTTGGGAGCCTCCATGGGCCAGTTAAAGGTAAGCAAAGGACTGCATCTGGCCCCCGGGCTGCAGATTAGAGACCCCTGCTTTACAGGCTCCTAATAAAAAATAAAAATAAAAGCAAATATTTTTACCTGCAAAAAGATGTGCATTTATAAAAAAAAATTAAAAGGTGAACTTATCCTTTAAGGCCTCACGCACACTGGACGTTTTCAAAGCTGCTCTTAGGGGCAGCTGGTGTTTTTTTTTTTCTGCCTCTAAATGCCCCTACATGTTAACTTATGTTTCCATGTAGGAGGAGTTTAGAGGCAGAAAAAACCCACTGCCAGCACATCCAAGAGCAGCTGCGTTTTGGCACAAAAACAATGTGTGTAAACGTGTGTAAACATCTGTAAATGCACAGTAATGCTAGGCACTTTTAGCACTTGATGGATAATTCATTTTACTGGCCAAAATACGGTAATATTCTGGGCATTAAAATAAATTAGCGACCAAGCTCTTGACACGCCTAAACGTGGCTAAACATGCTGTGATATTGGGGTTTTTTATCTCAGTGGTAGATGCTCTTTTTGTGCAGAGAGTCCATGTCAAACAGGCGTTATCGTTAAGGGGCCTGGTAGCCCACGTTTATTAAAAAGAGTAAAAAAAACAAAAGTTCAGTCAGGATTCCCATGCAGGGGTTCAAACTTCATTTAACACTCATAAATGAAAAACATACCGAGCCACCTGGCTCTCTTGTCAGCAGTTCCTATGCTTGCTCCCAACAGACTTCTTGATTCCTTTCAGCCCCCTGTACTCACTGGCTTCCTTAATCTCCCCAACTCTCAAAGCTGGCCAGCCTTTCCCAGTTCCTAGGCATAGAATCCCCCTTACTCGGGATGCAGTCTCCCACAGTGCAGACATTTTCCTAACAGGGGTCTGTCTGCAAACAGCAGCAAGCTGCTCACACTCCACCTTCCACCACCTACTGCACTCACCAGCACCTCGTTATAAGGGCTGTGTGGACCTGAGCACACACCCTGCTGGCTGTCCACAACACCCGCACACAGGGTTGGAGATCCCGTCCCACCCAAGACGCCCAATTCTGGAGAAAGCAAAATCTGGAGAAAGCTGCCAGAGCAGTTTTCTCCTCTCAAAACCCACGCTCTGTAGCTCTGCAGACGGCACAGAACAGCTATCACCTGATTCCACCCAAATAAATAGGTTCTCCCAGCAGGCCAAGGGACCCAAGAAAATCCCTGCCAATTGGCTGAGACACCCCATTCATTTCTAATCTGTCTTATCTAATGTAAGCACTAAGCAGACACCCAGCCATCTAGTGACAGAAGAGAGAAGTGAAAAAATTCCAGAATTAGGGTGAAATCAATTGATCTAAAAATTGGCCAAGGCAACTATCACTTGGCAAATAAATATAATAGCAACCCTGCCTAAACATCAGGGTGCTACAGATTGGCTTGGGCAAAAGTTTTAGCACCTACAAACTATGGGATATATTTATGGAATTTTTATTTTTTTACTAGTAATGGCTGCGATCAGCGATTTTTAGTAGGACTGCGACATTGCAGCAGACACATCTGACACTTTTTGGGGACCAGTGATACCAATACAGTGACCAGTGCTAAAAAAAATGCACTGTCACTGTACAAATGACACTGGCAGGGAAGGGGTTAACATCAGGGGCAATCAAAGGGTTAAATGTGTTCCCTATGTGTGCTTTCAAACTGTGGGGGATGTGCTTTGACTAAAGGAAACCAAAGATCCTTGTTTCTGCTTAGCAGAAACACTAGATCTCCACTTTCCCCTCTGACAGAACGGCGGTCTGCCTTGTTACATGGGCTGACCACTGTTCTACCTCTCCTCAGAATGATCGCCGGGTCCCGGCGGACATCGCATCCGCCGGACCCGCTGATTGGCTCCCGCTGTGTCCAATCACAGTGGAAACAGGTCTTGGGCGGTGCGCGCACCCCAGACCCCATGCACAAGATCACGTACCTGTAGTGGTTTTGCGCAGGAGTGCTGTCATGACGCAGTATATCTGCGTGGGGCAGTCCAGAAGCGGTTAACATTTTGGGGTGGTTCTCTTTTTGAGTGTATTCTGTGGGAGGTGTTTTTATTTGTATGGTTATGTCTATCTGGCTGTGCCAGTGGCTAAGTGTATTTTTGTTATTGTTTGGACAATGTTTTGTACTGTTTATATGTGCAAAATCAAGAAAAAAATTTTTTGCCATAAAAATTAGTAGCCCAGAATAGGCAAATATTGTTTTATTACAAGTGTGTATTCTTACTTGAATCTTTTTTTTTTATTGAAAATTTTGCAGAATAACACCAAAAAAAAAGGACAAGCTACAGGGTACATAATACATTCCGGTGAATAGAAATCTGACCTACAGAGTGGAAACATACATTAGGTCAAAAAGGAAGAGCAAATAAGGAGAGTCCAACCCCCTCACCTCCCGCACCCCTTCCGGGATCACGCTGTGCAGGAGGCTAACAGGTCGGGGCCCCTGATTTCTAAAAAAAAAGCCATAGGTGTGTCTGCTGCACTGTAGGCTAAATGAGGTCAGGGTATTAGCTAGTCGTGAGTCTCCGGACCAGTCCCATGCTACAAAGAGCAACAGAGGGAAAGGAACAGAGCAGGGTTCACAAAGCTCACCTTAAGTAGCTTAGGCGGAGATAAGATGTCTATTCCGCTCTAGGTCCTAAAAAACGATTCCGTATATCTAACAGATGTAGTAAAACTGAAAACACTGAAGATTATCCAACCCCCATCAAAAGAGAACTAAACTAAAAGACAAAAATATCTGGGGGGGTAACTACCTGCAACCAATGCAGGATCAGGTCAGAAAACAGAGGAAAGGAAGAAGGAAGAAAAGAGGGATAAAGACAAGTGGGGAGGGGTAAGAGAGAGGGGGAGAGATAGGAGAAGTGGGGTAGGGGGGGAGGAGGTACACGGAAGGCCAATGGAAAGGGGAAGTGATGTCCCTATCATAGAGAGGTAGGTGTCCCAATTCCACTACATTGAGATCAGATACTAACCCCAACATGCGTGGCCCATGGTTCCCAGATGAGCTTGAATTTGTCCACCGTGTCCAAAATAGTGTTGGAGATCCTCTCCTGGGACATCATCCAAGATATTTTTTGATTAGTTAATTGATAGGAAACAGTCAGGGATTTCCCGACCCGGGCTATAGATATCTTGGCACCTAATAGTAGGAGCGAATCAGGGACTGTGATGGCTTGGGGGTTTTAGGACTGAGACGATTGAGAAGGGCAATAGTAGGATCTTGTTTAATCTCAATGTCAGTGACCTTGCGTATTAGGTGGAAGATCTTATTCCAGTAGACCCTGATTTTGGGGCATTCCCACAATGTATGGAGGAGATTGCCCATATGGCCACAACCCCTGAAACAGAGGGGTGAGGATTGCGGGTAAAATTTGGCTAAACGGGTGGGCACCAGGTACCGAGTCATGACCTTAAGGCTCGCTTCAATAAGGGAGACATTTATAACACCTTTGAATGAGCGGGAAAAATTAGAGTGCCAAGAATCTAGATCCCAATCAATATCCAAGTCTCTTTCCCAGCCCAACATATACGTCGCTTTCCCCAGAGGCTCAGCTAGTGTTGAGTAAATTAGGGAGATACCCCCCTTTGTATCCGTGGCTGAGGAGCACCATTATTCGTAAGATGTCACTGAGAGGGGGTTGGCATTGCTTTTCCAGATCTGGTTGAGAAAGTGGGAAATTTGGTGAAACCGGAAAGTTTCAGAAGGGGGCATTTCCAATTTCAGTTTGCAGTGTCTCAAGGTGAGAGGGCCATTAGAGTTGAAGAAGTGTCCAATCCTGTATAGGCCTTTATCCAGCCACCACCTGAAAGCTTTGATGTCTAACCCAGGGGGGAATTGGGAGTTGTGGAAGATGTGGGCAAGTGGATGCCAGGCAGAAGTCAGAAGTTTTGTGTTGCGTAGAGAGTCACAAAGTGTTATTGAGTGGGAAAGTGGGAGGGCGGTTTTTGGGAGGGCACCAGAGTAGGAAGTCCAAGGTATGGCATGGAGTCGCTTCACATTCTATGGTGACCCAATCAGGTTTTGGGCCCTTCAGATAAACAATCGAGAATTGGCTCAGCTGGGCTGCTCGTAATACCACCACAGGTTGGGTAAGCCTAGGCCGCCCTTAGTTCTGGGTTTGAAAAGAACACTTTTAGAGAGACAGTGTCCCTTACCAGCCCAGATAAACCGGAAAATTGCAGAGTGTAACTTATCGATGTATAATTTAGTGACAGGTATAGGGAGGGAACGGAAAAGGTACAGCAGTCTGGGTAACAGGGTCATCTTGACCGCATTAACTCTACCTAGCCAAGAAATTCTATATAATGACCATTGAAGGAGGTCATCCGTGAGTTTTTTAAACATGGGAGGGTAGTTAGATAGGGGATGGAAGTAGAGTTCCACGTAAAGGGGAATTTGTCTTTCAGTCTATCTACCAGGTGATGGGGAGTGGAGACATTCATGGCTACCGACTTAGACATGTTGACTTGTAGGCCCGAGACCTGTCCAAAATCTGAAAGTAATTGTACAATATTGGGAGTTGATATGAGGGGGGACGTGATGAATAGGAGAACATCATCTGCGAATAGCGCGCATTTATGAGTCGACTGGCCACAGCGGACCCCATGGATATCCGGGTGGAGTCTGATTGCGGTAGCCAAAGTTTCAATGGCTACTGCGAAAAAGAGGGGGTATAGACGGCAACCCTGTCTCGTGCCTTTCTTGATTAGGAATTGTTCTGAAAGATGCCCCTGGAGTCTGACCCGTGCTTTGGGTTGAGAGTAAAGGGTTTCCAAGATTTTGACAAAGTTAGGACCGAACCCCCATCTCTGTAGTAAAGCGAAGAGGTAGGGCCAGGCAACTGTATCAAACGCCTTTTGGAGATCTATGGATAGGAGGTATCCTTCCTGGGGGGTACCACGGTCCCACCCTGACTTCATAAGGGAAATAATGTCCACCGCTCTCCATATCTGGTCGGGGCCCTGCCTCCCCGGGATAAAACCCACTTGGTCCTTAAGAATATAGCTAGGGATGAAAGGAGCTAATCTATTCGCTAGTATTTTCGTCATAATTTTAACGTCATTGTTGATCAAAGAGATCGGTCTATAGTTACTTACTTCGCTGGGGTCTTTGCCCGGTTTGGGGATCACCGATATATAAGCCAAGTTGGCGGCAGCATCCAGGGGAGAGTCCTTGCTTAGAGAATTAAAGAATCGGGCAAGATACGGAGAGAGGGTCTCTGCAAAGGCTTTATAGTAATGGGTGGAGAAGCCATCAGGGCCTGGGACTGAGTCTTTTTTGAGATTTTTGATGACTGCCCTGATCTCAGATTCCTGGAATGGTGAGTCTAAGACAGAACGATGAGAGTCTGAGAGTTTTGGAAGGGTCAGATTTTCTAGGAAGGCGTCAAGGTGGACGGGGGATATGGGGTCGTTGACCGAGTACAGGGAGGAGTAGAAAGAATGGAAAGCCTCGAGTATTTTTTGGGGGTTTTGAGTCAGGGTGCCAGTCAGAGGTTTAACTTTGGGGAGGGCAAAAACTCTGTGTTTGGGGGTAAGCTTGGCCGCCAATCGTGGGCCAAACTTATCCGTCTGCATGTAATGCCTGCCCCCCATCCATCGTAGGTATTTTTCCAGAGTAGAGGTGAGGGTTAGGTTAAGGGCCAATCTGGAAGATTCCAATTTGGCAAGGGAAGTAGGGGTGAGTTCCTGTTTGTGGGCTCTACTAAGAGTTTTGAATTCCTTTTCAAGTTTGGTTACGTCTGCTTTTCTTTTGCGCTTCAGTTTAGAGGAGACTTGAATAATCTTCCCCCTCCTCACCGCCTTGTGGGCTGCCCATAGAATACTAGGGGAGACGTCTCCCGTGTCATTAGACAGGAAGTATTCCCGAATATTCCGTTCCAACATGATGCAATGTACTGGGTTGGAAAGGAGTGTTTCATTAAGACGCCATTGTCGGGGTCCAGGGGGGGATAAAGAATCTAGAAGTTTCAAGGTTACTATGGAATGGTCCGACCAAGGAACATGTTGAATGGAGGCTTGGGTGGCAGAAGGTATATCAGAGGTGGGCATGAAAATATGATCTATCCTGGCGTAGGATTTGTGAGGTGCGGAGTAGTGTTAGTAGTCCTTTCCCGAAGGGTTAAGTTCCCTCCAAGTGTCGATAAGGCCTAGTGAGTGTAGAAGTCGGGTGATGTGAAGGCTATGTTTAGGAGGTTTTTTGAGGTGAGGAATCCCATGGTGTGATTTGTCCATCCAGAGGTCGAAGGAGATGTTGGAGTCACCGCCCATGATCACTCTGCCCTCAAAATGAGGGGAAAGGGATGTGAGCATTGAAGAGAAAAATTTAACCTGGCCTCGGTTGGGGGCGTAATAGGCTATAATGGTATATGGGGAACCCGCTATTGTGCCTTTAACTAGTAGATAATGCCCCTCTGCGTCCTAGATCGTCTGAGAGTGAATGAATGAAGTCCGTTTGGAAAAAAGGATAGCAACCCCCCGTTGTTTGGCGTCCGCATTTGCTAAATAAAAGGTGGGATACGCATGATGGAGAAAGGATGGCGTGTAGCTACTGGGGAAGTGGGTTTCCTGTAGGAGGAGTATATCAATGCCCCTAGAATTATAACTTTGGAAGGCTTTGCGCCTTTTAATGGGAGAGTTCAGGCCTTGGGTATTATGCGATGCTATCTTAAGCATCGCCTGGGTGGGGGAGGGATCATTCATGGATACAAAAGAGTGAAAGCGAGCATATGTGGGATGGGCCTACCTTGGTCCTTGAAGATCGAGGGTCGGATCGGGAGAATCCGAGCAGGAGTTCCAACAGGGAGTTCCATAGAATAATTGCCTTCCGTGTAGTGTCCTGGAGGGAACAGAAACAAATACCGGGTGAAGGAGAGGAAGTCATGGGGAGGAGAAGGGAAGACAAAAAGAAGGAGTGAAGAGAGGGAAGAAGAGAATCAAGATGAATAGGCTTAGTCAAAATTGAGAAAGGTAGTGGAAGTGCAGGACTGACCTGCCCAGTCCTGGATCAGAGCACAAAAAGGAAAAAATCTGGGCTCAGAAAGGTAGCAACCTCAGGAGAATTTGCTGTCCTGATGTCACCGGAGGAGAGTACTAGGCTTGTGCAATTCGTTTCGTAACGAATCGAAATTCGTCCGAATTTAGCAACTTTCGGACATTCGGAAGCATTCGAATTTCCAAACAGAGCAATTACGAATAAAACCGAATCCGAAATAAATTATACCGCAAAATAGCGAATGCCCGAAGGTCTTCGGCATAATTCGTTATGAAAAAAGTTACGAATGTACGAATCCATTCGAAGCACAATAACACTCACTCTGCTCTCTGATTCTCCCTCACCATGCTGAACTCCCTCTCAAAATGGTGTACAGGGGGCGGAGGCTATAGCCGCATGAAAAAACGAAAGTAAAATACGAGATTTCGAATCCATTCGAAGCACAATAACACTCACTCTGCTCTGCTCTCTGCTTCTCCCTCACCGTGCTGAACCCTCTCAAAATGGTGTACAGGGGCGGAGCCTATAGCCGCATGTAAAAAACGAAAGTAAAATACGAGATTTCGAATCGTTACAAATAACCGCTATGTATTTAGAAAAGTACAAATCCATTCGAAGCACATTAGGCATAATAGGCAGCGTCGTTGTGAGAGAGACACGGAAAATTACGAATCAACGAACCCAAAAAAAGTTACGAAAGTAGGAGTTGTGTCCAGAATCAACGAAAAACAACGTACTCTACCGAAAGTACGAATTATAAAGCAACAAAAAATTCAACGAAAAATGTCGCTTGCAAAAATACGAATGAGTCCGAACACGAAAAATCCCGTCTAGCAAAATTACGAATGATTACGAATCAACAGGACCGGAAAGAAACGAACCGAAACGGAACAAATTTTTCCGTTGTGCACAAGTCTAGAGAGTACCCCCCTCGGTCACAACAGATGGAGTGGCGTGCATGACCGCTCCGGCCACCGGGCCCCCAGAAGTATTATAAGTAAAAGGGAAGTGGGACCTTGAGGCATGAGAGTTGCAATACAAAGAACTAGAAAACATCAACAAAAAACATACAAAAGGGCAGCATAGATAGGATAAGCTTGGATACTAGTGTATCATGGTACTATCATAAAGCGTGATAACAGTCTCTGGAAGTGCCGTTAAAATGGGAGGGAGAGGTAGTGTAAATTAAAAAAAAGAATAAATAAATAAAAGGGGGGGGAAGGGGGATGGGGAAGGGAAAGGCACCGAGTCCGAAACATCTAGCCAGGTAAAATGAACAAAAGCTAGAATAGTCTGATATCTGTAATGTGTAGTCCATCTGAAGAAGCCAGAGCAACAAAAAATAACAATACATCAAAATAATGAGGAACAAAAGCGTCAGCAAAAACTCCCCTCCAAAACTTTGAGGGGTGGCTATACCAGGGGTATAGACAGGTGCAAACTCCGGGTTAGGAGTTAGAACCAGAAAACCAGTGGGTGTAGATCTGTGCTCTACACAGTGGGGGGGGGGGGTAAAAATTCCCCTAGAAGAGACCACGATCCCGTGAGATCAGGTGGTTCGGGGGTTTCATCTTGGGGGGCGAGATTCTCGTCTCTTTGGTAGCTGTTTGTTCCACAAAGGTGTGTGAGGGCTGCAAGACGGAGGACGTTTGGAGAAATTAGGACGGGGAGACAACTCCCGACGTGGCATTTCCTGGGTGATGAATCCAAGGCTTAAGAGCAATCGTTCACCTTCTTGAAAGCTTGAGAAGCTGTAAGATTTGTCCCTATGTTGGAACTGTAGGCGGAATGGAAATGACCATCGATATTTAATGGAATTTTGTGATAAAACTTCTAGAATAGGTTTCAGGGTCCTCCGCTTTTGGATTGTGGTCGGGGAAATGTCTGCAAAGATCTGTAACTTGTGGCCCTGGAAAGCAATGTCATCCAGATTGCGAGAACGCTGCATGATTTCCTCCTTTACTCCATAATAGTGGGGTTTAACCACTATGTCCCTCGGGAGCCCATCTGGGCGGGGGAGTTGCAGAGCTCTATGGACTCTGTCCAGCTCAAGTTTATGAACAAGGATGTCTGGTATGATTTCTTTAATGAAGATTCGGACGGTTTCTGGAATATTTGTAACCGATTCAAGGATGCCCCTGATACAAAAGTTGTATCTTCTGCTTCTGTTCTCTAAATCGTCAATTTTTGCAAGTGCAGTTTCAAGCTGGTCTTGCAATGTCAGAATGCAAGTTGTGTTTTGGCTGGTACGAGCAGTCGTGTTGTCCACATTCTGTTCAATGGCATCTATGCGAGCCCCAAGGTTCTGCAGGTCTGCTTTAATAGAGGATGTAATTTGGGAAGCAGTCTGGGCTAAACCTGCTGCCAGCATATCAGAAAAACAGTGTAGCAACTGGGCCATGTCATTCTGGGGAATTGAAGGCTGGGAGAAGGCCTGCTGTATGCCTGGGTGGCTGAGGGGAGAGTTCAGCATGGGAGAATGCATCATGTCCGCCACAGTCCTGCTGATCAGTGACTCTGTGGATACTGGAGAAGCAGGGTGTGGAGGTAGTGTACTCACAGGGGTTGCCAGCAAAGGGTAAGCATGCTGGGTTGGTGTAGGAGGATCCGCTATGGAGTCCCGGTCCCCTGTGCCATCTTGATGGCTGTGGGGTCTGATAGGCTGAAATCGAGCTGCCGGCTGACCTCCCGCTTTTCGTGCTCTCCGGGCATTCAATCTGGTGCTATGCACCTTCCGCAGGCTGAGGGGGACTGTTACGGGGGGTCCCGCTAGTGTACTCTGCCCTGGGGATCACAGAAGGCCGGAGCGGTTCGGAGCTCCCGATCAGTGCGTCTTCCCGGAAGTCCCGCGCATGCGCACCTCCTTACTTGAATCTTGGTGTGAATTGTATATTTCTTCTAGATCTGTGCAGTAATCCAGTGTGAAACTTTACCACTGTGTAGGAGCTTCCTTTAATAAAGACTGGTCACTGCTGCTCTATCTCCTTGTGCAGGGTGACTGGTCTTGTCTCCGCCCCTTCTGTAGTTTTCTGCAGATAGCCTGTAGTGAGTGGAGCTGCTGGTTACCTCCCGCAGCTCTGCTCTCTGCGCAGGCTATACCACTCAGTAATGATGTCGCTACTACTTTGACAAGATAAGAATTGTAAATACAAAGTGGATTTATACTTGTGGCTCATAAAGAATATATTAAAATGGTAAACGTTCTGTATTTATTTTGAATACTGAGGCCTAGGGCATTTGGCCCTGCGTTAAACTTTGTTTTGTTTGTCAGTCGTAAATGGCAAACGGCCTGTGATTGGCAGTCTCAGGGTCCAGCTTAAAGAAGGCCCACACCCCGTCCATTTCAACACGTTGGTGTGGTGTGTCCTGGTCTCAGCTGCTCAAAGAATAATTCCTCTCCCTTAAACTCAGCTAGTCAAACAATACAATAAATCTGCAGCATTTCCCCTCCTTCGTCTCTAGATTGAGACATCTGTACATAGAACTCCAGCAGTTTTCCCTGGAACAACAAGCATTTCTTCTTCCTTTCAAAGTTTGCTTAGATGGCCCTGAGCAATAAAAGACTGTCAGATTCAGTTATGGTCATCTGTGATCAGCGGTGCGTCTGGTACAAAAGTTCCCAAACATTTGCGGCCACCCAGATGTAAGTGTCAGCGTGGCAGCGACAGTAATGCATAGAAACCAGCTTTAGCAAGCTTGGCAAGCAACTTCAAAGATTGCTCACAGCGCAGGGGGAATTATAGGTACTTAGGCAAATTAGCACAATGGCATACTTGTAATTACCTGTGTGAGTGTGTCTGTGTGTATGTGTGTGTGCGTGTGTGTACCGTCTGTCCTTTATGAAGTTAAAACTAAACTCATAAACTGGTTTGCCCGGCGCAAGATTTTTTTTTTTTGCGTAGCCAGACTTGT
This sequence comes from Rana muscosa, assembly GCA_029206835.1. Taxonomy (NCBI): domain Eukaryota; kingdom Metazoa; phylum Chordata; class Amphibia; order Anura; family Ranidae; genus Rana; species Rana muscosa. The sequence goes on along the minus strand of CM055118.1, from coordinate 178,922,589 downwards.
TAATCCAAGTGAACCCACCAGACAGTGACCTATTTTTTCTCTATTGAACCTAAGCAATGCAACTTGGTCACCAACCGCCCCAGCAACCTGTGACTGGACAATGAGGGAGAGATTACTCTTTACTCTCTACTTCCATAAGCAAGGTAATGTAGCGGCCTCACCCCATTTCCTTTTTCTAGGGGTATGTCACACGACAGGGTGAGATGCGCTACGGCCCATGTCCTCCCCATGGCTGTGGGTGAGGTGAAGGCCAGTATCAGTATCTTTCTCGGGCCAATGTGCTTTAGTTATGAAACTCAGTCCTGCTATGCTGGCACCCTCCTTTGCTCCCATTAACCAGAGTCCACACACCGATCACAGTCCAACTCTTGCTTTATTGTAAGCTCCACAATAAACAGTGCTTCTGTAGCCAACTGGTTGGAACGTTTTAACAGCCTGATACGGTGGGATGAGCAGGTCGAGGCACTATCCTAATCTCAATCTAAACCACTGTGATTTCACCAGCGGTTATCATAGCCTTGATTAGCACAGAACATGGAACTTGTGAGTCTCTACCAGCAACTCAAGAGAACGTATTTAGGAGTACCTTTGCTGCGCTGTGGCCCTTATCAGGGGAAGATGTCCCTCTAAGGGAGTTACCGGAGGCCCATCCGTCACCGGGTTGATGCTGCTCCGGACTCTCCGGACGGGTGACCTCCCCGGCCTCCTCACCTCAGACGCAGGTCCCGTCCACCTCGGGGACCCTCGGATCACTTCGCCCTGGCGGGACCCAGTCGAAGTTACTGGGCCCCAGGCCTACGATCTAGTACCTCACCCCAGGCTGAAGGTGCCTGGGATGGACTCCAACTCCATCCCGGTCAGGCCTAGGGCGCCTGGACCGGAACTCCAAACCGCCCGCACCCAGGCCTAAGGTGCCTGGGTGCGTGAAGACAAGATCCTCAAAGCCCTCGTGGCGAGGGCGTCTCCCCCTTTTATCCCCTCCCATCGACACCACGGCAGGTTCCCCGCCCTCACCGTACCGTCTCCGGAAAGGGACAAAAAGGGTAGCACTGTGGTAGTGATTCTACCTTGAGCCTGCGGGTACACCGCCACCCACAGGCTAAGGAGAATAATACACCACCCAATCCTCCACGAATCACAAAGGGGTCCAAATCCTCCCACAATTTACACACCTGGGCCATACTATGGCCCAGGTGTATCCCACTAAATTTAAAGACCTCGCTACATACTCCCCCCTGTGATTTGACGCTGGTCCCCAGCGTCTGGTGCGAACCCATGTCTCCCATGGAGTGAGGACACAAGCTTAGCCCCAGAGGCTATCCCTAAAATTTTACACCTCAACCATACCAAGACCTGCTCAAAGGGAAAGGGAATATAAAACAATAAAACTTTTCCTTAAAACATCTATCATATACAATCCCTCCCTCCACTGTCTAAGAACCACCCCATACTCAGCAGTCTTGACAGACGAATCTCCTGTAGAGGGAAAAAAAAAACACAGAAAATCATCCTAACATTGTGTGTTGACTTGAAACGAATGAGTCTATCGGCCGAGAAACCCATTCGCTTCAATGAGTAAAGTGGTGCGCGTGTGAGAAAAAAAACAAACAGCCGTTGCACAACACTGCCACCTGGTGACAGGGCCGCGGTAATGACACTTGGTGCAATCTTCATTCTTCCTGCGTCACTACACTAATTCTACCCCAAAGTCTGTCTTTTGAACTGTGAGGAAGAGAGAACAACAACAACGAAAAACTTCTCTCAGTCCTCCGGAAGAGTAGAAAACAAAAGCCCAAAAAAAAAAAAAAAACTAGGGCACAGTTCGAATGCTCCGGCAGGAACACTCCTAGAAGATTGTAGGAAAGAAAACAAGTGAGTCTCTTCTCACAAATAGAACTTCGGGTCAGGCAAGAACAAGGGCTTCAGATGTTTATCGAAAACCTCAATCGAATAGTCAGCATCCTCTCCATCTTTTCTGCAGATGCGCACCTTGTCTGCGTGGATATGGCGGCCCCACATCCAGTCTGCTCTGCAGTCCCTAAACTTTTTCGACACTGTTGGAGAACAGGACAAGTATCTTTGTGCATGGGGCACTTTGAGTTTCTCCCAAACAAATTCGTCATACCATCTCTGGCGTATGACCTCAACTTCAAAAAGCAAGTCCTGAGGCAAGTAGGGATATTCCCATCCGTACTCACGGGCGACTCTCTGGGATAAAAGTCTTTGCAATCTGGCCAAAGGAGGCATGGCATCCCGCTCACCTTCTCCGGGTTGAACGATGGCCTCCGGGTGCCGAGGTACTTTCACTACCTCGGGCAGCTTCGCTCTCGGTGCCCGCAATGAAGCACGCGGCATCCCCGCTACCAAAACGGGTGATGTTGTGGAATGTGGAAAGTTGGCCGGAGGACTAGACTTCCTTGTAAGCTCCGGGACCTGCACCCGGGGCGTGCTGTCTCCTATAGACATAGGGGAATCCTGTGGTTCACGTAGCACGGGTAACGGCGTTTGTCCCAGCCCTTCCGGTGAAACAGTTCATCTATTTCCCCGTCATCTCCGCAGTCTGACAGCGATTCCAGGTCGGAGGTGTCATACATCTCGGCGGGAAGGTAGTCTCTGGTAGACGTGGTACTACCCTCCCTTGCGGGCTCCACCGACTGTGGACCCCCGACACCTCCAACCACCACCACAGTCCCAGCCCCTGGCTCACCTTGACCTTTTGTAGAACTGGGATGTCCAGGACTCTTCCAACCGGATCCATCCAGGCCAGGCAAGCGACGGGGTGAAGCTCTTCCACGACCACAGGAGGCCTGCACCAGGCCTATCTTCCTCTTCGGAGGTGGGAGAAGGGAATCTGTGGTGACCGAAGCAGCATCCTCGGATTTTTCTCTCTCAGTCTCTGGTTGGGCAGTCACATCGCCCTGGTCAGTGCGTACGGGAACCTCCGCAAAGGCCTGGATCTCTCCTTCTAGAGTAGCGGTACCTGTGAGGCTGTTGAGGCGAAGGGCCCGGGGCCTTACTGTGGATGGCTCCACCTCGAACAAGAACTCTTTGCATGCCTCGCAACGCCCGAATGGCTTCAGGTGGACCACCGGTCCCGAGCATCCGGGACAGATCACGCCGAGGGCCTCCGTGTCTCTGCATGAGTACAAAGCCAACTGCCCTCAGGGCCTGAGTCTTATCCCCGTGTCTGTAAGGGGAGCAGCGAATGTAGTCATCTTCGTGGGGTAGGGAACCGGAATCCACGGGGAGCTTGAGGCCATCCCGACTATCTGCTGCTCCATCACGCACTGACCACGCGCCTGAGTCTCCACGTGTATCTCCTCACATGGCCAGACTCCTCCCATGACTTGCACGTTTTCGCAGGCTTTCTCCAGTCTCTGCCCACGAATTGCGCAGTCACGGGGTGCCTCATGGCGCAGTGCAGCAAAAGTCCCCACATGTAGTACTTCACACGGCTGGACTTCTCCCTCTTCCCGCTCTTTCTGCATGGGCCTTTCCCGTCTTGGGGTCATTTCCACGACTTCAAGCACAGGGACGCACTTTGGCCAATCACATGGCCGACCTGCTCGGAACTCCTCCGGGCAGCAAAGTCCAGACACAGCCATTTCAAATTCCAAAGTCAATACACATTTCATCCCGGACTCACGAGCCCCCACGTGTAGCGGCCTCACCCCATCTCCTTTTTCTAGGGCAGGGATATGCAATTAGCGGACCTCCAGCTGTTTCAAAACTACAAGTCCCATCATGCCTCTGCCTCTGGGTGTCATGCTTGCTGCTGTCAGAGTCTCGCTATGCCTCATGGGATTTGTAGTTTGGCAACAGCTGGAGGTCCGCTAATTGCATATCCCTGTTCTAGGGGTATGTCACACGACAGGGTGAGATGCGCTACGGCCCATGTCCTCCCCATGGCTGTGGGTGAGGTGAAGGCCAGTATCAGTATCTTCCTCGGGCCAATGTGCTTTAGTTATGAAACTCAGTCCTGCTATGCTGGCACCCTCCTTTGCTCCCATTAACCAAAGTCCACACACCGATCACAGTCCAACTCTTGCTTTATTGTAAGCTCCACAATAAACAGTGCTTCTGTAGCCAACTGGTTGGAACGTTTTAACAGCCTGATACGGTGGGATGAGCAGGTCGAGGCACTATCCTAATCTCAATCTAAACCACTGTGATTTCACCAGCGGTTATCATAGCCTTGATTAGCACAGAACATGGAACTTGTGAGTCTCTACCAGCAACTCAAGAGAACGTATTTAGGAGTACCTTCGCTGCGCTGTGGCCCTTATCAGGGGAAGATGTCCCTCTAAGGGAGTTACCGGAGGCCCATCCGTCACCGGGTTGATGCTGCTCCGGACTCTCCGGACGGGTGACCTCCCCGGCCTCCTCACCTCAGACGCGGGTCCCGTCCACCTCGGGGACCCTCGGATCACTTCGCCCTGGCGGGACCCAGTCGAAGTTACTGGGCCCCAGGCCTACGATCTAGTACCTCACCCCAGGCTGAAGGCGCCTGGGATGGACTCCAACTCCATCCCGGTCAGGCCTAGGGCTCCTGGACCGGAACTCCAAACCGCCCGCACCCAGGCCTAAGGTGCCTGGGTGCGTGAAGACAAGATCCTCGAAGCCCTCGTGGCGAGGGCATCTCCCCCTTTTATCCCCTCCCATCGACACCACGGCAGGTTCCCCGCCCTCGCCGTACCGTCTCCGGAAAGGGACAAAAAGGGTAGCACTGTGGTAGTGATTCTACCTTGAGCCTGCGGGTACACCGCCACCCACAGGCCAAGGAGAATAATACACCACCCAATCCTCCACGAATCACAAAGGGGTCCAAATCCTCCCACAATTTACACACCTGGGCCATACTATTGCCCAGGTGTATCCCACTAAATTTAAAGACCCCGCTACAGTAAGTTTTCTGATTGGATGCACTAGTGCAAAAACAGTGGAGATCTTCTTGGATCCAAAAGCTACCCTTCCTGTAATAACATACAACCTGGCGTGAGGAACTACATGTGGTGGGAACAGTCCACTGCACAGAGGAGGTGAGTATAACATGTTTGTTATTTTTAATTTAAAAAAACAAGACTTTACAATCACTTTAACCACTTCAATACCTGACACTTTCAGGCCAATTTTGCAGATTTCTGTGCTGTCACACTGTGAATGGCAATTACTTAGCCATGCAACATTTTATGCAAATAACATTTTCGTCATTTTTTGAGACAGACTGAGCTTTTTTTGGTGGTATTTAATCACCACTGTTGCTTTTGAAATTTTTTTGCTAAATGAAAAAATCCCCAAAATTTTGAGAAAAAAAAACATTTTTTTTCTTAGTGTAGCGGGGTGCTATATTTAAGGGAAGTATCTGAGTGGTAATAAGGCTCAGATAAACAAATTGTTAGGGTCCATGGACCATTTCTGTCCTTGGGAGATAGTACTGATGTGCAGTTCCCTGGGGCCTATAGGTGGCACTGTTGCCATATGCCCGGGTTGAACCACGGTACAGGGTTGTGCCTTTTCTTGTCCCCTCTTGACAGCAGTGTTGCGGGGCGGGGAACCTGCTGTGCCTGTCGGGAGAGGGTATAAAAAGGGGCGGCCATCTTCCATGAGGGGTTCGAAGTTCGGGGTCGCGCCCAGGCACCTTAGACCTGGGTGTGTGTGTTGCCTCCGGGTGCCCTAGGCCTGGAGGTGTGGGTGTTTTGCCTCCGGGTTCCCTAGGCCCCGGAGGCAGAGTTGCTGTTCCATCCCAGACACCTTCAGTCTGGGGTGAGGTACTAAATAGAAGGCCCGGAGCCCAGCAACCTTCGGCTGGTGTCCGCTAAGGATCGAGAGCTCCCAGGGTACCACCTTGCGAGGGGACCCGTATCTTGGATCGAGGAGGCCAGGGAGGTGACCATTTCTGAAGACCCAGCGCAGAGTCGTGGTGACAATGAGGGCCTCTGGTAACTCTCTGGAGGGATGTTTTTCTCTTTGACATGGGCCAAGTTCTTCAAGAAGGCAGTGCATGTTCTGTAGGTCATAGTGGCAGTGACTCTATGCACACCAGGTCAGTGACAGTGACCATCTTCAACAAGTCAGTGGCAGTGACTTCCATATTCATTAGGTCTGTGATAAAGATCGCACGCCAAACCTGTTCGTGCATATCAAAACAGTAAGGGAACCAAGATTTGAGTTTGTGCCTGGACCTCTCTCCCACCTTATCTGACCTGTGTCTCGTCTCAACCTGTCTGCTCTTAAAGGGACTATTTATTATCCATGTGAAATAAATACAGAAGTTGGACTTTCAGTTGGTGTGGACAGTGGCTTTGCTGGGGAGGATTAAGGACTTGTCTCTGGCCAAGCCAGAGGTGAGATCAGCTCAGGAGGATTCAAACACCAGCCGCAGGCAGGCCCGAGAAAACGAACACCGCTCAACCTCCCCATCCAGGAGGGTATGGGCATGTAGTGCGGTGTGCCTCAGTCTTTCCTGCGGAGGAGCCAAATAAAGAAAAGCAGGTAAAGTCTGGGGTGAGTGCACTATATTAGTTTCTGTTATGAAATGTTGCAAATAAATAATCTTCTTTCATCAATTTTGGACAAAATGTATTCTGCTACATTTCTTTGGTAAACAATAACCCAAATCAGTGTATATTATTTAGTCTGCGTGAAAGTTATAGAGTCTCCAAACTATAGTATATATATTTGAAAATTGATCAATCCTGAAGTACTGGCAGCCTCTCTCCTTTTCTGAGGCCCCAAAATGGCAGAACAATACAAATAACCACCAAATAACCCCTTTTTTGGCAAGTAGACACCCATCGGTATTTATTAAGAGGCATGGTGAGATTTTTGATGTTGTTCTTTTTTTTTTTGGTCATAAATTTTTTGAAAGATGAAAGAATTCAATAAAATGAGTTTTTTTTCCACAAAGTTGTCACTTTAATAAGTTATTCCTCTCACAAAGCATAGGCATACTTACAATTACATCCAGAAAAAACCCATTCTGCTACACCTTCCAAGTATGGGGATACCACATGTGTGAGACTTTTTCAAAGCCTAGATGCATAGAGGGGCCCAAAATCCAAGGCGCACCATTGGGCATTCAAGGAGCATACTGTAAATTATGCACACAGGGACACTGTAACTGGTGTGGCAGTGATTTTTTTCTACATCATGATTGCTTATTACAGTGATGATCACTTTTTCTAAGCAATCATTTTGTGAATGACATCTATTCCTGTGCCATTGTTTAGTATTGTGATAGCTGTTATTGGCCATGGGGGGCATGTGGCCTGGTATGGTTCAGGAGGGGGGGCGCTCTCTCATCCCCCCCTCTTTTCCTGCGGCCTGCCAGGTTGCATGCTCGGATAAAGGGTCTGGTATGGATTTTTGGGGGAACTCCACGCCATTTTGTTTTTTAATTTGGGGTGAAGTTCCCCTTAAAATCCATACCAGACCTGAAGGGCCTGGTATGGATATTTGGGGGAACTCCACGCATTTTTTTTTTAATTTGCGGCAGGGTTCCCCTTAATATCCGTACCAGACCTGAATGGCCTGGTAATTGAATTTGGGGGGAACCCCATGCTTTATTTTTATTTTTTTTATCAATGACTTTTCTATGTATTGCCGGGAGCCGACAATTCATTATAGCCACGAGTGAGTTTTAAATGACTTTTTTTCCTTCAGAAATGACACTTTGTGCAGGGACAGTTCTAAGCACGGGAAACAAGCGCGACTATACATGCATACTATACACACACCCTAGGTACGACATTTAAAGGAATATTTCACTTTTATTGTTTCACTTTAAGCATTATTAAAATCACTGCTCCCGAAAAAACGTCAGTTTTTAAAACTTTTGTTTGCATTGATACATGTCCCCTGGGGCAGGACCCGGGTCCCCAAACACTTTTTAGGACAATAACTTGCATATTAGCCTTTATAATTAGCACTTTTGATTTCGAACTTTCGAGTCCATTGTATTTAATAGGGTTCAAAAATTTGCGCGAACATTCTGGCTGTTCGCAGGTTCTGGTGCGAACCGAACAGGGGGGTGTTTGGCTCATCCCTAATGTTTACCTTCCCTGAATGTTAAAGACTGAAATACCACTAGAACAGTGGTTCTCAACCAGGGCCGATCCTAGATGGGGTGCAAGGGGTGCAGTTCACCCAGGCGCCACAGAGATGGGGGCGCTCAAGCGCCAGAGTGCTCCCCTCCCTCCTCCTCCTCCTTGCTGGTATTCAAAGGCCGCTCTCTCCGCCGCTCACCGCCGCCGCTATTTCATCCTGCCCAAGCCCGTCCCCCATCCATCCTCCTGTCCGAGGAGATCGGAGATCGGAGATCGGAGCAGCTGCAGCAGTGCCACGGCCGCCCAATCTGCTCCCTCCCCCTGCATCCTCATTGGCAGGGAGGAGAGCAACTTCAGGAAGGGCTCCACCAGCTGGGGGGGGACGAGCCTCCCATTATCTCTGTAACCGTGTAACCGTGAAAAAACAGACTGATTTCTCCCGTCCGTAGGACAGGAGAATCAGTCTGTAAATTCTGAGACGACTGGTGGCTGCAGCTCTGTAAAGTGTCTGTGACAGTGACACTTACACAGCCCAGCGAACACACCACCTCCCCCCTCACTGACGGGAGATCAGTGAGGAATACAGCTCCTCCCACCTCTGCTCCTCCATTGACTTCCCGCCCCGCCCACATTATCTCCGGTGTGCAGCAGTATCTGGAGAGAGGATGTGTGGGCGGGAAACATGAAAACAGCAGCTGCAGATTCCTCTGTGAGACTGAATGATTTCTGCTTCCAGCCTGGAAATGTGAGTGAGTGTGTACACTGCAGACAGTACACTGTGATCATTGAACTGTCCTTATCTCCACCCCCCTCCCTTCTCTCCCCATCTGTCTCCCCCCCCTCCTGTTCTTTCAAGACATTCACTAACTTTCACTTTCAGTTAGGCTGGTAATAGACAGTACAAATTTATTTCCAGCAACCACAGATTGCAGGAAAGAAACTTGCATGATTCCCCCATGCAGTCTCTGACCATCTCCTGTACTATGTCTGCAGTCTCTGACCGTCTCCTGTATTATATCTGCAGTCTCTGACCGTCTTCTGTAATATGTCTGCACTCTCTGATCATCTCCTGTATTATATCTGCAGTCTCTGACCATCTCCTGTAATATGTCTGCAGTCTCTGACCGTCTCCTGTATTATATCTGCAGTCTCTGACCGTCTTCTGTAATATGTCTGCACTCTCTGATCATCTCCTGTAATATGTCTGCAGTCTCTGATCATCTCCTGTAATATGTCTGCAGTCTCTGATCATCTCCTGTACTATGTCTGCAGTCTCTGATCATCTCCTGTATTATATCTGCAGTCTCTGACCGTCTTCTGTAATATGTCTGCACTCTCTGACCGTCTCCTGTAATATGTCTGCACTCTCTGATCATCTCCTGTATTATATCTGCAGTCTCTGATCATCTCCTGTATTATATCTGCAGTCTCTGACCATCTCCTGTAATATGTCTGCACTCTCTGACCATCTCCTGTAATATGTCTGCACTCTCTGACCGTCTCCTGTAATATGTCTGCACGTCTCTGACCATCTCCTGTAATATGTCTGCACTCTCTGACCATCTCCTGTAATATGTCTGCACTCTCTGACCATCTCCAGTAATATGTCTGCACTCTCTGACCGTCTCCTGTAATATGTCTGCACGTCTCTGACCATCTCCTTTAATATGTCTGCACTCTCTGACCGTCTCCTGTAATATGTCTACACTCTCTGACCATCTCCTGTAATATGTCTGCAGTCTCTGACCATCTCCTGTAGTATGTCTGCAGTCTCTGACCATCTCCTGTAATATTATCTGCACACTCTGACCATCTCCTGTAATATGTCCTCACTCTCTGACCGTCTCCTGTAATATGTCTGCACTCTCTGACCGTCTCCTGTAATATGTTTGCACTCTATGATCATCTCCTGTATTATATCTGCAGTCTCTGACCATCTCCTGTAATATGTCTGCAGTCTCTGACCATCTCCTGTAATATGTCTGCAGTCTCTGACCATCTCCTGTAGTATGTCTGCAGTCTCTGACCATCTCCTGTAGTATGTCTGCAGTCTCTGACCATCTCCTGTAGTATGTCTGCAGTCTCTGATCATCTCCTGTAATATGTCTGCAGTCTCTGACCATCTCCTGTAATATGTCTGCACTCTCTGACCATCTCCTGTTATATGTCTGCACTCTCTGACCATCTCCTGTAATATGTCTGCACTCTCTGACCGACTCAAGTAATATGTCTGCACTCTCTGACCATCTCCTTTAATATGTCTGCACTCTCTGATCATCTCCTGCATTATATCTGCAGTCTCTGACTATCTCCTGAGCCATGTCTGCAGTCACTGACCAACTCCTGTACTATGTCTGCAGTCTCTGACCATCTCCTGTAATATGTCTGCACTCTCTGACCGTCTCTTGTATCATGTCTGCACTCTCTGACCGTCACCTGTAATATGTCTGCACTCTCTGTCTCCTGTAATATGTCTGCACTCTCTGACCGTCTCTTGTACTATGTCTGGGGGCTCTTCCTAACAGACTCTCTAACAGAAGCCCTCTCTGTGTGCATCAGAGAGACTCTCCTCCAGGTCTCCTGTAATATGTCTGCACTCTCTGACCGTCTCTTGTATCATGTCTGCACTCTCTGACCGTCACCTGTAATATGTCTGCACTCTCTGTCTCCTGTAATATGTCTGCACTCTCTGACCGTCTCTTGTACTATGTCTGGGGGCTCTTCCTAACAGACTCTCTAACAGAAGCCCTCTCTGTGTTAATCAGAGAGACTCTCCTCCAGGTCTCATTAGTGTACGCTCTTCCTGTATTTTCTTTATTGTTAAAGGATCATGGGAGGATCCCAGGGTAAGGACGACTTCTTAGGGGAGCATCTCTGTGTTTGAGTCGTTGCCATAGAAACATGTGTAAAGGGGAGGAGTTTGTAAGATGACCACGCCCACGTGGGGGTGCCAGAAATATTTCTGCACGCAGGCGTCTGTGACCCTAGGATCGGCCCTGTTCTCAACCTTCTAGTGCCATGACCCCTTGATAAACTTTCCCAAGTTGTGGGGACCCCTAACAGTAAAATTTTCATAGCGTGGGTTGTCAGCACCCAAGGCAAGACAAGTCATTTGCGCCCCTAACCCACGGACATTTCCCTGAGTCCCTTCCACTCGTACAGTAATAAAACCCCTTATGGTACATTTATGATGTACTACTCTGTCTTTGTTCTCCTTTTGTTCCCTTTTATCTCTCTCTATCCTAATGTCTTGTTTCCCCCCCCCCCCCCATTCCTCTCTCTAGCTGTCTTGTTCTTTCTCTTCCTTTTTCTTTGTTTCTCCCCCTCTTTTCCTCTCCCTTCCATGTATTCTCTATTTTTATTCCTTCTCTTACTCCTTGGTGGGGTGTTGGGATGAGTGGCAGTGCTGGCGGGGAGTTGGGATCAGTGGCAGTTCTGGGGGGAGTTCTGATCAGCCAATTTAGGTGCTCTTGATCAAGGTCATCTGCTGATCTGAGAACTCTAGTGGGAACTTTTAATGCCAACTCTAAACACAGGTAGTAGTGTTACTCACTGTGTCTCCAGCTCTGTGGTGTCTCGCAGCAGTGACCCCTAGGCCGAAACCAGGAGATAGGGTAGAGTTGCCACCTCATCCCTTTAAACCCGAACACATATGAATTACACAGGTTCTGAGGCTAATTTAATGCAGATAAGGCACCAACTGAGTTTAATTACCACCTTAATCAGCCACAGAACCTGTGTAATTCATATGTGTTCGGGTTTAAAGGGATGAGGTGGCAACTCTAAGATAGGGTCTCCTTCAGCCCCTCCCACTTCACATTCCTCACCAGTCAGCTGACCTCTAGTCTCTGGGCGGCTGTGAAGAGGCTGGGTGGGTGGCCTTGGGCTCCAGGAACAGCCCAGCTAGGTGGCCCCAGGCCCCAGGGACAACCCTGCTGGGTAGCCGTGAAAAGGCTGGGAGAGCGGTGCGGACTTCAGGAACAGCCCAGGATTCGGTGACCCCTGGCAAATCGTCATTCGACCCCCAGGTTGAGAACCACTGCACTAGAGCCTCAACTGCCAAAGAAAACAGAATTCTAAAATGGCCAGCCAGGAAAGTCTGTGATCCAGACCTCATTCCCTTTCCATTCTGTATATGCAATAAACGTGTTTCTATTTTAAATTGTATAAAAGTGACTGGTGCCCATTTCTGTACATCCAGAGAAAAGCACTCCACCTTAGATAAATGTTTCTAGGACTTTACTGGAAGTGCAGCTAGGACATTTTAATGTAGCTGTTTGGGAGATGAAGTTCAATATTCATGTGTAATTTTTGAAGATCAGCACAAAATGTGTTATGAAGTAGGTAATGTCAAAGATTGCAAATTGACAGAAGTCAATGAATCAGTATGACGGCCAGGTATCTTGCATTTTCAAAAGGACCAGAGTATGGGCAGCCTTGTTTTTGTATAGGTTTCCTTTAAACTTGTGGATTTTCTTGGTGCATCTTGCCCGCCAGTACATAAATGGTCAATGGTGATTTCAGTCCGACACAGCCTAAGATACCAAATTGGGATAGCTGTTCCTCCATCTGTTTCCCCAGCTAAAAACAGCCAATAAAATGGCTCGCAATTACTAAATACAGAGTTTGCAATTGCCACAGGCGGAGTAAATACCCTTTAATGAGACCATTTACATTCCCCATCATCCAACTGCAGACACTGAGTGAAACATGTGCTAGGATAAATCTAATTATTCAAATCCGTATGTATTTCCCTGGAGCCAGAGACTAAGGACTTACAGAACAGGAGTAAGGGAGAAACTGTTGCAATGATTAGTTTAAAGTAACATAAATCTGTTGTACGTATAATACCAAAATTGTCACAAGGCTTCCATGAGTTTGGTGCAGGACATTTTAACCTCTTACCGACCACAATGCGCACCCAGGAAATGACCGGTTTGCGAGGCTGGTTATAGAGGTGACCAGAGATCAGATTGTCTCTAATCGCCTCTATGATCTTGGAGGACCAGAGCGATGTCATAACGCCACTTCCGGTCTAGGGCAGAAGTAAACTTTTTAAGCAAAAGATCAAATATTTTCTTTTTGATCTTTTGCTTTTAAAAGTTTTGGAGAGATTTCCATAAAGAGGATCTGTCACCCCTTATTTCTATTACAAAGGAAGTTAACATTCCTTGTAATAGGAATAAAAGTGATAAAAAATAAAAAATAAAGGGACAGTGTAAAAAAATAAAATAAAAAAAAATATCAAAAAAGTGCCTGCATCTCTTAATGCTCATGTGCAGCAGCAAATACATACGTAAGTCGCGCACGAATATGTAAAAGGTGTTCCCACCACACATGTGAGGTACCACAGCAAGCATTAGAGCGAGAGCAATAATTCTAGCGCTAAACCTCCTCTGTAACTCTAAACAGGTAAATTGTAAAAAATTGTAAAGCCTCACTTATAGAGGTTTTTAAGTATCGTAGTTTGTCGCCATTCCATGAGCATGCCCAATTTCAAAGCGTGACATGTTAGGCATCTATTTACTTGGCATAACATCATATTTCATATTTTACTAAAAAATTGGGTTATATATTGTATTTTTATGGACTAAAATTCATTAAAGTGTATTTTTTTCCAAAAACAATTTGCGTTTGAAAAACCTCTGCGCAAATACTATGCGACATAAAAAATTGCATTGATTGCCATTTTATTCTCTAGGGTCTCTGCCAAAAATGCCAAGTTATGCCATGAGGTCAGAGAGAGAAAAATGGCATCTGCCCCATAATATATATATATATATATATATATATATATATACTGTGTATATATATATATATATATATATATATATATATACTGTATATGTATATATATATATATATATATATATATATATAATGTTTGGGGGTTCTAAGTAGTTTTCTAGCAAAAATTACAGGTTTTTACTTGTACATGTAGCACTACCCCCGTAGGAGCTGTTGGTTATTTTTGGTCCTGCCGTTACCCCACAGTTCACCGTCTCAAAACTCGCTTGGCTCTAAATTGGCCAATGTGCCCACAAATGCACGCACCAGTCACTTAGTCTTTCTCCAATGCTTATTTATTAAACACAACTTGCAGCAGTAGAGGGATGGAGGGTTAGGGGAATTCAGATACCTTGTGTAGATCACTGAGGAACTTGAGATCCTGGAGACAAGTACACTTTCTGTCAATAGATCTTGTTCACCCGGATAGGCCTCTCTCACCGGCCTAGCAGCCGGAATGATGCACGGACAAAAGTCTCTGCCACAGACTTGATGATAATAGTAAACGGTTGGACAATCCTCTGCCACAAGATTTAGTAATCGGTAATTGACAAAGCGGACACAGCTACACAGTACCAAAGTCCTTTAAGCCATCCGGCAGTACTGTGAGGTAGATTGGTTAGGATGCATCCTCCAATTGAGTCACCAGGCTTATTTTGAGATACCAGCCTTTTGCTCGGTCCTCTCCAAGAAGAGTCCTCCCCTGGATCTTCCAATTGCTCGGCTTCTTCCCGCAGGCAAGACAGCACAGGACCATCCCCAAACCAGTAGGCTTCAGGCAAACTTCCGGGCCTACTTTCAGTAACATAGCCTCGGGCCAGCAGGGCTCCGAGGCAGAAGAGGACTTGTCACATACCTTAGGCCAGGCGGGCCATGAGGTCAGAGAGAGAAAAATGGCGTCTGCGCCTTAAGTATCCTGCACAGCGGTAAACCACTTCCACTGGGCTGTTTCTGGGGAAGGGACACCCAATACACTCCAGCCTGTTGTATTTTCAACACTGGCCAGTGGTGACAACGACACCTACCGGCCACAGTGGGAAATGCTTGCAACACAGCCAAAGCTGGAACAGAGGCTAATTTAGCCATGAACCTTACATTCTGAACTATGTACAATTCAGATAACCCACTAAATGTACACAATAGCGCCTGGTCAACCGGAGCATTAACAAAAAGTGCCAGAAAAATGTTTGGTCTTCTAGCGACCATACCTTCAGAAAAATGTCCTGTTATGTGCCAGTAAACAGATCTTCTGTGTCAGATCAGAATGGGATTGATGTCACATTTGGAACATCCATGTCCATTCCGATTTTTCCACCATGTAGTGATGGAGAATAAACAGACCCATAGGTAGCACCCTCTAATGTAGGTGGTAGAGTGAGGTTTTCTGTAAAACAGGTAAATTTAG
Organism: Rana muscosa; assembly: GCA_029206835.1. NCBI lineage: Eukaryota > Metazoa > Chordata > Amphibia > Anura > Ranidae > Rana > Rana muscosa. Next base: position 178,907,352 of record CM055118.1, on the reverse strand, counting down.
GCAGGCCTAGCTAAAAGCTAGACCTGTTTGTTTTGATCTGTGGGGCTGGGAGTGGCTTAGAGTAGGCTGGTGACTCACAGCTAGTTTCATCTTTCGGTTACCTCCCTTCTACTTCTAGAGGCTGGTGGGGAAGAAAGGTGGGGCTGTCTGGGATGTTCTAAGGAGCCCCGACCAATCCTCAACCTGGATTGGCAGGGGGCAGGCCTTCTTAAATACCTAGAGTCAGCCCAGCTGGGCAGGAGTTGTTCGGGTGGAAGAACTGGAGATGGAGTATTAGGCTGTTGGGGGCCTTGGAGAAAGCCCTCCAGTCTGGGGGGGGTGACCTTGGACCAGGGGCTCGGAGATGTACAGGAACCCCACACAACCCAAGGGGTGTCCTGAACAGGAGCAGGAACAGGAGCAGGAGAGGACAGCAGGGAATACTGCCAGGCAAGTCTCCAGGAGGGATCCATCAGATGTCGGTGAGTGGCAGGCACAGTCAGAAGAGCTGGGAGAGGCATGCAGGAGAGGACTGGGATTGTGCAGTCAGAGGTGGATGCAGAGCCAGCGGGAAAGACTGTGATGTTACTGGCAGTGAAGTCGGGCCGCTGCAGTCAGGGGGGCTGTCAGGGCTTGCAAAGGGCTGACTGGGATCAGTAGTCCACCAAGGTCAGCTAGCACTAAAGACTTTCTGATTTTTGTTTATACACTAAAGGGGCCCGTCGTCCCTGCCTGTAATAAGGAACTTTGCTAAGGCCTGGCTGAAATCATTGTTAGGCCTAACCATGTGCTAGTTGAGCTTGTAGAACTGTGCTGGAGGGAGAAGGAGTGATAGTCTGCAGCAAGTGTTGTGCAGGAGGAGAATATCTGAATTGTCCCATACCATGCAGGATTCATTTTCTGGGCATCCCATTAATTCCATAACCCCATCCAAGTTCCAATCTCTCAATAAAATACAAAAACAAAGCTGATGGACTTGTTCATTGTCTTGAAGTGTCTGGAAGTGAATGCCGGGCTGGACAGGGTGACAGGTGGGCCACATCACTCAGCTACTAGGGATGAGCTTCGAGTTCGAGTCAAACTCATGTTCGACTCGAACATTGCCTGTTCGCAGAACAACGAACAATTTGGGGTGTTCGCAGCAAATTCGAAAAGTCTATGGGAGAAATCTAAAGTACTAATTATAAAGGCTTATATGCAAGTTATTGTCCTAAAAAGTGTTTGGGGACCCAGGTCCTGCCTCAGGGGACATGTATCAATGCAAAAAAAAGTTTTAAAAACGGCCGTTTTTTTAGGAGCAGTGATTTTAATAATGCTTAAAATGAAACAATAAAAGTGAAATATTCCTTTAAATTTCGTACCTGGGGGGTGTGTATGATATGCATGTAAAGTGGCGCATGTTTCCCGTGCTTAGAACTGTCCCTGCACAAAATGTCATTTTTGAAGGAAAAAAAGTCATTTAAAACTCACTCGCGGCTATTAATGAATTGTCGGCTTTTATCAATACATAGAAAAGTCATTGATAAAAAAAAAAGCGTGGGGGTTCCCCCAAATTCAATTACCAGGCCCTTCAGGTCTGGAATGGATATTAAGGGGAACCCCGCCACAAATTTAAAAAAAAAATGGCGTGGGGTTCCCCCTAAATATCCATACCAGGCCCTTGAGATCTGGCATGGATTTTAAGGGGAACTCCACCCCAAATTTAAAAAAAAATGGCGTGGAGTCCCCCCAAAAATCCATACCAGACCCTTATCCGAGCACGCAACCTGGCCGGCCGCAGGGGAGGAGGGGGGGATGAGAGAGCGGCCCCCCTCCCTCCTGAACCGTACCAGGCCACATGCCCTTAACATGGGGAGGATGTTCCCATGTTGATGGGGACAAGGGCCTCATCCCCACAACCCTTGCCCGGTGGTTGTGGGGGTCTGCGGGCGGGGGCTTATCGGAATCTGGAAGACCCCTTTAACAAAGGGGACCCCCAGTTCCCGGCCCCCCCCCATGTGAATTGGTAAAGGGTACATTGTACCCCTACCGTTTCATGAAGAAAGTGTCAAGAAATGTAAATAAAAACACACACACCTTGGAAACATGACACTTTACTCATCCCCACACCTTCAAAAATGACATTTTTTGCAGGGACAGTTCTAAGCACGGGAAACATGCGCCACTTTACATGCATATCATACACACCCCCCAGGTACGAAATTTAAAGGAATATTTCACTTTTATTTTTTCATTTTAAGCATTATTAAAATCACCGCTCCCGTAAAAACGTCTATTTTTTAAACTTTTTTTTGCATTGATACATGTCCCCTGGGGCAGGACCCGGGTCCCCAAACACTTTTTAGGACAATAAATTGCATATTAGCCTTTATAATTAGCACTTTAGATTTCGAACGTTCGAGTCCATTGTATTTAATAGGGTTCTAAAGTTCACACGAACATTCTGTCTGTTCGCAGGGGGGTGTTCGGCTCATCCCTGTCAGCTACACATACAATCTCTATGGGCATGCAGACATGGGCAGATGTGTGTTTGTTCGCATCAGTGTTCACACAATTCTTTCCACTCCAGACCTGAATTGACTAGAATGTAAAGGGACACACATCTGTTTACATCCACCCTCCCTTAGAGCTACATTGCGTTCCTTGTAGATTCTTATAAAAAAAATGGACACACATAACTATATACACTTGGCAACCGCCTACCGCAGATATACTGTGGCAGAATGGCCCCAAAGTGCTGGATCGCGTACATGTACGTGATCTGGCTCCTCCGGGTAGGGGGCGCGTGCGCTCTCCGGTTGTACTACTATTCGCTCCAGCACATAGTGATCAGCTGATGGCCAAAATCTGCTGAGCGGCTGAGTGAATGACAGAAGAGAGCCCTGTGTTGGTAAACAAAACAGGGCTCTCTACAGACAGCGGCGATGTGCGTCTTTTTTTCCCCCCTGCGTAGCAGGGAGTAAAAACCGGGATATTACTTCGTGAATACAGCACACAACAAACATTGTTAGGCACACAGTTAACCCTTTGATTGCCCCTAAATGTTCCCGCCACACTAACACGGTCCCACTAAAAGTCGCTGATCGCTAGACATGTGCAATTCGTTTAGTTTCTAATTCGTTTTTCACGAATTTAGAGAAATTCGGTAATTCCGAAATTTCTGAATTTCCGAATTTTTCAATTTCCGAATTTTCGGATTTCAAAATTTTTCAATTTCCGAATTTTCGGATTTTCGGATTTCTGAATTTCAGAAATTCGAATTTTTGAAATTCCGAATTTCGGAATTTCGGATTTTCGAATTATCTAATTTACGAAATACGGAATTTACGAAATTCGGATTTTCGAAATTCCGAATTTCCAAATTTCGGATTTTCGAATTTTCAAATTTCCGAAATTCGGAAATTCGGATTTTCAAAATTACGTAATTCCGAATTCCGAATTTTTTGAATTTCCGTCTTTCGGAAAATCGGAAATTAGTTTCTTTGTTTTTTTTTGCTTTTTTTGGAAATTCGAAAAATTCGTTTTTTTCGTTTTTGTTTTATTCGTTTTTTTGGAAATTCGGAAACTCGAAAATTTGAAAATTCGGAACTCCGAATTTCCGAAAAAAGCAAAAAAACGAATTTTTCGAATTTTCCGAATTTCCGAATCTCCGAATTTCCGAAAAAGAAAAAAAAAAGAAAAAGACGAAAAACAATTTTTTCGAATTTCCCGAATTTCCGAAAAAAAGCAAAAACAAAAAAAAATGAAAATGAAAAAAACAAATTTTTCGGCAGTGCACATGTCTACGGATCGTCACCATTACAAGTATATAAAAAAAAATCCAGTATCTATACCATCGTTTGTAGATGCTGTACCACACAAACCAATTAATATAAACTTATTGGGATTTTTTTTTTTTTTTTTTACCAAAGACTGGTAGCAGAATATATGTTTTATAGTAGAAAGTAAAAAAATATTGGGTGCTTTTGTTCTTTTCTTGTTTATATATGTAGGGGGGGTCTAAATTTAGGGGATACACCTGGGTGGTAGTATGACCCAGGTGTGTGTGAATCATGGAGGATTTAGACCACTTTCAATCGTGGAGGACTTTAGTGGTGTACTATTCTCCTTGGCCTGGGGTGGCGGTGTTCCCACAGGTCGAGGTAGAATCACTGCCGCAGTGCTGTCCTTTTTGTCCCGTTCCGGCGGTGGTACAGCGGGGGCGGAGAACCTGCTGTGGCGTCACAGGAGGGGATAAAGGGGAGAGACGCCCTCGCCACAAGGTCTTCTACATCCGGTGCCCAGGCACCTTAGGCCTGGGTGCGGTCGGTCCGGAGTTCCAGCCCAGGCGCCCATGGCCTGGTCGGAGCAGTGTTGGCGTCCATCTCAGGCACCTTAAGCCTGGGGTGAGGTACTACACCGGAGGCCTGGGGCCCAGTAACTTCGACTGGGCTCCGCAAGGGTGGATGAGTCCGAGGGACCCTGAGGTGGATGGGGCCCATGTCTGAGGTGAGGAGGCCGGAGAGGTTACCGGTCTGAAGAGTCCGGAGCAGCATTAACCCGGTGACGGAGGGGCCTCTGGTAACTGCCTTGGAGGGACATCTTCCCCCTGATAGGGGCCACAACGCAGTGAAGGTACTCCATTCATGTTCTTCCGAGTCGCTGGTAGAGACTCATACGTTTCAAGTTTCTCTCTCTAGCCAATGGCTATAGCAACCGCTGGTGAAACCACAGTGGTTTAGTTTTATCATTAGGACAGTGCCTCGATCTGCTCACCCCACCGTATTGGACTGTTTATGGATCTCAACTGATTGCCTAACAAAGAACTGTTTATTGTGTGTTACAATAAAAGAAGTGTTGGATCCTTATCGGTGTGGAACTCTGGTTGATGGGAGCGAAGGGGAAGTGTCAGCACAGCAGGACTTGGTTATGAATAGAAACACACAGGCCCGAGAAGAATACTTGGTACTGGCCTTCACCTCACCTGCTACAATGGGGAGGACATGGGCCGTAGCGCATCTCACCCTCACCTACAACATACCCCTAGACAGAAAAGAGGGGGTGAGGCCGCTACATATAATAAAAAAAACCCAGTGGTGATCAAATACCAGCAAAAGAAGGCTCTATTTGTGTGAAAAAAATATATATAAATTTTTTTTGGGTACAGCGTTGAATGATCGCACATTTACCAGTTAAATTACCACAGTGCTGAAGAAAAAAAATGGCCTGGTCATGAAGGAGGTAAAACCTTTTGGAGCTGAAGTGGTTAGGACAACAGTAAAAAAAACACGAGTCACACTTGCACTGCCATTCATGGTTAATGGCAGCCCAAAGATGGCAAGCAAAATGCACAAGAAAACACTGGACTGCAAATTTTGAACCTGAAGGATTCTTCTTCAACCCGTAATAGTGATGAATGGGAACCTCATCCCTAACGAGATGGGCAGAACTAGTAATCCTTTGGCAGGTTAAACAGCTATCATATATGTACGGTATTTCAATGTTTATGTACAAGAGGTGCGCCCAGCATTGGATGCCATTGGTTGTGTGCCAACAGGATTCAGGGATAAGAATCTTGCCCTAAACATTTTCATACATACGTGGACATGTTCTGGGTTCATACCTCCTACTGTTTGGACAGGAGCCTATAAAGTCCAGCCAGCTAGCAAATACAGCTCACTGAGATTTGGCTTCAAGACCGATTTTGGAGTGGTGATCCCCAGCTTACATGAGACTGACTCTCCCTGAACTCTTTGCTGACTTTTCTTGAACTCTGCATGGCGCAGCCTGGGACAGTCCCTACCCCAGCAGAGTGTCCTGCAGAGTACATTGACCTGGCTCTGGACTACACAGCAGTATATTCTGCTAAGTGTCTGGCACAGCGCAGTAATTCAATGACAAGCTCTCGCTGCTGCAATTTAACTCTGGCTAATTTACTGTAACTGCAGGGTGATGTATAACGGGAAAGGTGTGAAAGCGAGGGATAATAAGTCTTTAAAGTCAGAATATTTCTCTATCCGCTATTTTCTATATGACAGAGTGCAAGAAATGTACCGCCACAGATTCAGTTAAACAAGACCATCGTCAGTTTGATATATAATTTTTTTTTTTTTTAAAGGAACTTGCGAGTTGTCTGGCTCTATCTCTATTGAGTGACTTTTCCAAAACAAAAGTGCTGATCTAGAAAGGGAGGTCATGCATGATTGTTTCAGATCAGCAACTCAGAAACTATAGAAGCTGTGGGATCAGCATCTTCAGAAGAAGAGCTCAGCCTCCTATTGAACTCATGACAGGTTACATTTAAAGTTTATGTAACATCAATTTTTTTTATTTATTTTTAGATGGAGTAGAACCCCTGTCAGTTTTTTCTTTCCTGTCTTTATTCCATTGGGGGGATTTCCCTTTACTGCCTGTTCCAGTGACACAACAAGAAGTGAAAGAAAACCTCTTAAAAAAAAAAGAGAAAATCTTCCCGTAGGCCTTGTTCACACGGACTTTCCTAAGGCTCCATTCACACCAATTCGCTTTTTAATGCTTTTTGCAGAAACGCAGGAAATTATTTTAACATGATTTCGTATGGAACACGTTCACATCAATGCATTTTTGTGCCTATGCTTTTTTGGAAAGGGTCAGGGACTTTTTTAAACGCAAAATTGTGCTTTTTTATTGCTTTTTTTTGGTTCTACAGACTTCAAAGGAGAAGCTGCAGAAACTAAGTAGTGCTTTTTTACCGCTCAAGGTGTGAATGGAGCCTTAAAGTGGTTGTAAACCCACTTAGACAACTTGCACCTACAGGTAAGCCTAGATTAAGGCTTACCAGTAGGTGCGAGAAATATCTCCTTAACCTACACGGTTAAGGAGATATTTTGTTTAAACGCAGCGCTGATGACGTCACACGCATGCGCACTAACGGGCCGGCATCATTGCCGGTTTTCTGAATGGGATCTTGCCGGCCCGAGCACGCATGCGTGTGACGTCATTGCCGCTCAGGCCAATCACAGCGCCGGAGCGGCGATACACTGACGGCAGTGACGGGACATCGAGGCAAGATGGCAGCGGAGGTGACCGAGGACCACTGAGGGGGCTTCGATCTCAGGTAAGTCATTCATAATGAGCTAGTATGCTATGCATACTAGCTCATTATGCCTTTCTTTTGCAGGTTTTTTTTTTTTGGGCTTTACTTCCTCTTTAAAGTGATTGTAAAGTCTTGTTTTTTTTTCCAATTAAAATAACAAACATGTTATACTTACCCCCTCTGTGCATTTGATTTGCACAGAGCAGCCCAGATCCTTCTCTTCTCAGGTGCTTCTTCTGTGCTCTTAGCCCCTCCCTCCTGTTGCATGCCCCCACAGCAAGCAGCTTGCTATGGGGGAACCCAAGCCGAGCTGCAGCTCTGTACGTCCATTCAGACACAGAGCTGTGGTTTGGCCCTGCCCCCATCTCTCCTTATTGGCTAACTGGCTTTGACAGCGGTGGGAGCCAATGGCGCCACTGCTGTGTCTCAGCCAATCAGGAGGGAGAGTCCCGGATGGCCGAGACACTTGTGGACATCGCTGGACAGAGATGGGGCTCCGGTAAGTGTTAGGGTGGCAGAGGGGGGCTGCTGCACACAGAAGGTTTTTTATCTTAATGTATAAAATGCATTAAGTTAAAAAACTTTCTGACTTTACAACCACTTTAATGTACACCTATGTGAGGTTCATGTTTTGCCTTCAGGCAATTCTATTCATGTCAATTGGAATGATATGAATGGGTCTGTGCAGCCGATGCTCCCAATCTGGCAGTCCTATGCTATGGGTGCAGATGTGTGTCCCTAAACTCACACGGATCAAAAAATCTAGCTGGATCACTGTGTGAAGATCTGACAGTCACTCAGTCAGATTAAAGGCAATAGCCATTATAGGCAGGAACCCAAAGCCCTTGGTTGTGTAGCAAGAATTAAAGGGTCCAGCTTGTACTATTCCTCCTGTGGCTACTGATCCCAGCATCACCTCTTCAGGCACTGCCAACCCACCTGGCCATAGCTGTCACTTTACTAGCCCTCCAGGCTAACTTCTCCACCATAGTCCTCCAGACTGACACTTACCAGCCCACCCGGCTGACTCTCAGGAGATCTCCCAGTAGTGGTGACCTGCTCCTGCTGTCCTCTCTGCTCCCGTGCCTCCAGGAAGGGCTTCCTCTGTGTGTTTGGAAAAATCCTTCCAGCACCTAAGCCCCAGCCCGAGTTCCCCCCCTTCCCCAGGGGGCACTGACAGCCTCCTCAGCACTCCATCTCCATATTTCACTGACTGCCCCCTGCTGGCATGACTCATGCCTATTTATGAGGTAGCCTGCCCCCTGTAAGTCCTTTACTGGGCATTTACCCCTCATAAATATTCCAAGCAGCTCCTCCTAACCTCCACCCACTATGTCTATAACATTCTCCAATGTCCCAGAAAACAGGGGGAGGCACCAGAGATGCTGCTAGCATGAGTCATCCAGCCCTGAGTCACTGAACCCTGACCCAGTTTCACAGCTCAGGCATAGAGTTGAGCTAAGATTTCCTAACAAAACTAGCACAAAAACATGATTTATGTTGTTTTTAACAATTTTAATTTAATACCACTTTAAGCTGACCTAAGTACCCCTCCACCTGCCAGCCTGATTTCTGATTTTAGCTGGCGCAGGGCAAGCAGTTTTGGGTGTTTATATCATGAATTATGAAGGGACATTTTATGCCCTGTACACACAATCGGTTTTTCCGATGAAAAAAGTCTGATGGACTTTTTTCATCGGAAAAAACGATCGTGTGTGGGGCCCATTGGACTTTTTTCCATTGGTGTTAAAAAATAGAACATGTTTTAAATTTTTCCGATGGAAAAAAAAACGATAGGAAATTCCGATCATCTGTGTGGAACTCCAACGGAGAAAAAACCCTTGCATGCTCAGAATCAAGTCGACGCATGCTCAGAAGCATTGAACTTAATTTTTCTCGGCTCGTCTGAGTGTTTTACATCACCGCGTTTTGGACGGTCGGAATTTTGTCTGATGGTGTGTAGGCAAGACTGATGAAAGTCAGCTTCATCGGAATTCCGACGGAAAATTCCATCGGATTTTATTCCATCGGAAATCCGATCGTGTGTGTACAGGGCATAAGAGTGTTTTATACTTTTGAACGCGGCTGTCCATCAATCGAAGCTCATTCTTCTAGCACATGCTTTTTCCACTTGAGTCAAACACTCGGCAAAGACAAGCTTCCGATACTTCTAAAGATTTTCACCACCGTTCTCATTTTTTATATTCATCGTATAATATTCACCCCAGCCAAAGTCGGAGCACAAAAATAATGCTATGGATCTGACATTGTGACATCAAGTAAATCGAAACAATAATTGATTAAAGTGAGTTACACACACACAAAAAAATCCCTCCTCATCAGTCCGCAGTTCCAGTGAATTTCCAGTTCTTGGTATTTCCAGTTCTTGGTATTTTATTACAAAGCTCCTTGTCAGACATCATTTCGCAGAGCGTGCGTTAGATATCCAGAGCTACGCGATCAATTTAATACATACAAGGCTTGCTTTCAATAATAGAACTCCCATTGCTGTCACTGTTCTGATGAATGAGCCTTGACACGGAGATCCTGTCGTATCTAAGGGGTGCCATTTTGAGGAGGGAAGAAAACTATATGTAGACATAGACTTGATGCAGGACAATCCAATTTAATTTCCTTTGAAACATCAATCCCTTATTGTATGTCTCCAGTGCTAAACTATTCTTTCCTTTCATCCAGGATACTTAGAGATCGGGCTGCTAAGAATTATATTGTAGTTGTAGGAATTTATTTTAAAAGATATATGCCATTTTATGTGTCTTTTTTGTTATTTTAGTACAAAAGAGGCCTACTAAAAAGATATTATTGTGCCATTACTTTTATTACAAATAAAATTTTAGAATCATGGGCAGAGAATGGAAATAATTTGATTATGCCCCTGTCCCAATGTGTGTCCAGAACTCAGCAGAACACCACTAATTATTGTTTCCTTTGGGTTGAAAAATAATTTAAGTTGTAAACCTCTGACATGGAAAAATAACAGTGTATCCCTCTAAAGTGTACACTTGATCCAAAGCACCTAGTGTGATTTCTGTCTCCTCTCTCATTCCTCTGATATCTGCATGAGTCACTTCAGTCTATTCTAAGCCAACACCAAGGGAGACAGCCCAGCCCCCTCTCCTAACAACATACATCCTGTGATTGATAGCCTCAGCGGTGCTTGTTTTCCTATGAGATTGTGTAAAGTGGATATGACTATTCCTTCCACTCAGGTCTCATATTACTCTCAACTCCCTGCTCTATGCTGTGTAGTGTGTGACATCAGATTTCCACCCCCTGCCTTCTGGAGCTGAGAAATGCTATGTAAAGTTTGTGCATTAGAAGGCTGTAGATGAGAGGTGGCTATAGATAAACAGGTTAAACTTATGTAGTAAGATTTGTTTCATTTATATGTATCACCTGAGGATAATCATTTCACTGGGTATATGTGAGAGTATACAACAACCACTTTAAAGGTAAACTCCTGGTAGGCCCAAAAAAATTGACAAGAACCCCCCCCCCCTTCTTCCAGCATATGAAGGATGTGTAGCACCCTCTACCTTAGGTAGGTAGGTGCTAGAGTAGTGAGTTTGTTTTGTACTGTCAGCGCAGGTAAATTTAGGCAGGCCTATGCTGTGAGCTAGGTATGTTTGTTTTGATCTGGGGGCAGGGGAGTCGTTTAGTGTAGCATCAGGTGACTAACATGTGCTTCAGCTCTTGGGCGCCTGGTCTGGTTTTCAGAAGGTTCTGGAAAAGAGGCAGGGCAGAGAGCTGGAGTGACATGGGGTGTATGTGGGAGCCCTGGTAAATCCCCAACTAGGATCCCTATATATACACATGGTCAACCTACTGTGGGAGGTGTAGTTGGGTGAAAGAACTGAATGAGGGAGTGTTGAACTGTCGTAGTCTGAGGGAAGCCCCTTTCTGGGGGGGGCGTGAATGTTTGTCATGATATATGTAGAGAGACAGCACAAACCATTACTGTACATAAGCCATGTTTACTGAAAGAACCAGCAGGAAACAGGAAAACACAACACAGGAAGAAGTACAACAGAAGTACAACAGAGATGCACCATAGAGTTGCATTTAAAGAAACATATCATCCATAACATCTCCCCCTTTTAGTGTTAATAAATGAACATTGTGAAATTCAAAAGAGACAAAGCAATAACACATTCTACAGGTTAAGTCTCATAGGTGGTTTTGAACATCTACCACTACGGGTGAAGACTGGCCCTTGTGCAAGGATTCCTTTAGCCCTTTCTGAAGTTACTGGGCTCCTCTCATCACGTACTGGCATGCTCTGTGCTTGACAGCTGTCGGGTATACTTGCTTGCCCAGAACTGTCATTGCCGTTGGTATGGGGCATTCCCTCTGTACAGGGCTCACTGTCAATGGGTGAGTATGTCCTTGAGATACTGAGTGAGTCTGATCTATCAACGGGATACTGAGAATCAGGCTGCTCTGCCACTCTCAAATCCACTTGATTGCGTCGATAGAGAGTTCCTTCAACGTCCACAAGATAGGAGCGTGGTGCAACCTTTTGCAGACAAGTACCTATTCTCCAACGGCCTGTTCGATCTCCAGGTAATGGTTTTATACGGATTCGTTCTCCAATATTCAATTCTGGCAAATCTCTGGATGATGTGTCATATCGTGCCTTTGACACTTGTCTCTTAATCCTTATCTTTTCTGGAACACCTTGTATAACAGAGGGTTCAAGCAGCCTATTTGATACTGGTAAGGAGGTCTTTAATCTCCTTGATATCAGTCTTTGTGCCGGGCTACTATCCATGCCTTCAGTCGGAGTGTTTCTCCAATGTAAGATGGCCTTCCATGGGTCTTTACCATCACTTTGTGCTTTCTTGCATAAATGTTTAACAATCTTTACAGCTGATTCAGCTTTGCCATTAGCCTGTGGATGACGTGGTGAGGAAGTAACATGCTCGAACTCCCATTCAGTGACAAATTTTCTGAATTGTAGGCTTGCAAACTGAGGGCCATTGTCGGAGATCACTGTATCTGGTTGGCCATGACGTGCAAATTGAGCCTTGCACCTCTTAATTGTAGCTTCAGTGGATAAGTCGGGAAGAAGGTCTATTTCCCAGAAGTCTGAATAATGATCGACTAATAGCAGGTATTCCTTGCCTGCGTAGTTGAATAAGTCCATACTGATAATCTGCCACGGACGTGTAGGTATCTCATGTGACATCATGGTTTCTTTCTGTTGCGAATGGGCATATTCATTGCAGGTGGGACAATTACTGACAAAGTCATTGATTTCACCATGCATGTTGGGCCAGTAAAGAGTATCACGAGCTTGTCTGTAGCATGTTCACCACCAATATGGCTGGAGTGTATGCGTAATAACATCTCTGCTCTCAGTGACTTCGGCACAATGACCCTTGGACCTTTGTACAAGATACCATTTTGTATGCTGATCTCATCTCTAAAGGACCAGTATTCTCTTACAATTCCAGGTACTGCATCTTTTTCATTTGGCCACCCACTCAAAACAATAGACTTCAAAGCTTGTAAAGTTGCATCACTGTCAGTGTGCTGTATGAGTTGATGTAGTCGCTGATCTGTGACATTAAGGCCCCTTTCACACTGAGGCGCTTTGCAGGCGCTATTGGCTAAAAATAGCGCCTGCAATGCGCCCCAAAAAAGCCGCTCAATAGTTTCCAATGTGAAAGCCCGAGGGCTTTCACACTGGAGCGTTGCGCTTGCAGGAGGGTCAAAAAACTCCTGCAAGCCACATCTTTGAGGCGCAATAGGAGCGCTAAAAATAGCGCTCCTATAGCGCCCCTGCCCATTGAAATCAATGGGGTAGCGCCTCCAATACGCCCGCAAAACGCCGCAAAGAGGCGTTATTGCGGGCGTTTTAACCCTTTTTCGCCCGCTAGCGGGGGTTAAAATACCCCCGCTAGCGCCCCCAAACCCGGCAAAAAAAACGGTATAGTGGCGCTAAAAATAGAGCCGCTATACCGCCAGCGCATCCAGCGCCTCAGTGTGGAAGTAGCCTAAGATAGGCTGCTTGATTGATATCGGCAAAGAAATTTTGTTCCTGTTCCAGCAGACAAATTGTACGATGCTCATGCTCACCTCTAGGTGCCACATTATCTGACGTAGCTCTGCTCAGGGTATCACTGATATACATTTCACATCCTGGCTTGGAGACAACATTGAGGTTGTAATGCTGCAATGTAAGCATCATGCTCTGCAAACGCTTGGGAGCACACAAAAGGGGCTTTTTGAATATGGCTATCAAAGGTTTGTGATCAGTTTCAGCTGTAATTGAATCCATAAAGATAATGATGGAAACGCTGGCAAGCAAATACAATGCTTAAACATTCCTTCTCAATTTGAGCATAATTTTGCTCAGCTGATGAAAGAGCTCTGGACGCATATGCAACTGGCTGACCTTTCTGCAAAAGGCAACAGCCAAAACCATTTTTACTGGAGTCACTTTGTATCGTAACAGGCTTTGTGACATCATAGTATTTCAACACTGGGGCAGAGGTGACCAAGTGTTTTATATCCTCTACTGCCCGGTCATGCTTGGGAAGCCAGTGCCAAACTGCATCTTTGTCCAGAAGTCACCTTAGTGGCTCACACACCTCAGATAAGTGTGGCAGGAATTTCGCTAGGTATGTAACAAAGCCAATAAATCTCTGTACCGCTTTGGCATCAGCAGGTTGTGGCATGTCCACAATGGCTTTAATCTTATCCGGGTCAGCTTTTAAGCCTTGTGAAGACAGGATATGTCCATGGAAACGGACTTCTTCCACCTTGAACTGCAATTTCTTCACACTAAGCTTTAGCATCACCTGCCTACAACGATCCAGTAGCGCTATTAACTTTTCATCATGGTCTTGCTCAGCCTCCTCATCTGTATTACCGCAGCCAACTATAAGAATGTCATCAGCTATTGGCTCAATTCCGTCAAGACCACCTAATAGTTCATGCTGCTTTCGCTGGTATACCTCCGGTGCTACAGAGACTCCAAATGGTAGTTTGAGCCATCTCTTTCTGCCCCAAGGAGTCCAGAACGTGGTCATGTAGCTACTCTTTTCATCCAGTTTGCACTGTAAAAAGGCATCTCTAGCATCCACAAGTGTGAAGACACGTGCTTTAGGTAGTTTGTGCAAAATATCATTGAGTGTTGGCATTAAGTAGTGTGACCGTTTCAGGGCCATATTCAGAAACTTGGGATCAATGCATATTCTGATCTTCTCAGGCTTTCTGATAACAACCATGTTACTGATCCAATCTGTAGGCTCTGTTACTGAAGTTAGATGTCCTTCAGCTTCATATCTAGTTGAGCTTTAACCTGTGGCTTAATGGCGATAGGCACATTGCGTGGGGCACATTGTACAGGTTGAATGGTAGGATCAAGTCCAAAACGAACCTCTCCTGGAACAGAGACTATCTGACCCTCAAACACATCACTGTAGGTGTGAAGAATTTGCTGTTTTGTCAGTGGCCTAGTCAGAGATTTTGAAGGCTGATTATCAACATTATGTAGCTCAGCAGGAATGGTGAACAGCATCAGTCCAAGGCGCTCACATGTTGAACCTGATAATAGCGGTTTCTGATCGGCATCAACAATCTCAAAGTTCAGTTTGTGTATACAATCACGTATGCTGCATTCTGTTTGGAATAGCCCCAATGATTCCATTAGTTCCCCTGAATACAACTTTAGTTTGGTGCTACTAGGCTGAACGGGTGCTCTGGGTGCCAGTTTCATTTTGTCCTTTATACTCATGACATCACACGTTGCACCCGAGTCCAGCTGGCAGGGTTGGATTATATTGTTTAATCTGAGGTTTACAAACCATTTTTTGCCCTTTGTGTTTACAGCACCAATGCATTCTGAGGAGTAAACATATCAGTGCTAAGCAGGTGTGCATCCTCCGGATCTGACATTTGCTCAATTGTGTGCAGCTTCCTTGCTTCCATTTTACTGGAGAGACACACTCTTGCAAAGTGATTTGGTTTACCACATGCAGTACAGATTTTCCCATATGCAGGACACTTTTCTTTCTCTCGTACATGCACATTGCCGCAATACTTGCATGATGCAGGCTTCCTCCCAGGTGAGTTGTGTAGGTGACCCTTGTGCTGAAACTTATGCTGGTGGTTTTTGAAGCTTTGCTTTAGTTTAGAGGCTGCATTGATATTGTCAATCAGTTTATCCTGCTCCATAGCTTTCATATGTTTGTCAGTAAGTTCTGCAGTGCGACATATCTCAATTGCTGTTTGTAGATCTAAATCATGTTTCCTCAATAGGTGGCGGCGTGTGCTTTCCCTGGTGATACCCAAAACTATTTTATCACGAAAAAGTTCATCTCTCAGAGAGCCATACTCACAGCTTGCAGCTTTTGCTCTTAGCCGTGTGAAAAACCTGTCTATTGATTCACAGTCTTCTTGCTTACAGCAGCCAAATATATATCTTTCATAGATGACAATTTTAGAGGGTCTGAAGAAAGCTTCTAATGCATCCAGAATGGATTTGGTGTCACTCTTTTGCTCCTCTGTGAGGTTCAGATTATGCTTGTAAACATGGAGGCATTCACTGCCCATCACCCTCCTCAGTGTGGCTGCTTGCACTGTTGCAGGCTTCTAATTTAACCCTGTGGCTAGGGAATAGTCCTGAAACTCAGCCCTGAAATTGTCCCAGTTACTGCCAACATCTCCACTCACCCTCATTGCCTCAGGCAGTGGAATGCTGTTAGCTGCCATGATCCTGTTTTCCTTGCTGCAAACACTTAGCATCCAGGACAGGACTGCAATTGTCAGGAGGCACAATCAGTTCCAAGAACACTCACATGAAGGCTGGCAGGCTCTCAGCATCAAATGTGTAGAAAAAAGAATGGATCCAAATCTTCTGACACCATGTTTGTCATGATATATGTAGAGAGACAGCACAAACCATTACTGTACATAAGCCATGTTTACTGAAAGAACCAGCAGGAAACAGGAAAACACAACACAGGAAGAAGTACAACAGAAGTACAACAGAGATGCACCATAGAATTGCATTTAAAGAAACATATCATCCATAACAGTGAACTCAGGCCTAGAGCTCAGGAGCTGGGAGGGAGCCTCTCTCTACACGGTCATTGAGAGGTGTCCTGGAACAGGAGCAGGAAGAGGACAGTTGGGAGCACTGCCAGGCAAGTCATTCAGGAGGGATCCTTCCCGGGGTCGGCGAGTGAGAAGCACAGTGTGAAGCTGTGGGAGAGACATGCCAGGATTTGGATGTGGAGCCAGAGGGAGAGACTGTGGTGTTGTTTTGGAGTCAAGTCGTTGCAGCCACGAGGGCTTGCAGGATTTGCATTGGACGTGCTGGGATCAGTAGTCCACCAAGTGTCAGTTAGCACATTTATTCTTCTCAACTAAAACGGTTGCTACCACAAAGAGGACTGCAAACCCCTGCCTGTAAAGGGCTACTAGAAAAACCTTAGGACTTATTCAGAGTGGGGCCTAGCCATGAGCTTACGGTGACAGGAACCTAGATTTGGACAGTGAAGTTAAGCAAGTGATCTCAAGTAGTGTGCTGGAGGAGATGTGCAGATGAAGAAACTGTCAAATTTAGACTCAACCACATTGATTGCATTGAGAAGTATTCATTAACTGGGCATCCCATGTCCCTTATCCCCATCCAAGTTGAATCCCCTAATATAAACAACAAAAAACAAGCAAGAGACTGTTCATTGTCTGGGAAAATGTGCCAAAATGGATGTCTGACCAGCAGGGTGAAATGTGTGGATGCTAGAACGCGTAGTGACCCAACGAGGGCACCGCTACAGATATACCGTACTTAAAATCAGGGGAAAATCGTGGGTGCGTGTTATACGCCGATCCCCCGCTGAAACGAGCGAGAGGAGCCAAAGTACACTCGGCTTTACTCGGCTCCTCTCGCAGTCCCGCCCATCTCCACTGATTGTGCCGCTGACATACAGAAAGCCGAGTGTACTTCGGCTAGTCTCGGCTCCTCTCGCAGTCCCGCCCCTGACTTTGAGCAGAGCCGAGTCTAGCCGAAGTGCACTCGGCTTTCTGTATGTCAGCGGCGCCATCAGTGGAGATGTCAGTCAGGGGCGGGACTGCGAGAGGAGCCGAGTCTAGCTGAGTCTAGCCGAAGTACACTCGGCTCCGCTCGCTCCTCTCCACACGGAAATCGGTGCCAATTTAAGAAATCGCAGAGACTGGCAAGGCTGCAAAGGCACTGGGCAATGCTGCAAATGCATTGGGCAAGGCTGCAAAGGCACTGGGCAAGGCTGCAAAGGCACTGGCCTAGGCGCAAAGGTACTGGGCAAGGCTGCAAAGGCACTGGGCAAGGCTGCAGATGGACACTGGGCAAGGCTGCAAAGGCACTGGGCAAGGCTGCGGATGGACACTGGGCAAGGCTGCAATGATGGACACTGGGCAAGGCTGCAGATGGACACTGGGCAAGGCTGCAATGATGGAAAAGGCTGCATTTAAATGTAAGTTTTTTCCCTTGAACTTCCCTCCTAAAAGTTTTTTTCCTTATGTAGCGATACCTTCAACTAATAGGGCCGCAGATTTAGTTTGGGCCCTGAAGACAGCTCCGCCAACCCCCGGCAATTTACTCGACCCCCTACTGGCACAGTTAGTCTAGGGTAATATGTGTATATCTTATGCTCTATGATTAAATTCAAACACCAAGACAGTGATAAAAGAATAACGAATTTTCTTTCTATGGCAATGGAAATCAACAGTGATAACAGATCATAAGAATCTATCTGCAGAGCCCTGCAGCAATAGTCACACTATAACTATAGAGATATGGCGCACACGCGCTACGTGTAACAGTACTTCACTATGCACCCTATGGCGCAGCAACTAAATAAACTACCTAGATGGCCAGGCCTGACCATATAACTCAGTCTCTAGTAGGGGTAAAATTCTTTGCATGCAAGTCTTTAAACGGTGGTGCACATTTCAGGAACACATTTGTAATCCAAGGGGGGGATAAAAATGGCAACACAGTACACTCCACTAAAGATCCGTTCAACTCAGTTCTGCTTTGGATCTCAAATGGGGAAAAGAACTCAAATAGGAACTGGTGGGCCACGGCAGTCTGTAGGCCTAACAATGATATAAAGTATTTGTGGATTGAGCAAGTGCTCGCTCACCCCTCCGGACGCGATCCCAGTCCGGGAACTTCCACCTGCTGTGTCTCCTCACACAGCTCTGCAGCAGTCTGGTCTCCGGCTCAGCAGCGGTTGAAGAAAACCGAGTCAGATGCCACCCAGGCTCGAGATGGGGTGGAAGGCTCTTTGGGTAACAGCGCAAGGCCCAGGCTTCAGGCCTTGCACCACGGTGGATCCGCACAGGAAGATCTCTCCCTTGAAGTCTCGTGTCCCAAAGAGGCCGAGCTCAGCCTCGCCTCCTCCTTTTATAACCCCTCCCATGAGTCTCTGGGGTGGAAACATTGCTGAAAGGGGTTCTGGGTAACGTGGTCTCTCTCCTCTGCTTTCTCTTCCAGTAAAGTCTCTTCTCTACTCCCTCCCGACTCACCTCTCACCCGTAAAGTCCTGTCTCTCTCTATTAAAGGGGAATACCCCGCTACACACTCCCCCACTTAAATTCTTTGGTCCCCCAAAGACAATTCTAGCATACACTGCGTACAACCCTAGACAACATTTCGTATGACGTTGGCATAGGGAATTCCCACCAAAACAAAGGGGTTGAATTCCCTTGCCCACAGGTCACATTATCATGAGTGGCCTGCCTAACTGTGCCAGAGAGTGAGTGGAGGTTGCCCTCCACCCAATGAACAGTGGAGGGATCCGGATTCTCTACACTCCTCCTGGCAGTGACCACAGAATCTTCTGAGCTCTTCCCCTTTTGTGGGTAGGTCAACTTTTTGGGAGGCCTTATGACTCTGTGAGCCCTTTGTTCTCTTGGGGTTTCTGGCTCTGGCGCCACAGGCTCTTCTTCTGTAGCAGGCTCGGGCAACACGGCAGGCTCTGTAACATCTGCTTCAGGAGCCGAGGGATATATAGAGTCTCTAGGGTCCTTTCCAGAGTAAGTATCACAAGCATCCTCCCAGTAATCTGATGAAGGACTAGATGGGATGAACTCAGCGGCTTCTGCATTCAGTTGTCCATCTATAGTGTCTTCAGTAGTTGTAAGATCTATAGCGGAAGTTCCTGGAGTTGGGGAAGGCCACAGCCAGTCAAGTTCTCTTCCTTCATCTCCACTGAGTTCAGAGGCCTCTCCATCTTCAGCCCGAGAGGTCTGGGACCGAGTGTTTGGCCTGGGGGTATCTAGAATAGAGTCTGGTTCAGCTGAGTCCCTCACTGGAGGTATCCTGACCGCTTCAGCAAGTGGGACCTGGTGGTTTCGATGCCATGTCTTCAATGGTCCTACCTTTCCTTCTGGCTTCAACTTGTAGACAGGTAGGCCCGGCAGCTTCCTACAGATGACATAGGGTTCAGATCTCCATCTGTCTGCAAGTTTGTGTTTTCCAGGGACACCCAGATTGCGTAGCAGTACTCGGTCCCCGGGGTGCAGGTCTTGCACCCGGACTTTCAAGTTTCTTTTGTTTCGAGCTCCCCTTTGATCTGAGGCCGCTTGAGCTTGTTCATAGGCTACTTTCAGGCTTTGTCTGAGCCTGTCCACATATCCTTTGTGGAATGTGGCTGAGGAATGGTCTAAAGAGGTGCCAAAGGCCAGGTCCACAGGTAACCTTGCTTCTCTTCCAAACATAAGTCGATATGGGGAGTAGCCTGTAGCATCACTGGTGGTGCAGTTGTAAGTGTGTACTATAGCTGCTATGTGTTTGCTCCAATGTTGTTTCTTCTCACTATGCAGAGTTCCCAACATGTTGAGCAGGGTTCGGTTAAACCTCTCCAGCTGAGCATCTCCCTGTGGGTGATAAGGTGTGGTTCGAGTTTTCTTGATTCCTAACGAATCCAGGAGTTTCCGGATCAGTCGACTCTCAAAGTCCCTTCCTTGATCTGAATGAAGTCGCTGGGGCAGCCCATAATGGACAAAATACTTCTCCATAAGTATCTTGGCTACTGTGGAAGCCTTCTGGTCTTTGGTTGGGAAAGCTTGGGCATACCGGGTGAAATGATCGGTTATCACCAGAACATTTCCTAGTCCACTCAGGTCGGGTTTGAGGCAGAGGAAATCAGTGCATACCAGATCCATTGGGCCTTGACTTTGTAGATGGCCCATTGGGGCAGCTTGATGGGGTAAAATCTTCCTCTAGATGCAGCGTGCACATGAATGGCAGTACTCTTCCACTTCTGCCCTCATGCAGGGCCAATAGAACCGACTTCTGAGTTCTGACTAGTTGAAAGTTCCTTTCCGCCCCTAAGTGGGCGTGATTGTCATGTAGGGCAATCAGAACAGTCTCTCGATGTTTTTCCGGAAGAAACAATTGCCATTTATCTTCCAGGTCATCAGAGGGGCCCCTTCGGTAGACCACTCCCTGATGCACCTGTAACCTGTCCCACTCTTTCCTCAACAGGCGAGCTTCCTTTGAGGAGTGACTCAGGAGTCTGTTTGGATCCTGATTCTCCAGGGCTTCCAGAACCAATTTCCCCATGGGGTCTTCTAATTGGTCGCATCTTAGTTCCTTCTTGAACAACTTTGGCAGATGGTCTTCTTCCAGTTGAGTTACTCCACAGTATTGTTTGGGGACTCCTACCATGGTAACTCCTATCTCTTCCACCCTTGAGCCTCCTCTGGCTTGCAATTCAGCCCCTTGACAAAGGGCCCGCACCCCGTCAGGTGCCACTTGAGTCCAGTCTTCCATGTCACTGGTGGGGCCATGAGATCTCCTGGACAGAGCGTCTGCATCTCGATTTCCAATTCCTGGCCTGTACTTTAGGTTGAAATTTAATCCAGACAATGCGGACAGCCACCTGTGTCCAGTGGCGTCCAGCCTTGCTGTAGTGAAAAGGTAAGTAAGGGGGTTGTTGTCGGTCTTCACAGTGAACTCCGCCCCATACAGGTAGTCTTTGAGCTTGTCTACTACCGCCCACTTAAGGGCCAGGAACTCCAGCTTGTGAGTGGGGTAGTTCTTCTCAGAGGGGTCAGGCTCCTGCTCACGTAGGCAACAGGCCGCAGTTGTCCTTCGTGTTCTTGGTAAAGTACTCCTCCCAGACCATCATGACTAGCATCAACGTGTAGTTCATAGGGTTTGGTCGGGTCTGCGTAGGCCAAGACTGGGGCAGTGGTTAGGTTCTTCTTCAGCGCCTGGAAGGCCTCTTCACACTTTTGGTTCCACTGATCTTTGACTGACTCTCCTGGCTTCCTGGGCCCTGAGTCGTCCTCTTCCCTATCGGTCTTGAGTAGTTCATTCAATGGCCTAGCAATTCGGGCGAATCCTTCCACAAACCTCCTGTAATAGGAGCAGAACCCTAAGAAGGATCTGAGTTCTGTTACTGTGGTGGGTCGTGGCCAGGAGGTAACTGCCTCCAATTTCTCAGGGTCTGTGACCACCCCTTCTTCAGACACTATGTGCCCCAGATAGTTCACAGAAGACTGGTAGAACCGACACTTCTCAGGCGAAAGCTTGAGTCCCTCCTCACTGAGTCTCCTCAACACTTTTTCCAGCCTCTCCTCGTGTTCCTCCAAGGTTCTCCCAAAGACAATGACATCGTCCAGGTATGCAAGGACTTCAATAAGGTTCATGTCTCCTACAGTCTTCTCCATGAGACGTTGGAAGGTATCAGGAGCTCCAGACAGTCCCTGGGGCATTCGATCAAACTCAAAGAACCCCACTGGGGTTATGAAGGCTGTCTTCTCCTTGTCTTCTGGATGCATAGGGATCTGATAGTATCCACTCTTGAGATCTATAACGCTGAACCACTTGGCTCCAGACAAACTCTGTAAAGCGTCCTCTATCCTCGGAGTGGTGTACTGGTCGGGTATGGTTCTCCTGTTGAGAGTCCTGTAGTCTATACAGAGCCTCAATGACCCATTCTTCTTCCTGACCACCACTATCGGGGAGGCATAGGGGCTTCTAGACTCCCGGATCACACCAGTCCTCTTGAGTTCTGCAAGTTGTTCCCTTAGATCCTCCAGATCTGCTAGTGGGACCCGCTTGACCCTCTCTCTGAAGGGCTTGTCTTCTTGGAGGCAGATCCGATGGGTGGCACTCCTTGCACACCCCACATTGAACTCATCTTTGGAGAAGATCTTCTCCCATCTGGTCAACTGGGCCTTGGCTCTCTCTTTCCAAGCCCTGGGCAGATTCGGGTTTTCCATGGACAGCTTCTCCCAAACTTCTGACAAGTTGACAGGGGCAGCAGGGCTCACCTGGCCCAGCAGCATCCTGGCTGGGATTTCCATGGGGCCATCTGTAGTGTTCCTAACACTCACCGGAACTCTACAATGGGCCTTCTTCAGGGCCTTCAGTGGAATCACTTTTAGTATCACTTCCAGACCGGGGGACTCTTCCCTTGGGTCGGAATCCAACATGACAAAAGGTCCAGGCTGCTCCCAAGTAAGCTTCACAGTGGCTCTGAGACAGGTTACTTCGCCGGGCTGCAACACTACCCCTTCTCTTCCAAGTCTCCACACCTTCCCTATCCCCTCCCCAGGGGTCTTCTGCTCTAGGACCAGCCGTTGGTAGGCCGTCTTCAGCATGGGGTGGATCTTGGTGGCCGCTTGCCCCTTCTCTTCCACTAGAGGGGTCAGAAGTCTTCGGACCAGGTCCGTGTTTGTCCCTATTATAAGGGAACTCTTGTTGGCTCCTGGCGGTCGAGGGCACACAACAGCCAGGGTGTCAAACACTTCGGCCTTCCCAGCCACGGATGGGTCAAAAGTCATCTTGACGGGCAGATAGCCATCGTAGGGGAAACTCTGGGTTCCAATTCCACATATTTCCAGTCCCTCTATCTTCTGGATGGGCAGGTGACTCACGTGTTTATCGTAGAAATCCCGGTATAATAGGGTCACTTGTGCCCCAGTATCCAAGATTGCTCTGGTGTAGACTCCCTCCACTTGAATGGGCACTATAGGAGATGGGCCTACCAGCTTCTCCAGATATGGTCTGGCAGGGGTCGCCTTCTTCTGGCCCTTTCCCTTCGGACTCTCTCTCGTCCAACTCCCTTTGGACTTTAATCTTTCTTGAGCCTGGTATGCATTGATTTCCCTCCTTTCAATGGGTGTACAGACCCGCTGAGGGATACTATTGGTTTTCTTAGGTGTGCACCCTCTCTGGCGAGTGCTGTGCCTCTTCTGAGGGGTCTTGCCCCCTTTCTCTGGGGTGTATCTCTGTTGAGGAATGTTGTGTTTCCTCTGAGGTGTTTTATCTCCTCTTTTCTTCTGCTTCGCATTCAGCTTGGAGCTCACTGAAGGTGATGGGCACCCGGTTGACTCCTTCACCGGGGCCCTCTGAAGTTTCCCGACGGCTTGCGGTTGTCCGTTTTCTTCTTCTTGGGACTGGAACATGTAGCTGCAATATGGCCAATTCCTCCACAGTTAAAGCAGACTATATCTCCCCATTCTTGTAAAGATGCGGGTGCTGAGGCAATTGGGAATAGTTCCTTCCTTGGTACTTCTCTCCTGGGACCCTCTGGGTCTTTTGCTATCAGAGAGGTCAATATCTCTAACACCTTGGACATTTGTGATTTTAGAGTGTCTACCTCTGAGTCTCTTTCAGGGGTCATCACTGGGTTGACTAACACCTGTGCGTGGACAACATTTGTCTTAATCATTTGCTGGTCCTGTTGTAGTGCCTCCTCATCTCTGATGATTTTTATCAAATCAGCATAAGTCAGTAACGTTCCTCCTCCCGAGGTTTTCAGGTGCAGCCAGACTGGATCCGAGCGCAACGCTCCCTTTAAGACTTTCTTCATTCTTGCCGCATCTGTATCTTGGGGCTTCATTCCCTTCTTCAACACAATCTTGCACAGCAACAGGCTGTTGGAAAGTATGTTCAAATTGGTAGACCATCTCTGTCACCTTTTCCAATTGACCAAACTCTTCCTGTAGCATGGCTAGACAGTCTTGAGCCGTGCAATCTGCATTCCCAAACCGAAAACTTTTCACTGCTTCTGCTGCTGCGCCTTTGAGGCTTTCTATCACTCGTTGCCTCTTCTGCGCTTCAGGCACCTCCCATGCCTCTACTGCTTGTAATGCCTGTTCCACCCAGGTATCAAAATCTTCCTCCCCTGCAGGGACAGGGAGCTTCCCTGAGAATGTCTTCAGTCTCCGGTAGCTAGTCTCTACATGCACCGTGCTTGTCTTCTGACATTTGATTAGGAGATCCCCTATTGCCTTTATCAAATCTGTTGATATAGCAGTGGCAGGTGCGGGTGCCACCGGGGGCGTCACCCCGTCTCCTCTTTCTGGTGAGGTACGGGCCGCAGCCTGTGGTGATCCCATCAGTGATGGTTCCTTCTTTATAGTTACTGCGTGCGCCAACCTATAGGTTCTGTTGTCTGGCATCCGCACACACTTGCGCTTGCAAGCCTCTGGCATCCTGTCCCCGTACTCCACTAGTGCATACTGATATGAAGTGTCTGGGTCTGACTTTATATCCATCACCCACAGTGTGTGATCTGGGGACACTAACTTCATTAACTCCTCTACCATCTCAGTCGACCATTCCTCCCCAGGGAGGCTGATGACTATCGAGTTGTTTGGCCCTGCCCTAGAGGCTTTGCACCACTCTTCTACTGCTTGTGGGTCCATGCCGGCACTTCTGGCGTTCACCTGCTGTATCAGGATCCCGGACGAGAACCCCCACGTGTAGCGATACCTTCAACTAAGAGGGCCGCAGATTTAGTTTGGGCCCTGAAGACAGCTCCGCCAACCCCCGGCAATTTACTCGACCCCCTACTGGCACAGTTAGTCTAGGGTAATATGTGTATATCTTATGCTCTATGATTAAATTCAAACACCAAGACAGTGATAAAAGAATAACAAATTTACTTTCTATGGCAATGGAAATCAACAGTGATAACAGATCATAAGAATCTATCTGCAGAGCCCTGCAGCAATAGTCACACTATAACTATAGAGATATGGCGCACACGCGCCACGTGTAACAGTACTTCACTAGATGGCCAGGCCTGACCATATAACTCAGTCTCTAGTAGGGGTAAAATTCTTTGCATGCAAGTCTTTAAACGGTGGTGCACATTTCAGGAACACATTTGTAATCCAAGGGGGGGATAAAAATGACAACACAGTACACTCCACTAAAGATCCGTTCAACTCAGTTCTGCTTTGGATCTCAAATGGGGAAAATAACTCAAATAGGAACTGGTGGGCCACGGCAGTCTGTAGGCCTAACAATGATATAAAGTATTTGTGGATTGAGCAAGTGCTCGCTCACCCCTCCGGACACGATCCCAGTCCGGGAACTTCCACCTGCTGTGTTTCCTCACACAACTCTGCAGCAGTCTGGTCTCCGGCTCAGCAGTGTTGAAGAAAACCGAGTCAGATGCCACCCAGGCTCGAGATGGGGTGGAAGGTTCTTTGGGTAACAGCGCAAGGCCCAGGCTTCAGGCCTTGCACCACGGTGGATCCGCACAGGAAGATCTCTCCCTTGAAGTCTCGTGTCCCAAAGAGGCCGAGCCCAGCCTCGCCTCCTCCTTTTATAACCCCTCCCATGAGTCTCTCCCTCCCGACTCACCTCTCACCCGGAAAGTCCTGTCTCTCTCTTTTAAAGGGGAATACCCCGCTACACTTAAAATTCCCTCCTAAACTTGGGGTGCATGTTATACGCCGATCCCCCGCTGAAACGAGCGAGAGGAGCCAAAGTACACTCGGCTTTATTCGGCTCCTCTCGCAGTCCCGCCCATCTCCACTGATTGTGCCGCTGACATACAGAAAGCCGAGTGTACTTCGGCTACTCTCGGCTCCTCTTGCAGTCCCCCCCCTGACTGTGAGCAGAGCCGAGTCTAGCCGAAGTGCACTCGGCTTTCTGTATGTCAGCGGCGCAATCAGTGGAGATGTCAGTCAGGGGCGGGACTGCGAGAGAAGCCGAGTCTAGCTGAGTCTAGCCGAAGTACACTCGGCTCCGCTCACTCCTCTCCACACGGAAATCGGCGCCAATTTTAAAAATCGCAGAGACTGGCAAGGCTGCAAAGGCACTGGGCAATGCTGCAAATGCATTGGGCAAGGCTGCAAAGGCACTGGGCAAGGCTGCAAAGGCACTGGCCTAGGCTGCAAAGGCACTGGCCTAGGCTGCAAAGGTACTGGGCAAGGCTGCAAAGGCACTGGGCAAGGCTGCAGATGAACACTGGGCAAGGCTGCAAAGGCACTGGGCAAGGCTGCAGATGGACACTTGGCAAGACTGCAATGATGGACACTGGGCAAGGCTGCAGATGGACACTGGGCAAGGCTGCAATGATGGACAAGGCTGCATTTAAATGTAAGTTTTTTTTCTTGAACTTCCCTCCTAAAAGTTTTTTTCCTTAAAATTCCCTCCTAAACTTGGGGTGCGTGTTATACGCCGGCGCGTGTTATACGCCAATAAATATGGTAATTGTAGTTTTTCTGGTCCTGCATTGTACTTGATAATGTCAGGTTGAAGGAAGGAGACACGGCTGGAGAAGAAAATTGCCAGCCAGATCTCCCTGCCATAATTCCTGACCCTGGATAGACATGGGAGCCGTCAAAAAATGTGTTTTGTTTCGTTCCGTTCCGTATTAAAAAAAAATCGTAATTCTCAATACGTGTAAGGAATTTAATTCGGATTCGTACGAAATATGAATTTCGTACGAATCGTTAATATTGAACTCTACGGACTCATGCCGCGTACAGACGATCGGAAATTCCGACAACAAAACCGTGTATTTTTTTTCCGAAGGATGTTGGCTCAAACTTGTCTTGCATACACACGGTCGCACAAATGTTGTCGGAAATTCCGAACGCCAAGAGCACGGTGACGTATAAGACGTACAACGGCACTATTAAAGGGAAGCTCAATACCATAATTCGTACTTTCGGACGGGGTAGAGTACATTGTTTTCGTTGATTCTGGACACAATTTTTTTGTTTGTTTCTTTCATATTAGTTGAAATTCGTTATTTGGTAGTTTGGATTTGGATAATTTGGATCCGAAATTCGTAAACGAAATTTCGTATTTCGTACAGAATTCGTATTCATAAAAATTTGTAATTCGGATTCGTACAAATGTACGAATTTTGAAAAATTCGTACGAATTTCCGATTCGTACGAAACTAATCGCACATGTCTAACCCTGGACTGGCGAGTTTATCTGTCTTACATTCTGCTCTCCCCTATCAGGATGCTTCATGCACTGTAGCACAACTGATTGACCCCTTGTTCTGCTTCTCCCTCTCCCTGTCTCAGCTTCTGTACAGGGATCACAAGAAAAAAAAATCCAGCTCAGATACTTACACTTCTTGCATTTTAAAATACAATTAAAGCTTAACACTAGACAAGTATAAAATACATAAATAAGTTAATTAATTTATTTGACCTGGTATCAGCCTCTTATAGTCCCTGTACAGCAAAGCTGGGGTATAAAATAATGAAATAGCACAAGGAGCTATGTTCTGTTCTCGCTACACGTTTGCCCCTGGCATGTATGTAGCTCAACATACAGCTTAAATCTTGCATCCTAAATAACCAGACTGTCTGTAACTTTGGTTCTTTATTACGATGAACAGGTGGTGGCCATATAAGATGCGTATGAATAATGGTGAAACTAGAGATAAACAATTAAATGAACATATAAGAATTATATGAACACAAACAAATGTCTACTAGGCATATAGATAAACAGTCTTTATCATACCAGTGATGCTGCCTTAAGGAGATCAGGTCTTAGGAAACATGTGGCGCAGGCTTAGCTGACTCCATGTGGACTGTCCAGTGGAAAAAGATAAAAGAGTTGTAATAGGAAGTGAAGACAGTTTTCAATAACACGACAGGAAATGTACATTACCATAGAACGCTGCCCATCAACAGTCCTTTGTTAAGAGGGACATCCGGTGGAAGATTTTTGAATTACAAGTCCAGAAGATATTACTGTATTTCTTTGTATGCCAAAGGCATGACAAGCTAACTGGTTCATGAGCTGACAAGAAGCATACTCATAGGAGGTGAGGACAGAGGGACATAAAAATAAGTTCATCAGTGTGCTGTATCTCCTTTCACTGTCTGATCACAGGATGGGGGGAATAGAGAGTGACTGGATTCAGAGGAATTGGTTCAATGATGGCTATTAGACTGAGGACATCTAGTAATAGAATATATATTTTTTATATTTTTTAAAGTGCATGTTGTAATCTCCTCCTTCAAGGTAGATATTGCAGCAAAAGATGTTTTTTTATTATGTATGTTATGTAGCACCCCCTGTGTACAGTAGGTAAATTTAGTCGTGCTCCTGCTGTAGCCAGAGGAGCCAGAGTTCATTTGTATAGAGTTAGGTTGGCAGAGCTCCAAGGGCTGAGTCTCTGTTAAAGCCCCCCCCCCTGGCATATAGAAGCTCATGGAGAGTTCTAGAACGTAGAGGGCAGAGGGGCAGAGATGAGGCCTAAATATTTATCAGATCTTTTCCAATCCCTGGGTGAGGACGGCCCAGAAGTTGGAGAGATAACCCTTATGCCGCGTACACACGATCGGTTTTACTGATGAAAAAAGACCGATGGACTTTTTTCCATCGGTATAAAAAAATAGAACACGTTTTAAATTTTACAGATGGAAAAAAAAACGATAGCAAATTCCGATCGTCTGTGGGGAGCTCACGCATGCTCAGAATCAAGTCAATGCATGCTCAGAAGCATTGAACTTCATTTTTCTCTGCTCTTCTAAGTGTTTTACGTCACGGCGTTTGGGACGGTCGGATTTTTGACTGATGGTGTGTAGGCAAGACTGATGCAAGTCAGCTTCATCGGATTTCCGATGGAAAAATCCATCGGATTTTATTCCATCGGAAATCCGATCGTGTGTACAGGGCATTAAAGTGTTACTGAACCCAGGACCCTGCATTCACTATATCTGGTCTCTCACAGTACACAGAACATGGAAATGCAATTATTTTAATAAATATAAACTGCTAAATCCCTTTTTTCATCAGCAGTATATAGCAGTCTTGTGACTTTTATCACTGTCTGACTGAGCATTGGTTAAAGCTGGTAGGAAGAGATTTCATTCTCCTCTGACTTTCCTATGAGGCTGCTTAACCCCTGACCATCTGTCTGGACAGTGCTGATTGGTCCTGTGCTGATCAAGGGCACCATCCCAAAAAAAAACTCTCTATCAATACACACCAATCTCAGCATGTGCAGAGTACCACCTAGGCTCTGTACTATCAGCAGATGGATTGGGGACTTTGAAAGAAGGAGAGGATCACAGAAAACAGGATCAGACAGCCTTTTTACACAATGTGGAGGATTAGCCCCTTAGGTTCCAAAATGAGTAGAAAAAGCATGCTTTACTGCATATACAGACTGCATATACAGACTGATTTTACTGTTGTGGGTTTAGTAACAGTTTAAGTATTCTGGAGCCTGGCCGACTGAAGGAGCCAGAAGGAAGGAGCCAGTGTGGAAGAGAAAGAGAAAAGCAGTTGAGAAAGCTTCATACCCTTTTGGCCTCAACTAGGCTTAGCTGAGTCACCCTGGGAGCCATTGGGACCAGCACAGCAGAAGGCCTGTTCAGCAGTCACCACATGAGCTACAGGATCTTTACAAAGGACTGAGTGAGTAGCTTCAATTCTACACCCCAGTGCCTATGGAGGAGAAGCAGCCAAGTGCAATACCCAGCTAGCTATCTACAAAGGATAGCTTAGAGCAGGAGTAGGCAACCTTGGCCATCCAGCTGTGGTGAAACTACAAATCCCATCATGCCTCTGCCTCTAGCAGTCTTGCCTGTGATTGTCAGGGTCTTACAATGTCTCATCGGACTTGTACAGTGGAACCTTGGATTACAAGAAATACAAAGCACTCGCATATCAAAGCGAGTTTCCCCATAGAAGTCAATGGAACCAGAGACCATTCAGCTGCATTCGGAAACCCTCGGAAAGGCTTGGAAACACTTGGGAACTGGGTATTTCCGAGTGTTTCCGAGTATTTCCGAACGACTCCGATTGGCTCCGGCGCCCCCACACCTCTGGCCAAATGCGGTACTGCACACCGCAGAGGCTGGAATCCTGCTCGTTTTGCGAGACAACACTTGCAACCCGAGTCAGGATTTTTAGAAAATAATTGCTCGTATTGCGAAAAACGCTCGTTAACCGCGTTACTCGCAATCCAAGGTTCCACTGTAGTTTCAAAACAGCTGGAGGGCCGAGGTTGCCTACCCCTGGCTTAGAGCCATTCAAGCCATCACAGCTATCATACACCTCTACTTGGGAATTCTAGTGAGGAGTCAGGTGCTTTGGCATTACTCTGAGGAAAGAGAGTACCTGCAGTCAGAAGTTTGAAATTGATCGCTGCCACTTGGGCTATTCAAATTCTTCTACCTAAACATAACCTTGTGTCCTTTTCTGGAAGCCATAGACAATTTATTGCATATCCTCAAGTTCTATTATAGTACAGTTCTGGGCATCCCATACCCCCTTCATCATCCAAATTGGGTATGTTTGTATCAACACTGAGTGTTGCCGTGGATGCAAATATCAGTAGCAAAAAGCCACATCTTATATTGGTCTAATTGTGATACTTGAGAAATTATGGACTTTATAGGCACCAAGATACAACAGATTCTTTAAAAATTCCTAAATTTTATTACAAAGTTTCTAAATCATAGAAATACATTAAAATTTTGCAGTGAACCTGTATTTAAATTGAGCTAATCACACCAATAGAAACACCAAAAACCCATTCCAATGGATTGTATATGCGCCAGGAGTGTACGGCTGCGAATGTTCGGGTGGGCTTGGTGTGGGTTGATGTGGCTTGTTCGAGCTCTACATGTTTCGCACCACAGGAGCTTTAAGCAGATGTTCTAGGTAAGTAAAAATATGTAGTAAGTAGTTACACTGTCTAACAAACAATTTAAATCGAAAGGTGTCAATAATAACATTAAATATCATCTTTCTGGCTCGTAGGGAGGTCTAGACCGTTCACCAATGCAGAAGAAGCAACAAGTGTACATGGGGCATGTGCACATTCAGCAATCCGCCATCATAGTGTAATAAAGCCTACCAATGAACCATAAATTGGATATAGTATCTTAACTTCGCCTCACATATGAAGTTATCAACACTCCAGGTGTACCATAAAGTCACACACAAGGAATCTATAGGCCTATATAGTTTAGGGAAGAGGGCTTACAATATATAGTAGCCGATGGTGGAACTGTGATAAATGAGTAAAAAACATCTGAGGCAGCAGAATAGTAGTAATAGTTATGTAGAGGTAGGATCCAGCACTAGCAATGCTCTACAGAGATATAGGTAACTCACCCATGAAGCAATGGTGTTATATAGCACAGGATATTGTCTCAGTCTTAGTATAGAACAGGACTATTATATAAGGTCTGCATGTTGAGTAAATATCAATCCTCTAGTCTAGAGTATCCAGTGTCTTCATAAGCTTCCACAGATCATAAACACCAAAGTCTTCAATGGGTTGTTATCCCAGATAGATACCTGTAAGGTCACTATTATCCTAACATATTAAGGTGCAAATCAAACACATGCATATCGGAAAATGGGGCTGCCCCTGTGGTCACCAATGTACCTCACTAGAATGCCCACCTATAATGTTAAATAACATAACATAAAGAAGTCTCCGTAGACCTCCGTATGAGACAGAAAGATGGTACTTAATGCTATTATTGACACCTTTTTGATGTAAATTGTTTGTTAGACAGTATAACTACTTACTACATATTTTCACTTGCCTAGAACATCTGCTTAAAGCTCCTGAGGAAGCACTGTGGCACGAAACATGAATAGCTCAAACAAGCCACATCAACCCCCCACCAAGCCTGCCCGAACATTGGCAGCAGATTGGGCTGGGTTTTTGGTGTTTCTATTGGTGTGTTTAGCTTAACCTAAATATCAGGTTCATTGCAATATTTTAAATGTATTTCTATGTTTTAGAACAGGGGTCTCAAACCTGCGGCCCTCCAGCTGTTGCGGAACTACAAGTCCCATCATGCCTCTGCCTATGGGAGTCATGCTTGTAACTGTTTAGCCTTGCAATGCCTCATGGGAATTGTAGTTCTGCAACAGCTGGAGGGCCACCAGTTTGAGACCCCTGTTTTAGAAACTTTGTAAAATGTAAGTATGTGTTATTTTTTAGAAATTTGTTGTATTCTGGTGCCTATAAAGTCCATGGTTTCTTAAGTATCACAATTAGACACATCCAAATTCATTCCCTAATAAACTAAAAACAAAGCAAAGCCCTTGAACTGGTTTCTGTCTACAGAGTGTGCTCACAAAATAAAATACCTGTTGCCTGGCTGTGCAAGTAAAGAGGGACCCAAAATCCAATGGCCTCTAAGGGGGCAACACTACATTTATAACGTGTTATTCATTTTTATCTTATTTTTTGCTAGAGTTCTGTTTAAAGATATTAATGAATACAGAGCTGCATTAATTTGTGTTTTTTATTTCTGCCTGAAGTTCAGCTTTCAGCAACATTCTGTACTTGTTTAAGACAGCTGTGAAAAAGTAAACTTTGACATTCATGATTTGGGGAGTGAGGCTTCACATAAAACTAGATGAAAAGGGATGACAAATGCAGACTGACAGAAATTCAATTCTGCTTTGCATTGATTTATTTTTATTATTTTTCTGCGAGGCTGGATGGTAATGTCCCTTTGTATTTGCAGTTTATAAAGGATTGCAAGGAGCATGGTAAGAGTTATTTAGCATACAAACCAGTTTTCTTATAGGAACATTGTATGTGTTTTTTTCAGGCCCGGACAGAAAATCTGGAACTATTTGTTACTGAATTATCAACCCTATGTCACCGACGATCTGTTGTTAAAGAGGAAGTAAACCCTGATGGGTTTTACTTCCTCTTTTTTTCCCTGCAAAGTAAATGCATAATGGGCTAATATGCATTGCATACTAGCCCATTATGTGCCACTTACCTGCAAACAAAGCCCACAATGTCCCCTGCTGGTGACCACGTCCATCTTCACCCCTCTTCCTTCCTTGGCCGTGGACTCTGTGACTGGCCGAAGTCACGTGACGTCACTCCCGGGCATGCGCGCGGGAGCCAACGGTTGCGGCACGCTGCTGATGAAACAGCACGATCGTGCCCTTTCTTCAGTGCGCATGCGCTGATGAAGTCGCTGCAAGCGTATATGGCAAATATCTCCTAGACCGTGCAGGTTTAGGAGATATTTCCAGTACCTACAGGTAAGCTTTATTATAGGCTTACCTGTAGGTAAAAGTGGTGTCCAAGGGTTTACAACCACTTTAAAGTTAATCTCTGGTGTAGCACTACCCCCGTAGGAGCTGCTGGTTTAAATTTGGGCCTGCCGTTACCTTACTGTTCCGTATGCTTGTCTCAGAGGTTCTCCTTGAAGAGTTGTCCAGAAGAAAGTTTGCACCAACACAAAGTCTCTTTCAAGGGTTCTATTCATTAAAGTTTCCAACAGAGGGGGTTAAAGGGATGGGAAGGACTCAGGTACCTTAATTGCGGATCACAGGAATTTACCTAGGTGCAGAGGAACAACTGTCTCCACGCTGGACTCAACAACCACCGGATAGGCCCACTCTCACCGGCCTAGCAACCAGTGTGTAGCTCGATCACATATAGTCTCTGCCACAGACTTAGTGAAAATAGAACAGTCTCTGCCACAGACTTGGTGAAAATAGAACAGTCTCTGCCACAGACTTGGTGTAACCCTTCCCTGGGTTACCTTCTGAATAAAAGAACACAGCTCTCAGTGCCAGGATCTTCCAGCCGTTCCGGCAGCACTGTGAGGTAGATTCTGATCCGGATACATCCTCCAATTGAGTCCTCAATTGCTTGGTCCCTTCCCACAGGCAAGGCGACACAGGATCATCCCTGGATCAGTAGGCCCCAGTTACTCCCGGGCCTACATCTCAGCAATGGAGCCTCAGGCCAACGTGGCCCCGAGGCGGAAATTGCCAGCACTTCCCTGAGGCCATGAGGGCCCTCAGGTCGGGATCGGGCGGGTGGTGCCTACCATCAACGAACGACGACCCCACAAAAAGGTGTCTGTCTCTTAAGTACCATCCCCCAGAATGCACAGCGGGTTGACCATGCCCCCTGAGCTGCCTCTGAGAAAGAGATACCCAATGCCTGTTGCCTTTCCAATCCCGACCAGTGGTGACACCGACACCCACTGTCAGGAGGAAAATCATGAAACCAGCTGAACTGAAACAGAGTATAATTTGAAACACAATCCTTCTGAGCCAAAATATTGCTCAGACAATTATAATTTTAACACAAAGCGACCACTCATTGGGAGCAGGGCGCTACATTGGGATAGGCAAATATTGTTTAAATACATTACGCATGTGTACTCTTACTTGAATCTTGGTGTGCTTTGTGAATTTCTTTCAGATCTGTGTAGTAATCCAGTGTGAAACTTTCCCTCTGTACAGGTGCCTCCTGTAATAAAGACCGGTCACTGTTACGCTCTATTCTTCTACAGGGTAACTGGTCTTGTCTCCGCCCCTCTTCTGTCGTTTTCTACAGGCAGCACTTAGTGGGTGGAGCTTCTGGATCCCTCCCACTGCAATGTTCCCTGCACAAGCATTGTACAGCCCAGTGATGATGTCACTGCAACTTTTACAAGGTAATTGTTGGATTTGCAAATGTCGTTGGTGCACAAAGTAGATTTATATAGTTTGGGGATATTGAGGAATTTTAAGTGAAAGTTTTTTCTGCCCAGCCTTTATCTTTAAAGTTATTAAACTTTTATCTAATGTCCTTGATGGTCTTAGGTACAAATAGATACAACATTTTGGTGCCACAAGAAGTAAATCCTATTCTTCAAGGAAATTACGTATGGTAATATATACAGTACAAGTATCTTTGACATTCTTGTACTTAAAGAGACGATGGGGTTGATTTACTAAAACTTGAGAGTGCAAAATCTGGTGCAGCTTTGCATGGTAGCCAATCAGCATCTAACTACAGCTTGTTCAATTAAGCATTGACAAAAAAAATGGAAGCTGATTGGTTTTTATGCAGAGCCGCACTCGATTTTTCACTCTCCAGGTTTAGTAAATCAACCTCACTGTCACCTTTCTGATGCTGGCCAGGATGACCTGTGTCTGGAAAGGGCATCCCCTAATCCTGATATTCTCACGTCATGTTTGCTTCCTTTGCAAATCCTTGCTTCACTGTAGCCAGGTATTATATTTAACTGAATAAAATAAAATAAAAAACAGGAATTACAGTACAATGCATAATCTGCATATATTGTCCAGGCCCCCCCCCCCCCCCTTTAAAACCCAACTGATATTACTAGGTGTAAAATGTACCTATAAAAAAATCTGGAAATATATTTAAATTGGAACTTTAGTCAGAAAATTAAGTCTTGCTAGATCACATTAGGCTGGCCCCTTTTGCGGGTATAGCTATGTAAATTATTAAAAATAAGTGGCTATACTGTTTAAAATCCACTAATACACCTTCTCACCCTGCTCTGCACATGCTCAGTTGCTCTCTATTTTTAGGTACTGTACCGAATTTGTAGAGGCCGATCTGCTGACAGCCTAAAGATTTATTGCTGTTCAGGGGCTCTGGGCTTCAGCAAAATGGTAGCCTGCAGCAAGATGAAATTGGAGCAATGCTGGAGGCTATTTACATCACACACTCATTTTGGTATGTGACAGCAGGAAGGTAAAGTCACCTGGTTGCATCCAGGGGGGTAGATATATTTCTCCCAGATTCAGGCTTTATGCCGACTTATACAACTAGGGAGTTGATGAAGCCCAGCTGAGTCTAGTGGGCTCATGAATGACTCATACCTCTAGGGAGAGGGCTGGGCGTCGTGCAGGCAGGGAGTTGATGAGGCCAGCTGAAGCTTGTCAGCTCATTTAGGCCTCTATAAGAACTCCCAGCTTCATTAGATGTTAGCTCATGCCTGGAACCAGACCTGTGTGGACTGTCTAGGGAGAGTGAACCCCTGTGCGGTGAGGCAAAGCCTGTGTGGCTATTAGTTTGGACTTTTACTAAACCAGGGACTTAGGGACTAGGACAGCACCAGGCTGATCCCAGTTGTTAGTTTAGGAAACCTGCATGTTTAGTCAG
Source organism: Rana muscosa (assembly GCA_029206835.1). Classification (NCBI taxonomy): domain Eukaryota; kingdom Metazoa; phylum Chordata; class Amphibia; order Anura; family Ranidae; genus Rana; species Rana muscosa. The sequence continues at coordinate 178,871,154 of CM055118.1, read as the reverse complement.
AGGTCAAACTGACCAGGATTTATTTTGTTTGTTTCTTTTTGGCTTTGCTGTGTTTTTGTCACTGTACATAGAGAAATAAACCGCACCTTTTGATTTTGAAAACCACAACCTCCGTCTGCTGGCCCTGTTTTTGTGTGGGGAGCCCAACCAGGGGGTCACACACACCCGCTACCGAGTTAACCCCCTCACAGTTGGTGGAGAACCAGTGGCAGTTTTTTTTAAGCCAGCATGGAGGAGATACTGAAACAGCTGGCTCTAGCAAATGCCAATCAACAGCAGACAAATGCAGGTTTGCAAAGGAGCCTTGCAGCCCAGCAGCAAGCTCATCAACAAGCCCAGCAGCAATCTGAGGCCCGCTTCATAGACCTGTTACAGAAGCAAGAGCAGAGACTACAACAAATGGAAGCAGTAATGCAGCAACGTCCGCAGACCAGTGAGGAAAGCCGTCCCACTAATACCGCGTCCTTTGGGGTGAGTCGTTTATTGACAAAAATGACTGGAGAGGATGATCCAGAGGTATTTTTGACCACATTTGAAAGGACTGCTGAAAGAGAAAAGTGGCCTGAGGAGCAGTGGGCTGGACTGGTGGCTCCTCTGTTAACTGGTGAATCGCAGAAGGCTTACTATGACCTAGAGCCTGACCAAGCAAAAGACTATGTGATGCTAAAAGCTGAAATATTGGCAAGGCTGGGTGTCACCCTGGCTGTCCGGGCTCAGCGTGTGCATAACTGGACTTTCCAGCTTGGAAAACCCCCCAGGTCTCAAATGTATGATCTCATTCACCTGAGCAGGAAGTGGCTACAGCCAGAGACTTTGTCCGCACCAGAGATTGTGGAACGTGTTGTAATGGATCGGTTTTTGAGAGCTCTTCCTACTGCCATCCAAAAGTGGGTAAGCCATGGAGACCCAGAGACGGCCGGTGGTCTTGTGGATCGTGTAGAGAAATACTTGGCTACAGAGAACCTGACGGCCTCTTCCAGAGACACTCGGACTTTCCACCCTAAGACCAGACCATCCCCAGGGGCGGATAAGAGGATTCCAAGGGGTGAGGGTGGAGAGAGTGAGAGGGTGGGAGCTCTACCCCAAGTTTGGCGAGAACAGCCTGGGAAATCAGCGGCTCAAGAGGCGGCAAGAAGGATCGTTTGCTACCGCTGCCGGCAAGCGGGACATATTGCAGCCAATTGCCCGGTTGTGGAGGAACCCATGCAGTGTGACTTTCTGACGGGCAGACGTCAGTCGCTGTGTGCGACAGTCGCATGCACTGCCATTCGAGGAACTGAGAAACATTTATGCAAAATGTGTATTAATGGTAGAAATGTTGTGGTATTACTGGATTCAGGTAGCCTTGTGACCCTGATAAAGGCTGAATTAGTTAAAACAGAGGTCTCTGGGAATAGCAAGGTAGCTGTTATTTGTGTGCATGGGGACACCCGAGAGTATCCAGTGACTACAGTGTGTTTCGAGACCCCCAAAGGTACCCTCTCTCATCCAGTGGGCTTAGTATCTCAGTTACCGCATGACGCCATTGTGGGAAGGGATTTTCCGAAGTTCTGGGAACTGTGGGATGATCCTGAGCCCCCCACTGGTGCCCCTATGTACCAGGAATGTGATAGCCAGAACTCCTCTGAGAGTGGTGAGGACTCTCCAGAATTTCCCTTGTCAGTATTTGCAGGGGAGACTCAAGAAACTGGAGAGGAGCCCACCTCCTCAGACGAAAACCTACCGTCTGTGGAGTTTTCTGATCTGGAGGTTCACAGGGAAAATTTTGCCACAGAACAGTTAAAAGACCCCGCCCTAATAAAGGCACGGGAAAACGTAGTGGAAATAGATGGCGAGTTAGTGAACCCAGATAATACCTGCACTTACCCATACTTCAGCGTAGAGAAGGACCTACTGTATCGGGTGGCAAAAAGGGCAGAAGAAACCGTTGAGCAGCTGGTGGTGCCCAAACCTTACAGGAAGTTGGTGTTGGAGTTGGCCCATGGGCACATTCTTGGAGGTCATCTGGGGACAGAGAAAACCCGAGAGAGGGTATTACAGAGATTCTATTGGCCTGGGGTGATGAAGGACATAGAAAATTATTGTTCCTCCTGCCCTGTGTGTCAGAGGTCGGCCCCGATGCCACATTTCCGTAGCCCGCTGGTCCCTCTACCCATCATTGAGGTCCCGTTTGAGAGAATCGCAATGGATTTGGTAGGTCCTATAATCAAGTCCGCTAGGGGGCACCAGTACATATTGGTTATAATGGACTATGCCACCCGTTATCCAGAAGCGATCCCTCTCAGAAATACCTCGGCCAAAACCATAGCCAAAGAGCTATCTCTTGTTTTTAGCCGGGTGGGTATTTGTAAAGAACTGCTTACGGACCAAGGTACACCCTTTATGTCCCGGGTTATGAAAGAGCTGTGTAAATTGCTCAAAGTGACGCAATTGCGTACATCTGTGTATCACCCCCAAACCGATGGGCTGGTTGAAAGATTCAACAAAACCCTAAAACAAATGTTGAAGAAAGTGGTGGATAGAGATGGAAAGGATTGGGACTGTCTACTTCCTTATTTGATGTTTGCTATTAGGGAGGTGCCCCAATCCTCTACGGGATTCTCCCCCTTTGAGTTACTGTATGGGAGACACCCAAGAGGGCTGTTGGATATTGCCAAGGAAACTTGGGAAAGTGAGAGTTCTCCCCACAGGAGTGTGATTGAGCATGTCGCCCTGATGCAAGATCGAATTGCACAGGTAATGCCCATCGTGAAGGAACATTTGGCCCAAGCGCAGTTGGCACAGCAGAGAGTGTACAACCGTGGAGCAAAGACCCGTACCTTTTCCCCGGGGGATAGGATATTGGTACTTGTCCCTACGGTTGAAAGTAAATTCCTTGCCAAATGGCAAGGCCCCTACGAGATAATGGAAAAAGTGAGCGAAGTGAATTACAAGGTCAGACAACCAGGAAGGCGAAAGCCCGAACAGATATATCACGTTAATCTGTTGAAAGCCTGGAGGGATAGAGAGTCCCTAGTCGCAGAAACTTGGTCACCAGCTCAAACTGGTTGCGTGATTCCGGAGGTTGGAATAGCAGCCACCTTGTCACAACCCCAACAACAGGAGGTTAAGGAGTTTGTGCTTCGCAACAAGGAGGTGTTCTCTGAGCTGCCGGGACAAACATCTGGGGTAGAGCATGATATTATTACCCCGCCCGGTGAAAGGGTGAAGTTAAAACCCTATCGGATCCCAGAGGCCCGACGGGAGGCAATACGGGAGGAAGTACAGAAAATGCTGAACTTAGGGGTGATAGAGGAGTCCCAAAGTGATTGGTCTAGTCCCATTGTGTTGGTGCCTAAACCGGATGGGAGCTGGCGATTTTGTAACGATTTTCGTCAGTTGAACAAAGTTACAAAATTTGACACCTACCCCATGCCACGTATAGATGAGTTGATCGACCGGCTGGGAACAGCCCGATACATGACGACTCTTGACCTCACAAAAGGGTATTGGCAAATTCCCCTGGCCAAGTCGGCCAAAGAGAAAACCGCATTTGTAACCCCAGACGGGGCGTTCCAATATAAGAGAATGCCGTTCGGGTTACAGAATGCGCCGGCCACATTCCAGCGGAAAATGGACCAGATACTGAGGCCCCATCGGAAGTATGCTGCGGCTTACCTGGATGACGTAATTGTCCATAGCACAGATTGGGCCTCACATCTGCCAAAAGTGCAAGCAGTCCTAGACTCTATCCGGGAAGCGGGGTTTACGGCTAACCCCAAGAAGTGTACCATTGGGCAGGAGGAGGCCAAATATCTTGGGTACACCATTGGCAGGGGAGTAATAAAACCCCAACTCAACAAAGTCGAGGCCATCCAGAGTTGGCCACGTCCCAACAGCAAGAAGCAGGTACGAGCCTTTCTGGGAATCGCGGGTTATTATCGGCGCTTCATTCCCCACTTTGCTTCTAAGGCTGTGCCCCTAACCAACCTGACGAAAGGGAAAGGGTCGGTCATGATTAAATGGACCCCCGAGGCTGAGGCAGCATTCCAATTCTTGAAACAAGCCTTATGTAGCCAGCCAGTGTTGTACTCACCCGACTTCTCTAAAGACTTTGTCGTACAAAGTGATGCGTCAGATGTGGGGTTAGGAGCAGTATTGTCCCAGGTCTGGAACGGGGAAGAGCACCCAGTCATTTACCTCAGCAGGAAGTTGAAGTCCCATGAGGTAAATTACGCCACGGTTGAAAAGGAGTGTTTAGCGGTGAAGTGGGCTCTAGATTCCCTTCGGTACTATCTGCTAGGTAGGCACTTTGACATGGTTACGGATCACGCTCCGTTAAAGTGGATGGCTCAAAACAAGGAGACAAATAGAAGAGTGAATAGGTGGTTCCTGGCCCTACAGGAATTCAACTTCACAGTAAAGCATCGCCCTGGCGTTCAAATGGGGAATGTGGATGCTTTGTCTCGAGTACATGAATGCCTGATTGCTGGTGTTCCAACCCCGAGGTTAAAACAAGAGGGGGGGGTATGTGACAGCAGGAAGGTAAAGTCACCTGGTTGCATCCAGGGGGGTAGATATATTTCTCCCAGATTCAGGCTTTATGCCGACTTATACAACTAGGGAGTTGATGAAGCCCAGCTGAGTCTAGTGGGCTCATGAATGACTCATACCTCTAGGGAGAGGGCTGGGCGTCGTGCAGGCAGGGAGTTGATGAGGCCAGCTGAAGCTTGTCAGCTCATTTAGGCCTCTATAAGAACTCCCAGCTTCATTAGATGTTAGCTCATGCCTGGAACCAGACCTGTGTGGACTGTCTAGGGAGAGTGAACCCCTGTGCGGTGAGGCAAAGCCTGTGTGGCTATTTGTTTGGACTTTTACTAAACCAGGGACTTAGGGACTAGGACAGCACCAGGCTGATCCCAGTTGTTAGTTTAGGAAACCTGCATGTTTAGTCAGAGGTCAAACTGACCAGGATTTATTTTGTTTGTTTCTTTTTGGCTTTGCTGTGTTTTTGTCACTGTACATAGAGAAATAAACCGCACCTTTTGATTTTGAAAACCACAACCTCCGTCTGCTGGCCCTGTTTTTGTGTGGGGAGCCCAACCAGGGGGTCACACACACCCGCTACCGAGTTAACCCCTTCACAGGTAGCATAATTATTCATGTGGAATGTATCTTTCTTGTTAAAGAACATTATTTATTTTTTAAAGTTGCTATAGGTAAACTTCCACTTAAAGCGGAGTTCCACCCAAAAGTGGAACTTCCGCTTTAAGTACTCCTCGCCCTTTTACATGCCACATTTGGCATGTCATTTTTTTGGGGGGGAGTGGGTGGGTACTTTTGAAGGGGACTTCCTGTCCCTCTTCCTCCTTCCTCTCACGGGCGGCCTAGGAGACTCCTCCACTCCTCCTAGGCGGCCCCTCCCTCTCTGCAATCTTCTGGGATACATGACAGGTCCCAGAATATTGCTTTCCACTGGGAATGTGCAGTGCGACTCGCGCATGCGCAGTGCGTGCCCGGCCGAAAGCTGTCACGGCTATGACGGCGCTGGCAGAGAGGAGGGGGAGAGGCGCGCCGCTCCGGGCGGCCGCATCGCTGAACCGTGGGGCAGGTAAGTGTCTGTTTATTAAAAGTCAGAAGCTAAACTTTTTGTAGCTGCTGACTTTTAATAAACAAAAAAAGCCTGGAACTCCGCTTTAAACCCTGACTTCTGCGTTGCCTTACCTGATAATTCCTGTCAAGGTGACACCACGATGGGAAAACTCTCAGGAAGTAGGGACAGCAAAAAACACACTTTACCAGAGTATTGATTCTTGTTATGGTGTCACTATGCCAGGAAGTTGGGGAGAAATACTCTCAAGTAGGACATAGCAAAAAAAAAAAAACAGATAGATGCTCTAACCATTCCCTACACTGACCAAGCATAAAAAGATGGCTGGTGTTGGACCAGCACCAAACAAGACTGGTATTTTGAACTAGTGGACATTGCTGAGTTGAACAAAAAATCATTTTTACACTGGACTATTTCCTGCTCTCTGCCTGAAATACAGTAAGGAGCCCACAATGGGGACTTAAGAACATCTGGTCTTCAAGTTCACATGGATCAGAAATGGGTGTTCCCAGAGCTCCAGAATACTGGATGCAATGAGACTTTAGGTAGAGGGGTGGCCTGGTGAACCACAGCTACACATGAACATACCTCCCAACTTTTTGAGATGGAAATGAGGGACATCTATCAGCAAAAGTATGCAGGCATAGGACACACACCCATGCCACGCCCCCTTAAAGGAGAATTGTATAAAAAAACAAGATTGGGTAAACCCACAAGTGTTTTTTTTTCCACTACTACACCTTTATATTGTCTTTTGGAATTTACAAATGCAGCAATTTAGAGATCAGATGAAAGGTTTAGCACTGGAAAACACTTTTTGATAGATAAAAAGTGCATTTTATATACTGTGAGGGGGTTAGCTCGGCAGCGGGTGTGTGTGACCCCCGGGATGGGCTCCCCACACAAAAACAGGCCCAGCAAACGGAGGTTGTGGTTTTCAAAATCAAAAAAAAGGTGCGGTTTATTTTCTATTTACGGTGACAAAACACAGCAAAGCCAAAAGAAACATATAAACAAAATAAATCCTGGTCAACTTGACCTCTGACTAAACATACAGGTTTCCTAACTAACAACTGGGATCAGCCTAGTGCTGTCCTAGTCCCTAAGTCCCTGGTTTTAAATGTCCAAGCAAATAGCCACACAGGCTTTTTCTCACCGCACAGGGGTTCACTCTCCCTAGACAGTCCACACAGGTCTGGTTCCAGGCATGAGCTAACATCTAATGAAGCTGGGAGTTCTGACAAGCTTCAGCTGGCCTCATCAACTCCCTGTCTGTACGACGCCCAGCCCTCTCCCTAGAGGTATGAGTCATCCATGAGCCCACTAGCCTTATACAACTTTCCACCTAGTTGTATAAGTCGGCGTAAAGCCTGAATCTGGGCGAAATATATCTACCCCCCTGGATGCAACCAGGTGACTTTACCTTCCTGCTGTCACATACCCCCCCCTCTTGTTTTAACCTCGGGGTTGGAACACCAGCAATCAGGCATTCATGTACTCGAGACAAAGCATCCACATTCCCCATTTGAACGCCAGGGCGATGCTTTACTGTGAAGTTGAATTCCTGGAGGGCCAGGAACCACCTATTCACTCTTCTATTTGTTTCCTTGTTTTGAGCCATCCACTTTAACGGAGCGTGATCCGTAACCATGTCAAAGTGCCTACCTAGCAGGTAGTACCGAAGGGAATCTAGAGCCCACTTCACCGCTAAACACTCCTTTTCAACGGTGGCGTAATTTACCTCATGGGACTTCAACTTCCTGCTGAGGTAAATGACTGGGTGCTCTTCCCCGTTCCAGACCTGGGACAATACTGCTCCTAACCCCACATCTGACGCATCACTTTGTACGACAAAGTCTTTAGAGAAGTCGGGTGAGTACAACACTGGCTGGCTACATAAGGCTTGTTTCAAGAATTGGAATGCTGCCTCAGCCTCGGGGGTCCATTTAATCATGACCGACCCTTTCCCCTTCGTTAGGTTGGTTAGGGGCACAGCCTTAGAAGCAAAGTGGGGAATGAATCGCCGATAATACCCAGCGATTCCCAGAAAGGCTCGTACCTGCTTCTTGCTGTTGGGACGTGGCCAACTCTGGATGGCCTCGACTTTGTTGAGTTGGGGTTTTATTACTCCCCTCCCAATGGTGTACCCAAGATATTTGGCCTCCTCCTGCCCAATGGTACACTTCTTGGGGTTAGCCGTAAACCCCGCTTCCCGAACAGAGTCCAGGACTGCTTGCACTTTTGGCAGATGTGAGGCCCAATCTGTGCTATGGACAATTGCGTCATCCAGGTAAGCCGCAGCATACTTCCGATGGGGCCTCAGCATCTGGTCCATTTTCCGCTGGAATGTGGCCGGCGCATTCTGTAACCCGAACGGCATTCTTTTATATTGGAACGCCCCGTCTGGGGTTACAAATGCGGTTTTCTCTTTGGCCAATTTGGCCAGGGGGATTTGCCAATACCCTTTTGTGAGGTCAAGAGTCGTCATGTATCGGGCTGTTCCCAGCCGGTCGATCAACTCATCTATACGTGGCATGGGGTAGGTGTCAAATTTTGTAACTTTGTTCAACTGACGAAAATCGTTACAAAATCGCCAGCTCCCATCCGGTTTAGGCACCAACACAATGGGACTAGACCAATCACTTTGGGACTCCTCTATCACCCCTAAGTTCAGCATTTTCTGTACTTCCTCCCGTATTGCCTCCCGTCGGGCCTCTGGGATCCAATAGGGTTTTAACTTCACCCTTTCACCGGGCGGGGTAATGATGTCATGCTCTACCCCAAATGTTTGTCCCGGCAGCTCAGAGAATACCTCCTTGTTGCGAAGCACAAACTCCTTAACCTCCTGTTGTTGGGGTTGTGACAAGGTGGCTGCTATTCCAACCTCAGGAATCACGCAACCAGTTTGAGCTGGTGACCAAGTGTCTGCGACTAGGGACTCTCTATCCCTCCAGGCTTTCAACAGATTAACGTGATAGATCTGTTCGGGCTTTCGCCTTCCTGGTTGTCTGACCTTGTAATTCACTTCACTCACTTTTTCCATTATCTCGTAGGGGCCTTGCCATTTGGCAAGGAATTTACTTTCAACCGTAGGGACAAGTACCAGTATCCTATCCCCCGGGGAAAAGGTACGGGTCTTGGCTCCACGGTTGTACACTCTCTGCTGTGCTAACTGCGCTTGGGCCAAATGTTCCTTCACGATGGGCATTATCTGTGCAATTCGGTCTTGCATCAGGGCGACATGCTCAATCACACTCCTGTGGGGAGAACTCTCACTTTCCCAAGTTTCCTTGGCAATATCCAACAGCCCTCTTGGGTGTCTCCCATACTCAAAGGGGGAGAATCCCGTAGAGGATTGGGGCACCTCCCTAATAGTAAACATCAGATAAGGAAGTAGACAGTCCCAATCCTTTCCATCTCTATCCACCACTTTCTTCAACATTTATTTTAGGGTTTTGTTGAATCTTTCAACCAGCCCATCGGTTTGGGGGTGATACACAGATGTACGTAATTGCGTCACTTTGAACAATTTACACAGCTCCTTCATAACCCGGGACATAAAGGGTGTACCTTGGTCCGTAAGCAGTTCTTTACAAATACCCACCCGGCTAAACACAAGAGATAGCTCTTTGGCTATGGTTTTGGCCGAGGTATTTCGGAGAGGGATCGCTTCTGGATAACGGGTGGCATAGTCCATTATAACTAATATGTACTGGTGCCCCCTAGCGGACTTGATTATAGGACCTACCAAATCCATGGCGATCCTCTCAAACGGGACCTCAATGATGGGTAGAGGGACCAGCGGGCTACGGAAATGTGGCATCGGGGCCGACCTCTGACACACAGGGCAGGAGGAACAATAATTTTCTATGTCCTTCATCACCCCCGGCCAATAGAATCTCTGTAATACCCTCTCTCGGGTTTTCTCTGTCCCCAGATGACCTCCAAGAATGTGCCCATGGGCCAACTCCAACACCAACTTCCTGTAAGGTTTGGGCACCACAAGCTGCTCAATGGTTTCTTCTGCCCTTTTTGCCACCCGATACAGTAGGTCCTTCTCTACGCTGAAGTATGGGTAAGTGCAGGTATTATCTGGGTTCACTAACTCGCCATCTATTTTCACTACGTTTTCGCGTGCCTTTATTAGGGCGGGGTCTTTCAACTGTTCTGTGGCAAAGTTTTCCCTGTGAACCTCAAGATCAGAAAACTCCACAGACGGTAGGTTTTCGTCTGAGGAGGTGGGCTCCTCTCCAGTTTCTTGAGTCTCCCCTGCCAATACTGATAAGGGAAATTCCGGAGAGTCCTCACCACTCTCAGGGGAGTTCTGGCTATCACATTCCTGGTACATAGGGGCACCAGTGGGGGGCTCAGGATCATCCCACAGTTCCCAGAACTTCGGAAAATCCCTTCCCACAATGGCGTCATACGGTAACTGAGATACTAAGCCCACTGGATGAGAGAGGGTACCTTTGGGGGTCTCGAAACACACTGTAGTCACTGGATACTCTCGGGTGTCCCCATGCACACAAATAACAGCTACCTTGCTATTCCCAGAGACCTCTGTTTTAACTAACTCAGCCTTTATCAGGGTCACAAGGCTACCTGAATCCAGCAATACCACAACATTTCTACCATTAACACACATTTTGCATAAATGTTTCTCAATTCCTTGAATGGCAGTGCATGCGACTGTCGCACACAGCGACTGACGTCTGCCCGTCAGAAAGTCACACTGCATGGGTTCCTCCACAACCGGGCAATTGGCTGCAATATGTCCCGCTTGCCGGCAGCGGTAGCAAACGATCCTTCTTGCCGCCTCTTGAGCCGCTGATTTCCCAGGCTGTTCTCGCCAAACTTGGGGTAGAGCTCCCACCCTCTCACTCTCTCCACCCTTACCCCTTGGAATCCTCTTATCCGCCCCTGGGGATGGTCTGGTCTTAGGGTGGAAAGTCCGAGTGTCTCTGGAAGAGGCCGTCAGGTTCTCTGTAGCCAAGTATTTCTCCACACGATCCACAAGACCATCGGCCGTCTCTGGGTCTCCATGGCTTACCCAGTTTTGGATGGCAGTAGGAAGAGCTCTCAAAAACCGATCCATTACAACACGTTCCACAATCTTTGGTGCGGACAAAGTCTCTGGCTGTAGCCACTTTCTGCTCAGGTGAATGAGATCATACATTTGAGACCTGGGGGGTTTTCCAAGCTGGAAAGTCCAGTTATGCACACGCTGAGCCCGGACAGCCTGGGTGACACCCAGCCTTGCCAATATCTCAGCTTTTAGCATCACATAGTCTTTTGCTTGGTCAGGCTCTAGGTCATAGTAAGCCTTCTGCGATTCACCAGTTAACAGAGGAGCCACCAGTCCAGCCCACTGCTCCTCAGGCCACTTTTCTCTTTCAGCAGTCCTTTCAAATGTGGTCAAAAATACCTCTGGATCATCCTCTCCAGTCATTTTTGTCAATAAACGACTCACCCCAAAGGACGCGGTATTAGTGGGACGGCTTTCCTCACTGGTCTGCGGACGTTGCTGCATTACTGCTTCCATTTGTTGTAGTCTCTGCTCTTGCTTCTGTAACAGGTCTATGAAGCGGGCCTCAGATTGCTGCTGGGCTTGTTGCTGAGCTTCCAGACTCTGTTGATGAGCTTGCTGCTGGGCTGCAAGGCTCTGTTGATGAGCTGCAAGGCTCTTTTGCAAACCTGCATTTGTCTGCTGTTGATTGGCATTTGCTAGAGCCAGCTGCTTCAGTATCTCCTCCATGCTGGCTTAAAAAAACTGCCCGCATTCTCCACCAACTGTGAGGGGGTTAGCTCGGCAGCGGGTGTGTGTGACCCCCGGGATGGGCTCCCCACACAAAAACAGGCCCAGCAAACGGAGGTTGTGGTTTTCAAAATCAAAAAAAAGGTGCGGTTTATTTTCTATTTACGGTGACAAAACACAGCAAAGCCAAAAGAAACATATAAACAAAATAAATCCTGGTCAACTTGACCTCTGACTAAACATACAGGTTTCCTAACTAACAACTGGGATCAGCCTAGTGCTGTCCTAGTCCCTAAGTCCCTGGTTTTAAATGTCCAAGCAAATAGCCACACAGGCTTTTTCTCACCGCACAGGGGTTCACTCTCCCTAGACAGTCCACACAGGTCTGGTTCCAGGCATGAGCTAACATCTAATGAAGCTGGGAGTTCTGACAAGCTTCAGCTGGCCTCATCAACTCCCTGTCTGTACGACGCCCAGCCCTCTCCCTAGAGGTATGAGTCATCCATGAGCCCACTAGCCTTATACAACTTTCCACCTAGTTGTATAAGTCGGCGTAAAGCCTGAATCTGGGCAAAATATATCTACCCCCCTGGATGCAACCAGGTGACTTTACCTTCCTGCTGTCACAATACATATATATAGATCAGACCGAAATGAGGGACAAATGAGGAGGAATGAGGGAGAGAGGGACATTGTTCCAAATCAGGGACAGTCTCTCGAAATCAGGGACAGTTGGGAGCTATGCAGGAAGGAAAAATCATATCTCCAACCTGAGAAAGCACCCTGTGTACATTTCAACCCGTAATTTTCAGCATTGACAGGACTATATCTGTAAATCACAGCTATTTTTCTTATTGCAGTTAAGCCTCCACTCTCATCTATCTTGCTGATAGCACCACTCTACCATATTTGATACAAATTATGGTATATGAATGGATGTATATATGAAATCGTCATTGTGACTTATGAGCCTTTAGAGAATGTCAGATCGCGCTCCCTGATAGCCGGAGTTAAATGGAAATAATCTTTGAGATGCGATAAGGGCGGCGGAGGGGATTTTCTAGAGGGCATTGGAACTGCGGAGAAGCCCTGCATGCCTTGCATTTCCGCTGCCTGTTCTGAAATCAGAATAGAGTCCTTGTTAATGCACTCGAGACAGCCTAATGTAACATCAGATACAATTACAGGCGCTGGAAGACGAGGCGCTGCAGCGACAAAGGGGCCTTGTCTATCATTCCTGCGCCAATAATTCAATTTATGCTCTCCTTTTAGCAATGTTTATGGAAGAGGTAAGTGCTGGGGAATAGGTATGATTACAGCTTATCAAAAGAGTTGTAAGAACAAGAAAATTGCCTTGTCCTGCCTTTTTTTTTGCAGATTATTCAGAGCCAGAAACCTACAGGAACAAAATCTTCTGATGTGTAAAAAATTATTTCATGTATAAGGAATGATATGGATGTTTTAGAAACCATGTAATTTTTATAACACAGTTCTTTTAATGTCCATAAAGAAGACAGAAATTAATTTCAATGGATTTCATAAATATACACTTAGACACGATACACACTAATTGGTCTTAGTTTGACATTATTGTTGTCACATTTTATGTATTTTTCTATACTGCATTGTATTGTTCTTCCAGTTTAGTGAGGTAATTACAAAAATATCATTAAGTGTACAATTGAGGGGAAAGCGTTTAACCTACTTCATACAGGCTATCGGCTAGGTTCTGTGTCACTTAGTCTAAGCCCCACATTAACACCTGAGTGTTTAGTCACTCAATTCCTGGAGCATAACAATGCTCAAGATGAGGAATCCTATTATTCACAATGAGCCTATTTGCACCTTAGCATTGTATCACATGAGCCCTCATTCACATGTATCACTACCCCAGAGGGAGCTGCTAGTTAACATTGGTCCTCTGTTGCTGGCCTCGACCTTCTCAAACACCTCTGCCCCGGGCCCTCTGACACATCAGGCTGAGCCAGTGGCTCTCGTGGATTTTTTTTTGGGGGCCAACAAACAGTACGCCACCGATAGATGGAATAGATAGATGGAATTGTTAATAATAGATGGAAAGTTGAAAAAAAATGAATGAAGGTCCGCTTTAACTTGCTGCACATTTTCACTGGCAAGTTGTACACTCGCAGAGTACTTGAAGCACAAGTTCTATGTAACACTTTTCAAATTTGTAGCAAATTTGCAAGATTAAAGCTGCAGTGGTGAGTCTACAGTAAGAGCTCTGCAAGTCACAGTGACCCCTGTGGTGGGATGACTATTGCACAACATAACTGAACCAGAACTTGCAGCAGACTTGCAGAATGTTTGCAAAGAAAGTTAAACTGGAGTCATGCAATTGCTGCAATTGTGCAATAAAGATGTGAAGCCTGGTAAGTCTAGCAATAACTTAGCAAATCATTTTTAAACTTGCAGCTCAATTGCTTGCTATCTGGGATGCAGCATAAGTATAGTTGGTTCGAAGGAGCCTGTTGGCAAACTGAAGTCTCACTTATTTTGGTGGGTTGGCAACTCTCCCATCAATCCTACGCTTCAGTGGTGGGTTCGGATGGAGGAGGGCCCCCTCGTGGAATGGTGGCTTGAGCTCTGGCAAACTAGCTCTGTATGACTGCAACTGCAAATGATGTCCAGCTAGCCCACTCTGTAAAGCTGTGAATTCAGATGGTGACAAGATAACCCAATGTGTAGGGCTGTAGATGCAGATGAGTAGGCCGCCCTGGTGGGTGAGTGCCCTAGCACTCTCCCTGGACGATCTGCTCCCTTCCCCGGTCTGGCCCCAAGTCCCAAACTTTTCCTAGGCAGACAGTAAAGAGAATCCCCTTGCCTCCTTCTTGAGTCTCCAAGTCTATTGCGATCTGTAGTTCTGCAGCCATCCCACATAGTGTAGTAGTCTCTCCGAGGGACTACATGTCCCAGCGTGCTTTACAGCAGTCCTGTTTCTTCTGAGTCTCAAAGTCTGTCTGGATTTGTAGTTCAGAAAGTGAATTCCTGCATTATAGAGATGCAGTTTTGCATACCTCCCAACTTTTTGAGATGGGAACGAGGGACACCTATTAGCAAAACTGAGTGGGCACAGGGCACACCCCCTGTCACGCCCCCCAAAAAATATTAGTTAAACTCACAAGAGCTTATTTTTTACAACTAGGATGTACGCTCGTGTGTCCTTTTTTTCCCACAAATAGAGCTTTCTTTTGGTGGTATTTGATCACCTCTGCGTTTTTTATTTTTTGCGCTATAAACAAAGATAGAGCGACAATTTTGAAAAAAATCCAATATTTTTTACTTTTTGCTATAATAAATATCCCCACAAAATATATAAAAAAACATATTTTTTTCCTCAGTTTAGGCCGATACATATTCTTCTACATATTTTTGGTAAAAAAAAACGCAATAAGCATTTATTGATTGGTTGGCACAAAAGTTATAGCATCTACAAAATAGGGGATAGTTTTATGGCATTTTTATTAATAATTCTTTTTTTTTACTAGTAATGGCGGCGATCAGCGATTTTTATCATGACTGCGACATTATGGCGAACATATCGGACACTTTTGATGCTATTTTGGGACCATTCACATTTATACAGCGATCAGTGCTATAAAAATGCACTGATTACTGTATAAATGTGACTGGCAGTGAAGGGGTTAACCACTAGGAGGCTAGGAAGGGGTTAAGTTTGTTCTAGGGAGTGATCCTAACTGTTAGGGGGCGTAGCTACGGGTGACACGTCACTGATCGCTGCTCCCGATGAGAGGGAGCAGACGATCAGTGTTGTGTCACTAGGCAGAACGGGGAGATGCCTTGTTTACACTGGCCTCTCCCCATTCTGCAGCTCTGTGACCCGAACGCGGGACACCGGCGGACATCGAGTCGGCGGGTCTCGCGGGCACGGTCACGGAGCTCGCGCGTGTGCCAGCAAGGTGGGAAATTCAAAGTGACGTAAATATACGTCACTTTGCCCAGCCGTGCCATTCTGCCAATGTATATCGGCGTGAGTCGGTCGTTAACCGGTTAAAACCAAGGATAGTCTATGCATTCTACCCAAATACTCCAGGAGGCAGTAGGGGAAACTCATTGCCAGAAAAGTACACATAGATCCCTTTAGAATACTTAAATACAATTAACATTGGGCCAACCGCCACCAACACTCCCAAGGTCAGCAGAACTGAGGAGGCAGACCCTTCATTCATAAGCCAGTCTTCCATTCATAGATAACTTTTCTTATGTACTATGGCTTCTCTGAATGGAGTAGGGGGTGGAAAATGTAGGCACAGCATTAATGAATGCATATTACAGCTCCCTCAGCAGCTCTATCAGCTGCCACCGCACCAAAAGATTACTGGGGCAATGGTGGTGGAGCAGGGGGGGGGCGGAGAAGGAAGATTTCAACTCAAGTACAAGCCAGCAGCACAAGAGACACATCGCATTGATGAAGTAATGTCCCCGTGATGATTTATTTATTTATTTTTTACAAAAATGAGGCTTTACTCATATAAAATTGGCAGCTTAATGGCTTGCACTTCTGTCTTACTCCTTAATTCAAATCCCAGCCAGGACATTATCTGCATGGAGTTCTCCCTGTACTTGTGAGGGTTTCCACACTCTAAAGACATGATGGTAGGTTAATTGGCTGCTGTCCAAATTGTCTCTGGTATGTATGTTTATGAGATGGGGCCTGATGTCACAGTCTGTGATTAGGCTTGGAGGCCAGTGGCTGTAGCAGTAGAGAAGTTTGAACAGTAGTCAACTGAATAAATACACGCAGGTTCCACCTAGCGGATGATGCGGGCTCACCCAGAGTGCGGGGTCTAAGCACTAGCTGGTATTCACCAGAGCCCATGATGGTGAACATGGGTTTTGCTGCATGCTAATGCCAGGTTGTGACCCTTTGGATTGCTCTAGGAAGAAGAGAGCAAATGGGGGTCAGGTAGCAGATGAGGCAAATAGGGAACAAGCAGAAGCTTAGTAGATGAATAAACCAAAAGGTTAATAACTTAGTTAGATCAAGAAAAAGAGTGGATATAGGAAGAAAAGGGCAGTGGGTACACTCAGTACCCTGGGACTTTTTCGGTGCTTGGTAGAGAAAAACACAAAGATAGAATCATAAAAGATAAAATTTTATTACAATACAAGTACAAAAATATGTTAAAATAACCATCCTTGCAGATGTGTGGCTCAACGGCCAAAAAGTGTGATTCACTGCTAGGTCGCCACTCAACTAGTTTCGCTCCACAGAGCTTTCTCAGGAGTGATTGAGACTGTAGCAGATTACACTGAAAGCACAGAATACACAAAATTAGCATAAGGATTGGTTACATACGACATGCATTTGCAATAAATTTATTTGAAAAAATGTTATTGGGGAATACATTTAAAAAAAAATAAAAAATAAAAAAGAAGAAAATGGAGACACCCATTAGCCGTCATATAGGTCTGTTCCACCAGTTTGACAGTACAGTGATGCACTTTACTGCACTTGAACATGTCCCCCCAGGTGACAGAAGGGGCAATTATGACAAGGTTCTACTTCAAAAGGAGGCCAGATGGATTCACAGATTGTCGGCCCTCAAGCATCCTGGCTTGAATGACGCCTTTAGCTTCAAGCCTTTCTTATAGAGCTCATTCACATTGTGTGCTTCCCTCTTTGCCTTTATGTTTCTAAATTTCTTCTGCTTTGTTCCTTCTTTACTGTTTTTATTTTGCTTCATGTTTGATATTAATTAATAATTTCATGCAAAGAATTCTTAGTACGTATCCGCTATGCTAATTATTACAGGCTGATAGAGCTCTCATGGTAAACAAATGTTATAAACTGGCTTCATGACCCATTCTGTGCTTCTGAAATTCACCAATTTGCACTGATATTTTTCTCTAATTATGAAAATGATGTAACTTTTCAAGACTTTTGCATACAATAGTTTTATATTGATTCCCTTTTTTTCCCTAGCAATGATGTTTTTTGATGGAGACCAAATTTTGGAATATATCCACAGACAGTCATTTATTTGACTGTCATTTATTCACCTGATTGTTCCTTGGTGCATTCTCCTTGTCCAGTTTTCATCCTCTAACCCTCCTTAGTGCAACCACATGAACTCCCGGGGACCCCACTAAGATTTTTGTCGTTATGCCAATCGACTGACTTTTGGGGCGCCCTTTGCCAGTTGGCCTGTGTCATCTAATCTCCAGTCCCATCTTTGTTTGTTAACTTCTTTTGCAACACACATTTTCCCATTATTAGTTTTAATCTTGGGCTTTCCCTTTTTCAAGATGGCGCGGCTGAGTTCAGCAGTATGGGGAATGGTGACGCACACGCTTCAGGACGTGTGACGCGCCACGCCGTCTGCTGATCAGATGACCTATGCGAAAGCCCATCCCATTGGGCGGCGCATGCGTCAAACACAGGCTGCTAAATTAGTCCGCACCGCGGCGATGATGTCAGACGTCGCCGCGGCGGGGGTATAGGTAGCGCGGTTTCACCACTGACAGTCTGCAAGGATCCCTCCCCACACCAGGGGAACTGGACATATCTTTCCTAGATGGGTCATTCGTTTAACCATCAACATTGAGGTAGGTGTCCCATGGATAATCTCAACCCACTCTGATGATTTTTGTTTTCACAACGATTGTGGCGCTTACCATGTTTCCCCCCCCCCCCCCCATCCCCTCTTTTGTTTTTTTTCAGCTCACAGTGAGTCTGCAACCTCCCTTTCATCTGCTGAGGGTGGTATTCACCACTCCCATGCAGGTCATTTCATTTCTATTTGAAAGTTAATCAGATAGTGCCATTTCCCTTGGTGCAACTTATCAATATTAAACATAATCACCACAACATTGGCATATTGCTTATGATCCCAGCTACCCATGCATTCAGGTAGGATTCATTATCCTTCCCTCTCTTTTTACTTTTTTTGTTGCTTTTTTCAAATTGACTTATTGATTTTAGCCCTTTGTCCCCTGTATTATCATTATTATTATTCTTACAGGCCGAGCTTCATGTGCTTGATGCTCAATATGGGCCATGATATAATATGCATGTTAACACTTTTCCTCAAAAAACTTATGTTATCTTAATGGGGACCTGTAATGTATTCCCCAATAACATTTTTCAAATAAATCTATTGCAAATGCATGCAGTATGTAACCAATTCTTATGCTAATTTTGTGTATTCTGTGCTTTCAGTGTAATCTGCTACAGTCTCAATCACTCCTGAGGAAGCTCTGTGGAGCGAAACTAGTTGAGTTGCGACCTAGCAGTGAATCGCACTTTTTGGCCGTTGAGCCACACATCTGCAAGGATGGTTATTTTAACATATTTTTGTACTTGTATTGTAATAAAATTTTATCTTTTATGATTCTATCTCTGTGTTTTTCTCTACCAAGCACCGAAAAAGTCCCAGGGTACTGAGTGTACCCACTGCCCTTTTCTTCCTATATCCATTTAAACGGGATGTGGTGCTTTAAAATTTGACCAAGCTTGCCTAATTTTGTCAAGAAAAAGAGTGGTCCAGGGACAGAACCTTGGGGGACACCAATGGAAAAAGGAATAGGAGAGGAGGAGGTAGAGTTCTAAGTGACACTGAAAGTGCAGTAAGATAGGTAAAATGACAACCAATGAAGAGTATAGTCACGGAGACCAAGAGATTAGAGTTTTTTTTAACCACTTGCCGACCGCCGCATGTATATATACGTTGGCAGAATGGCTACTTGTAAGCTCCTTGAGGACAGGGACCGATATGATTGTACAATGCAGACCTAAAAATTTCAAGGTATGAGCCACTAGCCAGGCCTTAAGAGTTACTCACCACCGCATGCCCCACCCAACCCCTACCCTGCCTCTAAACATGCTCTTGGAAATTATCTCATGAGACGACACTGTAAGGCCCCTTTCACACGGGGTCGATTCGTTATGACCGACTCCGCTAGCTCAGCAGGGCTCGCACCGTTGATCCCCACTGAGCAGGCGGATGATAAGTCCGTCTCCGCTCACAGTGCTGAAACAGACCTGTCAGAGCCCCGCTCTGGGGAGATCGGATGTCACCTGATGTGGTAAAACATGGTGTCACCCCCCCCCCAGTCCCTGGGATCAGTAATGGATAATGGCCGACAGGCCCTCTTACCAGACCCAGCGAAACAGGAGCAGTGATCCCTCTGGCTGGATGTTCGCTCATCCTGTGTTGTGTAGTGCTCTCTCTGGTGGTGCTGGGCATCGTGGTGCTGGGCAGCGTGGCAGTCTCTGGTGGTGCTGAGCAGCGTGGCGTTCTCTGGTGGTGCTGGGCAGCGTGGCGTTCTCTGGAGGTGCTGGGCAGCGTGGCGTTCTCTGGTGGTGCTGGGCAGCGTGGCGTTCTCTGGTGGTGCTGGGCAGCCTGGTGTTCTCTGGTGGTGCTGGGCAGCGTGGCGTCCTCTGGTGGTGCTGGGAAGCGTGGCGTTCTCTGGTGGTGCTGGGAAGCGTGGCGTTCTCTGGTGGTGCTGGGCAGCGTGGCATTCTCTGGTGGTGCTGGGAAGCGTGGCGCTCTCTCTGGTGGTGCTGGGCAGCGTGGCGGTCTCTCTGGCTTCCCCTAGCACAGTCCTTTCTTTTGTTTTCCTGTCTCCTGTAACTGGCTGCTCTAACTCTCTCAACTTGTTCCTGGGATCTCTCTCTCTTCCCCCAGCAGAGTGCATGCTGGGGGGTGTAGTCGGCTCCCTCTGGAGAACATAAGGGCTGCCAATCTTCTGGGACTACATGTCCCATGATGCTCCCTCTTTATATTGGCCTCTGCTGTGGCCAATGGGGGGGGGAGGAGCTGGAATCTTGGTGGGGAATCTGAAAAGAGCCCTCTCTCTTATCCTGTGCAGCTGACAGGAAAAGAGGGGGTGGGTTGAGCAGGGGAAACCCAACAGCCTGCCTCTCCTCACAGTGCCAGTGCCTGTCTTCAGCCGAGAAACAGCGTGCTGTCACCACTTCACAGCTGGGGGGCACCCGACACTACAGCTGCTTCCTGGAGGGTGTCACCGGGTGCGTTCCTCCCCCACCCCCACAGCGCTGTAACTGCCAGGTGTTCTCTGTGTCCTCCTCGCTTTCCTCCTCTGGACACAGATGGACCCCGCCCCCGGGAGGAGTTTAAAACATGGAAGGATGCCAGTGGAGGGTAGGCGGACAATTAAGCTTCGCCTCTGCCATTTGCTTAGCAAGTCACCATCCGCTGACCGGCGCTAGTCCCTCCCCATCACCTGGCCAAGTACGCTCCGTACACTGAACATAACAAGTGCCGCAAAGCCCCGGACTGTATATATGTGCGGGAGGGGGCCATGCGAGGCGGGAGGAAGGGTCGGGTGGGCTTTTTTCGTGCGTGGGGTGGCTTTTTTGCCGCCCCCCACAAACTGCCGCCCTAGGCCTGGGCCTTGTCGGCCTAGGCCAAGAAACAGGACTTGGTGCAATGTCGCACAACCGCGCAATTGTCAGTTAAAGCGATGCAGTGCCAAATCACAAAAAATGGCCTGGTCATTGGACAGTTGTGAACCTGAACCCTCAGAGCAGACCACTTCTGAGTTCACAAAAGAATTATGGATTGGTAAACAGTTTGCTGCTTCTCCACTTGATATTCTGAATTCCGGGCAATAATTCTAAGTGCTACTCAGGGCAAGAATCCAGTGTTAAATGCATATCCCAATTAATGCTCTGGGTTAACCATTTGTAAGTTAAATTCTCGACCCTAGCTAACTCGGGGGGTTAACTATTTTTACAATAAATTCCTGATGTAGGGTAATGCTTGAGGGTTAATAATTTGTACAATAACTGCAGTGGGAGATTTGTCCATCTGTGTTGTTTAGTGTGGATGGAGGGATGTTTTTGTTTAAAGCCTCGTACACACGACCGGTTTTCTGCCGAGTAAACCGTGCGTGTGTACGAGGCTTTCAGGTTTCTCGTCAAGAAAACTGGCCAGAATCTCGACGAGAAAAATATATAACCTGCTCTCTATTTTCTCGTCAGGATTCTCGTTGGGAAACCCAAGAGTGTGTACGCTTACCTGTGGCTGTGGAAACCCGTGCATGCACAAAATGACTTTGACGCATGCGCAGTAGCTTCCTAGGCATAGGTAGGGTGTAGCAAGATGGCGGCGACGGCATCGAATGTGACGAGCGCACGCTCGTCGTAGTCGATGACGTCACTGCGTTCGTTCCATTCAAAAGAACGGCGGTTCTTTTGAATCGAGCGTGTGTACACTCGGCCGGGACAAGATTCTTGTCAAGAATCTCGTCAGGGAAAAACAACGGGTTTTTTCCTGACGAGATTCTCGGTCGTGTGTACTAGGCTTGAGTCTAACCAATCCCTTTGGTCAAAAACCCCCCACAAAAAAATCATACAAAATATTACCGTACTATTATTAACCTATGCAGTCAAGGGGTCCCAGTAGATATTAACATTTCTGTGCAGCTCTGTAAAATACTGTATTTATAACCCACACCTTACATTTAAGAGAGAAGTTTCAGTAAAAAAAAAAATTAAATTTAAATAAAGAACTGTGAAGCAAAATAAGGGTCAGTGCCCATCTGCAACCTCACCAGTGCCCATCAATGCAGCCTCACCATTGCCCATCAATGCAGCCCTTATTAGTGCCCATCAATGCAGCCTGATCAGTGCCCATCAATGCAACCTGATCAGTGCCCATTAATGCAGCCTGATCAGTGCCCATCAATGCAGCTTCACCAGTGCCAGAAGTACAGTAAGCAATTAACAAATTAAAGGATAACACCAGCAAAACTATATAAATAAAATGTGACCACTTTACATCCCCTTAGCAGGATATACTGTAGAATTTGTCCCAATCC
Organism: Rana muscosa; assembly: GCA_029206835.1. NCBI lineage: Eukaryota > Metazoa > Chordata > Amphibia > Anura > Ranidae > Rana > Rana muscosa. Next base: position 178,848,982 of record CM055118.1, on the reverse strand, counting down.
CTGTAACTGCTAATTTTGCTGGACAGGTTGTGGTGCTTGAAAAGTTGGAGAAAAATATAAAAATTATGTGTAATACAATACAATAAACATAATACCAGAATACAATATTTTTCCTAAATCTGCAATAATGTATGAATAGTTTCAACGATGCCTTTTGATGCAGATCTGAAATTCTACCAGCCAGATATCTTATAGCAATTGGTTCACTCTATGGCAGGGATATGCAATTAGCGGACCTCCAGCTGTTGCAGAACTACAAATCCCATGAGGCATAGCAAGACTCTGGCAGCCACAAGCATGACACCAAGAGGCAGAGGCATGATGGGACTTGTAGTTTTGCAACAGCTGGAGGTCCGCTAATTGCTTATCCCTGCTCTATGGTATTCCTGTTTTTATAAAAATTTTAGTTTACTTATCTAGTTGGCAGTTGTTCCCCCATGGGCCAGGAAGAGTTGTTCTCTCATACATTGAATGGCCTCTATTGTAAATGAAAGGTGAATAGATTAATTTATATATACATATCATTATAATTAAATGTTTTCTCTTCTTTTTTTTTTTGTTTCTTCTTCCTCTCCTGCTTCAATGACAGGTATAGGATACTTTATGATAATTGTTAGTTGCTATCTTGCAATTTTGCTGTCACTTATGTTTAAGGTTCTATGTTATGTCTTTCTAATGTGTAGTTTTCTAATATGATTTCAGTGTCCATTCTGTCTATATCTGAGATCTAAAGTCCTGATGAAGTGGGTGATCCAGAAAAACGCATCGACCTTTACATAGCGATCTTCTTGGACCTTTTTATTTTAGTTTTCTTGCCCATTTTGTTTGAAGACAAGCGTTATAATTGGCAGATAACTATATACTGTGAATCATTTCAAAGTGGTATACCACACTAAAGACAAAAACGTGAAAAGAATATTAATAATGAATGACAGCAGTGACTAACCATGTGATAAAAAATAAAACTAAAAACCAGCGCTCAATGGACAAAGATCAGATAATGAAAAATCAATTGATAAAAATGCCTTTTAATATAAGTTCATAAGGCAAAAATAATGACAAGTTCAGTAGTTCATACACAGTGACATATAAAACCAGGGAGAGGTCAATAATAGTAATCATAGAACCTGACATCCATGGAGGTAGGAGCTGAATCCAGGCTGCAGAGTATGGTGAGGAGAGGGCTTGGCCGTCTGACTCGCTGGGACTCGAATGAGCCAATGGGCAGTGGTCCGGCAGGAGGGAGGACTTCCCAGGGATGTATGGTGCGGTAGGGAAGGCGGATAGCCTTTGGTGAAATAAAGGCAATGAGGGAATCCAATCCGACAGGCCGCACTAAGTGCTGGGGATAGCGACAGGCTGCAGCTTCTGGATCCTCCTGTGATGAGAACAGCGCGGAGGGGAACCACCGCTGTGATGGAATTACTACGCTTGCACTTCCGCTGGTCAGAACAGACCAGCTGTGTGGCCGGCGGCTGAAAGCAAGGGGGAGGGTCTGAAACAGCAACTCGGTGACCCCAGCAGGGGGAAAGTCCTTCTTCCGGAAGGCACAGATACAATGGTGGGGGGACAATGTTGCCCAGATGATGTAGCTTCCTGGGAGAATGGTAGTTGGGAAGCTTTTCAAAGGATCTAGTGCCGTACTGCAGATCATTCAAGCTCAGCCAGAGCTGCAGTTACTGGAAATAATTTCTATGCGATATAGCTCCACTAAAAGATGGGATGAAATAAAAAAGGGAATGTGGGGGTCCTGAGTGGCTCTGACGTTTTTGTTTTATAACCATGTGATATAAACATAGTAGGCATATAGTGGAAAAACAAAAAGTTGCACTAATCAAATGTGAAATACGTGAAAAAGTGAAAAAAACACAGCAAAATTATATAATTCAATAATTTTATATTATAATATAAATCAATGCACTAGTCAGTCTGTTGAAATAGAACTGTACGCCATGGTAATACTTGCCCACCCAAAAGCTCTGACTGAGGTACGTGGTCTTCCAGACCATGGAAAAAAGACTTTAAAAAACAAACAAACAAAAGAAGGTTAACTATTAAATTACAAACTGGGGAGGCGAATAAGAGCTGTCAATAAAAACATGAGTAGGACTACGAGCAAAACTACGAAGGGTACGGATCCTAAAACTCCTAAAAATAGTGCAGTAAGCCCAAAAAGCCCAAGATTAGGTAAACCACAGCAGGACAAGATGGAAGGGAAAACAGAGAAAAAAAAGAGTACGGAAAAAAAAAGGAGGGGGTGCATCATACCAATCTAAAGGTGACATTACAACTGAAAGTGAACTAGAGATCAGTAGAATGGAAGCACAAAGGACAGATGCACAAATTCCAACAAAGGGAGAAATGAATGAGAAATTAACACACTAAGAACTGATTTTGGACATCTTTTAGAAAGAGTTGAAGCAACGGAAGAGAGAGTAGATAAACATGATCAGGAACTAAGTAAACTAAAGGAGCAAATAAAAGTAACACAACAAAATCAGAGGACAATATTATATCGGTTAGAAGACCAAGAGAACCGAAACAGAAGACAAAACCTGAGAATCCGTTCACTCCCAGAGGAAAGAGGAGAAGATCTGAGGAAAATCATCAAACACAATATTCAACCCCCTTCTGGAAAAAGGAGCAGAAGAAGCTATTAAAATTGAGAGAGTACATTGTGTCAGAAAACCAAAAAATGCAGAATCTGAATGGCCGAGAGATATAATAGTGAGGTTTGGGTACTATGAAGACAAAGCAGAAAATTGGCTGAAATTAAGGGGGAAACCACCGATTTAGTTCCAAGGGACTGAGTTACAAATTTTTACAGATTTAGCTCCAGAAACATTAGCATGGCAGAGACATCTAAAACCTCTCTTGGAGCAAATGCGACGGAAGAACATTAAGTATAACTGGGGATTTCCGGCCTGTCTTATAGGCCAAAAAGATGGAAGATCAGCCAGACTAAGGTTCCCGGAAGAACTGTCCGGATTTTGCGATAAATTAGACTTGGCAGTGCCAGATCTACCAGACTGGATAGGAAAAGAGAAAGAGATATGAATAAAAAGAAGACTCTTTGAATCAGGCAGATGAGACTATGGGAAAACCTGGCATGAAAATGCTGGGAAGAAAGATGCGGGGGGAGGAGGGGGGGAGGGGGGTGGAGATTAGTCACTGGGGCTCGACATAGCGCCTCCAGGCCTACCCCCCACTGTTCCCTGTTCGCAGGGGAGGATGGGGGGGTAGGTGGCACGGTCGGAGTCACACCTCAATACAAGAGAACCAGTGGCGAATGTGGAGGAGGGGGCCACAAATGGTTCCGAACCAAAGACAGGCCATAGGGGGAGGGGAGGGGCGAGGGAGGGGGGGAGCTACCTCATTGATCTTACAAGAAAGGAAAGACCTTGTGGAAGACAGGTTAAAAGTGAACAGCATAGAAAAAGGAAAAAAAAGATGGGATGACAGCATTAAACTTTATAACCTATAATGTTAGAGGATTAAACACTCTCACCAAGAGGCACAAGATCTTAAAAGAGCTTAAGCGGTATAGAGCAGATGTAGTCTTCTTACAGGAGACCCATTTGACCCTGGAATCAAATGTAAAACTATTTTCCCCTGATTTCCCGACATGGTTTTATGGAGATACTATCTCAAAAAGAGCAAGGGGAGTGGCGATAGGATTTTCCAGGTAAATGCGGTTCACATTGGAGGCTAGGATGACGGACATAGAAGGAAGATTTCTATTTCTAAAAGGGAAATTGGGTGATATGGAATGCACTTTAGCAAACATCTATGCCCCCAATGCGAGCCCTATTAAATACTTTAATGAAATTTTGGGAAAATTTAAGGATTTTAAGACGGTATATGTGATCTTGATGGGAGACATGAACTTCTGTATGGATCCGGCAGTAGATAGTACATCCCAGTGCAGGGGACAAATAACGTTCAGCTGAAAAAGAGAAAACAAAAAATGCATAGAACTCAGATAGTAGATATTTGGAGGATAATGCATCCAAAATCACAGGACTATACGTTTTACTCCCCTGTACACGGGACGTACTTTAGGATAGATTACATTATGGTTGACCACAGACTGCTGAAAAGGGTAATAGAATCAAATATAGAAATTGCCTCACTTTCAGACCATGCCCCAGTAAGTATGAAGATAAATGCCCCCGGATATCAAAAACAACCCTATACGTGGCGACTCAATGAAGAACTACTTCGGGAGGAGGAAGGATTAGAAAGGGTAAAAAGAGAAATAGAACAATATTTTTTGGTAAATTATACCGAAGGGATATCAGGGGCAACCCTATGGGAAGCACACAAAGCCTAAATTAGCCCACGTTCACACTGGGGCTGCGGGAGTGAAGCCTGCGAGTTCAGCTGAACTCGCACAATTTCACTCCCGCTGGCAGTCCCGATTTCAGCTCGATTTCAAAGACATCTGAAACAGATGTCAATGTAAATCGCTGCTGAAATCGCAAAAAGTAGTACAAAAACTACTTTTTGTAATCGGTGTAGCGGCGCAGATGCGGCGTCGCACCGATTAGGACGGTGCCATTGGCCGCAATTTGCCGCAAATTTTGACGATTTGACATGCGATTTGACATGTCAAATCGCATGTCAAATCGCACCAGTGTGAACCAGGGCTTAGGGGGATCTTGATTTCGGAGGGAGCAAGGAAGAAAAAGGAGAGAAGTAAGAAACCTAATACATTGTTCACAGAAATATTCAAAGCCGAACAAGAGCATAAAAAACAACAGGGGTAACAACAAGAGCTATATCATAAATTGGTAATGAAAAGAGATGAGCTTGAAGAACTCATGGAATAAGAGACTAAAAGGACACTAAATTGTATTGCAAGAGAGAGGTACATGTGGGGGAATAAATCTAGTAAACATCTAGCGAAAATGGTGTAAAAGAAGAAAACTAGAAATTTTATAGAAAAAATTAAAAAAAAGAACGGAGACATAGTACATGTAACAAAGGATATAGCAGATACTTTTAAAAATTATTATGAGGGGTTGTACTCAGTGGAACAGAAGGGATGGCGGACAGGAGAGAAAACTGTAAAAATAAATAAATTTTTAGATAAAGCAAGATTGCCCAAGATTAATGAGATTGAAAGATGGATATTAGACCAATAACGGAAGAGGAAATAAGTGGGGCGTTGATGGACTCATCTTCGGGGAAAAGTCCTGGCCCTGACGGGTTTACAACGTACTACTTTAAAAAATGTAGGGAGATTCTGATTCCCAGTGTCAATACATGAACGGACTGGGGACCGAATACGAAATGGGCAAGGAGGCCTTAGCAGCTACGATAACATTAATTCCGAAGGAGGGAAAAGATGATATGCTCTGTTCTGGATACAGGCCTATTTTGTTGCTTAACGCAGATATAAAATTGTATGCGAAAGTCTTAGCAGAGCGAATGAAGGGGCTGATGACCACACTGGTCCATCCAGGAAGGGAGGGGAGGGATAATGGAGTGAGAGCATTACTCCTCCTCCAGAAGATAAAAGAGAATGGGTCCCCAGATCTACTCCTGTCAATAGATGCGGAAAAAGCATTTGACAGGGTAGACTGGGGACTCATGATACAAACCCTGGAAACAATGGGAATTGGGCCCAGGATAATTAAGTGGATTAAAACACTATACCACCACCCCTCCACAAGGATAAAAATAAATGGTACATTATCCCATGCTTTTGAGATGAAAAACAGGACGAAATCCCCTCTCCTGTTTGTACTGTCCCTAGAACCCCTTCTTGCTATGGTCTGGAACAACCCCGACGTCAAGGGTATTAAGGTGGAAGAAGATGAGCACAAACTCTCAGCCTTTTCAGACGATGTAATGTTCTATATTGTCAACCCCAGGACTACACTACCGAATCTACTAAAAATCCTTAAACAGTATGGCGAGATATCAAATTTTAAAATAAATGTAACTAAGACTGAGATCCCAAATGTCAACATCAGTAAATCAGTAAATCAGAAGAACGGCTCCTAAGGGAAGAGTTTAATTTTTCGTGGCAAAAGGAACTTAAGTATTTAGGAATAAAACTCGCTAACTCAATAAAGAAAATATATAAAATAAACTATTTCCCCCTGCTAGATAAAATAAAAATGGAAATGAAAATAGTTATAAATAGACCAAATAAATGGGTAGGAAGAATCAACATTCTGAAGATGTTTTTTTTACCAAAGATTTTGTATAAATTCCAGATGGTACCAGTGGCACTACCTCAACCATACTTTAGAGTGTTAAAAACCTTGCTAATGAATTTTGTATGGAAAAACAAATAACATAGAATCTCCTTCTTGGTACTAAAACAGGATAAGAAACACGGAGGGATGGCTGTCCCCGATATCAAAAAATATTATAATGCGGTGGTGTTGTCTCGGGTGGTGGAGTGGGCCAAAGACAAACAGGAAAAAAGATGGGAAAAAATGTAAAATGCACTGGCAAAGGTACAACTGGGAAGTATAATTTGGAATCCCCCTCAGTATAGGGCACTAGATGATAACACTCACGTTCTGACACAGAATGCACTGAAAATATGGGATAGATTGCATAAACAAATAGAGCGGGATTACAATTCACCCCTTATAGATTTTAAAGAAAATTAGTATTTTGCACCCGGGAAAAAAATAGTGGGAGGAAGTTGGATAAAAAAAAAGCACAGTTAAGAGATATAATAAAAAGAGGGAAAATCAAACCTTTTCAGGAGTTAAAACACAACAAGGAATTAATGGTTATAGATGGGTGGCGGTATCGCCAGTTGTGCCACTTTGTCAAAAATCTACCCCAGCCAATTAGGTCAGGGGAAGAGTTAACACAGTTGGAACGGCTATGTACAGAAAATAAATCAAAAGGTATCATTTCAAAGCTTTATAAGCTACTGCTGACAGTGGATGAACTGGAGACGCCTCCATTTATCAAAAAATGGAAAAAGGAATTGGGAACGCAAAGGGATAAAATCACTATAGGAAAAATTATAAAATTGACCCACTCCTCCGCTATAGACACCAGGATCGCAGAAATGAACTATTAGTGTATAACATGCTGGTACGCTACACCAGATAAGTTAAGTAAATTCGAAGTGGGACAGAAGGCGGAATGCTGGCGAGGTTGCAAAACAATGGGAACAATGGCCCACTTATGGTGGGACTGTCCCAAAATTAAAAATGGGAAAAAATCCTGGGACTGATAAAAGAAATTACCAAGAAGGAGATAAAAAAAGATCCATGGATAGTTCTATTCCACGGAGGAGAGGGAGGGATGAAACAGTATAAAGAGTCATTAATCCCACATCTGATAAATGCGGCTAAAAGGCTGATTCCCAAAAAATGGCTAGAGGTAGAAAGCCCATCAATGTGGGAGTGGATCGACGCGGTGGAAGAGAAGCATAGCATGGAAGTGCTGTAGTATAGTATAGAGGAGGAAAAAACAGGATTCAAAGATAAATGGGAACGCTGGAAAGAATTTAAGAAAACATGGAGTTATGCGGAAAACTTAAGAGTTTAGAGATACAACGGGAATAGAGTTGGAGGGAAGGAAAACTGTGCACCGAAAGAATAGAAATTAAGAGGTAGGGGGGGGGGGGGTGGGATAAGAGGGTTAAAAAGGAGATTTTATTTTCTAAATGTTTACACATGGATAAATATTTGATCTTTTTATATATCTGAAATGGAATGGTATAATATGATTGAATTTTTTTGATAAAGTAAAATAAAGAATTAAAAAATAATAATAATAATAATAATATAAATCAATGTCTGTGAACTTGCACACTAATTGCAATCAAATATATGATTGGGATTTACTCTACGTTGAAAAAAACACAGTTCTGGAAAATATATAGGAAGTTAGTCCACCTGATATGTTTATAGAAGACTCCAAGCAGGAAATTCTTTCAGGGCGGTTCCACCACCAAAAGACATGCAGATCCTTCTGTGACACCAATCCCCCTATTAAAGGAGACACTTACCAGATGGTGTGGATCATCTATTTCTAGAATAGTGAGATAGGCGTACAGATAAATCTCTGAAGGCTAACATAAGCAGTCAAGCCTCTAGAACCCGCTGATGATTGAGAAATTCATCCAAAGGTGTCCAACTCACATCGCAATGTCCAGATCAGCAAAGACCAAGTGGCATGTATATATGGAAGAAAGCGGCAGTAGTATAATATTGTATGAACTAATTTATTAATAAAGCCAAAAAAACTACTTACAAATGTTAAAATAATCAAAGCCTTGTTTAAAATAGGTTTGCCGGCAAACAGAAAAAAATTCCCTGCACTTTCGGGGTCACGTGGGGCGTGATGACGTGGTTGTATCTTTTTGCTGTTGTATTCTTTACTTTTTCACGTATTTCACATTTGATTAGCATGCCTTTTTGTTTGCTGACTAAATACTGTGGCATTGCAAAGTCATTCAATGTTGACAGTTTAAGGTTCTTAACCTTTAGGCTGCATTCACACCTGAGCGTAGCGCTTCGAGCGTTTTTACCGTCGTTTTTACCGTAGTTTTGTCGCGCGAATTTGCGCCCGTCGAAACGCTTGTTGTCGCGGTAGACGCTTGAATCGGGCGTTTCCATTACATTATATGAATCCTAAAACGCCCAATCTGCCCGATTCGCGCAACAAAAAAGGGTCCGGAACTTGTTTGAGCTTCAGGCGTTCGGCTTCAGACATGTTTGAGTGGAGATGTGAACCATCTCCATAGAGAATAATGTATTTTTTCCCCTCTAGCGTTTTGTAGCTTCAGGCTTAGGGCTACAAAACGCTCAGGTGTGAATGCAGCCTTATGTTTAAAACTTGCTGTAATAAAGTTGTATCATTTTTTATCTATTTTGTTTCTGCGTACTTGAAGGTATACTTGTAGCCCCATTATACACTTGTCTTTATTTAACTATCGCATGATAGGGATGATATCTTTCAGTGGTGTGATGTTATTATAAAAACACCCCTCCCCCACACAATATTTATCTGAAATTCTGAAATCTGTCTTGTCTGGTGCAGTTGTTTTTTTTTGCCTTTTAAGATGTTTTTTCTCTACCTCACTCTGTTATTTGTGTGTTTCATGTAATGAAACAAAGGCATGTCTGTACGGACAAGGTAATGTTTCCCCGAACGAGAGGAGACAACATGCGCTACTATGTGCACAGGTATATCCTGACACTGGGGAATGGAGGGACAACCCGGATCCCAGTTACTGCTTGTAAAATGTTATTCCTGATGTATTCATACTATATACTGTATATCCCTTTGATTTAGAGTTTGCAACACGTTTAACTGCCAGCCAGGTGTAATATTATGCCATGATGTAATTTCATATATGATACATGTTTATTGTCATATTGTTTGCTGTTTGTAGTTAAGATTGACCATGTCATTCTCTCCCAATGTTTTGGTTCCCCCAGACACGAAGATGTGTCAGTGTTAACAAAGGGGCCGTAAGCAGGGGTTAGTACCACTTTTAGTGAGGTCCCACCTTTGGGTAGAGCTAGTGGGTGGAATATTGTACCCTTTGTGAGGGGGTTAGCTCAGCAGCGGGTGTGTGTGACCCCCTGGATGGGTTCACCACACAAAAACAGGCACAGCAGACAGTGGTAGGAGAAAAAAAAGGGTGTGGTTTTATTTGAACTATATACAGACAAAAAAATACAGCAAAAACAAAAGAAACATGAAAAGAAATCCTGGTCAACTTGACCGCTCACTACACACGTTGGTGTCCCTAACTAACAACTGGGTGCAGCCTTGTGCTGTCCCAGTCCCTAGCTCCCTGCTTTTTTGAAGTTATTAGCAATAACCACACAGGCTTTGGCTCACCGCACAGAGATCACAATCCCCAGACTATCTACACAGATCTGGTTCCAGGTTTGAGCATCTCCCTTAGCATGCTGGGAGTTCTTGTAGAGGCCCTAACGAGCCCACTTACTTCAGCTGGGCTCATTAACTCTTCCCCTGCAAGACTCCCCGCACTCCCCCTAGTGGTATAAATCAGCATAAAGCCTGAATCTAGGACATATATACCTTCCATCCTGGATGCAACCTGGTGATTTTACCTGCATGCTGTCACACCTTATATGATCTGGTGTGGGAGGAGTCTTGGTAGAGTCTCCAACAAGGGAACAGAAATACTTAATAACATGAGATGTTCCCACACCACTGTCTCATAGATGGGGGTGGAGCCATAATAAATGGGTCAGATGGCACCCATGCTCCCTACCAGGTGGCAAATATGAATTTGGCATCCATCACGTGGCTACAGCCCCCACCAACTCCTCAGCACCTTCTGGTTTATCGTCCACAGTCAACAGACACAGATCTGCATACGGTTCAGTAAAATAGCAAGGCCTCTTTTCAGACCCTTGGGAGCTCCCCACCTCAGCAAACTCCCCTGGTAATTGTATCTCATTCACCGTCTTTGGACCTGTAAGTTCTCCTGTCTCCTTGTCCGGCTTTCAGTGTCACTCAGGAGCAAGCTCTCCTCAGAAAGTAACAAAGCAGGGGTTTCTTCCATGACTTCATACACAGACTCCCCATGGGTGGGTTCAACCCCAATGGCATTGGGAGAACCTGCCAAGCTAGCTAGGAGCTCTGCCCATCTCATTCATGCTCAGAAAGGGAATAGATTATGCCCACATCTGTATAGAGGGAAACTCCACCATTATAGCTATGCACATTCTCCTGGCCTTGAGGCCCACCTCCGATAAAGGGATTTTTATAACAGCTTACCTGTAAAATCCTTTTCTTGGAGTACATCACGGGACACAGAGCGACTTAGTCATTACTAATGGGTTATATAGATTACCTTCAGGTGCTGGCACTGGCCAATTCCAAACCGGAAGTACCCTCCCCTATATAAGCCCCTCCCATCCGGGAGCACCTCAGTTTTGTAGCCAAGCAATAAGTGTCCCAAAAAGAGGGGTGGGAGCTCTGTGTCCCGTGATGTACTCCAAGAAAAGGATTTTACAGGTAAGCTGTTATAAAAATCCCTTTTTCTTTTTCGTACATCACAGGACACAGAGCGACTTAGTCATTACTAATGGGACGTCCCAAAGCAATGCCAAATGAGGGGAGGGATACATAAGCTGGGCGCCATCAGGCATGAGGATCTTTTGCGGCCTGCAACACACTGCACCCAAAGGCGACATCCTCCTGACTTCTAACGTCTACCTGGTAGAATCTAGTAAACGTGTGTACCGAAGACCATGTTGCGGCCTTACATACTTGAGCCAGGGAGGCCTGGTGATGCACTGCCCATGAAGTTCCAACTGCTCTTGTGGAGTGCGCCCTAACTTTGAACGGAGGCGGTCTCTTTCTCAAGCCATAGGCTTGTATTATGACCTGTCGAATCCACTTGGCTAAAGTGGATTTTGATGCTGCCTGACCCTTTTTAGGGCCTTCCGGCAGAATAAACAAAGTATCCGTTCTGCGAATCTGAGCAGTGACTTTTAGATAAGCTTTAACTGCCCTTACTACATCCAAAGAATGTAATAACTTTTCCTCTACCGAGCTAGGTTTGGGGAAAAAAGAAGGAAGAACCACATCTTGGTTCAAATGAAACCTCGATACCACCTTGGGAAGAAAGGCTGGATGAGGACGTAATACTACTCAGTCCCTATGGACAACCAGATATGGCTCCTTACAGGACAAGGCGGCTAATTCCGATACTCTTTTAGCCGAACAAACGGCTACTAAGAAAATCAATTTCCTGGTGAGAAGAACCAAGGAAATGTGTTGCAATGGTTCAAACGGTTGTTTCTGTAGAACTGACAGAACCAGGTTTAAGTCCCAAGGACATATGGGAATACTAACCGGAGGGCTAATACGCATCACTCCTTGTATGAAAGCTTTGACTAGTGAATGCGAAGCCAAGGGCCTTTGAAAAAATATTGACAAGGCCGAAATCTGACCCTTGATAGTACTCAAGGCCAGCTTCCTATCTACAGCCCACTGTAGGAAGTCCAAAATCCTCCCTATCACGTACTTACGTGGATGCCATTTCTTGGCCTCACACCACGTAATGTACGCTTTCCAGATCCTATAATAGATCTGCCTGGATACCGGCTTCCTGGCATTGATCATGGTAGATACCACAGAATTAGAGAGCCCTCTCTTTTTCAGAATGTGGGCTTCAATAGCCAGGCCGTCAAACCTAGGGCTGGTAAGGAAGGGTGGTATATCGGTCCCTGCGACAGCAGGTCCGGACGATGTGGGAGGGTCCAAGGACTCCTCACTGACATTTTTACAATCTCCGCGTACCATGCCCTTCGGGGCCACGCTGGAGCCACCAGAATCACTGGTTTCTTCTCTACCCTGATTCTGCGGAGTAATCGCGGTAACAATTGTGGCGGTGGGAATGCATATATCAGCTTGAACTGATCCCAAGGGAACACTAGGGCATCCGAGCCGCAAGCTAGAGGATCCCTTGTGCGAGACACAAATCTGTCCACCTTTGCGTTGAATCTGGATGCTAGCAGATCTACATCCGGTGTTCCCCACCGCTGGCATATTGCCTGGAAAACCTCGGGGTGAAGAGACCATTCCCCTGGGCATAATTGTTGGCGACTTAAAAAGTCCGCTCTCCAATTTTCCACTCCTGGGATGAAAACCGCGGATATGGCTGGGACATATTTTTCTGCCCACTCCAGGATGCAATTTGCTTCCCTCTGGGCTGCACGACTCCTGGTGCCACCCTGGTGATTGATATATGCCACTGCTGTGGCATTGTCTGATTTAATTCTGACAGGGGACCCTTGGAGTTTGGATGTCCATGCTACTAGGGCATACCGGGCTGCTCGTATCTCTAAGAGATTGATGGGCAGGGCCTTTTCTGCTTCTGACCACTTGCCCTGGAGAGACCATTGCTCCAGTACTGCCCCCCAGCCTATGAGGCTGGCATCTGTAGTGACTACCTTCCAAGAAACCGGACTGAAGGGTTTCCCTTTTTCCAGATTCTGGGGCACCAACCACCAATGGAGGCTCTTGCGAACGGAAGGGGACAGGGACATTGGTAAGTCTAAAGCCTGAACTTTTTTGTTCCAGGCTGACAGTATGGCCCTTTGCAAGTTCCTTGAATGGAATTGACCGTAGGGTACCGCTTCGAATGAAGCCACCATTTTTCCCAGCAGCCTCATGCAGAGGCGTATGGATGGTTTTCTTTTTGTACCCACTAAGTGGGTCAAATCTTTTAAAGACGACACCTTCTCTGGAGGTAAGAAAATCTTTCTCTGATTTGAATCCAGCCTTAGCCCTAAGTATTCCAGACTTTTGACTGGTCTTAGAGCTGACTTGTCCCGGTTGATAATCCAACCGTGATATTCCAGATACTTGATTGTCTTGTGAATAGCTACTTCCAGCTTTTCCACTGAGTGGTCTATTAGTAGCAGGTCGTCTAGATATGCCATTATCGTTACACCCTGTGTTCTTAGATTGGCCAATAATGGGGCCAGAATTTTTGTGAACACTCGTGGTGCTGTGGCCAGACCGAAAGGTAAGGCTCTGAACTGAAAATGGCGCCCTTCTACTGCAAAGCGTAGAAATTTCTGGTGGGCCGGAAAGATGGGAATATGCAGATAAGCATCCCTTATGTCGATCGAGGCTAACCATTCCTGCCCTTGTAGGGCGGTGGCCACCGATCGGATCGACTCCATCCGAAAAGTCCTGATATTTAGGAACTTGTTTAGCCCTTTTAGATTTAATATGGGCCTCACGTCCCCATTTGGTTTGGGGACTGTGAAAAGGTTCGAGTAAAACTCGAATCCGCTTTCTTCCAGGGGAACCTTCATGATTACACCTTGGAGCAATAGTTGTTCTAGTGCCAGAAGGAGGGATCCTCTCTTCTGGGGATCTATTGGCACGTTTGACCTCATAAATTGGGCAGGAGGAGTGCCTTTTAACAACTGAAGTCTTCCCCCCACCCGATTAAGTGGGGGCAACGCTTCATGCCTTGGGGGGAGGTTTTGTACCTCTCTTGATCCAGGGCTTCTTGTTACCCTGTGATTGTCCCTGATTTCTGCCCCCTGAATTTGACCGCGGAGGCCGTCGGAACTGCTTCACAGCCGATGTGCCCGGGACTGGAGAAGTAGGCCTCTTAAAAGAAGGACCTCTACCCTTGTTCTTAACCGGTAAGAGTGAACTTTTACCGGCAGAAATTTTCTGGATATATTTGTCCAGATCTTCTCCAAATAAGCGTTCTCCATGAAATGGGAAGCTAACCAGGAGTTTTTTACAGGGAGCTTCAGCAGACCAGTTTTTGAGCCACAGAAGCCTACGCATATGTACTATAGACAGCGCAAAGCGGGAGGCCTGTTGGATTGTATCCTTTATGGCGTCCACCGCAAAACACAAGGCTCTAGGCAGGTCAGCTAGGGCAAGAGCCTGCTGATCTGGTAAGTCCCTTAAGACTTGTTTCAACTGATCTTTCACTGCTTGGCAGACTCCAATCGCTGCTACCGCAGGTTGTGTCACCATGCTTGCTGTAGAGAAAGCAGATTTTAGTAAAGACTCCAATTTTTTATCTATTGGGTCTTTGAACATTGGAACATTATCTACTGGACATGTCAGTGATTTGTTCACAGAAGAGATGGCTGCGTCCACTGTAGGGACCCTCCATTTTTTTATGAACTTATCCTCCATGGGATAGATCACCGGAAATCTCTTGGGGGGAGCAAATATTTTATCAGGATGCTCCCAATCCTGGTAAATAAGCCCTTCTAATAAAGGGTGGATTGGGAAGGAACAGACAGCCTGGGGAGCTTTTAGCGACCCCAGCGAGGAAACCGTAGTGGATGGTGGTTCCGCCAGAGGCATTTTAAATGCTGATCGGACCATGTTAGTCAGAGACTGAACCCATAATCTTTCAGCCTGAGATGCTGAGAAAGGTTCTTCCACTGTTGATTCCTCCATAACTGAATCAACCTCATCCTGATCCCCTTCAGGTAGGTCGATCTCTGTGTGGGGCTGTTCCTCCACTAACAGGCACTCTGAAGGAGGAGACGGAGATCGGACGCGCTTTTCCTGAGACAGGGAAGCAGCGATCAATGCTGTTAATCTCTCTTCCAATCCTCCCAGAGTTGAGGATAAAACCTCCTCTGTTATATATACAGGAGCAGGTGGACTGGGGACAGCCGCAGCACCAGGCACTCCTGCGGGGTTTCTACGGCTACTGACCTCTGAATTCTCAGGGGAGATTGGTGCAGTACAAGCATGCCCAATATCCTCAGAGCCCGATGGAGACCCCTTTGGCTTCCTGGAAGACCTATTTCCGGAGCGTCTGGACGACATATCCTTTAAGCATAAAGCTGAGGTATTCCCGTCGTCATACACCAATTTTTGCTGGTAATAGTCTAACACAGTTGCTGCTATATACCAGCTGGTGTCCACTAAAGTGCCTTTCTATGGGGATGCCTGCATCAACCGCCTCTGTGTGCCACTGTTTGTTGCTAGCTCTGTTTGCATCCAGCTGACACTTGTACTGTGTCTTTATACAAGCTGGGACGCCTGCACATGCGCAGAAGCGCCGTGGCACGCATCGAGCGTCATCCACCCGCCCCGCCCCTTTTTTTTCATAGGAGGCGCGTGCACGCGCCCGTGCGCGCGCCCGTGCGCCATTGGCGCCCTTTTCGAAATCAAACAGGGACTAGGAGCCAGGGCCCTTTTTGCCGGAGGGCCTGTGCGGTGGATGAGCGCAGCAACAGGGCAGAGGAAGTGGATTCCCACAGAGAAACTTACCAACTGCCTGGATCTTTTGACTTGAGAAAACCAAAGATCCACATGACAAGAAAAATGGACTGCAGCGGCCTCTAGTGGTTTAACACAGGTACCGCGGTCCTTTTTTTTTTTTTTTTTTTTCTTGACTACTATTAAAATTTTACATTTTCAGTAGTTACAGGCATACACAGATATTAGCGGGAATACCGTTAGGTAACAGACAGAAAGACAAATTAGGCTTGGGGGTCCCCCAATAGAACCAAGTTCCTGGGGGCCCCCACTTACCTGATCCCCGCCGCAGGACTTTGTTTGGTCCACAGAAGCCCAAACTTCACCTATCACGGCAGGCATTGTAATTAAACCTTCAGGGACCGGGTTCCCAACGATTCCACTCCCCTGGACCTGTATAGCACCCTGCACAGACAACATCTTGGTCGTGGGTATGACCAGAGCTCTGGATCCCAGGGTCCAGCCCTCCTAAGAGAGGCATTACAGGCAAAACCTTGCTCTTCTGCTGCAAGGCCCGGGTACCGACCGTTTAGCTATGAAGCTTTTTTGGTGGGATCCGGAACAGCTTACTAAGGCCCAAAAGAACCTGTACGCAAGCCCAGTGAAAACACATGTTACTCTTTGGCCAACACCTTAGACACTGGCAAAAAACTGAGGTGCTCCCGGATGGGAGGGGCTTATATAGGGGAGGGTACTTCCGGTTTGGAATTGGCCAGTGCCAGCACCTGAAGGTAATCTATATAACCCATTAGTAATGACTAAGTCGCTCTGTGTCCCGTGATGTACGAAAAAGAAAATAAATTTTACTATGGTAGCAACATGTTATGGATCTTTACATCACACTCTTCAGCTTCATAACTTCACTTGTAGTAATACAGTTTACCACAGAATAGAAATACATGATCTCCCACACTACTCAATGTAGGTTCCCTCAGCAGTGGGTTCTCCTCCAGAGTCTATTTGGGCCTACCAGGCTACCGCTAAGGGTTCTCTTCCTTAGGCTACAGATTTACCATGTATTTGGGATAGCCAGTTCCCATTACTCCTCTGCCCAAGACTCCTCCCACATCAGATTATATAAGGGTACAATACTCCACCTACTAGCTCCACTCAAAGAAGGGACCTCACTAAAAGGGGTTCTAACCCCTGCTTACAAACACACTCTGTAAAGAGCACTTTTACACAGGATGCTGCTGCAAGCTTCTGCAACAACATTTTACAGGTTTATAGTGGCTGTTACAACTGCCAGAAAAAGAGTTTTCCTTTTGGATGGGACTATGTTTTTATCTCACAAATAACAAAACGTTTTTGCTTTTGGGGGAAAAAGTACAAAGACAGTCTTGCAGAGAGACTCTTTGGGATATTAGATAAAGAGAGGAAAAACATTGCTGGGGGAAGCTGGCTCGGTACAGATGGATGAACTGGGACCCAGCACTCTCTCATGTTGGCACCGGCTAAGTGGAAAGAGCCTGGGATGCCGCTTATTTAGACGGGAGAATGCTGCCAATGTTTTAATCGGCACAGATGTGAACGCACAACAGCGAGGGAGATCAGAAGTAGAGCCTGAGTTACTGTTATCAATCAGAGATTTCCAGATTTGTATGTTTAGACAGATTCTCATTTCCTTGGAAAGTGGCTGGCTATATTGACATAATTTCATGCTTCAAATTTAAAGTTGAAGTTTAGCTGAAAATCCATTTTGTTTCTCTACAGAAGGGGTGTCCATCCTGCAGCCTACAGGCCACATGTGGCCCAACACAAAATCATAAACTTACTTAAAAAATGTTGATTGTTTTGAGGGGGGGGTTGAAAAAATGCATTTACACTTGCGGCCGATGAAAAATGAGACTGAGGCCTCGTACACACGACCGAATCGGTCGTGTGTACGCGGCTATCGGGTTTCTCGTCGAGAAAACCGACAAGTAACCTCGACGAGAAAATAGAGAACCTGCTCTCTATTTTCTCGTCGAGATTCTCGTCAGCCTGTTTCTCGACGAGAAAAGTGAGTGTGTGTACACTTACCTGTCCGCCGGGAAGCCCGCGCATGTTCGAAATGAATTCGACGCATGCGCGGTAGCTTCCTAGGCATACGTAGGGTATAACAAGATGGCGGCGACGGCATCGAATGTGACGAGCGCATGCTCGTCGTAGTAGATGACGTCACCGCGTACGCTCCATTCAAAGAACCGCGGGTTCTTTGAAACGAGCGTGTGTACACTCGGCCGGGACAATTTTCTTGTCCAAGAATCTCGTCGAAAAAAAACGACATGTTTTTTTCAACGAGAATCTCGGCCGTGTGTACGAGGCCTGACTCTTTACTGAACTTTTATACGTTTTATCTTCCCAAACAAAAATATCCCACTCTTCACAATCATGCCTTATTCATGTCATCAGTTGTTGGCAGCACCTATATTTGTTAGTAACTGTTTTCAAGGATGAAGCACACAAAGCGCAAAATTAGAACCAAAATATTTGATAAGCACCTAAAGAATTCATCGAGAATTGCTACTACATCCACCAAACCAGATATTGTGTCAAATATTGCACTATGTTGCCCTTTTTCATTTTTATAATAAAAAATATTACAAAAAATTAAGTTTTATTACTCAGTAATAGTGATTATTAACTTGCGATTTGTCAGACTTTTTCTGCTCATCATGCAGGTACCCACAGTACCCAGCTGAGTAGGAGGAAAGGACTGCAGGGCTGCAACGACAGTTGCTCCAAGCCCTGTCGCCTCTTAGCCAATCAGCCATTCAGTACAGCAGTGGAACCCTCCTCCTTCCCCAGTCCACCACATTTGACTCAAAACAGAAGCTGGCATCTGGAGCGGGGCAGGGTTCGGCGTAGGAGGGGGTCAGGGTTTCAGGGAGAAGACACAAAGTATGGTGCTGCTCAGAGTTGCAGCTACTAGAAGAAGGTGATAGAATATTTAGTGTGGAAATTGGAATTGCTGCCTTCTATCACCTGGATGTATTCTGTACGGAAGATTACCAGGTGTATTCAGGGATCAGGACTTACAAGTCGTCATTGTTGAATATCTCACTCAGCTGAGTGTGAGACTATACCATGGATTCTATCATTTAACTTAAGATGTCTATTATGCCATTTTCACAAGTAATTTCAGGTAAATTCAGCAACGACAACCTAAAAGCCCTGTCATGATTCCTGAATACACTCACAAATTTGTTGAGCAGTTTCCTGCATGACTCAGGTGATGGCAGGTGGACTCTTGATATCACTCCCAGCCAGGATAGCGACATTCTTGTCCCAATCTGCTTGCAGTATACGCGGAGGTTGAGCTGGTAAGATTACCTTGAGCACGGGTTCCCTACAGCATCCACAGACAATCCAAGGCCTCATGGGAATCAGTCCCAAGATCAGATCAGATCAGATCAGTCCCAAGGCCTCATAGCCTCCAGCCATGTACAGGGCAAGACTACCCTTAGGTGTATACCGTAATCCGGTGTCAGTCAGAATGCTTTTTGACTCGCTCAGACCAAAGCCAACCCCCGGAGCATACATCTTTCAATCCACCATTGCACTTCCAAACTGCGCCATCTTCTCCAACCCACAACCAGGCACACGTGGCAGCACTTACTTATCCTCCTCTGCAGAGCAGGGGCTCCTCCCCCTGCCAACGGATTAGTGCAGATACTTTCTGGAAACTTCAGCGCCCGCCTTTTTGCTTCTGCAGCGCACCACATCTGTAATGGAGTCTGTTTTAACCCTAGTAGCACTGGCGGGAAGTGTCAAAAGACTAGGCTGGTACTCACCCATAAGCAATGAGAATTGTTGGTTCTTCCCCACATTGTTAGGATGCATAATAAACCAGTCTATAGGAAGTAGAGATGTCACTTGCCACTTTCCCATGGAGCCAGACAAAACCTTGATGGAGCTGTAGCCGGTTGCTGCGAGGATAATGCATTTGCCCCACGTTGGGCGCCAAATGTAGCCAAGTCATGGGCCTCTCCAGGCCTAATGGTGACCTTCAGAGTTAGGGACAGCTGTGTAGAGTGGGTTACGAGGCATGGTGGGTGCAATGCAAGGTAGATTAATGGGCGCCAGACACTTCTTGAATGCAAAGAGATTTTTTGTCTCTTAAACAAAACTGTGGGAGAGAGGTTTAGGGCCAGGACACCCTTTAGTAGTTGCAATGCTAATTTAACAAACTCCGAGACTTCTATAGGCAGACAGCCATGCAGGGAAAGGCATCCAGCAAGACAACGCATCTGCATGAGTAGGACCGCTGTCTCCTATGGCAACAATCTTGAAACAGTTTCTAACAAAGGTTTTAATGAACTTATTCACTTCTTCTACAATCTTCTATTGTAGATCTTCACTCAACTGAGCTCCCAGTCCTTCACTAGACTTGCTGATTCACTGCCACTGGATCCCCTGAGCTCTTCCAATCTTCTCATTCAGTATCTTCCTCAAGCGTCACCCCTGCATCCCTGCTGGGTCCCTAGCTTGACACTCACAGATACTTCTCAAGCGTCACCCCAACGGCCTGCTCAGTCCCTGGCTTGGCACACAATAATGCTCTGCAAGCGTCACCTCCACTGGGTGAGTCCCTGGCTTGACATCTGCTGAAGTTTCCCAATTCTTCACCATCCCCGGTTGGTGAGAATACTGCTCTGGAACTTGCTTCAGGTACTCACAGTGGCCCCTGATAGTAAGGTGGATGGTCCCTTAGTGGCGACAGCCTCCCCTTTACCTCTGACCACGACAGGTTCTCCAGCCGCAGAACCGGCACTTCTGGTTGGACTGCAAGCCGCAATCCCAACCCTACGCTGCTTTCTTGCTTCTGGTTAGGCCCTTAAACAGCCTAGCAGGCAGATGTCCCCGGGATAGGCCTCAGGCTCTGGCCAAGCAGCCCGGGCAGCACAACACTTGCCCACCCAGACAGCCATCCAGGTGGCACAGAATACCGATTACCTGACCTCACCCAAATAAATAGGCTCTCCCAGCAGGCCAATTGACCTGGGAAAATCCCTGCCCATTGGCTGAGACACCCCATTCATTCCTAATCTGTCCTTGCAATGTCCTTGTCTAATCTAAAGCCACCAGATACCCGGCCATCTAATGGCAGAAGAGAGAAGTGCAGCAATTCCAGAATTAGGGTGAAATCAATTGACCTACTATCAATTGGCCAAGGCAACTATCACTTGGCAAATAAATTTACTAGCAGCCCTGTCTAAACATCAGGGTGGTACACTGGAATTCCACTTTAATGATTCAGAGTATGCATCGCTGTATAAAGGTGCAGGGTGCCATGGTAATGCCCCTCTCAAGGTCAAGTCTGGGATACCCTACAGTGACAGGATGTCCTTTGGGTTATGATGCTTACAGCATCAATTGTTGTAGTGATCTAAGGAGCTGCAAATTTAATACCATATCCTTCTTCTAACTCAGATCAAAAATATGTTTTAATGATCAGATTTATTACATACTACAATGTCTTTATGAGCAATATCATCTTGCCATTCAAAATGCAGGAGCAAACGTACATCTCTGCATCTCTCTTCTATTTTTGTTTTCTCTGTGGGAGGATTTTATCTTACA
This sequence comes from Rana muscosa, assembly GCA_029206835.1. Lineage (NCBI taxonomy): Eukaryota > Metazoa > Chordata > Amphibia > Anura > Ranidae > Rana > Rana muscosa. The sequence goes on along the minus strand of CM055118.1, from coordinate 178,827,682 downwards.
AATAATAACTTTTGTTCAGCAGACATTCTTAATTATTCAAATCGATATCCAGTCGTGCAGTTCCAGGGGAAGATGCACTAATTCCCAATTTATAGAGGAATGAAAATTGCATATCTGACTGCTAGCAACACAGGGAAGTGGTCTTCTAGTGCGTTATCTTTTTTTTCCAGGGTCTGAATCATTTTTTGACGGCTTGTTAAAGCTGATAACGGAACACATGTATTTTAGGTCCATTAATCTGTCAAGCAGTTGCATTGTGCGTCTTCTCCTGCTGGACAAAATTGCCAGTAATTAGGACATTTCTGCATTACTGGAGCATCCTACTTTAGAAATTTTTCATACATTCTACTGCACAGCATTGGGGGGGGGGGGGTCAAAGTTATTTTTTTCCTTTACATTCTTCTTTTCAGGGAGACCAGTTAGCACACAAGCTATGTACAGAGTTTTTGCTGTAATGAGCAGATTGATTTGGCCAAACCTGGATTGAGATTGAACAGCTTGTATAAGAGGTCTTTTGTGCCGTTCATTAGTGCACGGGTGGTGCCTTTACCCAAGCACCTTGAAGGGTAATGAGTGCAGGAGAAGCCTTCTTTAACCACTTGACCACTGGGCACTTAAACCCCCTTAATAACCAGACCAATTTTCAGCTTTCGGTGCTCTCACATTTTGAATGACAATTACTCAGTCATACAACACTGTACCCATATGAAATTTTTGTCCTTTTTTTCACACAAATAGAGCTTTCTTTTGGTGGTATTTAATCACTGTTGGGTTTTTTATTTTTTGCGCTATAAGAGAAAAAAGACTGAAATTTTTTTAAAAAAATGTTTTTTTTTTCGTTTCTGTTATAAAATTTTGCAAATTACTATTTTTTCTTCATAAATTTTGGCCAAAATTTATACTGCTACATATCTTTGGTAAAAATAAGTACAAATTGGTGTATATTATTTGGTCTTTGTGAAAGTTATAGAGTCCACAAGCTATGGTGCCAATATCTGAAAATTGATCACACCTGAAGTACTGACGGCCTATCTCAATTCTTGAGACCCTAACATGCCAGAAAAGTACAAATACCCCCCAAATGACCCCTTTTTGGAAAGAAGACATTCCAAGGTATTCTGAAAGAGGCATTGTGAGTTTTTTGAAGTTGTCATTTTTTCCCACAATTCTTTGCAAAATCAAGATTTTTTTTTTCTCTTTTTTGTTTTTCACAAAATTGTCATATTAGCAGGTTATTTCTCACACACAGCATATGCATTCCACAAATTACACCCCAAAACACATTCTGCTATTACTCCCGAGTATGGCGATACCACATGTGTGAGACTTTTACACAGCGTGGCCACATACAGAGGCCCAACATGCAGGGAGCACCTTCAGGCGTTCTGGAGCACCCAGGCCAATTCTGACATTTCTCTCCTACATGTAAAAATCATCATTTGTTTGCTAGAAAATTACATAGAACCCCAAAACATTATATATGTTTTTTTAGCAAAGACCTTAGAGAATATAATGGTGGTTGTTGCAACTTTTTATCTCGCACGATATTTGCGCAGCAATTTTTTTAACGCGTTTTTTACGGAAAAAAAATGTTTTGTGCTTAAAAAAAAAAAAAACAGTAAAGTTAGCCCAATGTTTTTGCATAATGTGAAAGATGAAGTTACGCCGAGTAAATAGATACCTAACATGTCGCCCTTAAAAATTGCACACACTCGTGGAATGGCGCCAAACTTCGCTACTTAAAAAATCCCCATAGGCGACGCTTTAAATATTTTTACTGGTTACATGTTTTGAGTTACAGAGGAGGTCTAGGGCCAAAATGATTGCTCTCGCTCTAACGTTCGCAGAGATACCTCACATGTGTGGTTTGAAAACCGTTTTCATATGTGGGCGGGACTTACGTATGCGTTCGCTTCTGTATGCGAGCTCACGGGGACAGGGGCGCTTTAAAAAAAAAAAAAAAAAATTATTCTTCATTTTACTTTATTTATTTTAGTTTGACATGTTTTTCCGCCCCAAACATTTTTTTGATCACTTTTATACCTATTACAAGGAACGTAAACATCCCTTGTAATAGGAATATGGCATGACAGGTCCTCTTTACAGTGAGATATGGGGGGGGGGTGTCAATAAGACCCCACATCTCACCTCTAGGCTGGGAAGCCTGAAAAAAATACAAAAAAAAAACAACAATCCTGGCTTTGATCGTAGCGGTGAGTCGGTAGAAGCACCGGAGGGCGGCGGGGGGGGACATCCCCTCTCGCCTCCCATAAGAATGATCAAGCGGCGGAACAGCCGCTATGATTGTTCTTATGGTGTAGGGAATCGCCGGCTGAAAAAGCTAATATCCGAATGATGCCTGTAGCTGCTCCCATCATTCAGATATCCCCGCACAAAGTCAAGGACGTCATATGACGGCCGGAGGGCGGGAAGTGGTTATTGCAGAGTATTGCCGGGCATTGCGGAGTATTGCCGCGGACTATGGCAGGGTATTGCGGTGTATGGCAGGGTATTGCGGTGTATGGCAGGGTATTGCACAGGTATTGCACAGGGTATTGTGGAGGGTATTGCACAGGGTATTGTGGAGGGTATTGCAGAGTATTGTGGAGGGTATTGCAGAGTATTGTGGAGGGTATTGCAGAGTATTGTGGCGGGTATTGCAGAGTATTGTGCAGGGTATTGCAGAGTATTGTGCAGGGTATTGCAGAGTATTGTGCAGGGTATTGCAGAGTATTTTGCAGAGTATTGCGCAGGGTATTGCAGAGTATTTTGCAGGGTATTGCAGAGTATTTTGCAGGGTATTGCAGAGTATTGTGCAGGGTATTGCAGAGTATTGTGCAGGGTATTGCAGAGTATTGCACCAGGGTATTGCAGAGTATTGCACCAGGGTATTGCAGAGTATTGCACCAGGGTATTGCAGAGTATTGCACCAGGGTATTGCAGAGTATTTCGCAGGGTATTGCAGAGTGTTTCGCAGGGTATTGCAGAGTATTGTGCAGGGTATTGCAGAGTATTGCACCAGGGTATTGCAGAGTATTGCACCAGGGTATTGCAGAGTATTGCACCAGGGTATTGGCAGGGTATTTTGCAGAGTATTGGCAGGGTGTATTGCAGAGTATTGGCAGGGTATAGCACAGGGATGGCTGAGCAGGGATGGATGGATGGCTGGATCTGTGACTGCAATTGTCACAGATCCAGCCCACAGTGCTGCTGCTGCCATCCGCTCCCTCCCCCTCCCCTCTCACACTGTACCGATCGGTACAGAGAGGGGAGGGAGGAACCGGCGTCATCAAATGACGCCGGTCAGTTTACAAGTGATTGCTCCGTCATTTGACGGAGCGATCACGTGGTAAACGGCCGCTATCAGCGGCGATTTACCGCGATTCGTGATCCGCCGGGTCCAGAGGAGTTTCCCGTGTGCGCGCCCCAGGGGGCGCGCGGGAGCGCGATTCTGGGAGGACGTTATATAACGTCCTCCCAGAGTTAAGCAACCACCTTGTCGACGTTATTTGTCGGCAGGTGGTTGTTAAGTGGTTAATTGAGTAGATTATGCATTATGTTTCACTGACACACTTTTAGTTTTTTAGTTTTGTATAGAGTGAGTAAGGTTCAAAAACTGGAAGGGTTCCCCAAAGGGTTTTTTTTAGCAGCAAGGATAGTCGTCAAGATGTAAATAGTTTTCAATGTTTTATTATTAAAGTTTAAGTACAAAATACAAATTATTTCAAGAAATTTAAAATATGAGCTCTGGTCTGAATGTGGCACAACAAGTGATATCCATCAGTGATATAGAATGCACATTTACAGAAGATGTCAATAGATACAGTACCAAACACAGTGCCTGGTATTGGCGGGAATCCACGTCGGATCTCCGTCTACCGGCAATGCGTGTCGCTCATTGTGAAAGGAACATTTTTCCTTTCCTGATGACGAGACAGCTCGGCGCTGGCTCTCGCGACGGGTCTCGTAGGGTGTCAATCTCGCCGCTAGAAGAGGCGAGATTGACACAATATCGGCGGCACCTACTGTAGTAATTGTACATTACTTGTACATTACTTGTGAGTACCCCAATGCATTTTGACCCCTACATTCATGGTCTTCATCAGGAAGATTTTGTTACTCTAAGGCTACTTTCACACTGAGGCGCTGGATGCGCTGGCGGTATAGCGGCGCTATTTTTAGCGCCGCCATACTGTTTTTTTTGCCTCGATTTGCGGGCGCTAGTGGGGGGATTTTAACCCCCGCTAGCGGCCAAAAATGGGTTAAAAACGCCCGCAATAACGCCTCTTTGCGGCGTTTTGCGGGCGTTTTGGAGGCGCTACCCCATTGATTTCGATGGGCAGGGGGGCTATGGGAGCGGTATTTTTACCGCTCCTATTGCGCCTCAAAGATGCGGCTTGCAGGAGTTTTTTGACCCTCCTGCAAGCGCAACGCTCCAGTGTGAAAGCCCTCGGGCTTTCACATTGGATACAATTGAGCGGCTTTTTTGGGGCGCATTGCAGGCGCTATTTTTAGCGCAATAGCGCCTGCAAAGTGCCTCAGTGTGAAAGGGGCCTAAGAAACATGTCAAAAAAGGTTTTTACTTGTTGACCAGTATAGGCATTTTTAAGATAAGCATAGTGTTAGCAATATACATCTTCATTCAAATTGCAAGTATATTTACCATTTAGCTGATGGAGATGGTGCGCGACACCCAACCAGAATTTTTAAAAACCAATAGTATTCAGTGATATAGGGGACCTCGTGAGAGCCCTTCTGCACCCCTCGAATATGTCCTCAATCCACAGGGCTTACAAGGAGTCACGTGTGTTCAGACCATGGAGAGGAGGAAGAATTGAAGAGAGCACCTGTGAAGTATAGTTCAATCTGATTTACTGAGTGGAGAATCGGGGTTCTTTGTGCTGCTGATTGAAGACTCAACCAGTTAAAACCCAACTTAGTATATGTAGCAGACCCCCCATAATTGGGGTCACTATGCCTAAATTTAAGGGGTAGCCTGAGCAAATATTTAGGCTCAGGCTGTTTGAATTCTTTAAATTGGTTTCTGCTTTGTTGTGGTGTTGCCTGGCAGTACAGTTCCCTTTGACCTGTGGCGCTGTCACCCAGGTCTCAGGTTGAACCACAGGTAACATTGCAGCGTGATTGGGTGTCCTGTCTCGGCAGGCGTGCAGTGGGCGGGGTCTACCCGCTGTGCATGCCTGGAGAGGGTACTTAAGGGGCAGGCGCCATTAGGTCCGGGAGTTCGGAGGTGACCCAGAGGACCCCTTGGTCCTAGGCACGTACCCCACCTTTGGTGGCCCTCATGGCCAGGGGTACGTGTGTGTGTGTGTATTCAGCTCCGGGCAACTTCGGCCTGAGGCTGCATCATTCCAGGTAGGCCCAGCACCTTTAGCTGAGGCCTACACCAGAAGAGGAGTCCCAGGGTGCCCAAGTGGGGGTGACCCGCTCTGAAGGAGAGGAAACCAGGGGAGGACCTGTCCGCAGGCATCGGTGAGGGAAATCACTGTCTCAGGAGAGGCCTGGTTGCCTATCAGAGGGAAGGATTCCATAATCCGCCAAAAGCCTTGTAACGTGCCCACTGGCACCTAAGGTCTCAAGTGTTACAAGTGCTGGGAAGTTCGGGATTCAGAAGGTCATATCCTGATCGTATCCTTAGGAAATTTAAAGTGAATGTTCCGTGCTTCACACCGGCTGCTAGGACCGTGAGAGGGGACTATCCGGGTGAGCAAAGCCCACTCAGGACTAAGTGGAGATAACTGACAGTTAAGTGCCGCGTGCCTGAACCTGCCTCCCTGTTAAATTCTCTATCTCCAACTTTCCTATCAAGTTTCTACACAAGCAAAATAAACCTTTCTTCATTGGGTTTAATACTGTCTGGACAATGGCCTTATTGAATACAAGGAGAGAATAGACTTTACCCTACACCCTAAGGGAGAGAACCAACGGAAGGAGGTAACTCGCTGCAGGACCCAAAATAGATAACACCACTCACCCTCTTTTATCAGGAGAATATTGGGCTTGTGGCATGGTGTGTCCCATTCTGCTTGTGGAGGTTAGCAGGGTAAAGGATGTGTGTGCTACACGTGGGGGCTCGAGTCTGGGATTTGCAGCTACCCCTGGAAGTTGGACTATTTTTCTCTGATCTGTGTGTTTTTACGGAGGTCGGCCATTAAGGAAAATTGGACTGCGTCACTACTTTGTCGAGCGAAAAGGAGGTACAGGACTGTGCTTTAATTTTTCTAACTGCGTAGTTCGTGGGCGTGTCCTAAAAAGAAGAAAAGCCTGCAAGCTACGTGCAGGAAGAAATTTAGGGGGAGGAGCCCCCGCCAATTGTGAGTTGCACGTGGTGCATTTGGCGCCAAGGGACAGTAAGAGCCTGGAGTAGTAAGGAGCAATATGTCTGCCACTCCATGGACTTCCATTTCAACGGGACCTCGGATGTTCCCATCTACCTCTACCATGGACATTGCTCCCATTACTGCTCCCCTCATGGATACAGGGATCTGGCTTCAGCCTAGGGGCCGCTTCACACTTTATACTTGCAGAGAGGCGGAGGCCCTGGGCGTGCTCTGTCCTAGATGTGGTGGCTTGGCTGTGCAGATACGGCCATTCGGAAGGTGTTTGACCTGCGAGGAATTTCTGTTTGAGGTGGACCAGCCCACCGAGTCACCCCGAGCCTACTGTGTCAACTGTATTACAGGGGCCGTTACTTCGGAGGAAGACAACTACGCTCCTACAGCGGAGCTCACGCGCATCACCGCAGCTACAACGGATGCCAAAGATGGAGCTCCAGCAACCACGGAGCCAGCGATGGACGCCATAGTGGATGCTGCATCCGTCACTACGGAAGCTTCCATCCCACCCACCAAACGGAAAGTGGGATATGTTAAGGCCTCCGGCGGCCACGGTAGAAGCCTGCCCCAGCGCCTGCCCAAACCGGATCTTCGAAGCGGAGGGATCTCCGGGAAGTCCACGTCAGGGGACGGTAAGGAGGCTGGGGGAATGGTGACAACAAGTTTGCCGGGAAAGGGAAAGAAGCCCATACCCCATATTACTGGGGATGTGTGGACAGCCAACCCTCTGGAACTTTTGTCGTCTGGGGATAGTGTGACTGTGTCCACCAGAAATTATCTGCCTGCCGAAGAGTATAACTCGTCGGATTTTGAGTCATCCTCTGAACCGTGTGACTACGTGGAGGTCGATGAGATCTTCGTCCAGAAGGGTTGGGACAGGATTCCGGTGACCCCGTCCCGCAACCTTAGAGAGGGATCGCCCATGGACTCTGGGGAAACTACGCCCCGAGTGAAAGCTCCTGCTTTGGAGGAGAAGGTTGTTTCCACACCCGCACTGCCCGCACCTGCATCGCCTGTTCCCGCCACTACAGAGGGGCGTCTGCCGTTGCGGCCGCCCTTACCGATGTCCGATGCAGTGTCAGTCAAATGATCCCCGGATGCTATTGTTTTGCCAGGAGCAGGAGACCGTGCAACTCTGCCACATATTGCCCAGTTGCAGCGGCTCCTCAACAAGAGAGTCGCTAGTGAATATGGTTGGGAGTACCCTTATGTTCCTAGGGAGCTCCTATTTGAGATAGAGGCGTGAGAGGTGGTACTCTGACTTTATTTGGAATCACCTGGAAGTACCTAAATCCCGTAGATACTTTGCCTGATCAGCTGCCTTGGCTGATCACTTCAAGGGTTGTCGCAAAGAATGGAACTATGGTCGGCACGTACATGCTGACCGAGTGGTGATTTGCAATAAGGGAACAGAGGATGCTGTGTACTTTATTGAAACACTGGACAAACAGTGGAAGACTCTCATTCTCTCTGATCCTCACTTTTACCTTTGAAGCAGGAATTTGTTTTTTCTATTATCCTGTTTCTCCATGGATGAAAATGCCCTGAATTCAGTAACTTTGCCCTCTGCTACAGAGGAGGTCTACTCTATTGAGGAAATGGGAGAGCTGTTTTTTTTTCTCTCTCCTCTGCATTTAAAAAAAAGAAGAAGAGACAGTTTTTTTCTTTTAAGTTGAACTTTGGGGTAGTCTAGCCAGGGCCAAAGCAGAAGAGACGTCGTGGTCAAGATGGGAAGTGTTTGTGTGTGCAGTGATTCATTCCCATGCGCAAATGTGGTAGATGTAATGATGTAAACAGCGGTTTGCCGGAAAAAAAAAGAGAATAATTTATATGATAATATAAAGTGGTGCTAGGCTTAGCGTACTTTACTTACAGAAGGAAGTCATTTCTTTTCGGAGAAATGCCTCACTTCTTTGTACAAATTAGAAGATAGGATGCGTATTATACTGCATGTTGTTGTTTTTTTTCTTCTCCCTCTGCAGGTACGATCTGCTATCAACTCCACCGGAGAATGGGGTGGGGTAGTCAGTTAGGAGAGAATGGGATGTTTGTTTGTATGTTACTCTATATTTTCTTTCTTTTCTTCTTCCCCATTTCCCAAAATATTTGGTTCAGGCACCATTTCAAAAATTCTAAGTCGCTATGCCTAAATTTAAGGGGTAGCCTGAGCAAATATTTAGGCTCAGGCTGTTTGAATTCTTTAAATTGGTTTCTGCTTTGTTGTGGTGTTGCCTGGCAGTACAGTTCCCTTTGACCTGTGGGGGGCGCTGTCACCCAGGTCTCAGGTTGAACCACAGGTAGCATTGCAGTGCGATTGGGTGTCCTCTCTCGGCAGGCGTGCAGTGGGCGTGGTCTACCCGCTATGCATGCCGGGATAGAGTACTTAAGGGGCGGACGCCATTAGGCCCGGGAGTTCGGAGGTGATCCAGAGAACCCCTTAGTCCTAGGCACATATACCACCTTCAGTGGCCCTCATGGCCAGGGGTACGTGTGTGTGAATTCAGCCCCGGGCACCTTCGACCGAGGCTGCATCGTTCCAGGTAGGCCCAGCACCTTTAGCTGAGGCCTACACCAGAAGAGGAGTCCCAGGGTGCCCAAGTGGGGGTGACCCACTCTGAAGGAGAGGAAACCAGGGGAGGACCTGTCCGCAGGGATCGGTGAGGGAAGTCACTGTCTCGGGAGAGGCCTGGTTGCCTATCAGAGGGAAGGATTCCATAATCCGCCAAAAGCCTTGTAACGTGCCCACTGGCACCTAAGGTCTCAAGTGTTACAAGTGCTGGGAAGTTCGGAATTCAGAAGGTCATATCCTGATCGTATCCTTAGGAAATTTAAAGTGAATGTTCCGTGCTTCACACCGGCTGCTAGGACCGTGAGAGGGGACTATCCAGGTGAGCAAAGCCTTAGTCACAGATCTCCAATGTCAGCAGATCACATGTCTTGCGGCAGTCCAAAAGATGCAAAGTAGATCCTTCCTGGCCATTGATATAGAACTTGGTATTAAGGAGAGTAAGGCTAAGATTAGAGAGATGGGAGTCCATAGCTGAGCCATAATTTTAAAAGATTTGGAGCGATATGGCGCAGAAGTGTATATGAACAATATACTGGAGGGAGATGGCTTTGGGGGTCCGAGTGAGGTGGTGGAGTGATTAGAAAAATAGGTTGAGGTCTACACCCAGTATGGTGAGGTAATTCTACCCAAACTACTGGAAGTCTTCAACTCCTCCTTCAAAACAGGGCAGCTACCAATAACTATGACAAGGGCAAATAATATACTGTTGCTCAAACCTGGAAAGGAACCAGTAGACCCGAGTTCATACAGGCCCATCTCATTACTGCAAAGTGACGTTAAAATATTGGCCAAGGTTCTGGCCATGAGGGTTAACAAGGTTATTCTGTCTATCATTTACCCAGGCCATGCAGGCTTTATGCCACGGAAATCTACCACGACCAATATTAGAAGGCTTTTTTTGAACATGCGGACCCAGGCAGGTGGGGCTGGTCTCTTGACGCCAATAAGGCATTCGACAGTGTCAGCTGGCGCTACCTCTGGGCTGTATTGTCCAAATTCAGGTTTGGTCCTAGATTCATTGCATGGGTAAGGTTACTGTATGCCTCGCCACAAGCCGCCATACGCATGTCAGATAAAATATCACATGTCTTTGCGCTAGGCAGGGGAACCAGGCAGGGTTCTCCCCTGTCTCCCCTGCTATTTGCATTGGCCATTGAACCTCTCGCTGCTCAGATGAGGGACAGCCCACAAATTAAGGGATTTCATTATGGCGAATTGCATGAGAAGATAATGCTCTACGCCGACAACATGCTCCTCTTTTTGGAGGGCGTGGATGCCTCACTGTCTCATGCAATGTCCCTCGTTGCTGATTTTGGCCACTATTCCGGTCTTACCATCAATTGGTCCAAGTCCGCACTGATGTTCCTGGATGGGGCTCATGGTTTGAATACAGATCTTCCTTATCCTGTCCCTATAGTGGCCTCATTAAATACCTAAGTATTTACATATCTCCCAAACTGGCTGATTATTATAGGCTAAACATATATCCCCTGCTGACTCGCTTCAGAGACAAAATAAATATATGGAATAGACTACAAAATGTCCCTAGCTGGGAAGACGAATCTCGTTAAGATGATTCTGATGCCCCAGCTCCTGTACATGCTCCACAACACACCGGTAGTCATTCCACTGAAAATCTTTCGAGTGGTCAATTCCCTCTTCAGATTATTGTTATGGCACACAAACCCCCCCAGGATCAAATTGGAGCAGCTGCAGTATCCAAAGGAGGGGGGGTCTCGCACTCCCCAACCCTTGGATATATTATTTGGCTGCACAGCTGCAGCATCTGATAGGAGCTATGGCCCCTGCCCCTGCAGGCTCATCAGCTAAACTTCTACTGATTGGCATAGGGGCGTAGTCGATACCGGAGGGCCTGGATGCTCAGGCGTTTCAACGGCCTAACAAACAAATACCCACTTTCACACTCCTTCAGCCTACAGCCCAATTTGGGGTAATAAATCTTACGAGGAACTGGCCAAACTTCAACAGGGTCCCCAGTAGCGCCCCCTGGGGATTACTCACCTTCGACATGTCTTCCCTAACGGGAGGTTGCTCTCTTTTGCAGAGTTACAGTCCAAATATGCACTACCTTCCAACATGCTTTTCTACTACTTACAACTAAAACATGCTGTTTGGGCGCAGGGTGATGCGGTGGACTGGGTACAGTCGCCCTCCCCTGTTTTGCACATACTGCAGAATGCAACAGACACGAAAGGTATAATATCCCAATGTTACCTCATGCTTCTTTCCTCGTTCCTGGAGGGACACCCCATGAAGGCAGCGTCGCAGTGGGAGGCAGACTTAGGCCCCATCACAGGGGAGCAATGGGAAGAGGCCTTTCAGGCTGTTAACACATGCTCGCTGAACGTATCACAAAAAGTTTCCCAATTATATATCCTATTGAGAGCGCAGTAAAACTTCACAGGATGGGTAAACTGCCAGACCCAATGTGTGGCAAGTGCAAAATAGTGCCGGGTGATCTGATACATCTCCTCTGGCGATGCTATAAACTCCACAGGTATTGGACAGAAGTCCTGGCCCTAATCATCTCCCTCTTGATCCACTAGGGCGCCTTCTCTGTGTATTGGAGGGGGCAATCCCGGAGGAGATGACAAGCACGGCTTTTGCCAGAGCACTGTTTCAGGCAAAGAAAACAATACTTATGGGCTTGAAGTCTGACACACCACCGCAGGTTAAAACATGGATTCAGCATATGGGTAATACCCTTATCATGGAAAAATATATATACCAGCATAGGGGGAATCCGGGAAAATTTGACAAGTTGTGGGCTGCATGGCTTGACACGGCAGGTATAAGCCCCAGAGAACTGGTGCAGATGAGACTGCTTAGATGTTCATAGGGGTACCTGGGGACACATCGGGGGGGGGGGGGCAGCAGTATAAGCGCTATGAAGGGGGCGGAGATGCTAGAGTTATTGACTTAATGGCAAGGGACTGAAAGAAAATACTTGGTAACAATGCTTTAATGGTTCATGTGCTACGAAATGTGTATCCTCTAATATGTACATACTGTAGGTTGTGACTGATGGTTATGTAACCAATTCTTTACTGATGATGCGAAAGGTAATGCCTTGCATGTAAGATTTTGTTTTGTGTTTCTTGAGCAATAAAAACTGTTTAATTTAAAAAAAGAAAAAAGGGTTGAGAAAGTAGAAGCTACTTTCTCAAAAACAGCGGACTTTGTGGACAAAACATAAGACAATTAATGTAAGAAAATATAAAAATGTTATTACAATATTGTTTAAAAAAAACACACACATGATAAAATCATTACAACTCCCTCTACTTATCAGTAGGACAAAAGGTACCTTATTGCAGACATGGACGCAAGGATACAATCATATAAGGCATATAGAAGTTCAAAAATATAAAAAGAAATGTGAGTAGATATCAAGAATCAGGTCCTGTCACGTACCTGGTAGGTGAGCCCGACGTGCAGGGAGTGGCCTCTCGTAGACCTCTGACTCGAGAACCCCTGATAGAGCAGACAGGGGCTCAGGAGGGCAAAGGAGCACAAGTGCCTGGCAGGAACTGAGGCAGGTGGAAGTAGAAGCAGCAGACTGCAGCGGTGGATAACTGGTGGGAGACGTGCAGTGGTCCGCAGCAGGCACCAGAGGATCAGGAAGCAGACTTGGTGAAGACAGGCCGGGTCAGACACAAGCGGGCAGATGAGTACAAAGCAGGATCCAAGAATAGTTAAAGTCCAGGCCGGGTCAGTGTATCAGGCGGGCAGCAAACTGGTTAGAGGAGAAGGCAGAAGAGAAGTCGGGACGAGCCGTGGTCAGAGGCGGGCAGCAGACTGGAGAAGCCAAGGGAAGCCGGGTCAGGTACCAGAGCAATCAGATCAGAGGTTCAGGTAACAAGGGTCTTCAGGAAACGCTGTAGACCGGACAGCAAGGATGCAGAGTGACAGCTCTCTTTAAATAGGCAGTCTTTGGCGCCAACCTGCGTCATAGGCGCGCGCGCGCTATCGCGCACCCGCGCGCGCCCGCTCGCCACTATCGCGTGCCCGCGCACGCTCGTTTGCCGCTATCGCGCATGCGCCGAACGGGTCTGCCTGTGCATAGAGATTCTGAGACCCCGATCGCTGGGATGAGTGAGAGAACGTCTTTCCTGACATTGCCCCCCTCCTACGGGCAGCCTCCGGATGCCCAACTGAGCCAGCCTATCTGGGTGAGACCTTTTGAAGGCCGTGATCAACCTTTTGGCATGAATGTTGGTTTCCGGTTCCCAGGAATTTTCCTCGGGGCCATAGCCCTTCCATTTAACCAGATATTGGGTTTGGTTGCGTCTCTTCCTGCAGTCCAGGATAGACTCGATTTCAAACTCTTCCTCACCATTGATGAGCACGGGCTCAGGAGGGCCAATACCTCGATTGGGAAAGGGATCTGGGACTGCAGGTTTGAGTAGCGACACATGGATTATCGGGTGTATCCGAAAAGATTCCGGTAATTTCAGCTCATATGCCACGTCATTAATTTTCCTTGTTACAGGGAAAGGACCCACAAATTTGGGGCCCAGTTTCTTAGAAGGGCATGTCATTTTTAGATTCACTGTAGACAGCCAGACTGGTCTTGCTGCCCTTGTTCCGAATGCACGTAATGCATGATTCCACATAGTCCTTGCAGTCCTTAGACAGTTGAGGCCACCAAAACGTGTGCTGGAGAAGTTCAGATGTTTTGTGCACCCCAAAATGGCCAGCCAGTTCATGATCGTGACAAGATTTGAGAACGTTAATCCGTAATTGTGGAGGCACGAAGATCTTGTCCTTGAACCACAGCAGGTCGTCTTTCAACTGTAGGGTAACATCCGGTGGGTAGGTCTCATTGGTAGAAGCCTGCTTAATCTGAGAAAGTAGGTCTCCTTGCAGCAGAAGGAAATTTCCGGGAGTCAGGATGGTGTCTGGGGGTGAGAGAGCTTCAGCTCCGCTAAACATCCGTGACAGCGCATCTGGCTTGGTGTTCTTGGACCCGGGCCTGTAGGTTATATGGAAAGAAAATCTGGTAAAAAAAAGTGCCCATCGGGCTTGACGTGGTTTCAGTCTTTTGGCTACTTTCAAGTACTCCAGATTCTTGTGGTCTGTGTAGATCAAAATAGGATGTGCTGCCCCCTCTAGTAAGTAGCGCCACTCCTCCAAGGCGGCCTTAATTGCAAGTAGCTCTCTGTCCCCCACATCATAGTTCCTCTCAGCTTCGGACAACTTCCGAGAGAAGAATGCGACTGGATGCAACTGCGACTTGGGACCCTGTCTCTGGGAGAGCACCGCCCCCACTGCGATCTCAGAGGCATCTACTTCCAAAATGTAAGGCAGAGCGGGGTCTGGATGTTTCAGGACCGCGGCCGAGACAAACTGATCCTTTAAGGTGGAGAAGGCAACTTGGGCTTCCGGGGTCCAATGGAATCGTATGCCTTGCTTCGTCAAACTGGTGATGGGCGAGATGATGGTAGAAAATCCCCGGATAAACTTGCGATAAAAATTTGCAAATCCTACAAAGCGTTGGATCCCTTTTTTGTCTGTAGGAATTGGCCAATCCAAGATGGCGGAAACTTTTTGTGGGTCCATTTTGATACCTTCTATGGAGATAATTAGTCCCAAAAACTGAATGCTCTGTTGTTCAAACTCGCATTTCTCGGGTTTCGCGTAAAGGCCATGCTGACGGAGTCGGGTTAACACTTTCCTGACATGCTCTCGGTGAGTGGACAAGGACGAGGAGAAAATCAGGATGTCGTCCAGGTAAATTATCACAAACACGTCTAGGTAGTCTCTGAAAATGTCATTCACAAAGTGTTGGAATGTGGCAGGGGCGTTACACAAACCGAAGGGCATCACGAGATATTCAAAATGCCCGAATCGGGTACGGAAGGCAGTTTTCCATTCGTCCCCATTACGAATCCGGACCAGATTGTAGGCCCCACGAAGATCCAATTTAGTGAATATGGCTGCAGCCCCGAGTCTCTGGAATAGTTCTGGCACCAAAGGGAGAGGGTACCGGTTTTTAATTGTAATCTTATTTAGCGCACGGTAGTCTACGCAAGGGCGTAGGGAATGGTCTTTTTTTTTCGACGAAAAAGATTCCTGCTCCTGCTGGTGAAGTAGAAGGGCGGATGAACCCCTTCTCCAGGTTGTCGTCGATATAGGTCTTGAGGGTCCCGAGCTCTAGTTCGGTTAGAGGGAAGATCCTTCCGAATGGCACCTCTGCCCCGGGGAGGAGCTCAATCGGACAGTCATAGGATCGGTGCAGGGGAAGTGTTTCTGCACCCTTTTTGCTGAATACATCCAAAAAATGATGGTAAACTTCGGGAACGGACTGGCGGGTTTCGGAGTCAGCGTCTAAGCAGAGCAGTGAGGAGGGAGCGTCGGCAACTTCTGCCACACAGTGCTGATGACAGTAAGGAGAGGGGAAGCTGATCTCACTCATGGTCCAGTCAATTTGTGGGTTGTGTGCCCTCAGCCAGGGCATACCCAGTATGATGGGAAACAGGGGGGATTCAATGATGTCCAGGCGAAGTAACTCCCGGTGATTACCGGAGATGGTTGCACTTAAAGGGACGGTTTCCAGTATGACTGGCCCTGACTTAATAGCTGATCCATCGGCCAGGTGTACAGAGAGTCCCTTAGCTCGGGGTTGCAAGGGGACCTGGAATCTGTTGGCAAAGGAAGCGTCCATAAAACCGCTACATGCTCCGGAATCAATTATTGCGGTAGTTAGTATATTCCTTCCTGGAAGCTGTAAGGAGACAGAGACAGCCAGATGAGTTGAGTTGTCAAACGAAGTAGGTGAGTAGGTAGAAAAGATAGAGGAACACTTATGGGTCTTAGCAGGACAGGACCTCACGAAATGACCTGGTTCCCCACAGTAGAGGCAGAGATTGTTGAATCGCCGCCGTTGGCGCTCTTCGGGGGTGAGCGAGGGGCGAAGCAGGCCAAGTTGCATGGGTTCCGAAGTATCAGCAGGCGGGTGAGCGGGAGCCAGAGGAGCGGAGTGAGCAGGGTTGAACACACGAGGTAGCATCCATACAGGACGAGAGGGACCAGCGGTACGTTCAGCTCTTCGTTCCCTTAACCGCCTGTCAATTAAGGTAGACTGAAGAATTAGAGTGTCTAGTGTTGCTGGGATGCCAACTCGAGCCAGTTCATCCTTAAGGGGCTCGGAAAGGCCAATACGGAACTGGTGGCGCAGGGCAGCATCGTTCCAATTTGTGTCCGAACTCCAACGTCTGAATTCGGAGACGTAGTCCTCCACGGGCCTGCGACCCTGCTGCAGGGAACATAATGCTGCTTCCGCGGTGGCTGCTTGTTGGGGATCCTCGTAGAGAAGATCCATGGCTTCAAAGAATGTGCGCAGGAGGTTGAGGCAGGTGTCTTTATGCTCCAGAAGGCGGTGGGCCCAAGACTGAGGTTCGCCTGATAGTAGGGCGATGACGAAGCCCACCTTGGTGGTTTCAAGGGAAAAGGTCCTGGGTTGCAGAGCGAAAAAGAGCTCACAGGCGTTACGAAAAGCTCTGCATTTGCTACGATCTCCAGAGAACCTCTCGGGAGGAGGAACCCGGGGTTCAGGTGGTAACATGACGACTGAGGGTGCGGGAGAAGCTCCAGGTGCGGCAGGTGCCGTGTTAGACAGGGTCTGGACACGCTCCTCTAGGCGGGTATAGCCTTCCTGTAAGTTCCTGACTGCCGTAGTAAGTCCATCTAGGTGACGGCAGAGTTCCTCCATGGGAGAGGCTCCCTGCGTGGGCTCAGACATGGCTGTCCGGTACTGTCACGTACCTGGTAGGTGAGCCCGATGTGCAGGGAGTGGCCTCTCGTAGACCTCTGACTCGAGAACCCCTGATAGAGCAGACAGGGGCTCAGGAGGGCAAAGGAGCACAAGTGCCTGGCAGGAACTGAGGCAGGTGGAAGTAGAAGCAGCAGACTGCAGCGGTGGATAACTGGTGGGAGGCGTGCAGTGGTCCGCAGCAGGCACCAGAGGATCAGGAAGCAGACTTGGTGAAGACAGGCCGGGTCAGACACAAGCAGGCAGATGAGTACAAAGCAGGATCCAAGAATAGTTAAAGTCCAGGCCGGGTCAGTGTATCAGGCGGGCTGCAAACTGGTTAGAGGAGAAGGCAGAAGAGAAGTCGGGACGAGCCGTGGTCAGAGGCAGGCAGCAGACTGGAGAAGCCAAGGGAAGCCGGGTCAGGTACCAGAGCAATCAGATCAGAGGTTCAGGTAACAAGGGTCTTCAGGAAACGCTGTAGACCGGACAGCAAGGATGCAGAGTGACAGCTCTCTTTAAATAGGCAGTCTTTGGCGCCAACCTGCGTCATAGGCGCGCGCGCGCTATCGCGCACCCGCTTGCGCCCGCTCGCCACTATCGCGTGCCCGCGCACGCTCGTTTGCCGCTATCGCGCATGCGCCAAACGGGTCTGCCTGTGCATAGAGATTCTGAGACCCCGATCGCTGGGATGAGTGAGAGAACGTCTTTCCTGACAGGTCCACAACTCCTCCATGCGTGTTTGTCAACGCATTTCTCTAAATTAATTTGCTTCATCAGGACAGATTGGGTGGGTGCTGATGGGGCGGACATAGGGGCCTCCAGAGAGAGACCAAGGAACACCAATAAAAACCAGAGTGTGACTATAGAGTCAAATTCTCCCAGTACTGGGCCGGCCGGAGCCCAACTTTCTAGATAGCCAAAGTGCCAGAACACTATCAGGGAGAAGGACGGGTAGATATTAGTTTGTAGAAGGCCGGTAAGGGGTATACCAGGTACCATAGGATGTAATTAGATAGTGGTACAGCTCAAATTAGAGATGTATAGGTGCAAAGGGGCCCCAAATAGAATGCCCAAGTATTGTTATCTATAAGGCACATTCACCAAAGGCTGATGTATAGCCGTGTCAAGCTAGAAAAACCATCCCTCCAGCAATGTTTTCTTTTTCGTACATCACGGGACACAGAGCGACTTAGTCATTACTAATGGGTTATATAGATTACCTTCAGGTGTTGGCACTGGCCAATTCCAAACCGGAAGTACCCTCCCCTATATAAGCCCCTCCCACCCGGGAGCACCCCAGTTTTTTGCCAGTGTCTAAGGTGTTGGCCAAAGAGTAACATGTGTTTTCACTGGGCTTGCGTACAGGTTCTTTTGGGCCTTAGTAAGCTGTTCCGGATCCCACCAAAAAAGCTTCATAGCTAAACGGTCGGTACCCGGGCCTTGCAGCAGAAGAGCAAGGTTTTGCCTGTAATGCTTCTCTTAGGAGGGCTGGACCCTGGGATCCAGAGCTCTGGTCATACCCACGACCAAGATGTTGTCTGTGCAGGGTGCTATACAGGTCCAGGGGAGTGGAATCCTTGGGAACCCGGTCCCTGAAGGTTTAATTACAATGCCTGCCGTGATAGGTGAAGTTTGGACTTCTGTGGACCAAACAAAGTCCTGCGGCGGGGATCAGGTAAGTGGGGGCCCCCAGGAACTTGGTTCTATTGGGGGACCCCCAAGCCTAATTTGTCTTTCTGTCTGTTACCTAACGGTATTCCCGCTAAATATCTGTGTTTGCCTATAACTACTGAAAATGTAAAATTTTAATAGTAGTCAAGAAAAAAAAAAAAAAAAACAGGGACCGCGGTACCTGTGTTAAACCACTAGAGGCCGCTGTAGTCCATTTTTCTTGTCATGTGGATCTTTGGTTTTCTCAAGTCAAAAGATCCAGGCAGCTGGTAAGTTTCTCTGTGGGAATCCACTTCCTCTGCCCTGTTGCTGCGCTCATCCACCGCATAGGCCCTCCGGCAAAAAGGGCCCTGGCTCCTAGTCCCCTGTTTGATTTCGAAAAGGGCGCCTCCTATGAAAAAAAGGGGCGGGGCGGGTGGATGACGCTCGATGCGCGCCGCGGCGCTTCTGCGCATGTGCGGGCGTCCCAGCATGGTTAAAAGACACAGTACAAGTGTCAGCTGCATGCAAACAGAGCTAGCAACAAACAGTGGCACACAGAGGCGGTTGATGCAGGCATCCCCATAGAAAGGCACTTTAGTGGACACCAGCTGGTATATAGCAGCACCTGTGTTAGACTATTACCAGCAAAATTGGTGTATGACGACGGGAATACCTCAGCTTTGTGCTTAAAGGATATGTCGTCCAGACGCTCCGGAAATAGATCTTCCAGGAAGCCAAAGGGGTCTCCATCGGGCTCTGAGGATATTGGGCATGCTTGTACTGCACCAATCTCCCCTGAGAATGCAGAGGTCAGTAGCCGTAGAAACCCCGCAGGAATGCCTGGTGCTGCGGCTGTCCCCAGTCCACCTGCTCCTGTATATATAACAGAGGAGGTTTTATCCTCAACTCTGGGAGGATTGGAAGAGAGATTAACAGCATTGATCGCTGCTTCCCTGTCTCAGGAAAAGCGCGTCCGATCTCCGTCTCCTCCTTCAGAGTGCCTGTTAGTGGAGGAACAGCCCCACACAGAGATCGACCTACCTGAAGGGGATCAGGATGAGGTTGATTCAGTTATGGAGGAATCAACAGTGGAAGAACCTTTCTCAGCTTCTCAGGCTGAAAGATTATGGGTTCAGTCTCTGACTAATATGGTCCGATCAGCATTTAAAATGCCTCTGGCGGAACCACCATCCACTACGGTTTCCTCGCTGGGGTCGCTAAAAGCTCCCCAGGCTGTCTGTTCCTTCCCAATCCACCCTTTATTAGAAGGGCTTATTTACCAGGATTGGGAGCATCCTGATAAAATATTTGCTCCCCCCAAGAGATTTCCGGTGATCTATCCCATGGAGGATAAGTTCATAAGAAAATGGAGGGTCCCTACAGTGGACGCAGCCATCTCTTCTGTTAACAAATCACTGACATGTCCAGTAGATAATGTTCCAATGTTCAAAGACCCAATAGATAAAAAATTGGAGTCTTTACTAAAATCTGCTTTCTCTACAGCAAGTATGGTGACACAACCTGCGGTAGCAGAGATTGGAGTCTGCCAAGCAGTGAAAGATCAGTTGAAACAAGTCTTAAGGGACTTACCAGATCAGCAGGCTCTTGCCCTAGCTGACCTGCCTAGAGCCTTGTGTTTTGCGGTGGACGCCATAAAGGATACAATCCAACAGGCCTCCCGCTTTACGCTGTCTATAGTACATATGCGTAGGCTTCTGTGGCTCAAAAACTGGTCTGCTGAAGCTCCCTGTAAAAAACTGCTGGTTAGCTTCCCATTTCATGGAGAACGCTTATTTGGAGAAGATCTGGACAAATATATCCAGAAAATTTCTGCCGGTAAAAGTTCACTCTTACCGGTTAAGAACAAGGGTAGAAGTCCTTCTTTTAAGAGGCCTACTTCTCCAGTCCCGGGCACATCGGCTGTGAAGCAGTTCTGACGGCCTCCGCGGTCAAATTCAGGGGGCAGAAATCAGGGACAATCACAGGGTAACAAGAAGCCCTGGATCAAGAGAGGTACAAAACCTCCCCCCAAGGCATGAAGCGTTGCCCCCACTCAATCGGGTGGGGGGAAGACTTCAGTTGTTCACAGAGACCTGCCGGGACACCATCAGAGACAGATGGGTGCTCTCCGCAGTAAGTCTGGGATACAAGCTGGAGTTAAAAGGCACTCCTCCTGCCCAATTTATGAGGTCAAACGTGCCAAGAGATCCCCAAAAGAGAGGATCCCTCCTTCTGGCACTAGAACAACTATTGCTCCAAGGTGTAATCATGAAGGTTCCCCTGGAAGAAAGCGGATTCGGGTTTTACTCGAACCTTTTCACAGTCCCCAAACCAAATGGGGACGTGAGGCCCATATTAAATCTAAAAGGGCTAAACAAGTTCCTAAATATCAGGACTTTTCGGATGGAGTCGATCCGATTGGTGGCCACCGCCCTACAAGGGCAGGAATGGCTAGCCTCGATCGACATAAAGGATGCTTATCTGCATATTCCCATCTTTCCGGCCCACCAGAAATTTCTACGCTTTGCAGTAGAAGGGCGCCATTTTCAGTTCAGAGCCTTACCTTTCGGTCTGGCCACAGCACCACGAGTGTTCACAAAAATTCTGGCCCCATTATTGGCCAATCTAAGAACACAGGGTGTAACGATAATGGCATATCTAGACGACCTGCTACTAATAGACCACTCAGTGGAAAAGCTGGAAGTAGCTATTCACAAGACAATCGAGTATCTGGAATATCACGGTTGGATTATCAACCGGGACAAGTCAGCTCTAAGACCAGTCAAAAGTCTGGAATACTTAGGGCTAAGGCTGGATTCAAATCAGAGAAAGATTTTCTTACCTCCAGAGAAGGTGTCGTCTTTAAAAGATTTGACCCACTTAGTGGGTACAAAAAGAAAACCATCCATACGCCTCTGCATGAGGCTGCTGGGAAAGATGGTGGCTTCATTCGAAGCGGTACCCTACGGTCAATTCCATTCAAGGAATTTGCAAAGGGCCATACTGTCAGCCTGGAACAAAAAAGTTCAGGCTTTAGACTTACCAATGTCCCTGTCCCCTTCCGTTCGCAAGAGCCTTCATTGGTGGTTGGTGCCCCAGAATCTGGAAAGAGGGAAACCCTTCAGTCCGGTTTCTTGGAAAGTGGTCACTACAGATGCCAGCCTCATAGGCTGGGGGGCAGTACTGGAGCAATGGTCTCTCCAGGGCAAGTGGTCAGAAGCAGAAAAGGCCCTGCCCATCAATCTCTTAGAGATACGAGCAGCCCGGTATGCCCTAGTAGCATGGACATCCAAACTCCAAGGGTCCCCTGTCAGAATTCAATCAGACAATGCCACGGCAGTGGCATATATCAATCACCAGGGTGGCACCAAGAGTCGTGCAGCCCAGAGGGAAGCAAATTGCATCCTGGAGTGGGCAGAAAAATATGTCCCAGCCATATCCGCGGTTTTCATCCCAGGAGTGGAAAATTGGAGAGCGGACTTTCTAAGTCGCCAACAATTATGCCCGGGGGAATGGTCTCTTCACCCCGAGGTTTTCCAGGCAATATGCCAGCGGTGGGGAACACCGGATGTAGATCTGCTAGCATCCAGATTCAACGCAAAGGTGGACAGATTTGTGTCTCGCACAAGGGATCCCCTAGCTTGCGGCTCGGATGCCCTAGTGTTCCCTTGGGATCAGTTCGAGCTGATATATGCATTCCCACCGCCACAATTGTTACCGCGATTACTCCGCAGAATCAGGGTAGAAAAGAAACCAGTGATTCTGGTGGCTCCAGCGTGGCCCCGAAGGGCATGGTACGCGGAGATTGTAAAAATGTCAGTGAGGAGTCCTTGGACCCTCCCACATCGTCCGGACCTGCTGTCGCAGGGACCGATATACCACCCTTCCTTACCAGCCCTAGGTTTGACGGCCTGGCTATTGAAGCCCACATTCTGAAAAAGAGAGGGCTCTCTAATTCTGTGGTATCTACCATGATCAATGCCAGGAAGCCGGTATCCAGGCAGATCTATTATAGGATCTGGAAAGCGTACATTACGTGGTGTGAGGCCAGGAAATGGCATCCACGTAAGTACGTGATAGGGAGGATTTTGGACTTCCTACAGTGGGCTGTAGATAGGAAGCTTGCCTTGAGTACTATCAAGGGTCAGATTTCGGCCTTGTCAATATTTTTTCAAAGGCCCTTGGCTTCGCATTCACTAGTCAAAGCCTTTATACAAGCAGTGATGCGTATTAGCCCTCCGGTTAGTATTCCCATATGTCCTTGGGACTTAAACCTGGTTCTGTCGGTTCTACAGAAACAACCGTTTGAACCATTACAACACATTTCCTTGGTTCTTCTCACCAGGAAATTGATTTTCTTAGTAGCCGTTTGTTCGGCTAAAAGAGTATCGGAATTAGCCGCCTTGTCCTGTAAGGAGCCATATCTGGTTGTCCATAAGGACAGAGTAGTATTACGTCCTCATCCAGCCTTTCTTCCTAAGGTGGTATTGAGGTTTCATTTGAACCAAGATGTGGTTCTTCCTTCTTTTTTCCCCAAACCTAGCTCGGTAGAGGAAAAGTTATTACATTCTTTGGATGTAGTAAGAGCAGTTAAAGCTTATCTAAAAGCCACTGCTCAGATTCGCAGAACGGATTCTTTATTTGTTCTGCCGGAAGGCCCCAGAAAGGGTCAGGCAGCATCAAAATCTACTTTAGCCAAGTGGATTCGACAGGTCATAATACAAGCCTATGGCTTGAGAAAGAGACCGCCTCCGTTCAAAGTTAGGGCGCACTCCACAAGAGCAGTTGGAACTTCATGGGCAGTGCATCACCAGGCCTCCCTGGCTCAAGTATGTAAGGCCGCAACATGGTCTTCGGTACACACGTTTACTAGGTTCTACCAGGTAGACGTTAGAAGTCAGGAGGATGTCGCCTTTGGGCGCAGTGTGTTGCAGGCCGCAAAAGATCCTCATGCCTGATGGCGCCCAGCTTATGTATCCCTCCCCTCATTTGGCATTGCTTTGGGACGTCCCATTAGTAATGACTAAGTCGCTCTGTGTCCCGTGATGTACGAAAAAGAAAAAGGGATTTTTATAACAGCTTACCTGTAAAATCCTTTTCTTGGAGTACATCACGGGACACAGAGCTCCCACCCCTCTTTTTGGGACACTTATTGCTTGGCTACAAAACTGAGGTGCTCCCGGGTGGGAGGGGCTTATATAGGGGAGGGTACTTCCGGTTTGGAATTGGCCAGTGCCAACACCTGAAGGTAATCTATATAACCCATTAGTAATGACTAAGTCGCTCTGTGTCCCGTGATGTACTCCAAGAAAAGGATTTTACAGGTAAGCTGTTATAAAAATCCCTTTTTTTTTTGCTCTGAAGTTCACAAATGATGCTTGTTGGTCACCAGATAGAATATGGGATGCCTTTTCACATTGGAAAAAACACCCCTCCAAATGATATACCCTGCTTGGAAGCTCTTAAATAGAGCTTACCAATCACCTGATAGGATGGGGGTGCCTCACCTCAATGAACTGTAGTGTCGCCGCTGTCCCACATGGTGGAGTGATTCCAAAATACTGTAGTGCAGCACTTCTCAAGAGACTGAAGAATCTCTACAGTAATAGATAAGGACAGCAGAGGGTGCATCTAAATGTAGAGCAGTATAAAAACTTTCACAGGTATCACAGAAGATAATGCTGATAGTTTGTCTGGAAGGTAAGCACAAACATAAGTACCGGCAGCAAAAAATGTACATAGAAAGATATATATACATAGACAAAGCGAGGATTTCATACTAACCAAATCCTAGAGGTTATATTGCATATATATGTCACTACATGATAAAATCCAAAACAGACCACAAAAAATGTAAAAACACAAAAGAAAGGAAGTGCATTGGGGCTCATGCCATGATGGCCGCCCACCGCCAGACCAAGTGGTCCAAACCAGGGTATATGACCGCAAAAGATCTCCAAGGGGTTGTTGGAAACTGAAGGAATGGGTATCTCCTGTGTAGTGCCCAAAAAAATGGGCCATTTTTGGCTGCTCTCTAGTTTACCTGATCCTGTAACTACAGTGCCTTGCAAAAGTATTCACCCCCCTTGGCTTTTTACCTATTTTGTTACACTACGGCCTTTAGTTCAAAGTTTTTTTTAATATGAATTATATGTGATGGTTTAGAACACAATAGTCTAAGTTTGTGAAGTAAAATTAGAAAAATATATACATAAAACTATTTTTCAGAAATAAAAAATTGATAATTGGCATGTACGTATTGTGACAGCAGGAAGGTAAAGTCACCTGGTTGCATCCAGGGGGGTAGATATATTTCTCCCAGATTCAGGCTTTATGCTGACTTGTACAACTAGGGTGGAGAGTTGTATAAGCCCAGCTGAGGCTAGTAGGCTCATGGATGACTCATACCTCTAGGGAGAGTGTGGGGCGTCGTGCAGACAGAGATGAGACCAGCTGAACCTTGTCAGCTCATTTAGGCCTCTATAAGGAACTCCCAGCTTCATTAGATGTTAGCTCATGCCTGGAACCAGACCTGTGTGGACTGTCTAGGGAGAGTGAACCCCTGTGCGGTGAGGCAAAGCCTGTGTGGCTATTTGTTTGGACTTTTACTAAACCAGGGACTTAGGGACTAGGACAGCACCAGGCTGATCCCAGTTGTTAGTTTAGGAAACCTGCATGTTTAGTCAGAGGTCAAACTGACCAGGATTTATTTTGTTTGTTTCTTTTTGGCTTTGCTGTGTTTTTGTCACTGTACATAGAGAAATAAACCGCACCTTTTGATTTTGAAAACCACAACCTCCGTCTGCTGGCCCTGTTTTTGTGTGGGGAGCCCAACCAGGGGGTCACACACACCCGCTACCGAGTTAACCCCCTCACAGTTGGTGGAGAATGCGGGCAGTTTTTTTTAAGCCAGCATGGAGGAGATACTGAAACAGCTGGCTCTAGCAAATGCCAATCAACAGCAGACAAATGCAGGTTTGCAAAGGAGCCTTGCAGCCCAGCAGCAAGCTCATCAACAAGCCCAGCAGCAATCTGAGGCCCGCTTCATAGACCTGTTACAGAAGCAAGAGCAGAGACTACAACAAATGGAAGCAGTAATGCAGCAACGTCCGCAGACCAGTGAGGAAAGCCGTCCCACTAATACCGCGTCCTTTGGGGTGAGTCGTTTATTGACAAAAATGACTGGAGAGGATGATCCAGAGGTATTTTTGACCACATTTGAAAGGACTGCTGAAAGAGAAAAGTGGCCTGAGGAGCAGTGGGCTGGACTGGTGGCTCCTCTGTTAACTGGTGAATCGCAGAAGGCTTACTATGACCTAGAGCCTGACCAAGCAAAAGACTATGTGATGCTAAAAGCTGAAATATTGGCAAGGCTGGGTGTCACCCTGGCTGTCCGGGCTCAGCGTGTGCATAACTGGACTTTCCAGCTTGGAAAACCCCCCAGGTCTCAAATGTATGATCTCATTCACCTGAGCAGGAAGTGGCTACAGCCAGAGACTTTGTCCGCACCAGAGATTGTGGAACGTGTTGTAATGGATCGGTTTTTGAGAGCTCTTCCTACTGCCATCCAAAAGTGGGTAAGCCATGGAGACCCAGAGACGGCCGGTGGTCTTGTGGATCGTGTAGAGAAATACTTGGCTACAGAGAACCTGACGGCCTCTTCCAGAGACACTCGGACTTTCCACCCTAAGACCAGACCATCCCCAGGGGCGGATAAGAGGATTCCAAGGGGTGAGGGTGGAGAGAGTGAGAGGGTGGGAGCTCTACCCCAAGTTTGGCGAGAACAGCCTGGGAAATCAGCGGCTCAAGAGGCCGCAAGAAGGATCGTTTGCTACCGCTGCCGGCAAGCGGGACATATTGCAGCCAATTGCCCGGTTGTGGAGGAACCCATGCAGTGTGACTTTCTGACGGACAGACATCAGTCGCTGTGTGCGACAGTCGCATGCACTGCCATTCGGGGAACTGAGAAACATTTATGCAAAATGTGTATTAATGGTAGAAATGTTGTGGTATTGCTGGATTCAGGTAGCCTTGTGACCCTGATAAAGGCTGAATTAGTTAAAACAGAGGTCTCTGGGAATAGCAAGGTAGCTGTTATTTGTGTGCATGGGGACACCCGAGAGTATCCAGTGACTACAGTGTGTTTCGAGACCCCCAAAGGTACCCTCTCTCATCCAGTGGGGTTAGTATCTCAATTACCGCATGATGCCATTGTGGGAAGGGATTTTCCGAAGTTCTGGGAACTGTGGGATGATCCTGAGCCCCCCACTGGTGCCCCTATGTACCAGGAATGTGATAGCCAGAACTCCTCTGAGAGTGGGGAGGACTCTCCAGAATTTCCCTTGTCAGTATTGGCAGGGGAGACTCAAGAAACTGGAGAGGAGCCCACCTCCTCAGACGAAAACCTACCGTCTGTGGAGTTTTCTGATCTGGAGGTTCACAGGGAAAATTTTGCCACAGAACAGTTAAAAGACCCCGCCCTAATAAAGGCACGGGAAAACGTAGTGGAAATAGATGGCGAGTTAGTGAACCCAGATAATACCTGCACTTACCCATACTTCAGCGTAGAGAAGGACCTACTGTATCGGGTGGCAAAAAGGGCAGAAGAAACCGTTGAGCAGCTGGTGGTGCCCAAACCTTACAGGAAGTTGGTGTTGGAGTTGGCCCATGGGCACATTCTTGGAGGTCATCTGGGGACAGAGAAAACCCGAGAGAGGGTATTACAGAGATTCTATTGGCCTGGGGTGATGAAGGACATAGAAAATTATTGTTCCTCCTGCCCTGTGTGTCAGAGGTCGGCCCCGATGCCACATTTCCGTAGCCCGCTGGTCCCTCTACCCATCATTGAGGTCCCGTTTGAGAGAATCGCAATGGATTTGGTAGGTCCTATAATCAAGTCCGCTAGGGGGCACCAGTACATATTGGTTATAATGGACTATGCCACCCGTTATCCAGAAGCGATCCCTCTCAGAAATACCTCGGCCAAAACCATAGCCAAAGAGCTATCTCTTGTTTTTAGCCGGGTGGGTATTTGTAAAGAACTGCTTACGGACCAAGGTACACCCTTTATGTCCCGGGTTATGAAAGAGCTGTGTAAATTGTTCAAAGTGACGCAATTGCGTACATCTGTGTATCACCCCCAAACCGATGGGCTGGTTGAAAGATTCAACAAAACCCTAAAACAAATGTTGAAGAAAGTGGTGGATAGAGATGGAAAGGATTGGGACTGTCTACTTCCTTATTTGATGTTTGCTATTAGGGAGGTGCCCCAATCCTCTACGGGATTCTCCCCCTTTGAGTTACTGTATGGGAGACACCCAAGAGGGCTGTTGGATATTGCCAAGGAAACTTGGGAAAGTGAGAGTTCTCCCCACAGGAGTGTGATTGAGCATGTCGCCCTGATGCAAGATCGAATTGCACAGGTAATGCCCATCGTGAAGGAACATTTGGCCCAAGCGCAGTTGGCACAGCAGAGAGTGTACAACCGTGGAGCAAAGACCCGTACCTTTTCCCCGGGGGATAGGATATTGGTACTTGTCCCTACGGTTGAAAGTAAATTCCTTGCCAAATGGCAAGGCCCCTACGAGATAATGGAAAAAGTGAGCGAAGTGAATTACAAGGTCAGACAACCAGGAAGGCGAAAGCCCGAACAGATATATCACGTTAATCTGTTGAAAGCCTGGAGGGATAGAGAGTCCCTAGTCGCAGAAACTTGGTCACCAGCTCAAACTGGTTGCGTGATTCCGGAGGTTGGAATAGCAGCCACCTTGTCACAACCCCAACAACAGGAGGTTAAGGAGTTTGTGCTTCGCAACAAGGAGGTGTTCTCTGAGCTGCCGGGACAAACATCTGGGGTAGAGCATGATATTATTACCCCGCCCGGTGAAAGGGTGAAGTTAAAACCCTATCGGATCCCAGAGGCCCGACGGGAGGCAATACGGGAGGAAGTACAGAAAATGCTGAACTTAGGGGTGATAGAGGAGTCCCAAAGTGATTGGTCTAGTCCCATTGTGTTGGTGCCTAAACCGGATGGGAGCTGGCGATTTTGTAACGATTTTCGTCAGTTGAACAAAGTTACAAAATTTGACACCTACCCCATGCCACGTATAGATGAGTTGATCGACCGGCTGGGAACAGCCCGATACATGACGACTCTTGACCTCACAAAAGGGTATTGGCAAATTCCCCTGGCCAAGTCGGCCAAAGAGAAAACCGCATTTGTAACCCCAGACGGGGCGTTCCAATATAAGAGAATGCCGTTCGGGTTACAGAATGCGCCGGCCACATTCCAGCGGAAAATGGACCAGATACTGAGGCCCCATCGGAAGTATGCTGCGGCTTACCTGGATGACGTAATTGTCCATAGCACAGATTGGGCCTCACATCTGCCAAAAGTGCAAGCAGTCCTAGACTCTATCCGGGAAGCGGGGTTTACGGCTAACCCCAAGAAGTGTACCATTGGGCAGGAGGAGGCCAAATATCTTGGGTACACCATTGGCAGGGGAGTGATAAAACCCCAACTCAACAAAGTCGAGGCCATCCAGAGTTGGCCACGTCCCAACAGCAAGAAGCAGGTACGGGCCTTTCTGGGAATCGCGGGTTATTATCGGCGCTTCATTCCCCACTTTGCTTCTAAGGCTGTGCCCCTAACCAACCTGACGAAAGGGAAAGGGTCGGTCATGATTAAATGGACCCCCGAGGCTGAGGCAGCATTCCAATTCTTGAAACAAGCCTTATGTAGCCAGCCAGTGTTGTACTCACCCGACTTCTCTAAAGACTTTGTCGTACAAAGTGATGCGTCAGATGTGGGGTTAGGAGCAGTATTGTCCCAGGTCTGGAACGGGGAAGAGCACCCAGTCATTTACCTCAGCAGGAAGTTGAAGTCCCATGAGGTAAATTACGCCACGGTTGAAAAGGAGTGTTTAGCGGTGAAGTGGGCTCTAGATTCCCTTCGGTACTATCTGCTAGGTAGGCACTTTGACATGGTTACGGATCACGCTCCGTTAAAGTGGATGGCTCAAAACAAGGAGACAAATAGAAGAGTGAATAGGTGGTTCCTGGCCCTACAGGAATTCAACTTCACAGTAAAGCATCGCCCTGGCGTTCAAATGGGGAATGTGGATGCTTTGTCTCGAGTACATGAATGCCTGATTGCTGGTGTTCCAACCCCAAGGTTAAAACAAGAGGGGGGGGTATGTGACAGCAGGAAGGTAAAGTCACCTGGTTGCATCCAGGGGGGTAGATATATTTCTCCCAGATTCAGGCTTTATGCTGACTTGTACAACTAGGGTGGAGAGTTGTATAAGCCCAGCTGAGGCTAGTAGGCTCATGGATGACTCATACCTCTAGGGAGAGTGTGGGGCGTCGTGCAGACAGAGATGAGACCAGCTGAACCTTGTCAGCTCATTTAGGCCTCTATAAGGAACTCCCAGCTTCATTAGATGTTAGCTCATGCCTGGAACCAGACCTGTGTGGACTGTCTAGGGAGAGTGAACCCCTGTGCGGTGAGGCAAAGCCTGTGTGGCTATTTGTTTGGACTTTTACTAAACCAGGGACTTAGGGACTAGGACAGCACCAGGCTGATCCCAGTTGTTAGTTTAGGAAACCTGCATGTTTAGTCAGAGGTCAAACTGACCAGGATTTATTTTGTTTGTTTCTTTTTGGCTTTGCTGTGTTTTTGTCACTGTACATAGAGAAATAAACCGCACCTTTTGATTTTGAAAACCACAACCTCCGTCTGCTGGCCCTGTTTTTGTGTGGGGAGCCCAACCAGGGGGTCACACACACCCGCTACCGAGTTAACCCCCTCACAGTATGTATTCACCCCCTTTTGTTATGAAGCCCATAAAAAGCTCTGGTGCAACCAATTACCTTCAGAAGTCACATAATTAGTGAAATGATGTCCACCTGTATGCAATCTAAGTGTCACATGATCTGTCATTACATATACACACCTTTTAGAAAGGCACCAGAGTCTGCAACACCTAAGCAAGAGGCACCACTAACCAAACACTGCCATGAAGACCAAGGAACTCTCCAAACAAGTAAGGGACAATGTTGTTGATAAGTACAAGTCAGTACAAGTCAGGGTTAGGTTATAAAAAAAATCTAAATCTTTGATGATCCCTAGGAGCACCATAAAATCTATCATAACCAAATGTAAAGAACATAGCACAACAGCAAACCTGCAAAGAGACGGCCGCACACCAAAACTCACGGACCGAGCAAGGAGGGCATTAATCAGAGAGGCAGCACAGAGACCTAATGTAACCCTAGAGGAGCTGCAGAGTTCCACAGCAGAGACTGGAGTATATGTACATAGGACGTCAATAAGCCGTACGCTCCATAGGGTTGGGCTTTTTGGCAGAGTGGCCAAAAGAAAGCCATTACTTTCAGCAAAAAAGAGGTTTTGAGTTTGCAAAAAGGCATGTGGGAGACTCCCAAAATGTATGGAGGAAGGTGCTCTGGTCTGATGAGACTAAAATTTAACTTTTTGGCCATCAAAGAAACCATAATATCTGGCGCAAACCCAACACATCACATCACCCAAAGAACACCATACCAATTTTTTTAAGGCAGTCGGGACTGGGAAACTGGTCAGAGTTGAGGGACAGATGGATGGTGCTAAATACAGGGATATTCTTGAGCAAAACCTGTACCACTCTGCGTGTGATTTGAAGCTAGGACGGAGGTTCACCTTCCAGCAGGACAATCACCCCAAACACACTGCTAAAGCAACACTTGAGTGGTTTAAGGGGAATCATGTAAATGTGTTGGAATGGCCTAGTCAAAGCCCAGACCTCAATCCAATAGAAAATCTGTGGTCAGACTTAAAGATTGCTGTTCACAAATGCAAACCATCCAACTTGAAGGAGCTGGAGCAGTTTTGCAAGGAGGAATGGGCACAAATCCCAGTGGTAAGATGTGGCAAGCTCATAAAGACTTATCCAAAGCGACTTGGAGCTGTGATAGCCACAAAAGGTGGCTCTACAAAGTATTGACTTTAGGGGGGTGAATAGTTATGCACGTTGACTTTTTCTGTTATTTTGTCCTATTTGTTGTTTGCTTCACAATAAAAAAAAAAATCTTCAAAGTTGTGGGCATGTTCTGTAAATTAAATGATGCAAATCCTCAAACAATCCATGTTAATTCCAGGTTGTGAGGCAACAAAACAAAACACGAAAAATGGCAGGGGGAGTGAATACTTTTTCAAGACACTGTTTGTGTATCCACTAGTCTATGCTTTGAGTACCTGCTCCCCTCTCAGTGTATTTTTTGGATTGCCAGTGTGGTGGAGCTTATCCTTATAGTTTCTAAAGGATCTTTAGCAACGGATATTTACAGACTGCTGTATACCTAAATGTAACAATCTACTCATAGGGACTACTCATAGGGACACACCTTTGTCTATGTATATATTTCTTTCTATGTACATTGCTGCCTGTACATGCTTCTTGCTGCAAAGCTTAGTTATAGGTTGGGGTGGTTTCCATTTGTTTGATATAGTAGGGGGGGCCTGTATGAGAGTGGTCATACAGGTGATCTTTGTTAAAAATCTAAACTATGAGATGTATAGGTATCTCCTTCTGTAGGCAAAGAGATTCAAAGGGGGTCCGGTCAATATGGAGTGGTGCAATTTTGGAAAGGGAGTGTGAGAGTGAGAGCTCCTGACTTAGTGAAAATGTGTTTAAAATGGAAGAGTCAGCCTGTGGAGACACCACAGATGAGAGACAACGCACTCAAATGAAGGCTATGACAACGGCTACAGGAATTGGTAAGACTGTTGCAGTTTATGGGACAGAACCAAATGAAATTCAAGTGTGTTCAGCGGGGAGATCCGCAGTACAGGTGGACTTGCTACAGTGTGCTACCCAGAGTAGGGGGGAGGCACAGGGTAAAGCCCAACTGGCAGCAGGACTAAAGACTAAAAAGGACATGGGGACTCTATATGTACCTGGGGGAATCCAGCAGAGTGCTGGAAGAGCTGGTCTAGGGGTGACCAAAGAAATCCATATACCATGTTCCCTAGTGACAGAGACAGGTGCTGCAGGGTTGTCCAGGGAAACCTCCCAGGAGCCCACAATGTTGGAGCAGAGGGTTTCCCAGTTTAGCTGTGGAGCTGCTCAAGTGGGTAAAGGGTCACCCACAATAGCTACAGCTATGTCTAAGTGTCATGATGATCCTCTAAAGGTTGAGAAATGTATTTCTGGAAATGTCATATTTGAGAATAATGTTGGTAATATGTTTACTAAAAAGGTTGGAAGTAGGATGTCTTCCGTGACCACCAGAGGCAGAGCTGCAGGATTGTCTGTGGAAATCTCCAGGGATCTCCCTGTGTTGGAACTGGAGGTTGTCCAGGACCGCTCTGGCACTACTCTGGGGGAACAAGGAGTGACTGCACCACACAATGAGAGTGTGTGGGTGCAGACCACCCGCCTGGTATGTGACCCGATTGGTGAACAAGTTATTCACCCTGTTAAAGCTGATAGTGTAAAGCTGGATGTGATGGTAGCGCCACAAGAACAATCTGGTCAAAATAGTGTATTGCACCCTGCGTTCTGTGACGAAGCATCGTCCCAATGTGACATAAGTGAAACTGTGCTTGTACAATGTGATGCGTATAGAGATGACAAATGTACAGTATTGGGTAATGAGTCCCAGGTTCCTTTGGTGCCTCTTGGAAATGGTGATGCACTGCTTCAGGATACCTGTCAGGGAAGTACCACTGACTGGGACAGCTGGGCCAAACAATTGCTAGCCATGCTGGATAAGGCTAGGTTACGTAACACAGATGTGGACATGACACCTGCTATGCCCAATGGAGGGATTGCAGGGTGGCCAGTGGCCAAGGGCGTGTTGGCCCCGGCTGAGATTGGCCCCCTCCAATCAGAAGGACCGGTTAAGGGCGCATGCATGGCAGTTGGGTTATATGCAGCCCACCCGCTGGAAAATAGTGAGTGCAAAAATGGCAATGTGACGTATGACCTGCAACGGCTCGCTGATGCTGGGACAGAGAGGGTAAATGTGAGACGCACATCTGACAATGCTCCAGTTGAGCACCAGGCTGTGAAGACCGATACCGCCAGTGAGGTGGAGGTCACTGTAAATATCCCTACCTTTCCAGCTTCAGTGGATGAGCCCCTCCACGTCATTGATAAGGGAAAAGTCCCTAGAAAGGTCTTGTATATAGATGTGGATCGCATTAAGATGACAAATGTGTTGTTGAAAATTCTTGAAGTCCAAAAAACACATTTGCTGTACACCTGGATGTCTCCACCGCGGTCGGACAAGGTGGTACTGCGTAGTACCAGTAGGTGGAGCCAAGTAGTACAAGCCATGCTTGATGTTAATCACGAGAGGAACTGGTTGGTACCATATTTTTTAGCAGTGTGGCAAATGGTCTCAAGGTTCTCTGAGAGGGTGCTTCCAGTTACCTGTTTGGATGGAAGGCGCTCAGGAGAACATTTGAAAACATCAGCGGTCTCTCCGCGTGACTAGGAAAAGTTCTGCTGGTGCGGTCCAAAGTGCGGCTGAGCAGTGGTCAGCAGAGGGCACGGACACTGCCTCACACACTAGACCTCATGTGAAGGAAGGGACCGAAATAGACGTGGCAGTAGCAGAGATTTTTCATGTCATTCGCACAAAGGTACAAATTAAAGTACCCGGAGACACTGTGGGGGGAAGCACTGATGGTATTGGACGTGGCAACATCAGAATTTGTGGTCTGTCACTGGTTGGTACTGATAACAAGGGTTTAATTGCCGTGGGTAACCTCAGAAAAGTTGTTAAACCAAAAAAACCTGTTGTGATGGGAAAAACTGGTATCGGTGAAGGAAAAGGTGGTTCCCCATCAGATAAAGTATTAGGAACAGGTCCCTTATATCAAGAAAGTGAGGGTATTGGGGAAGGCAGAGTTCCCCCAGAAAAAAGCAAATAAGCCCAAGAACCCCAGAAGAAGGAGAAAGCGTAGAATAAAAATGAGTGGGATCCCATGGAGAGTAAAGGAAGGACTTACCTGGAAACGCACCCGAAAAAAGGGTTGGGCCTACGCGGCTGACAGCCGGCACAGAGGTGTCCCAACCCTGATAATGTGTGCTGGTGTTCCTCCCTCCGGATCGAAACAAAAGGGGGGGGATATGTGAGAGTGAGAGCCCCTGTCTTAGTGAAAATGTGTTTAAAATGGACACAGGACTCTCAAAGAAGCTATTTGAGAAGTTCCAGCAAAAGATTGCTGAGCAGAGAAAACTATGCTTTAAGTTTTCTCTGGATTTTGTAAGTCTGGATTGGCGCTGGCAACTTGAAGACTTCAAAGAACATTGGGAGGGAAGGAGTCTTCAGTCATGTGTCCGGGTTTTCTAGGAGCTCTGCAGGTTGAGTGTGTGGCCAGGTGCACACACTCGTTATAATGCAGAGCTGAAGATAGCTTAGTGTGTGTGGGAAAAGAGTTGGTGTGCCAGCAGTTGCTGGAGGGAAGTGTGCTACTGTGGAAGAACTCAGGCAACATCCTTGAGACGGTTCTCCATCTGGGAGAGGTTCCAGGTCAGTAGACTGAGAGAGTTGGGCTAGCTGAGAGAGTCGGGGAGACTATAGCTGAGACAACTGGAAGAGAGTCTTGAGGACCAGCGGGGACTGTAAGTCTTAGAGGAGTGTGAAAGCCTGGAGTGTCAGGAGAGCCCTTCCTAGAGGCCAGGAGTGGGCCTGTGCAGCAAGGAAGTGCACCCAAGGCTGAGTGAGCCTTAAGAGCCAGGTGGATTGGCATTTTCATTTGTTGTTATTTTTGGGAGAAGAACCCCTGTGTGGGAAACCAAATGCACGTATGAACTTTCCTTTTTGTTTTTCTTTCAATAAAAGTGGGCTACCACGCCCTTTAAACTTTCGTTCCTGTTGGCTGTGAACTTACTTAAAACGCATCTATCACTGAGCTAAACATCCCCCAGTGTTACAGGGAGCTTATAAAGTCATGAAGCTTAAAATATTGTCACCATTGTCTAGGTTAATGTGGCAGAATGGTAGTCAATACATCAAATGATTGCAGCCAATATATTGTCATGGGACCACACCAGGAAGGAAGGATACATTACCCCTGGTAAAAACATTAGGTTTAGGCCGGGTTCACACTAGTGCGACACAACATCCGTCCTACTTTGGATCCGACTTTGCCCTGCGACATGAAGCCGACATATGTCCGACTTTCAATGAACGGGGATCCGACTTGGATCCCCGCCAATATCAGGCACTGTTTGGAATGAATCTTGAGGGGGAACTCCAGGCCAAATTTTAAATTAAAAAAAACGGCCTGGGTTCCCCTCCAAGAGCATACCAGGCCCTTGGGTCTGGTCTGGATTTGAACGGGCGCCCCTACGCCGAAAGGACGGCGTGGGGGTCCCCCCAAAATCCAAACCAGACCCTTATCCGAGCACGCAACCTGGCAGGCCGCAGGGGAAGAGGGGGGGATGAGAGAGCGGCCCCCCTCCCTCCTGAACCATACCAGGCCGCATGCCCTCAACATGGGGGGTTTGGTGCTCTGGGGCAGGGGGGCGACCTGCGGCCCCCCCACCCCAGAGCACCCTGCCCCCATGTTGATGAGGACAGGGCCTCTTCCCGACAACCCTGGCCGTTGGTTGTCGGGGTCTGCGGGCGGGGGGCTTATCGGAATCCGGGAGCCCCCTTCAATAAGGGAGCCCCCGGATCCCGGCCCCCCCACCCTATGTGAATGAGTATGGGGTACATCGTACCCCCACCCATTCACCTGGTGGAAAAAAATTGCAATAAAAAACACTACACAGGTTTTTAAAGTAATTTATTACACAGCTCCGGCGCTCTTCTTCCGACTTCCGGGGGTCTTTTCCGACTTCGGGGGTCTCCGGTGTCGTCTCCGCGCTCTCCGGTTCTTTCTTCCGCCGGGCCTCCGCTAACTTCTTTTTAGCTCTCTTGCTAACGGAGGCCCGGTCTTCCCGTTGTCTCGTCCGGCTCTCCGTTGTCCTTCTGCCGGCCCCTCCACTAACTTCTTGGTAGCTCTTTCGCTAGTGGAGGGGTCGGTCTTCCCGTCGTCGCCGTCGGCTTCTTCTTCCCTCTTCTCCTTCTCGATGTTGACGCGTCGCTTCTTCCCGCTGTAATACTGGCTCTCCGCTCCGCATTAATATAGGCTTCTCATGACGTCACAGTCACATGTTCCGGGGCACATGGCCCCAGAGCATGTGACTGTGACGTCATGGGAACATGTGACTGTGACGTCATGAGAAGCCTATATTAATGCGGAGCGGAGCGGAGAGCCAGTATTACAGCGGGAGGAAGCGACGCGTCAACATCGAGGAGGAGAAGACCCCCGGAGCTGTGTAATAAATTACTTTAAAAACCTGTGTAGTGTTTTTTTATTGCAATTTTTTTCCACCAGGTGAATGGGTAGGGGTATGATGTACCCCATACTCATTCACATAGGGTGGGGGGGCCGGGATCTGGGGGCCCCCTTATTGAAGGGGGCTCCCGGATTCTGATAAGCCCCCCGCCCGCAGACCCCGACAACCAACGGCCAGGGTTGTCGGGAAGATGCCCTGTCCTCATCAACATGGGGCAGGGTGCTCTGGGGTGGGGGGGCCGCAGGTCGCCCCCCTGCCCCAGAGCACCAAACCCCCCATGTTGAGGGCATGCGGCCTGGTACGGTTCAGGAGGGAGGGGGGCCGCTCTCTCGTCCCCCCCTCTTCCCCTGCGGCCTGCCAGGTTGTGTGTTCGGATAAGGGTCTGGTTTGGATTTTGGGGGGACCCCCACGCCGGTTTTTCGGCGTAGGGGTGCCCGTTCAAATCCAGACCCAAGGGCCTGGTATGCTCCTGGAGGGGAACCCACACCGGTTTTTTATTTAAAATTTGGCCTGGAGTTCCCCCTCAAGAGCAGCACAGCACAAGTCGCGTGCCAAAGTCGGACCATGCAAGACTGCGGTCCGACTTTGATCCGACTTCAATGATAGTCAATGGGCTGAAGTCGGATCAAAGTCGGACCAAAGTAGTACAGGGAGCATTCTCAAAGTCGGACCGACATGTGTCGGACCAGTTAGGACGGCTCCCATAGGGAAACATTGATTTTCACACGTCATGCGACATGAGCTCCCAATGTCGGAGCGTTTGTCGCCCCAGTGTGAACCAGGCCTGGGTTCACACCGATACGACACGACATTCATCCGACTTTCATCCTACTTTGCTCTGCGACATCAGTCCTACATTGATCCTACATTGGTCCGACATCCATCCGACATTCATGAACAGGATACTACTTTGATCCGACATTGTGCTAGTCTGACTTGTCCTTTGACCAATCAAAACAATCCCAGGGTGAGATAAATTCCTTTTACTGCTGCTGTAATCACCATGTCGGATGTCAAATGTCGGATGGTTAGGACAAGGATCCTACTTTGATCCGACTTCAATGATATTCAATGGGCTGAAGTAGGATCGAAGTCGGACAGAAGTAGTACAGGGAGCATTTTTAATGTCGGACCGACTTGTGTCGGACCAGTTAAGACGGCTCTCATAGGGATTCATTGATTTTCACATGTCATGCGACATGAGCTCCTAATGTCGGAGCGTTTGTCGGACAAGTGTGAACCAGGCCTTACCATGATCTCATTTAGCGAGCCCACCTGACTAGAGAGTTTAACACATTTTACTAGTGAGTCCCATGCCTGTAAGAAGAAGGGAACTCAAAAAGGCAAAGTTGAAGGGTGCAGTCTAGGTGCAATTTATTTTAAAGTAGAACTAAAAGCAAAACATTTTTTTTCATTTTGGATATCGTAAGAGAGGGTAATGAACCCTTTTTTTTTTTTTTTTTGCCTTGTGTGGTCCATTGGGGAGATTTCTTTTCACTTCCTGTCCCGAAGCCAAAAGAGGAAGTGAGAGGAGATCCCTCAAAAGTGAAGGAATCCCTGGTTGTCACCAGGATCACAAGAACTAGTATCCCTGTTAAAAAATGTCCTTGCTATTACTGGGGACAACCCAAAATGTGATATTCTTTTCTATTTTCAGTAATAAAAACAGGACAAATAGAGAGGTTTAATGGAATGGAATGTATTCATGTAGACAGAAAGATCCACCTTCAAACTACTTGCTTACTGGGCACATATACCCCCTTCCTGCCCAAGCGAAATTTCAGCTTTCGGCACTGCCAAGCTTTGAAAGAAAATTGCGCGGTCGTGCAACGTGGCTCCCAAACAAAATTGATGTCCTTTTTTTCCCACAAATAGAGCTTTCTTTTGGTGGTATTTGATCACCTCTGCTTTTTTTTTTTTTTTTTGCGCTATAAACAAAAAAAGAGCTACAATTTTGAAAAAAACACAATATTTTTTACTTTTTGCTATAATAAATATTCCAATTTTTTTAAAAAAAAAACAATTTTCTTTCTCAGTTTAGGCCAATACGTATTCTACATATTTTTGGTAAAAAAAAAACGCGTATAGTGATTGGTTTGCGCAAAAGTTATAGTGCCTACAAAATAGGGGATAGAATTATCACATTTTATTTTATTTTATATTTTTTTACTAGTAATGGAGGTTATCTGTGATTTTTGTCAGGACTGCGACATTATGACCATTCACATTTATACAGCGAACAGTGCTATAAATATGCACTGATTACTGTATAAATGTGACTGGCAGGGAAGGGGTTAACACTAGGGAGCGAGGAAGGGGTTAAATGTGTTCCCTATTAGTGATTCTTACTGTGGGGGGAGGGGAGTGACTGGGGAGGTGACCGATCTGTGTTCCTATGTACAAGGGACACAGCATCGGTCTCCTCTCCATGACAGGACATGGATCTTTGTGTTTACACACAGAGATCCATGTCCTTGTCTGTGTAACTGGCGAACATCGCGACCGCCAGGCACGCGCATCGGCACCGCAGTGAGGCGACGGGTACAAGTGCGCGGGCCACCACCAGCGCTCGCGCGCCCCCAGTGGCCAGAGAAGCCGAGGCTGTCAATTAGGGATGAGCTCGGTGTTCGAGTCGAACGCATGTTCGACTCGAACATCGCCTGTTCGCCTGTTCGGCAAAACCAGAACTTTGTGGGCCTTTCGCGCCAAATTCGTGTGACGCGAACGCCCCACAATGCACTGCGCCATCGCACTGCATTGCCGGCGCTGTGATTGGCCAAGCATGCACTGTGACCCCGCATGCTTGGCCAATCACAGCCCCGGCAGCGAGGAGAGCCATAATTGGCCACAGGCAGGATGCCTGTGGCCAATCATAGCTCAGGGGGGTTTAGTACACGCCCCACACTATCAAAGGCCGCCAGCGCGGCGGCCTTGTGTAGTGTGTTCCGGCGTGCAGGGAAAGAGCTACATAGGCAGGGACAGTGTGTTCTACAGTGTGTTCTTTTCTCAGGCATCTGCAGGAGTTAGTTGGTGTTGTGTGCCTCCAGCGCAGTATACACCTGTATCTACCCTTTATTGCTGTTCTCTAAGCTAGATAGGCAGGCAGGGACAGTGTGTTCTTTTCTCAGGCATCTGCAGGAGTTAGTGGGTGTTGTGTGCCTCCAGTGCAGTATACACCTGTATCTACCCTTTATTGCTGTTCTCTAAGCTAGATAGGCAGGGACAGTGTGTTCTTTTCTCAGACATCTGCAGGAGTTAGTGGGTGTTGTGTGCCCCAGCACAGTATACACCTGTATCTACCATTTATTACTGTTCTCTAAGCTAGATAGGCAGGGACAGTGTGTTCTTTTCTCAGGCATCTGCAGGAGTTAGTGGGTGTTGTGTGCCCCAGCACAGTATACACCTGTATCTACACATTTTTGCTGTTCTATAATACAGGCATCTGCAGGAGTTAGTGGGTGTTGTGTGCCCTAGCACAGTATACACCTGTATCTACCCTTTATTACTGTTCTCTAAGCTAGATAGGCAGGGACAGTGTGTTCTTTTCTCAGGCATCTGCAGGAGTTAGTGGGTGTTGTGTGCCCCAGCACAGTATACACCTGTATCTACATTTTTTTGCTGTTCTATAATACAGGCATCTGCAGGAGTTAGTGGGTGTTGTGTGCCCCAGCACAGTATACACCTGTGTCTACCCTTTATTGCTGGTGTTCTCTAATAAAGGCATCTGCAGGAGTTAGTGGGTGTTGTGTGCCCCAGCACAGTATACACCTGTATCTACACTTTTTTGCTGTTCTATAATACAGGCATCTGCAGGAGTTAGTGGGTGTTGTGTGCCCCAACACAGTATACACCTGTATCTACACTTTTTTGCTGTTCTATAATACAGGCATCTGCAGGAGTTAGTGGGTGTTGTGTGCCCCAGCACAGTATACACCTGTATCTACACTTTTTTGCTGTTCTATAATACAGGCATCTGCAGGAGTTAGTGGGTGTTGTGTGCCCCAGCACAGTATACACCTGTATCTACCCTTTATTGCTGGTGTTCTCTAATGAAGGCATCTGCAGGAGTTAGTGGGTGTTGTGTCCCTCCAGCACAGCACAGTATACACCTGTATCTACCCTTTATTGCTGGTGTTCTCTAATAAAGGCATCTGCAGGAGTTAGTGGGTGTTGTGTCCCTCCAGCACAGCACAGTATACACCTGTATCTACCCTTTATTGCTGGTGTTCTCTAATAAAGGCATCTGCAGGAGTTAGTGGGTGTTGTGTCCCTCCAGCACAGCACAGTATACACCTGTATCTACCCTTTATTGCTGGTGTTCTCTAATAAAGGCATCTGCAGGAGTTAGTGGGTGTTGTGTCCCTCCAGCACAGCACAGTATACACCTGTATCTACCCTTTATTGCTGGTGTTCTCTAATAAAGGCATCTACAGGAGTTAGTGGGTGTTGTGTCCCTCCAGCACAGCACAGTATACACCTGTATCTACCCTTTATTGCTGGTGTTCTCTAATAAAGGCATCTGCAGGAGTTAGTGGGTGTTGTGTCCCTCCAGCACAGCACAGTATACACCTGTATCTACCATTTATTGCTGGTGTTCTCTAATAAAGGCATCTGCAGGAGTTATTGGGTGTTGTGTGCCTCCAGCACAATATACACTACTCCAATTCCTGGTTTTCCCATCTCCCTGCAGTCCATTACTATGTCTGGAAGGCCAACAAGAATAGGCAGACAGTCAGGAGCCAATAAAAGAGGGAAAGCAGGCTCTGTGTCTAGAGACAACAGTGCTGGTCGTGGACGCAGTGCATTGTCATCAGCACGTGGGCATGGGACACGCTTGTCCTTATTTTAGGCAGCTGGACGTGTTGAGCCACATCATGCCGAAGACTTGGTAGAGTGGATGACCAAGCCCTCCTCATCCTCCTCATCCTCTCTCACCCAGGCCCAGGGTACTGGCAAAGCAGCTGCCAAAGTGTCCTCTTCCCTCTTATCAATGTCATCATCAGTCACTCCTTCCCTAGACCCACCATGTCCTCCTGAGGAGTCCCCCGAACTGTTTGAGCACAGTGTTGGGTATATGCTCCAGGAGGATGCCCAGCGTTTTGAATGGTCTGATGATGATACCCAGCTAGAGGAAGGCAGTAGCGTGAGCTCAGAAAGAGGGGATGCTCAAGAAGGACAGCAATCTGGCAGTCATGTTCCAGCAGCTGCAGCATACTGCCAGATTGGCTCCAGTGATGAGGAGGGAGGGGATGATGAGGTCACTGACTCCACGTGGGTGCCTGATAGGAGAGAGGAGGAGGATGAGGAGGAGGCACATCTCCAACGAGCACACCGACTGAATCACACCGTAGAGCTCCGCCTGTGCAGGACGCTGCCTCTGCTTGTTATTCCAAAAGTTCTTTGGTGTGGACCTTTTTTGAGTCGAGTGCGTCAGATCGCACCGCTGCTATTTGCAACATATGTCTCAAGCGTATCTCGCGTGGCCAAAACATTAGCCGCTTGGGCACCACATGCTTGACCAGACATATGTTGACCTGCCATGCAGCTCATTGGCAAGCGTACCTTAAAGACCCACACCAAAGAACAAAGCGGACCTCTCCTTGCTCCTCATCAGCTGGGATCTCCAACCCCACTATACCTTCTGTCCTCTCTGAAACCTGCACTGAGAGGAATGAAGGTGTAGAATTAGGTGTGTCACAGCCAAGTACTTGCGGGCACTCTGCTAGCAGTACACCAACGTCTGATTGTAGCAGGAAAATTTCCCTGCCCCAGCTGCTGGACCGTCAAAAGAAGTTCACTCCCAGCCATCCACATGCCCAGCGGTTGAATGCTAGCTTGGCTAAATTTCTAGCACTTCAACTGCTGCCTTTTCAGTTGGTAGACTCTGCCCCCTTCCGTGAGTTTGTGCAATGTGCCGTTCCTCAGTGGCAGGTTCCCAAACGCCACTTTTTCTCACGAAAGGCGATTCCGGCTCTCTACCGGCATGTGGAAGGCAATGTCCATGCCTCGCTGGACAGGGCGGTCAGCGGTAAGGTGCATATTACCGCTGACTCATGGTCCAGCAGGCATGGACAGGGACGATACCTTTCTTTCACGGCCCATTGGGTCACTCTTTTGGCAGCTGGGAAGAATGCAGAACAAGGTGCAGTAGTGTTGGAGGTTGTTCCGCCGCCACGCCTCCAAAATGCTACTACTGGTTGTGACACACCTCTCTCCTCCACCCCCTCCTCTTCTTCTTCCTCCATGGCCTCTTCCTGTGCTTTGTCCTAGGAACCAGCTGTGCTCCGTAGGCGTTCAAGGGGCTACGCAAGTACGCAGGCAAAAAGATGCCATGCCGTGCTTGCGCTGGTGTGTTTGAGGGACAGGAGCCACGCTGGGGCAGAGGTTCTGTCAGCTCTGCAGGGGCAGGCCGAGAGGTGGTTGATGCCACGCCAGCTTAAGCCAGGAATGGTGGTTTGCGACAATGGCACCAACCTCCTCTCCGCCCTCCGACAGGGACAACTGACCCATGTGCCCTGTGTGGCTCACGTCCTTAACCTGGTGGTGCAGCGGTTCTTGGGCAGGTACCCGCGCTTACAGGATGTCCTGAGGCAGGTCAGGAAAGTCTGTGTGCATTTCCGCAGATCATATAATGCCAGTGCTCGGCTGGCTGAGCTGCAAAAGGAGTTGAACCTGCTCAAGAACAGCCTTATATGTGACATGCCCACCAGGTGGAACTCAACGTTGGCCATGCTGCAGCGGCTGCACACGCAGCAGAAGGCCATCAATGAGTACCTGTGCGACTACGGGACCAGGACAGGGTCAGGGGAGCTCAGGTTTTTTTCACCACGCCAGTGGGGCATGATCAGGGATGCATGCACTGTCCTGGCACCATTTGAGGAGGCCACGAGGATGGTGAGCAGTGACAGTGCATGCATCAGTGACACTGTACCTCTTGTCCACCTGTTGGAGCATGCGCTGCGTGGAATAATGGACAGGGCACTTGAGGCAGAACAGAGGCAGGAAGAGGAGGACTTCCTTGCCTCTCAAGGCCCCCTTTACCCAGACAGTGTTCCATCTGTCCCACCCATCGCAGAGGAAGAGGACGAGGAGGATTGTGTCAGCATGGAGGTGGAGCCTGGCACTCAGCATCAACAGCAGCAGTCTTTTAGGGATGATTTACAGTCCCAAGAAACCTGTGGACTTGTACGTGGCTGGGAGGAGGTGGCTGCGGATCATGTCGTCCTTATTGACCCAGAGGACTCCGGACCGAATGCCTCAGCTAACCTACGCTGCATGGTCTCCCTGATCCTGCAAAGTCTGCGGAAGGATCCTCGTATTCTTCGGATCAAGGAGAGGGACCATTACTGGCTGGCCCCTCTCCTTGATCCACGGTATAAGGGTAAGGTTGCGGACCTTATCTTACCGTCGCAGAGGGAGCAGAGGATGAGACATCTCCGGGAGGCCTTGCAGAAAGGTCTGTGCAACGCGTTCCCAGAGACTGGGAGGTTACAAACTCCTGGTCCTGGACAAC
The DNA here is from genome assembly GCA_029206835.1 of Rana muscosa. Lineage (NCBI taxonomy): Eukaryota > Metazoa > Chordata > Amphibia > Anura > Ranidae > Rana > Rana muscosa. Next base: position 178,783,461 of record CM055118.1, on the reverse strand, counting down.
GAGTTGCTGAGGCTTCGTCAGTCAAAGAAGGAGCGGTGGGGAAGGTGGCCGTCTGACCGATGCGTTCAGACAATTTTTTAGTCCGCAGCCCCAAGGTATGATCGGTTCCAGCAACCATCACCAGCGTCTGATATACATGGTGCAGGAATACCTAGGGGCAAGGTCAGCCTTGGACACCTTTCCCACCGAAAATCCTTTGGCTTACTGGGTCTTGAGGATGGATCAGTGGCCAGAGCTTGCACAGTATGCAATTGAGCTACTGGCCTGTCCTGCATCCAGCGTTCTTTCGGAACGCACATTCAGTGCTGCTGGAGGCTTTGTCACGGATCACAGGGTGCGCATGTCCACCGACTTGGTTGATCGACTGACCTTCATAAAGATGAACCAGTCTTGGATCACCACCAGCTACCAAGCACTTGAAGCTGATATAACAGAATAATTTACTTTGAAATGTCACATCCCTTCAAGACTGCCTATGCTGATGCTGAGTGACTGTCCTGTTATGTTGACTGACTATCCTCCTCCTCCTCAATGATCCGAATCCTGATGATAGCTTGGAAGAACATTTTTGTTTCTGGGTGCCGCCACCAGTGGCTAAGGCCCAATTTTTCAGCCCCTGTTTAACAGGGGCGTGTAATTACAATTTTTTATGCAATGCTTTGCAGCAGGGCTCATTCCTGCACTCCAACTAGAGTATCTGGGAGAGGTTGCAGTGTCGTGGCACCAGCACCAGTGCCTAAGGCCCAATTTTTCTGCCCCTGTTTAACAGGGGCATGTAATTAAAATTTTTGATGCAATACTTTGCAACAGGGCTCATTGCTGTGCTCCAAGTACAGTATCTGTGAGGGGTTGCAGTGTTGTGGCACCAGTGCCTAAGGCCCAATTTTTCAGCCCCTGTTTAACAGAGACGTGTAATTACAATTTTTGATGCAATACTTTGCAACAGGGCTCATTGCTGTGCTCCAAGTACAGTATCTGTGAGGGGTTGCAGTGTTGTGGCACCAGTGCCTAATGCCCAATTTTTCTGCCCCTGTTCAACAGGGGCATGTAATTACAATTCTTGATCTAATAATTCACAGCAGGGCCTATTCCTGCGCCCACCAAGAGTAACTATGAGGGCTTACAGTGTTGTGGCAACACCACCACCACCACCACCACCACCACCAAAGGCCCAATTTTTCCTACCACTGTTAAACAATGGCATGTAATTACAATTCCTGATATAATACTTCACAGCAGGGCGTTCCAGCGCCCACCAAGAGTAACTGTGAGGGCTCACAGTGTTGTGGCAACACCAACATTTAAGGGGCAAATTTCAGCAGAGTATAAACGGCAGGCCCCTACTTTCAAACATCCAACTTACAAACGACTCCTACTTGCAAACGGAAGGAGACAAAAGGAAGTGAGAGGAAATCTACCCCTAGGAAGGGAAATTCACTCCTGTAAGAGTTAATATGGGAAAAAGGTGTCTCCTCTCTACTGATGCTTTATCACCAATCCTTGTTTCAATAAGAACCCCACTTTTCCAAAAACATTTGTCATTGGGACGGAAAGTGAGGTGAAATCTTCTGAACAGGTGCACAGACAGCAAAACAAATGTTACAGGGGTGATAACCCTTCCCTATGTTTTCCAAAAAGCTTAAAAATATATTTTTTGGCTGGAGCTACACTTAAACAATGTACCTGTTCAAAATTACAAATAGATTGTACTTAAGAACAAACCTACAGTCCCTGTCTTGTTTGCACCGCCTGTATACTGCTGTTCAGATTCTATAGGGCCTTTTTTTATTTTGGGTTCGGGGTTCCCCTTAATATCCATACAAGACCCAAAGGGGCTGGTAATGGGCTGGGGTGGGGGGGGTGATGTGGTAGCCATGCCATTTTTCTCAAAGATTTTCAACCATATTGCCGGGACCAGACATTACATTAAAGCCGCAAGCAGTTTTAAATGCCTTTTTTTCCTTTAGAAATGTCATTTCCCAGGCATACTTTAGACACCCCCCAGGTACGATATTTAAAGGAATATTTCACTTTTTTTTTTTCACTTTATGCATCATTAACCACTTAAGCCCCGGACCATTTGGTAGCTAAAGGACCAGAGGTGATTTCAGAATTTTGCACTGCGCTGCTTTAACTGTAAATTGTGCGGACATGCAATGTTGTACCCAAACGAAATTTGCGTCCTTTTCTTCCCACAAATAGAGCTTTCTTTTAATGGTATTTGATTGCCTCTGCGATTTTTATTTTTTGCGATATAAACGGAAAAAGGCAGAAAATTTTGAAAAAAAATGATATTTTCTACTTTTTGTTATAAGAAAAATCGAATAAACTCAATTTTAGTCATACATTTAGGCCAAAATGTATTCAGCCACATGTCTTTAGTAAAAAAAATGTCAATAAGCGTATATTTATTGGTTTGCGCAAAAGTTATAGCGTCTACAAACTAGGGTACATTTTCTGGAATTTACACAGCTTTTAATTTATGACTGCCTATCTCATTTCTTGAGGCGCTAAAATGGCAGGGCAGTACAAAACCCCCCCAAATGACCCCATTTTGGAAAGTAGACACCCCAAGGAAATTGCTGAGAGGCATGTTGAGCCCATTGAATATTTTTTTTTTTTTGTCCCAAGTGATTGAATAATGACAAAAAAAAATTAAAAAATTACAAAAAGTTGTCACTAAATGATATATTGCTCACACATGCCATGGTTATATGTGGAATTACACCCCAAAATACATTTTGCTGCTTCTCCTGTGTATGGGGATACCACCATTAGAATACCGCCCTTCATCCACCCACTTCTAATGATGGGCATACATGCACCATTTATATATGCCGAAGCATGGGGGCATCCTCCCGCAAAAAAGTTATGCCGCACATACATGGTCGGACTTTTCCACGGGCAAGCCTCCGTCGGAATTTCGACCGTATGTACGCGGCATTAGGAGCAAAATCGCTCCTCCGCCCCTGCTGCCCCAATGCTTCGGCATATATGCTTTTTTTTTTAACTGTGCTGGTGAAATCACCTCCTACAGCACTGGAGTCGCAGGGATCAGGCCTGTCTCTGCGAACGCTGCAGTTATGTGTGTTGTGTTTTGTAAGTGACAGTGATCGATCGATACTGCACTTGGGTGGCCTGGGCTGGACGGAGGGGCAAAACGCAGGTGCTAGCAGGTATCTGGGCTGATCCCGCTAACACTGCGTTTTTGGGAACCCTAAACTGCTGGAGACGCTAGTATAGATCTGATCAGATACGATATTGATCTGTTCAGATACTATACCACTAAGGGAGGTGTATGCTTCACGCGTGGGTGTTAGCGTTACTGGCACTAACCTGACGCTGCCTGGGGTGTGACGCAGACCCTCTCTGACGCTAAAACCTAATTGATATCACCCGCCGGGCGATCAGGGGGTTAAACCTTTATTGGGTTATATATACGGCGGGTGCCCTGACACTATAAAAAGCAAACTAACTAACCAGCGTCACCCGTAACACTTATATGGTGATCACTGGTGAAAGGGTTAACTAGGGGCAATTAGGGGGTTAAAACCTTTATTAGATAATATATGGGGGTACCTGACGCTATAAAAACCTGCGGCGAACCTAAAAAAAATTACTGGCTACCGATCTGCATCACCGACACTAAGACAGCGATCAGCAAAACGATCGCTTAGTGACAGTGGTGATAGGGGGTGAAAGGGTTACCTGGGGGGCGATCAAGGGGGTTAAACCCTTATTAGGGGGGGTTAGGGGGCTACACTGGACCTAAAACTAACTTTAGTGACACTTTTACAGTCACAAATGTCACTGATTGCAGTGATCACTAAATAAATGGTCACTGCAATCAGTGACACTGTGACTGGGGGCTGGGGGGTGATCTGGGGGGGCCTGGGGGGGCGATTTGTGTGCCTATGTGTCCTGGTGTCAGTGTGCTGTTTTTGCACTAACCTGTATGTCTTCTCTTGTATGGCGCTCGGTATATGTGAGCGCCGCATGAGAGATGACATCACTTCCTCCTGCTTCCTCTGCCTGTGTTTACATTACAGGACAGAGGAAGCATTTTCATTCGCCGGGAGCGATCGCGGGGGGGTGGCCGGAATCGAACGGCCGTCCCCTCATCTCGGATCACTCCCCAACGAATACCGACCGCTCACTGTATAGGAGGGGGGTCCGATCGGACCCCCCAACTGTACAAAGGCAATCATGTACACTGTACGTGATTGTGCCTGTCGGTGCCATTCTGCCGACGTACATATACAGTGAGTGGTCGTTAAGTGGTTAAAATGGCTGCTCCCGAAAAAACTGCCATTTTTAAAACTTCTTTTTGCATTGATACATGTCCCCTGGGGCAGAACCCGGGTCCCCAAACTCTTTTTAGGACAATAACATGCATATTAGCCGTTATAATTAGCACTTTATATTTTGAACGTTCGCGTCCATTGTATTTAATAGGGTTCTAACGTTCGCGCAAACTTTTGGTCCGTTCGCAGGTCCTGGTGCAAACCGAACCGGGGGGTGTTCGGTTCATCCTTACCGTCAATAGACGGCCTCCCGGCCCTGAGGAGCCACCTTTTGGCCGTCATTTGACTATGGTCCGGGCTCCAAGCGGTTAAGTTACCCATCTTCTCTGATCTATTAGAAGATTCTAAAGCCTGAGGACATGCCCACCTCTCTAATGACTTCCTTTGACTCATTAAAAAAAATAATGAAATTAAATAAAGCTGATTGCAGGATGTGTCTTTTCTCCCCTCCCTTCAGTCTAATGAATGGAAACGTAACTAAATCACCTCTAAGCAAACAAAAGACAGGCCCTGGCCAGATCAAATGAAAAAATAATAAGATGTATTAAATCAATCCATAGGATTCCTTGAAAATATCAGCTGCATTTAAATAATCAGCTACGTTCAATCGATACATGGTAGGCATGGATATAACACATTGATTTAATACACGCCGTTGCACTTTCAGACTCACTTGGGAGGTGTTTGAGTTTGTTTGCCTTTTATTTATTTATTTGTTTCCTGATTTTTAAAGATTAAACATCAGGTCTAATTTAGCTCCAGGTTTCTGCCAGAAAAGGCAAGAAGAAAAAGTACAGTCGTTTTCTTGGATCTGATAGGTGATGCCCTTGAAGAGCAATCGCTTAAGTGAACCCTAGAGAATAAAAAAAAAATTCCCATGTGTTCCTTTATTTTATTTATGTGCCTGCTTTGTAACATTACTTTTTGTTAATCATTTAACTCCTTGGCGCCGGCCGCACGCAAATATGCTGCCTTTCGGCGGCCAGGCCTTGGCGCCGCAGCTGCATATTTTTGTGCATTAGTGCAAACAGTACTGTGCTGAGAGCTGGAGATTTCTGATCTTGTGACCACCATAGCAGCCAATCACAACGATCACATGACCTTAAGCCCCGCCTCCCAGCATGTAAAACACTTTAAGGGGGGCAGCACCCAGTGGCTCCAAGGGGTAAACGACCGGTTTTATGGACGGTGGGTCTTAATGCCCACAACTGTAGAGATAACCAACTAGAGAAAGAAAATATGATTTCATGGGTAAAGAGTCTTCCGACTCCTCTCAGCATCCCCTGCATCCATTTTCCCCTACAGTTCTCTAGCTGTTTTAAGCCATAAATAAGGCATATGCAGAAGATGGGAAAAAAACAAGGAAAGTTATTGTGATTTATATTTTTGTGGTGTAGAGATACCTCCAATTAAGAAGGCCGCAAGTTTAGTTTGGGCCCTGAAAGCAGCTCCGCCAACCCCCGGCAATGTACTCGACCCCCTACTGGCACAGTTAGTATTGGCAGCAATCAATATTCTTATACTGTATGAGTAACTCCAGACACCAAGACAATAATAGTTAAAAAGGTATAAGATTTACTTAAGCTTTTGGTAAGAAAGGGGTTTAACAGTGATAACAGTTCACAGATGATCAATTTGCAGAGCCCTGCAGATTAACACACTATGCATATAGAATGAACAGTAAAAGTGCGCCACATGGGCGACCGTTAACTAGGCGTCCTATGACGCAGTAACTAAATGAACTAACTAGCTGACCAGGCCTGGCTCAGATATCTACGACTTAGTCTATAGGGGATGATGGTTTTCTTCACCGGCAGGTCTTTAATGGTGGTGCACATTAACTGAATACCCTTTTTGTAATCCAAAGGAAGGTAGAGATGAAATCAACACTTTGCTATGTAAACTCTGAGTTCAGCTCCGATGAGGTTCTCTAATGAGAATATCAGAAACAACTTGTGGGCCACGGCAGTCTAAAGGCCCATTAGTAACAACAGTATATGGTCTGAGCATACGCCCTCTCACCCATCCGGACGCGGTCCCAGTCCGGGGAAAACTTCCACCGACTGTGTCACACACACACACACAGTGTCTCCAGCGATCGGGTCCCCGATCCAACCAAGGCTGTAGGTAAGCGATGTCAGGTGCCACCCAGGCTCGCAGTGGGGTGGAAGGCTCTTTGGTGCTGCGCAAGGCCTCAGGCTTCAGGCCCTGCACTCCGGCACATCCGCACAGGAGGATCAGTCACAGAAGTCTTGTGTCCCAAAGAGGCCGAGCGCAGCCGCGCCTCCTCCTTATATAACCCCTCCCATGAGTCTCTGCGGTGAAACACTCCGCTTGGGGTTCTGGGTATTGTAGTCTCTCTGCATTAAAGGGGAATACCCCGCTACACACTCCCCCCACTTGAACTCTTTGGTCCCCAAAGATAATCCTTAACAAAGACTATGTACAACTCTAGACAATTCTGTAAACGAAGTTGGCATAGGGAATTTCCACCAAAACTGAGGGGTAGAACTCCCTTGCCCACAGGTCACATTATCATGGGTGGCCTGCCTAACTGTGCCAGAGAGTGAGTTGGGGTTGCCCTCCACCAAATGGACAGTGGAGGGATCTGGATTTTCAGCACTTCTCCTAGCAGTAACTACAGAGTCCTCCGAGCTATTCCCCATTTGTGGGTAGGTCAGCTTCTTAGGAGGCCGGATGACTCTTCGAGCCCTTTGCTCTCTTGGGACTTCTGGCTCTGGCGCCACAGGCTCCTCTTCCTCTGAGTAACTATCACGGGCATCTTCCCAGTGATCTGATGAAGGACTAGATGGGATGAACTCTGTGGCCTCTGGGTTCAGTGTCCCATCTGGAGTGTCTTCAGTGGGTGGAAGATCTATAGTAGAAGTTCCTGGAGTTGGGGAAGGCCACAACCAATCAAGTTCTCTTTCCTCATCTTCACTAAGTTGAGAGGCCTCTCCATCTTCAGCTCGAGAGGTCTGCGACCGTGTGTTTGGCCTGGGAGTATCCAGAATAGAGACCGGTTCAGGAGAATCTCTCACGGGAGGTATCCTGACTGCCTCAGCAAGTGGGAGCAGGTGGTTTCGATGCCACGTCTTCAGCGGGCCTACCTTCCCTTCTGGCTTCAACTTGTAGACAACTTCCTACAGACGACATAGGGTTCAGATCTCCATCTGTCTGCAAGTTTGTGTTTTCCAGGGACCCCCAGATTGCGTAACAGTACTCTATCCCCGGGCTGCAGGTCTTGTATCCGGACCTTCAAGTCAAAGTTTCTTTTGTTTCTAGCTCCTCTTTGATCTGAGGCCGCTTGAGCTTGTTCATAGGCCACTTTCAGGCTGTGTCTGAGCCTGTCCACATATCCTTTGTGGGATGTGGCGGAGGAATGGTCCAGAGAGGTGCCAAAGGCCAAGTCCACAGGTAGTCTCGCTTCTCCCCCAAACATAAGTCGATATGGGGAGTAACCTGTAGCATCACTGGTGGTGCAGTTGTAAGCATGTACTATGGCTGCTATGTGTTTGCTCCAATGTTGCTTCTTCTCACTTTCCAGAGTCCCCAACATGTTGAGCAAGGTTCGGTTAAACCTCTCCGGCTGAGCATCTCCCTGTGGGTGGTAAGGTGTAGTTCGAGTCTTCTTGATTCCCAACTAATCTAAGAGCTTCCGGATCAGCCGACTTTCAAAGTCCCTTCCTTGATCTGAATGAAGTCGCTGGGGCAGCCCATAATAGACAAAATACTTCTCCATAAGTATCTTGGCTACAGTGGAAGCCTTCTGGTCTTTGGTTGGAAAAGCTTGGGCATACCGGGTGAAATGATCGGTTATCACCAGAACATTTCCCAGTCCACTCAGGTCGGGTTCGAGGCAGAGGAAATCAATGCATACCAGATCCATTGGGCCTTGACTTTGTAGATGGCCCATTGGGGCAGCTTGATGAGGTAAAGTCTTCCTCTGGATGCAACGTGCACATGAGTGGCAGTACTCTTCTACTTCTGCCCTCATGCAGGGCCAATAGAACCGACTTCTGACAAGTTGAAAGGTCCTCTCCGCCCCTAGATGGCCGTGATTGTCATGTAGGGCAATCAGAACAGTCTCTCGATGCTTTTCTGGAAGACACAATTGCCATTTATCTTCCAGGTCATCAGAGGGGCCCCTTCGGTAGACCACTCCCTGATGCACCTGTAACCTATCCCACTCTTTCCTCAATAGGCGGGCTTCCTTTGAGGAGTGACTCAGGAGTAGGGATGAGCTTCGTGTTCGAGTCGAACATACGTTCGACTCGAACATCGGCTGTTCGATCGTTCGACGAAGATCGAACGATTTGGGCCGTTCGCCCCAAATTCGAGTGACGCGAACGGCCCACAATGCACTACGCCATCGCAGTGTCATCCAGGCGCTGTGATTGGCCAAGCATGCACTGTGACCCCGCATGCTTGGCCAATCACAGCGCCGGCAGCGAGGAGAGCAATGATTGGCCACAGGCAGGATGCCTGTGGCCAATTATTGCTGAGGGTGTTTAGTACACGCCCCACACTATAAAAGGCCGCCAGCACGGCGGCCTAGTGTAGTGTGTTCCGGAGCAGGGATAGAGCAGCATAGGCAGGGACAGTGACTTTTATTTCTTTCTTGCTTAACCTGGATTCCTTTAGTGTAGGGAAAGAGAAGGATAGGTAGGGAGAGTGTCAGTGTGTTTTGTGCTTGTGCTATAGTGTGCTTAAAAAAAACATTTTTTCTAGGGACAGAAAACTGTAGGTAGGGAGAGTGTCAGTTTCTTTCACTGTGCAAGTCCTTGTTTCTAGGGACCTGGAAGGACAGTGAGTGAATTCTCCTTGTGCTATATTGTGCTTAAAAAAAACATTTTTTCTAGGGACAGAAAACTGTAGGTAGGGAGAGTGTCAGTTTCTTTCACTGTGCAAGTCCTTGTTTCTAGGGACCTGGAAGGACAGTGAGTGAATTCTCCTTGTGCTATAGTGTGCTTAAAAAAAACATTTTTTCTAGGGACAGAAAACTGTAGGTAGGGAGAGTGTCAGTTTCTTTCACTGTGCAAGTCCTTGTTTCCAGGGACCTGGAAGGACAGTGAGTGAATTCTCCTTGTGCTATATTGTGCTTAAAAAAAACATTTTTTCTAGGGACAGAAAACTGTAGGTAGGGAGAGTGTCAGTTTCTTTCACTGTGCAAGTCCTTGTTTCTAGGGACTGGGAAGGACAGTGAGTGAATTCTCCTTGTGCTATAGTGTGCTTAAAAAAAACATTTTTTCTAGGGACAGAAAACTGTAGGTAGGGAGAGTGTCAGTTTCTTTCACTGTGCAAGTCCTTGTTTCTAAGGACTGGGAAGGACAGTGAGTGAATTCTCCTTGTGCTATAGTGTGCTTAAAAAAAACATTTTTTCTAGGGACAGAAAACTGTAGGTAGGGAGAGTGTCAGTTTCTTTCACTGTGCAAGTCCTTGTTTCTAGGGACCTGGAAGGACAGTGAGTGAATTCTCCTTGTGCTATATTGTGCTTAAAAAAAACATTTTTTCTAGGGACAGAAAACTGTAGGTAGGGAGAGTGTCAGTTTCTTTCACTGTGCAAGTCCTTGTTTCTAGGGACCTGGAAGGACAGTGAGTGAATTCTCCTTGTGCTATATTGTGCTTAAAAAAAACATTTTTTCTAGGGACAGAAAACTGTAGGTAGGGAGAGTGTCAGTTTCTTTCACTGTGCAAGTCCTTGTTTCTAGGGACTGGGAAGGACAGTGAGTGAATTCTCCTTGTGCTATAGTGTGCTTAAAAAAAACATTTTTTCTAGGGACAGAAAACTGTAGGTAGGGAGAGTGTCAGTTTCTTTCACTGTGCAAGTCCTTGTTTCTAGGGACCTGGAAGGACAGTGAGTGAATTCTCCTTGTGCTATATTGTGCTTAAAAAAAACATTTTTTCTAGGGACAGAAAACTGTAGGTAGGGAGAGTGTCAGTTTCTTTCACTGTGCAAGTCCTTGTTTCTAGGGACCTGGAAGGACAGTGAGTGAATTCTCCTTGTGCTATATTGTGCTTAAAAAAAACATTTTTTCTAGGGACAGAAAACTGTAGGTAGGGAGAGTGTCAGTTTCTTTCACTGTGCAAGTCCTTGTTTCTAGGGACTGGGAAGGACAGTGAGTGAATTCTCCTTGTGCTATAGTGTGCTTAAAAAAAACATTTTTTCTAGGGACAGAAAACTGTAGGTAGGGAGAGTGTCAGTTTCTTTCACTGTGCAAGTCCTTGTTTCTAGGGACCTGGAAGGACAGTGAGTGAATTCTCCTTGTGCTATATTGTGCTTAAAAAAAACATTTTTTCTAGGGACAGAAAACTGTAGGTAGGGAGAGTGTCAGTTTCTTTCACTGTGCAAGTCCTTGTTTCAAGGGACAGAGAAGGACACCTGAAGGTAGCCCTTATTGCTTTTTTCCCATCTCCCTGCAGGCCATCTATTAGAATGTCTGGAAGGCAAACAAGGAGAGGCAGACAGTCAGGAGGCAATAAAAGAGGGCAAGCAGGCTCTGTGTCTGGGGGCAACAGTGCTGGTCGTGGACGTGGTGCATTGTCATCAGCACGTGGCCATGGGACACGCTTGTCCTTCTTTTCCGCAGCTGGACATGTTGAGCCACATCATGCCGAAGACTTGGTAGAGTGGATGACCAAGCCCTCCTCCTCCTCCTCATCCTCTCTCACCCAGGCTCAGGGTACTGGCAAAGCAGCTGCCAAAGCGTCCTCTTCCCTGGTATCAATGTCAGACTCATCATCAGTCACTCCTTCCCTAGACCCACCATGTCCTCCTCCTGAGGAGTCCCCCGAACTGTTTGAGCACAGTGTTGGGTACATGCTCCAGGAGGATGCCCAGCGTTTCGAAGGGTCTGATGATGAAACCCAGCTACAGGAAGGCAGTAGGGTGAGAGCAGACAGAGGGGATGCTCAAGAAGGACACCAATCTGGCAGTCATGTTCCAGCAGCTGCAGCATACTGCCAGATTGGCTCCAGTGATGAGGAGGGAGGGGATGATGAGGTCACTGACTCCACGTGGGTGCCTAATAGGAGAGAGGAGGAGGAGGAGGATGAGGAGGAGGCACATCTCCAACGAGACAGGATGCCCTTTGGTGGCCAGCGTAAGGGCAGTACACCGACGGAATCACACCGCAGAGCTCCGCCTGTGCAGGGCGCTGCCTCTGCCCGTCATTCAAAAAGTTCCTTGGTGTGGGCCTTTTTTGAGGCTAGTGCATCAGATCGCACAGCTGCTGTTTGCAACATATGTCTCAAGCGTATATCGCGTGGCCAAAACATCAGCCGCTTGGGTACCACATGCCTGACCAGACATATGTTGACCTGCCATGCAGCTCGTTGGCAAGCCTACCTCAAAGACCCACACCAAAGAACAAAGCGGACCTCTCCTTGCACCGCATCAGCTGGGATCTCCAACCCCACTATAACTTCAGTCCTCTCTGAAACATGCACTGAGAGGAATGAAGGTGTAGAATTAGGTGTGTCACAGCCAAGTACTTGCGGCCACTCTGCTAGCAGTACACCGACGTCCGATTCTAGCAGGCAAATTTCCCTGCCCCAGCTGCTGGACCGTCGAAAGAAGTTCACTCCCAGCCATCCACATGCCCAGCGGTTGAATGCTAGCTTGGCTAAATTGCTAGCGCTTCAACTGCTGCCTTTTCAGTTGGTAGACTCGGCCCCCTTCCGTGAGTTTGTGCAATGTGCGGTTCCTCAGTGGCAGGTTCCCAAACGCCACTTTTTCTCACGGAAGGCTCTCTACCGGCATGTGGAAGGCAATGTCTTGGCCTCGCTGGACAGGGCGGTCAGCGGTAAGGTGCATATTACCGCTGACTCATGGTCCAGCAGGCATGGACAGGGACGTTACCTTTCTTTCACGGCCCATTGGGTCACTCTTTTGGCAGCTGGGAAGGATGCAGGACAAGGTGCAGTAGTGTTGGAGGTTGTCCCACCGCCACGCCTCCAAAATGCTACTACTGGTTGTGACACACCTCTCTCCTCCACCCCCTCCTCTTCTTCTTCCTCCATGGCCTCTTCCTGTGGTTTGTCCTATGAACCAGCGGTGCTCCGTAGCCGTTCACGGGGCTACGCAAGTACGCAGGCAAAAAGATGCCATGCCGTGCTTGCGCTGGTGTGTTTGGGGGACAGAAGCCACACTGGGGCAGAGGTCCTGTCTGCTCTGCAGGGCCAGGCCGAGAGGTGGTTGACGCCACGCCAGCTTAAGCCAGGAATGGTGGTTTGCGACAATGGCACCAACCTCCTCTCCGCCCTCCGACAGGGACAACTGACCCATGTGCCCTGTGTGGCTCACGTCCTTAACCTGGTGGTGCAGCGGTTCTTGGGCAGGTACCCGGGCTTACAGGATGTCCTGAGGCAGGCCAGGAAAGTCTGTGTGCATTTCCGCAGATCTTATAATGCCAGTGCTCGCCTGGCTGAGCTGCAAAAGGAGTTGAACCTGCCCAAGAACCGCCTTATATGTGACATGCCCACCAGGTGGAACTCAACGTTGGCCATGCTGCAGCGGCTGCACACGCAGCAGAGGGCCATCAATGAGTACCTGTGCGACTACGGCACCAGGACAGGGTCAGGGGAGCTTGGTTTTTTTTCTCCACGCCAGTGGGGCATGATCAGGGATGCATGCACTGTCCTGGCACCATTTGAGGAGGCCACGAGGATGGTGAGCAGTGACAGTGCATGCATCAGTGACACTGTACCTCTTGTCCACCTGTTGGAGCACACGCTGCGTGGAATAATGGACAGGGCACTTGAGGCAGAACAGAGGCAGGAAGAGGAGGACTTCCTTGCCTCTCAAGGCCCCCTTTACCCAGACAGTGTTCCTTCTGTCCCACCCATCGCACAGGAAGAGGAAGAGGAGGAGGAGGAGGAGGAGGATTGTGTCAGCATGGAGGTGGAGGCTGGCACTCAGCATCATCAGCAGCAGTCTTTTAGGGATGATTTACAGTCCCAAGAAACCAGTGGACTTGTACGTGGCTGGGAGGAGGTGACTGCGGATCATGTCGTCCTTAGTGACCCAGAGGACTCCGGAGCGAATGCCTCAGCAAACCTACGCTGCATGGCCTCCCTGATCCTGCAAAGTCTGCGGAAGGATCCTCGTATTCTTCGGATCAAGGAGAGGGACCATTACTGGCTGGCCACTCTCCTTGATCCACGGTACAAGGGTAAGGTTGCGGACCTTATGTTACCGTCGCAGAGGGAGCAGAGGATGAGACAACTCCGGGAGGCCTTGCAGAAAGGTCTGTGCAACGCGTTCCCAGAGACTGGGAGGTTACAAACTCCTGGTCCAGGACAACGAGTTGCTGAGGCTTCGGCCAGTCAAAGAAGGAGCGGTGGGGAAGGTGGCCGTCTGACCGATGCGTTCAGACAATTCTTTAGTCCGCAGCCCCAAAGTATGATTGGTTCCAGCAACCATCGCCAGCGTCTGATAAACATGGTGCAGGAATATCTAGGGGCAAGGTCAGACTTGGACACCTTCCCCACCGAAAATCCTCTGGCTTACTGGGTCTTGAGGATGGATCACTGGCCAGAGCTTGCACAGTATGCAATTGAGCTACTGGCCTGTCCTGCATCCAGCGTTCTTTCGGAACGCACATTCAGTGCTGCTGGAGGATTTGTCACGGATCACAGGGTGCGCCTGTCCACCGACTCGGTTGATCGACTGACTTTCATCAAGATGAACCAGTCTTGGATCACCACCAGCTACCACACACCTGATGCTGATATAACAGACTAATTGATTTTAACATGTCACGTCCCTTCAAGACTGATGCTGATGCTGAGTGCCTGTGCTGTTATGTTGACTGGCTATCCTCCTCCTCCGAGTCCTCAATGATACGATTGATGATAGCTTGGAAGATCATTTTTGTTTATGGGTGCCGCCACCAGTGGCTAAGGCCCAATTTTTCAGCCCCTGTTTTACAGGGGCGTGTACTTACAATTTTTTTAGCAATAATTTGCCATAGGGCTCATTGCTGTGCTCCAAGTACAGTATCTGTGAGGGGTTGTAGTGTTGTGCCACCAGTGCCTAAGGCCCAATTTTTCAGCCCCTGTTTAACAGGGGCGTGTCATTACAATTTTTGAAGCAATACTTTGCAACAGGGCTCATTGCTGTGCTCCAAGTACAGTATCTGTGAGGGGTTGTAGTGTTGTGCCACCAGTGCCTAAGGCCCAATTTTTCAGCCCCTGTTCAACAGGGGCATGCAATTACAATTCTTGATGTAATAATTCACAGCAGGGCCCATTCCTGCACCCACCAAGAGTAAGTCTGAGGGCTTACAGTGTTGTGGCAACGCCACCACCACCACGAAAGGCCCAATTTTTCAGCCACTGTTCAAAAGGGGCATGTAATTACAATTCTTGATCTAATAATTCACAGCAGGGCCCATTCCTGCACCCACCAAGAGTAACTCTGAGGGCTTACAGTGTTGTGGCAACACCACCACCACCACCACCACCACGAAAAGCCCAATTTTTCAGCCCCTGTTCAACAGGGGCATGCAATTACAATTCTTGATCTAATAATTCACAGCAGGGCCCATTGCTGCACCCACCAAGAGTAACTGTCAGAGCTTACAGTGTTGTGGCACCAGCACCACCATCAAAGCCCCAATTTTTACTACCACTGTTCAACAATTATATGTAATTAAAATTCCTGATATAATAGTTGACAGCAGGGCGTTCCAGCACCAACCAAGAGTAACTGTGAGTGCTTACAGTGTTGTGCCAACACCAACAACTAAGGGGCCTATTTCTGCAGAGTATATACGGCAGGTCCCTACTTTCAAACATCCAACTTACAAACGACTCCTACTTGCAAACGAAAGAAGACAACAGGAAGTGAGAGGAAATCTACCCCTAGGAAGGAAAATTCTCTCCTGTAAGAATAAATATGGGAGAAAGGTGTCTCCTCTGTACTGATGCTTTATCAGCAATCCTTGTTTCAAGAAAAACACCACATTTCAAAAACAGTTGTCATTGGGACGGAAAGTGAGGTGAAATGTTCTGAACAGGGGCACAGACAGCAAAACAAATGTTACAGGGGTGATAACCCTTACCTATGTTTCCCAAAAAGTTTAAAAATAGATTTTTGGGCTGGAGCTACAGTTCAACAATGTACCTGTTCAAAATTACAAACACATTCTACATAAGAACAAACCTACAGTCCCTGTCTTGTATGCACCGCCTGTATACGGCTGTTCAGAGTATATAGGGCCTTTTTTATTTTATGTGCGGGGTTCCCCTTAATATCCATACAAGACCCAAAGGGGCTGGTAATGGGCTGGGGTAGGGGGGGGGGGGGGGCATTGGGTAGCTATGCCATTTTTCTTAAAGATTTTCATCCATATTACCGGGACCAGACATTACATTAAAGCCGCAAGAAGTTTTAAATGGCTTTTTTTTCCTTTAGAAGTGTCATTTTGTGCAGGGACAGTTCTAAACACGGGAAACACGTGGCACTTCACAGGCATACTTTAGACACCCCCAAGGTACGATATTTAAAGGAATATTTGACTTTTTTTTTTCACTTTATGCATCATTAAAATGACTGCTCCCGAAAAACGACCGTTTTTAAAACTTCTTTTTGCATTGATACATGTCCCCTGGTGCAGAACCCGGGTTCCCAAACCCTTTTTAGGACAATAACATGCATAATAGTTGTTATAATTAGCACTTTAGAATTCGAACGTTCGCATCCATTGTATTTAATAGGGTTCTAATGTTCGTACGAACTTTCGGTCCGTTCGCGGGTTCTGGTGCGAACCGAACCCGGGGGTGTTCGGCTCATCACTACTCAGGAGTTTGTTTGGATCCTGATTCTCCAGGGCTTCCAGAACCAATTTCCCCATGGGATCTTCTAATTGGTCACACCTTAGTTCCTTCTTGGACAACTTTGGCAGATGGTCTTCCCCCAGCTGAGTTACTCCACAGTATTGTTTGGGGACTCCTACCATGGTAACTCCTATCTCTTCCGCCCTTGAGCCCCCTCTGGCTTGTAATTCAGCCCCTTGACAAAGGGCCCGCACCCCATCAGGTGCCACTTGAGTCCAGTCTTCCATGTCATTGTTGGGACCATGAGATCTTCTGGATAAAGCGTCTGCATCTCTATTCCCAATCCCTGGCCCGTACTTTAGGCTGAAATTGAATCCAGACAATGCGGCCAGCCACCTGTGTCCAGTGGCGTCCAGCTTTGCTGTAGTGAATAGATAGGTCAGGGGGTTGTTGTCGGTCTTCACAGTGAACTCCGCCCCATACAGGTAGTCTTTGAGCTTGTCTACTACCACCCACTTAAGGGCCAGGAACTCCAGCTTGTGAGTGGGGTAGTTTTTCTCAGAGGGGGTCAGGCTCCTGCTCACGTAGGCAACAGGCCGTAGTTGCCCTTCGTGTTCTTGATAAAGCACTCCTCCCAGACCGTCATGACTAGCATCTACGTGTAGTTCATAGGGTTTGGTTGGGTCTGCGTAGGCCAAGACTGGAGCAGTGGTTAGGCTCTTCTTCAATGCCTGGAAGGCCTCTTCACATTTTTGGTTCCACTGATCTTTGACTGACTCTCCCGGCTTCCTGGGTCCTGAGTCGTCCTCTTCTCCCTCAGTCTTGAGCAGTTCATTCAATGGTCTAGCAATTCGGGCGAATCCTTCCACAAACCTCCTGTAATAGGAGCAGAACCCTAAGAAGGACCTGAGTTCTGTTACTGTGGTGGGTCGTGGCCAGGGGGTAACTGCCTCCAATTTCTCAGGGTCTGTGGCCACCCCTTCTTCAGACACTATGTGCCCCAGATAATTCACAGAAGATTGGTAGAACCGACACTTCTCAGGCGAAAGCTTGAGTCCCTCCTCACTGAGTCTCCTTAAGACTTTTTCCAGCCTCTCCTCGTGCTCCTCCAGGGTTCTTTCAAAGACAATGACATAGTCCAGGTATACAAGGACTTCAATGAGGTTCATGTCTCCTACAGTCTTCTCCATGAGACGTTGGAAAGTAGCTGGGGCTCCAGACAGACCTTGGGGCATCCGGTCAAATTCAAAGAATCCCACTGGGGTTATGAAAGCTGTCTTCTCCTTGTCTTCTGGGTGCATAGGGATCTAATAGTACCCACTCTTGAGATCCATAACGCTGAACCACTTGGCTCCAGACAAGCTCTGTAGGGCATCCTCTATCCTCGGAGTGGTGTACTGGTCGGGTATGGTTCTCCTGTTGAGAGTCCTGTAGTCGATACAGAGCCTCAATGATCCATTCTTCTTCCTGACCACCACTATCGGGGAGGCATAAGGGCTTCTGGACTCCCGTATCACACCAGTCCTTTTTAGTTCTGCAAGTTGTTCCCTTAGATCCTCCAGATCCGCTAGTGGGACCCGCCTGACTCTCTCTCTGAAGGGCTTATCTTCTTGGAGGCGGATCCGATGGGTGGCACTCCTTGCACACCCCACATTGAACTCATCTTTGGAAAAGATCTTCTCCCATCTGGTCAACTGGGCCTTGGCTCTCTCTTTCCAAGCCCTGGGCAGATTCGGGTTTTCCATGGATAGCTTTTCCCAAGCATCTCCTCCTCCGCCCGCCCCCTTTAATTCTGACAAGTTGACAGGGGCTGCAGGGCTCACCTGACCCAGCAGCATCCTGGCTGGGATTTCCATGGGGCCATCTGTATTGTTTCTAACACTCACTGGAACTCTACCATGGGCCTTCTTCAGGGCCTTCAGCGGAATCACTTCTAGTATCACTTCCAGACCGGGGGATTCTTCCCTTGGGTCGGACTCCAACATGACAAAGGGTCCAGGCTGCTCCCAAGTAAGTTTCACAGTGGCTCTGAGACATGTTACTTCGCCAGGCTGCAACACTATCCCTTCTCTTCCAAGTCTCCACACCTTCCCTATCCCCTCTCCAGGGGTCTTCTGCTCTAGGACCAGCTGTTGGTAAGCCGTCTTCAGCATGGGGTGGATCTTGGTGGCCGCTGACCCCTTCTCTTTCACTAGAGGGGTCAGAAGTCTTCGGACCAGGTCCGTGTTCGTCCCTATTATAAGGGAACTCTTGTTGGCTCCTGGCGGCCGAGGGCACACAACCGCCAGGGTGTCAAACACTTCGGCTTTTCCAGCCACAGATGGGTCAAAGATCATCTTGACAGGCAGATAGCCATCGTAGGGGAAATTCTGGGTTCCAATCCCACATATTTCTAGTCCCTCTATCTTCTGGATGGGCAAGTGACTCAAGTGCTTATCGTAGAAATCTCGGTATAGCAGGGTCACTTGTGCCCCAGTATCCAAGATGGCTCTGGTGTAGACTCCCTCAACTTGAATGGATACTATAGGAGACGGCCTACCAGCTTCTCCGGATATGGCCTGGCGGGGGTCGCCTTCTTCTGACCCTTTCATTTCAGACTCTCTCTCATCCAGTCCCCTTTGGACTTTAATCTTTCTTGAGCCTGGTATGCATTAATTTCCCTCCTCTCGATGGGTGTACAGACCCGCTGAGGGATACTATTATTTTTCTTAGGTGTGCACCCCCTCTGGGGAGTACTGTGCCTCTTCTGAGGGGTCTTGCCCCCTTTTTCTGGGGTGTATCTCTGTTGAGGAATGTTGTGTTTCCTCTGAGGGGTTTTATCTCCTCTTTCCTTCTGCTTCGCTTTCAGCTTGGAGCTCACTGAAGGTGATGGGCACCCGTTTGACTCCTTCACTGGGACTCTCTGGAGTTTCCCGCCGGCTTGCGGTTGTCTAGCTTCTTCTTCTTGGGACTGGAACAGGTAGCTGCAACATGGCCAATTCCTCCACAGTTAAAGCAGACTATATCTCCCCATTCCTGTAAAGATGCGGGTGCCGAAACAATTGGAAATAGTTCCTTCCGTGGTACTTCTCTCTTGGGACCCTCTGTGTCTTTTGCTATCAGAGAGGTCAACATTTCTAACACCTTGGACATTTGTGCTTTTAAGGTGTCTACCTCTGAGTCTCTTTCAGGGGTCATCACTGGATTGACTAGCACCTGTGCGGGGACAACATTTGCCTTAGTCATTTGCTGGTCCTGTTGTAGCGCTTCCTCATCTCTGATGATTTTTATCAAGTCAGCATAAGTCAGCAACGTTCCTCCTCCCGAGGTTTTCAGGTGCAGCCAGACTGGATCCAAGCGTAACGCTCCATTTAAGACCTGCTTCATTCTTGCCGCATCTGTATCTTGGGGCTTCATTCCCTTCTTCAACACAATCTTGCACAGCAACCTGTTTAGTCTCCTAACATATTCTGACAGTTTCTCCCTTGGCTGTTGGAAAGTATGTTCAAATTGGTATACCATCTCTGTCACCTTTTCCAATTGACCAAACTCTTCCTGTAACATGGCCAGACAGTCTTGAGCCGTGCAATCTGCATTCCCAAACCGAAAACTTTTCACTGCTTCTGCTGCTGCGCCTTTTAGGCTTTCTATTGCCTCTTCTGCGCTTCAGGCACCTCCCATGCCTCTACTGCCTGCAACGCCTGCTCCACCCAGGTATCAAAATCTTCTTCCCCTGCAGGGACAGGGAGCTTCCCTGAGAATGTCTTCAGTCTCCGGTAGCTAGTCTCTACATGCACTGTGCTTGTCTTCTGACATTTGATTAGCAGATCCCCATCGCCTTTATCAATTCTGGTGATATAGCAGTGGCAGGTGCGGGTGTCACCGGGGGCGTCACCCCGTCTCCTTTTACTGGTGAGGCGCGGGCCGCAGCCTGCGTTGATCCCATCGGTGATGGTTCCTTCTTTACAGTTACTGCGTGCGCCAACCTATAGGTTCTGTTGTCTGGCGTCAGCACACACTTGTGCTTGTAAGCCTCTGGCATCCCGCCCCAGTACTCCACTAGTGCATACTGATATGAAGTGTCTGGGTCTGACTTTATATCCATCACCCACGGTGTGTGATCTGGGGACACTGACTTCATCAACTCCTTTACCATCTCAGTCTTCCATTCCTCCCCTGGGAGGCTGATGACTATTGAGTTGTTTGGCTCTGCCCTAACGGCTTTGCACCATTCTTCTATCGCTTGTGGATCCATGGGGTCCATGCCGGCACTTCTGGCGTTCACCTGCTGTATCAGGATCCCGGACCCGAGCCCCCACGTGTAGCGATACCTCCAATTAAGAAGGCCGCAAGTTTAGTTTGGGCCCTGAAAGCAGCTCCGCCAACCCCCGGCAATGTACTCGACCCCCTACTGGCACAGTTAGTATTGGCAGCAATCAATATTCTTATAATGTATGAGTAACTCCAGACACCAAGACAATAATAGTTAAAAAGGTATAAGATTTACTTAAGCTTTTGGTAAGAAAGGGGTTTAACAGTGATAACAGTTCACAGATGATCAATTTGCAGAGCCCTGCAGATTAACACACTATGCATATAGAATGAACAGTAAAAGTGCGCCACATGGGCGACCATTAACTAGGCGTCCTATGACGCAGTAACTAAATGAACTAACTAGCTGACCAGGCCTGGCTCAGATATCTACGACTTAGTCTATAGGGGATGATGGTTTTCTTCACCGGCAGGTCTTTAATGGTGGTGCACATTAACTGAATACCCTTTTGTAATCCAATAGGAAGGTAGAGATGAAATCAACACTTTGCTATGTAAACTCTGAGTTCAGCTCCGATGGGGTTCTCTAATGAGAATATCAGAAACAACTTGTGGGCCGTCTATAGGCCCATTAGTAACAACAGTATATGGTCTAGGCATACGCCCTCTCACCCATCCGGAAGCGGTCCCAGTCCGGGGAAAACTTCCACCGACTGTGTCACACACATACACAGTGTCTCCAGTGATTGGGTCCCCGATCCAACCAAGGCTGTAGGTAAGCGATGTCAGGTGCCACCCAGGCTCGCAGTGGGGTGGAAGGCTCTTTGGTGCTGCGCAAGGCCTCAGGCTTCAGGCCCTGCACTCCGGCACATCCGCACAGGAGGATCAGTCACAGAAGTCTCGTGTCCCAAAGAGGCCGAGCGCAGCCGCGCCTCCTTCTTATATAACCCCTCCCATGAGTCTCTGCGGTGAAACACTCCGCTTGGGGTTCTGGGTAATGTAGTCTCTCTGCATTAAAGGGGAACACCCCGCTACAGTGGCATTATGTTGCCCCCTGTAACCCTGCTCGTCCTAGGCACTAGGAGTGAGGGCAATGATATTTTGCAGAATATTTCTCAAGTGTATTTTCATTCATTCAGCTGCTTAGGTGATTTGTTTTTAACCACTTGAGCCCACGAAGATATTACCTTTTTTTATGATCAGGCCATTTTTTGCTATTTGGCACTGTTTCCACTCAAATAGAGGTTTCTTTTGGTGGTACTTGGTCACCACTGGGTTTTTTATTCTTTCTTTTCTAAATGAAAAAAAGACAGAAAATTTCGAAAAAAATTAAAAAAAAAATTTTTTTTTTACTTTCTGCTATAAAACATATCCATTCAAAAAAAAATTTTATGACATTTCTTCATACATTCAGGCCAAAATGTATCCTGCTACATGTCTTTGGTAAAAAGAATTCCAATAGGCGTATATTTATTGGTTTGCATGAAAGTTATAGCGTCTACTAAATGTCATATATACTGGAATTTATTTTATATTTCTAATGGCGACTTGTAGTGGGACTGTGATAGTTTGGCGGGCAATCTGACACTAACTGACACTTTGTGGGAACTGACTAACAGCCACTGACATATCCAGTGACATTAATACAGTGATCAGTGCTAATATGCACTGTGACTGTACTAATGACACTGGCTGGGAAAGGGTTAACATTTAGGGGCAATCAAGGAGTTAATTGTGTGCCTAACAATGTGTAATGTGTGCTGCTTTTTACTACATGTTGATTTGTTTATTTTTCCTGCTTTGCAGGGAAAAGAAACAAAGCGATCATTTCCTCTGTACAGAGTCCTGTGTTGATTGTCAACACAGGGCTTTGGGCTGTGAATGGACAAAGCCGATCAGCAGGTCCCAGCCATGAATCATTGACCAGGATCTGCTGTCAAACTCCTGCTGTGTCAAATCACAGGGGAGTAGGCGGACGGAGGCCCGAAACCTGGAGATTGGCAGGGACGTATGGGTACATTTCAGTGCTTGTAGGAGCTGCCTTGTCGCAGTATTTGTACTAAAGCGGGTTGGCAAGTTGTTGAAATCTATGCTTTCATGTGCAACTGATGCCATTATCCTGCACCCTGTGTCCGGTTTCCAACCTGCTTCCGTCTTGTACCAGTCACCCACCGGTACCTCCAGTCTGTCCCTGATTCCACATCTGCCTAGGCGATTACCAAAGAAAAAAATAGGCCTAAAATGAGAGGCAGAAATGCTGCACATGGAAGTAGTAGGGGGCGAGTAGGTTAAAGTAGTAATAAGTCCTCATACAAAGTAGCTGGCCAAACCAGTCAGATCAAGGAGTGCTGATAAAAAAAAAAACTACTGCCAATGTTTGCTGTTACGCAGGCTGCCTGTGAGAATTGTGTTGTTCTGCAACACCACTAGTGATGAGCCGAACACCCCCGGGTTCGGTTCGCACCAGAACCCGCGAACGGACCGAAAGTTCGCACGAACTTTAGACCCCTATTAAATACAATGGATGCGAACGTTCGAAATCTAAAGTGCTAATTATAACGACTATTATGCATGTTATTGTCCTAAAAAGGGTTTGGGAACCCGGGTTCTGCACCAGGGGACATGTATCAATGCAAAAAGAAGTTTTAAAAACGGCCGTTTTTCTGGAGCAGTCATTTTAATGATGCATAAAGTGAAAAAAAAAAGTCAAATATTGCTTTAAATATCGTACCTGGGGGGTGTCTAAAGTATGCCTGTGAAGTGCCACGTGTTTCCCGTGTTTAGAACTGTCCCTGCACAAAATTACATTTCTAAAGGAAAAAAAGCCATTTAAAACTGCTTGCGGCTTTAATGTAATGTCTGGTCCCGGTAATATGGATGAAAATCTTTAAGAAAAATGGCATAGCTACCCCATCACACACCCCCCAACCCCTACCCCAGCCCATTACCAGCCCCTTTGGGTCTTGTATGGATATTAAGGGGAACCCCGCACACAAAATAAAAAAGGCCCTATATACTCTGAACAGCCGTATACAGGCGGTGCATACAAGACAGGGACTGTAGGTTTGTTCTTATGTAGAATCTGTTTGTAATTTTGAACAGGTACATTGTTTAATTGTAGCTCCAGGCAAAAAATCTATTTTTAAGCTTTTTGGAAAACATAGGGAAGGGTTATCACCCCTGTAACATTTGTTTTGCTGTCTGTGCAGTGTGCACCTGTTCAGAACAGTTCACCTCACTTTCCGTCCTAATGACAAATGTTTTTTGAAAATTTGGGGTTTTTATTGAAACAAGAATTGGTGATAAAGCATCAGTGGAGAGCAGACACATTTTTTCCATATTAACTCTTACAGGAGAGAATTTGCCTTCCTAGGGGTAGATTTCCTCTCACTTCCTGTTGTATCCTTCCGTTTGCAAGGAGGAGTCGTTTGTAAGTTGGATGTTTGAAAGTAGGGGCCTGCCGTATATACTCAGCTGAAATTTGCCCCTTACATGTTGGTGTTGCCACAACACTGTGAGCCCTCACAGTTACTCTTGGTGGGAGCATGAATGGGCCCTGCTGTGAATTATTAGATCAAGAATTGTAATTGCATGCCCCTGTTGAACAGGGGATGAAAAATTGGGCCTTTGGTGGTGGTGGTGGTGTTGTCACAACACTGTAAGCCCTCACAGTTAGTCTTGGTGGGCGCAGGAATGGGCCCTGCTGTGAATTATTAGATCAAGAATTGTAATTACATGCCCCTGTTAAACAGGGGCAGAAAAATTGAGCCTTAGGCACTGGTGCCACAACACTGCAACCCCTCACAGATACTGTACTTGGAGCACAGCAATGAGCCCTGTTGCAAAGTACTGCATCAAAAATTGTAATTACACGCCCCTGTTAAACAGGGGCTGAAAAATTGGGCCTTAGCCACTGGTGCTGGTGCCACGACACTGCAACCTCTCCCAGATACTCTAGTTGAAGTGCAGGAATGAGCCCTGCTGCAAAGCATTGCATAAAAAATTGTAATTACATGCCCCTGTTAAACAGGGGCATACAAATTGGGCCTTAGGCACTGGTGCCACAACACTGCAACCCCTCACAGATACTGTACTTGGAGCACAGCAATGAGCCCTGTTGCAAAGTATTGCATCAAAAATTGTAATTACACGCCCCTGTTAAACAGGGGCTGAAAAATTGGGCCTTAGCCACTGGTGGCGGCACCCAGAAACAAAAATGTTCTTCCAAACTATCATCGTCAATCGGATCATTGAGGAGGAGGAGGATAGTCAGTCAACATAACAGGACAGTTTCTCAGCATCAGCATCAGTCTTGAAGGGATGTGACATTTGAAAATAAATTAGTCTGTTATATCATCTTCAGGTGTTTGGTAGCTGGTGGTGATCCAAGACTGGTTCATCTTTATGAAGGTCAGTCGATCAACAGAGTCGGTGGACAGGCGCACCCTGTGATCCGTGACAAATCCTCCAGCAGCACTGAATGTGCGTTCTGAAAGAACGCTGGATGCAGGACAGGCCAGTAGCTCAATTGCATACTGTGCAAGCTCTGGCCAGTGATCCATCCTCAAGACCCAGTAAGCCAGAGGATTTTCGGTGGGGAAGGTGTCCAAGTCTGACCTTGCCCCTAGGTATTCCTGCACCATGTATATCAGACGCTGGCGATGGTTGCTGGAACCGATCATACCTTGGGGCTGCGGACTAAAGAATTGTCTGAACGCTTCGGTCAGACGGCCACCTTCCCCACCGCTCCTTCTTTGACTGACCGAAGCCTCAGCAACTCGTTGTCCAGGACCAGGAGTTTGTAACCTCCCAGTCTCTGGGAACGCGTTGCACAGACCTTTCTGCAAGGCCTCCCGGAGTTGTCTCATCCTCTGCGACGGTAAGATAAGGTCCGCAACCTTACCCTTGTACCGTGGATCAAGGAGAGTGGCCAGCCAGTAATGGTCCCTCTCCTTGATCCGAAGAATACGAGGATCCTTCCGCAAACTTTGCAGGATCAGGGAGGCCATGCAGCGTAGGTTAGCTGAGGCATTCGGTCCAGAGTCCTCTGGGTCACTAAGGACGACATGATCCGCAGCCACCTCCTCCCAGCCACGTACAAGTCCACTGGTTTCTTGGGACTGTAAATCATCCCTAAAAGACTGCTGCTGATGATGCTGAGTGCCAGGCTCCACCTCCATGCTGACACAATCCTTCTCCTCCTCCTCCTCCTCTTCTTCTTCCTGTGCGATGGGTGGGACAGAAGGAACACTGTCTGGGTAAAGGGGGCCTTGAGAGGCAAGGAAGTCCTCCTCTTCCTGCCTCTGTTCTGCCTCAAGTGCCCTGTCCATTATTCCACGCAGCGTATGTTCCAACAGGTGGACAAGAGGTACAGTGTCACTGATGCATGCACTGTCACTGCTCACCATCCTCGTGGCCTCCTCAAATGGTGCCAGGACAGTGCATGCATCCCTGATCATGCCCCACTGGCGTGGTGAAAAAAACCTGAGCTCCCCTGACCCTGTCCTGGTGCCATAGTCGCACAGGTACTCATTGATGGCCCTCTGCTGCGTGTGCAGCTGCTGCAGCATGGCCAACGTTGAGTTCCACCTGGTGGGCATGTCACATATAAGGCGGTTCTTGGGCAGGTTCAACTCCTTTTGCAGCTCAGCCAGGCGAGCACTGGCATTATAAGATCTGCGGAAATGCACACAGACTTTCCTGGCCTGCCTCAGGACATCCTGTAAGCCCGGGTACCTGCCCAAGAACCGCTGCACCACCAGGTTAAGGACGTGAGCCACACAGGGCACATGGGTCAGTTGTCCTCCCTGTCGGAGAGCGGAGAGGAGGTTGGTGCCATTGTCACAAACCACCATTCCTGGCTTAAGCTGGCGTGGCGTCAACCACCTCTCGGCCTGCCCCTGCAGAGCAGACAGAACCTCTGCCCCAGTGTGGCTCCTGTCTCCCAAACACACCAGCGCAAGCACGGCATGGCATCTTTTTGCCTGCGTACTTGCGTAGCCCCTTGAACGCCTACGGAGCACCGCTGGTTCCGAGGACAAAGCACAGGAAGAGGCCACGGAGGAAGAAGAAGAGGAGGGGGTGGGGGACAGAGGTGTGTCACAACCAGTAGTAGCATTTTGGAGGCGTGGCGGTGGAACAACCTCCAACACTACTGCACATTGTCCTGCATCCTTCCCAGCTGCCAAAAGAGTGACCCAATGGGCCGTGAAAGAAAGGTAACGTCCCTGTCCATGCCTGCAGGACAATGAGTCAGCGGTAATATGCACCTTACCGCTGACCGCCCTGTCCAGCGAGGCCAAGACATTGCCTTCCACATGCCGGTAGAGAGCCGGAATCGCCTTCCGTGAGAAAAAGTGGCGTTTGGGAACCTGCCACTGAGGAACCGCACATTGCACAAACTCACAGAAGGGGGCCGAGTCTACCAACTGAAAAGGCAGCAGTTGAAGCGCTAGCAATTTAGCAAAGCTAGCATTCAACCGCTGGGCATGTGGATGGCTGGGAGTGAACTTCTTTCGACTGCCCAGCAGCTGGGGCAGGGAAATTTGCCTGCTAGAATCGCACGTTGGTGTACTGATAGCAGAGTGCCCGCAAGTACTTGGCTGTGACACACCTAATTCTACACCTTCATTCCTCTCAGAGCAGGTTTCAGAGAGGACTGAAGGTATAGTGGGGTTGGAGATCCCAGCTGATGCGGTGCAAGAAGAGGTCAGCTTTGTTCTTTGGTGTGGGTCTTTAAGGTAGGCTTGCCATCGAGCTGCATGGCAGGTCAACATATGTCTGGTCAAGCATGTGGTGCCCAAGCGGGTGATGTTTTGGCCACGCGATATACGCTTGAGACATATGTTGCAAACAGCAGCTGTGCGATCTGATGCACTCGACTCAAAAAAGGCCCACACCAAAGAACTTTTTGAATAACGGGCAGAGGCAGCGCCCTGCACAGGCGGAGCTCTGCGGTGTGATTCCGTCGGTGTGCTGCCCTTACGCTGGCCCCCCGAGGGCATCCTGCCTCGTTGGAGATGTGCCTCCTCCTCATCCTCCTCCTCCTCCTCTCTCCTATTAGGCACCCACGTGGAGTCAGTGACCTCATCATCCCCTCCCTCCTCATCACTGGAGCCAATCTGGCAGTATGCTGCAGCTGCTGGAACATGACTGCCAGATTGGTGTCCTTCTTGAGCATCCCCTCTCTCTGCTCTCACGCTACTGCCTTCCTCTAGCTGGGTATCATCATGAGACCCTTCGAAACGCTGGGCATCCTCCTGGAGCATGTACCCAACACTGTGCTCAAACAGTTCGGGGGACTCCTCAGGAGGACATGGTTGGTCTAGGGAAGGAGTGACTGATGATGACATTGATACCAAGGAAGAGGACGCTTTGGCAGCTGCTTTGCCAGTACCCTGAGCCTGGGTGAGAGAGGATGAGGAGGATGAGGAGGGCTTGGTCATCCACTCTACCAAGTCTTCGGCATGATGCGGCTCAACACGTCCAGCTGCCGAAAAGAAGGACAAGCGTGTCCCATGGCCACGTGCTGATGGCGATGCACCGCGTCCACGACCAGCACTGTTGCCCTCTTTTTTTGGCTCCTGACTGTCTGCCTCTCCTTGTTTGCCTTCCAGACATTCTAATGGCCTGCAGGGAAATGGGAAAAGCAGCAATACAGGCTAAGTTAAGGTGTAATATGGTCAGGAGGCACACTCCGCCCGCTGTAAGTGCCGCAAAATCCTGTTGGTGTAACACACCAGGAAAAAGCAGCAATACAGGCTAAGTTAAGGTGTAATATGGTCAGGAGGCACACTCCGCCCGCTGTAAGTGCCGCAAAATCCTGTTGGTGTAACACACCAGGAAAAAGCAGCAATACAGGCTAAGTTAAGGTGTAATATGGTCAGGAGGTACACTCCGCCCGCTGTAAGTGCCGCAAAATCCTGTTGGTGTAACACACCAGGAAAAAGCAGCAATACAGGCTAAGTTAAGGTGTAATATGGTCAGGAGGCACACTCCGCCCGCTGTAAGTGCCGCAAAATCCTGTTGGTGTAACACACCAGGAAAAAGCAGCAATACAGGCTAAGTTAAGGTGTAATATGGTCAGGAGGCACACTCCGCCCGCTGTAAGTGCCGCAAAATCCTGTTGGTGTAACACACCAGGAAAAAGCAGCAATACAGGCTAAGTTAAGGTGTAATATGGTCAGGAGGTACACTCCGCCCGCTGTAAGTGCCGCAAAATCCTGTTGGTATAACACACCAGGAAAAAGCAGCAATACGGGCTAACTTCAGGTGTATAATGTGCAGGAGGCTTAGCAACAATGACATTGACACTGTCCCCTGCCTATCCTTCTCTCTCCCTGCACACAAGGTTTATCAAAGTATATGACACTGACACTCTCCCTGCCTATCCTTCTCTCTCCCTGCACACAAGGTTTAGCAAAGAATATGACACTGACACTGTCCCCTGCCTATCCTTCTCTCTCCCTGCACACAAGGTTTATCAAAGTATATGACACTGACACTCTCCCTGACTATCCTTCTCTCTCCCTACACACAAGGTTTAGCAAAGAATATGACACTGACACTCTCCCTGCCTATCCTTCTCTGTCCCTACACACAAGGTTTAGCAAAGAATAGATTTGACAAGATTTGACACTGTCCCTGCCTATCCTTCACTTTCCCTGCTCCGGAACACACTACACAAGGCCGCCGCGCTGGCGGCCTTTTATAGTGTGGGGCGTGTACTAAACCCCCTCAGCTATAATTGGCCACAGGCATCCTGCCTGTGGCCAATCATTGCTCTCCTCGCTGCCGGCGCTGTGATTGGCCAAGCATGCAGGGTCACAGTGCATGCTTGGCCAATCACAGCGCCGGGATTACACTGCGATGGCGCAGTGTATTGTGGGCCGTTCGCGTCACTCAAATTTGGCGTGAACGGCCCAAATCGTTCGTTGTTCGCCGAACGCTGCGAACAGCCGATGTTCGAGTCGAACCTATGTTCGACTCGAACACCGAGCTCATCCCTAAACACCACATACAGCTTTAAGGCATCACCTACACCTGTCATTTAAAGGATTTGTACACTTTTCATATCTTTAAAGAAATTCTATGTTCAGAGCATACACTTTCAATTTATAACATCAGCATTGTGATAGCAATACAAACAATAGTTATATCTGACAATCCAATCTAATTACTTTCATGTTGTGAATGCTGCCTGGATTACCTGCATGCTTTGCAGCTTCTCCTCTGAGATATACTTTCCCATTCTAATGCCCCATACACACGATCGTTTTTAATGTCATTTTTTAAACCAACGTTTTTCTCCTCGTTTTTTTTCATATTTCCTCTCAAGCCTGCCTTGCGTACACACCATCATTAAAAAAAACGATCAAGCAAAGCGCAGTGACGTTCAACACGTACGACGGCACTATAAAGGGGAAGTTCCGTTCGAATGGCGCCACCCTTCATGTTAGTAAAGTTTGTTGAGCGACGATTCGCGCTTTTCAGTCCGTTACTGTGTAATGAATGTGCTATCTCCATTACGAACGCTAGTTTTACCAGAACGAGCGCTCCCGTCTCATACTTGATTCTGAGCATGCGCGTTTTTTTTCACGTCGTGAAAGCATACACACTATCGTTTTTCACGTCGTTAAAAAAAACGACATGAAAAACGACGTGAAAAAAAGAGAGCATGTCCGGAATTTTTAATGGCCGTTTTTCACGTCGTTAAAAATGCTCTGGAGCCTACACACGATCATTTTTAATGGCCATTTTTAAAAATGGCATTTTTAACGGCATGAAAAACGATCGTGTGTACGGGGCATAAGTGTCACGTACCTGGATCGTGAGCAGTGGCGGCTGGTGCTCAAAATTTTTGGGGGGGCGCAAACAAACTGAAAAAAAAAATCAATTGCCGCCACTGTGCCCATTAAACGCAGCCACTGTGCCCAAACGCCACCAGTTTGCCCCCTCAAATACAGCCAGTTTGTTTCCATATACAGCCAGTGTGCCCCCATATATATATATATATATATATATAACCAGTGTGCCCCCATATATACAGCCAGTGTGCCCCCATATACAGCCAGTTTGTCCCCATATATATATAGCCAGTTTGTCCCCATATATATAGCCAGTGTGTCCCCATATACAGCCAGTTTGTCCCCATATATATAGCCAGTGTGCCCCCATATACAGCCAGTTTGTCCCCATATATATATAGCCAGTGTGTCCCCATATACAGCCAGTTTGTCCCCATATATATAGCCAGTGCGCCCCCATATATAGCCAGTGTGTCCCCATATATATAGCCAGTGTGCCCCCATATACAGCCAGTGTGCCCCCATATACAGCCAGTGTGCCCCCATATACAGCCAGTTTGTCCCCATATACAGCCAGTTTGTCCCCATATACAGCCAGTTCCCCCCAAATGCAGCCAGTTTGTCCCCCATATACAGCCAGTTCCCCCCAAATGCAGCCAGTTTGTCCCCCATATACAGCCAGTTCCCCCCAAATGCAGCCAGTTTGTCCCCCATATACAGCCAGTTCCCCCCATATACAGCCAGTTCCCCCCATACTCAGCCATATTCCCCCATATTCAGCCAGTTTGTCCCCCATATTCAGCCAGTTCCCACCATATTCAGCCAGTTTGTCCCCCATATTCAGCCAGTTCCCCCCATATTCAGCCAGTTTGTCCCCCATATACAGCCAGTTCCCCCCATATTCAGCCAGTTTGTCCCCCATATTCAGCCAGTTCCCCCCATATTCAGCCAGTTTGTCCCCCATATTCAGCCAGTTCCCCCCATATTCAGCCAGTTTGTCCCCCATATACAGCCAGTTCCCCCCATATTCAGCCAGTTTGTCCCCCATATACAGCCAGTTCCCCCCAAATGCAGCCAGTTTGTCCCCCAAATGCAGCCAGTTCCCCCCCCCCCCCAGCCCTGCACTTACCTTCCTCGGTCTGCGCCGTGTTCTCCCGCCCTCGATGTCGCTTCAGCCAATCAGGTTACCGGTAACCAGATCCGGTGAACCTGATTGGCTGAAACCTCCACACAGTCTTCTCCAAGGAACGCACCCCCGTGCGTACCTGGGAGGAGTTTTTGGAAGCCGAATACAGCGTGAGAGCTGTATTCGGAAAGCCTATCAGGCTGATAGGCACTTCCAAGTTACACCCACCGCCGGCCACCGCTCTAATTCATATGGCCGGCGCTCACCAGGAGGCCGGCCATATGAATAGTGGGCAGCGTGGCAGCGGTGACAATACACAGATTCATGCAATGCATGAATCTGTGTATTGTCTTTCAGTGGCGGTGCGGGAGCGAGAGGGGGCGGCGCTCCGGCGCCCTCTATGGACGCACCGCCACTGATTGTGAGCCTGACGTGTAGAGGAGAGCCTCTCTTGCCACACCGTCTTGCGGGCCCCTGAGGTTGAGACAGCGGGGACATGGAAGCACGGTGACGCAGGAGTGCCTAGGATCAGTCCAATATGGTGGCTGAATGCTCGTCGCTGGAGATGCAGCAGGCAACCAGTTGGCTGGGTAGACCAGGACAGTGGCAGACTGGATCGCAGATGAAAACAGGAACTGGTGCGAACTGCAGCAGGCTGGAGGAACAGGTGCAGAGTCAGGCAGGCTGGATCAGAGACGTACTGGTGGAACAGGCAGAGCAGCAGGCAGAAGAGAAATCCAAAACAAGCCGAGGTCAGGGTATTAAGCAGACAAGGTTAGTGAGGGCAAGCCGGGTCACGGATCAGAAGTCAGCACAGATAATGGGTTTCAGGACACACACTGCAGACCAAACAGCAAGGAGTCTTTGGTGCACTCACTTTAAATAGCCCCTCTGGCGCCAATGTTGGTGACAGACGCACGCGTACGCAAGCGCCGATGCGCCGTGAATGTGCGTGTCTGCCGTGCGATTCCTATTGCATGCCTTCCCTGACACTAAGAACTACATATCCCATGATACCTTGCTGTACTGACTCCGCCTCCTGAAACTCCTACTCTCGGCACCTCTGTAGTTCAGAAGGCAGGCTCTGTGAAATGTGTGACTTAGCAGTGCCTACTCACAGAGCATAGTAAATATGTGTCACAGCATTCAAGGTTTACAAACTTCAAGATCATTCAGATTAATAGGATTAGGGGGCTAGAAATTTAAATACAATGATTATATTTTGATTACATTAATTTTTACTTTTTTATGCAATGGTACTGGTCCCCAACAGTGGTGCCCAACTCCTAATGCTATTTATTGGTAGTAGCTCGACCTGCAGCTCCACAGGGGGCTACAATTGCTCATAAAAATATGTCATCCACTGACCATGGGGTTTTTATGGCTTACAAATTTCTGTATAGATTCATCGAACCCTTGACGAATTAGACCTCGGTTCATTCGTCCATCCCTAGTTACAAGTTATACAGCTACAAACTGGAAAATCTTCCCACAATCAATAATTGCTCAGTTCCCTCTTGTGACATTTTGCGTACAACCTGTGGTAATCTTCTTTTTCGCCGTCTCTTTTGACACCTGGATGCCTCTAATAGCAAGTGGCATTCATTGTAACAATGCTGAATGTCACCTCTAGAAGGTCATTGAACTTTAAAAAGTGCAAAATCTTCAAGTAGCCGGCAATGACCTATTTTACACATTGTCTAATCCATTCCATTTCATTTGCCCGCCGGAGGAATTAACACAGAGCGTAGGCGCTTTTTAAATTTTTTTTTTCTTTCCTCGTCAATTTTTTATATTAGGTTTCAAAAACACATTGGTTAGAAATAATCAATAAACAAAAGTACATTTGAAGCTGAGATCTCACATTTTAAACTCTTCATAAGTGGCAATATATATTGTAACCTGGGGGACAGGTAGTAGGTACAAAAGCTCCCTGGGATGAGCAGGCACAGATACCAAGTCCATTGGATCAGTGAAAACACAGTGTGGTTTATTGGTGCTATATACAATGTCAAAGACAGGTGCTGTACAGTGTGCTATAACAAACAGATTGGAAAATATCTAAACAAAAGCCTAGCCGTGTCTCGGCTCTAACTACACAGTATTTATAGACCCTCACTACTAGGCTGAACAAGCCTAACGCTTGTCAGCTTCCACATTCACAGAGTAACAATGTTTTACCAACCTTCTTGCTCTCACAGACCAATGTTGTCTGTGTTTTCCCAGGCTGAGCAAAGGCTGTCTGCTCAGGTGAGCTTTTAATTAAGCTGGTGGAGAGAACCAACACCTGAAGTGGATCCTGGCTCAGAGATCCCTGAATGTATATGAGAGGAGCCTGGGAGATGTATAAACCCCGAACAGGACTTTCCCAGGCTCTCTCTGGGATGCTCTGTCACACATCCTCCCCCCTTGTTTCAACCCCAGGGTTGGAACACCTGTAGCCCAACAGGAGTGAACACGGGAGAGGGCATCTACATTCCCCATCTCAACACCTGGCCTGTGTTTTACCGTAAAGGCGTAATCCTGTAGGGCCAAAAACCACCGGTTCACCCGTCTATTAGTCTCCTTCTTTTGGGCCATCCATTTCAGGGGAGCATGGTCAGTTATTAACTCAAACTGGCGCCCCAACAAGTAGTACCTGAGCGCGTCCACGGCCCACTTTATGGCCAGACACTCCTTTTCAATGACTGCGTACTTCTTTTCATGGTCATTGAGCTTTCTGCTTAAGTACACCACAGGGTGTTCTTCCCCATTGTATACCTGTGAAAGTACTGCCCCGATACCAACATCAGATGCATCTGTCTGGACCAAAAAGTTTTTGGAGAAATCGGGGGAGTATAGGATTGGCTGTGCACAAAGAGCCTTCTTCAGGACTTGAAAAGACTCTTCTGCTACTGGAGACCATTTCACCATTACGGAGGCTTTCCCTTTCGTAAGGTCTGTCAGTGGGGCAGCTATAGTTGCGAAATTTGGGATAAATCTTCTATAGTACCCCGCAATGCCAAGAAAGGCCCTGACCTGCTTCTTGTTTGCAGGGCGTGGCCACTCCTGGATGGCTTCTATTTTATTCACCTGGGGCTTTATGACACCCCGGCCAATAGTGTAGCCCAAATACCTGGCTTCCTCTAGCCCAATGGCACATTTTTTTGGATTTGCCGTAAACCCCTCCTTGAAGAGGGAATCCAGGACAGCCTGGACACGGGGCAAGTGAGACTCCCAGCCAGTGCTATGCACCACTATGTCGTCCAGATAGGCTGCAGCATACTGTCGGTGAGGTCTTAGGGTCCTGTCCATAGCCCTCTGAAATGTTGCAGGGGCATTTTGCAACCCAAAAGGCATTTTCTTATATTGAAACGACCCCTCCGGGGTCACAAATGCAGTCTTTTCTTTGGCACTACCAGTCAGGGGTATTTGCCAATATCCTTTGGTCAAGTCCAAAGTGGTCAGATAACGGGCCTTGCCAAGTCGGTCTATAAGCTCGTCTACCCTGGGCATTGGGTATGTGTCAAACTTTGTTA
This sequence comes from Rana muscosa, assembly GCA_029206835.1. Taxonomy (NCBI): domain Eukaryota; kingdom Metazoa; phylum Chordata; class Amphibia; order Anura; family Ranidae; genus Rana; species Rana muscosa. Next base: position 178,748,675 of record CM055118.1, on the reverse strand, counting down.
CCGCATTAAGCTTTCTGAAGTCATTACAAAACCTCCAAGTGCCATCCGGTTTTGGGACCAATACAATGGGGCTAGACCAGTCACTATTGGATTCCTCAATAACATCTAGCTCCAACATCCTTTTAACTTCCTCACCGATGTCCTTTCTTCTAGCTTCGGGAATTCGGTATGGTTTGAGCTTGACACGGACTCCAGGTTCAGTAACAATATCATGCTGAACTGCTGAAGTCGTGCCCGGCAACTCTGAAAATTTCTCTTTATTCCTCATCAGGAACTCTCTAGCTTCCTGTTTCTGGGAACATGACAGGGTGTCTGGAATCGTGACCTCAGGGATCAGAGGGGATTCAGTACCTTTAAGGGTTACCGGGAGGGACCTCGCAGTTAATGCCAGTCTATCCTTCCAGGGCTTTAACAGGTTTATGTGGTAAATCTGTTCGGGCTTCCTTTTACCTGGTTGATACACCTTGTAATTGACCTCCCAACTCTTTCAATTACTTCAAAGGGTCCCTGCCACTTAGCCAGGAATTTGCTCTCAACAGTGGGAACTAACACGAGGACCCGGTCACCAGGTGAGAAAACACGAAGTTGGGCCCCCCTGTTGTATATCCTCTGTTGGGCTGCTTGGGCCTGCAGTAAATGTTCTTTTACTACCGGCATGATTGCTGCAATCCTATCCTGCATTTGAGCGATATGCTCAATAACACTTTTGTGAGGTGTCTGCTCCCCCTCCCAAGTTTCCTTGGCTATGTCTAAGAGTCCCCGAGGGTGTCTCCCATAAAGCAACTCAAATGGAGAGTACCCCGTAGAGGACTGGGGAACTTCCCTGATGGCGAACATCAAGTAAGGTATCAGGAAGTCCCAGTTTTTCCCATCCTTATCAACAACCTTTTTTAACATACTCTTTAATGTCTTATTGAAGCGTTCCACCAAGCCATCCGTTTGAGGATGGTACACTGAGGTACGCAACTGCGTCACCTTAAATAACTTGCAGAGCTCCCTAGTTATTCGAGACATGAATGGGGTACCTTGGTCTGTAAGGACTTCTTTCGGGACGCCAACCCGACTGAACACCATAAACAGCTCTTTGGCAATGTTTTTAGCAGATGCAGTGCGTAAGGGAACGGCCTCGGGATAACGGGTAGCGTAATCCATGATCACGAGGATATGTTGATGACCGCGGGCAGATTTGGGGAGTGGACCCACAAGGTCCATGGCAATCCTCTCAAAAGGCACTTCAATAATGGGCAAGGGCACTAACGGACTTCGGAAGTGGGGTTGGGGGGCTGACATCTGACACACAGGACAGGATTGACAATAATTTTCTATGTTTTTCCGTATCCCAGGCCAGTAAAACCTGCGCAACACCCTTTCAGTGGTTTTCTCAACCCCTAAATGGCCTCCTAGCAAGTGCCCATGGGCAAGTTCCAACACCACCCATCTGTATAACTTAGGGACTACCAACTGTTCAACCACTTCATCATTAGATTTACATACACGATACAGTAAATCCTCATTGCTGCAGAAATATGGAAAACAGAGCCTGTCCCCTGGTTCGACAGGTACCTCATTAATCACTATTACATTTTCCCAGGCCCTGGCAAGGGTAGGGTCTTTTCTCTGCTCCGTACCAAAATTTTCCTTGTGCACATTAAGATTGGCAAACTCTAACGTAGGCTCAGATTCAGCAGACGGCTGTCCAGCTCTACTGGTTGTGGGGACTTCTTCCGGCTCCCCCAGCTCTCCTGCCATAACTGAGAAAGGATCACCCGGAGAGCCCTGAGAGGAGTCCCCTGAACTCACAAGGTCAGTAATGGCCACGAGTTCTGGCTCTGCGACTGAGTTAGGTACTGCGACTGGGTCGGGACAATCCCACAGTTCCCAAAACTTAGGGAAGTCCCTACCAATGATAGCCTCATGCACCAAGTGGGGCACCAGTCCGACCGAATGGGTCACCGTACCTAAGCCAGTTTTAAACTGAACAGTGGCTATTGGATACTCGCGGGTATCCCCATGTACACAGATCACAGCAACCTTTTTTGCATGAAAATTCACAGTTTCAACCATCTCAGCTGTAACCAAAGTAACCAGACTTCCAGAGTCCAGCAAGGCCATAATAGGCTTATTATTAATAGTCACATGACACATGTGTTTTCCCACATTTGGCATTGCAGCGCATGAAACAGCAGCAAACATAGACTGCCTTCTAAAAGATAGATCACACTGCATTGGTTCATCTGTCAATGGACAGTTTGCTGCAACATGTCCCAGTTCTTGGCAACAAAAACACCTGATGTTTCCCCAGTTTGGTTTGCTGACAGGCAGTGGCTTCCCTTGTTTGGGCCGCCAAACTTCAGTCCTGGCACCAAAAATCCTCCCCCCTATTTCCTTGCCATGCTTACCACCCACTTCCCCTGGAACAGTCTTACCGGTTGCCTGGGGAGACCGTGGCTTTGGGTGGAAAGTCCGTGCGGCTGTAGGGGTGGTGACCAGGTTCTCTGCAGCAAAGTACCTCTCAACGAGCTCCACCAGGTTGTCTGCTGACTTGGGGTCTCCTTGACTCACCCACTTCTGCAGGGGAATTGGCAGTGACCTCAGGAATTGGTCCATGACCACACGCTCCACTATTTGTGGCGCAGACAGGGACTCCGGCTGTAGCCATTTCCGCACCAGGTGGATCAGATCAAACATCTGCGATCTTGGGGCCTCTTTTCTTGGAAGAACCAGCTGTGGACCCGCTGAGCTCGAACAGCCAAGGTAACGCCAAGTCGTGCCAGGATTTCCCGCTTGACCTTCTCATAATCTCCCACTTCTGCTGACTCCAGATCATAGTAGGCCTTCTGCGCTTCTCCAGAAAGTAAGGGGGCGATCAGTCCTGCCCACTGGGTTTGGGGCCAACCTTCCCTCTCAGCAGTCCGTTCAAATGTTAGTAGGAAGGCCTCTGGATCATCATCTGCCGTCATCTTTGAAAGAAAGCGACCCACATGGATGGCTGAGGGCTTGTCTCCAATATCCTTCATTATCGCAGGTGACCCCTGTGCTAGCGTCTCCACAACCTCAGTGAGGGTTTTCCTATCTGCTTTTGCAGCAGTGGCAAGCTGTTCAAACAGCCTCTGCGATTGCTCCTGTACAGCACCAATCTGTTGGAACAGCACCTTGGTTTGCTCCTGTGCGATAGCGTTGGCTTGCTGTTGTGCAGCGTTAATTTGCTGTTGTGTAGCATTTGCTTGCTGCCATGCAGCGTTTGCTTGCCGCAATTCAGCGTTAGTTTGCTGTTGTGTAGCGTTTGCTTGCCGCAATTCAGCGTTAGTTTGCTGTTGTGCAGCGTTTGCCAACACCATTTGTTTGAGGAGGTCCTCCATGTTATCACTTTAGGTATTGGCCTTTTAAGTAGTAACTTACTACAGCTGGTCGCAGCCTCCACCATATGTAACCTGGGGGACAGGTAGTAGGTACAAAAGCTCCCTGGGATGAGCAGGCACAGATACCAAGTCCATTGGATCAGTGAAAACACAGTGTGGTTTATTAGTGCTATATACAATGTCAAAGACAGGTGCTGTACAGTGTTCTATAACAAACAGATTGGAAAATATCTAAACAAAAGCCTAGCCGTGTCTCGGCTCTAACTACACAGTATTTATAGACCCTCACTACTAGGCTGAACAAGCCTAACGCTTGTCAGCGTCCACATTCACAGAGTAACAATGTTTTACCAACCTTCTTGCTCTCACAGACCAATGTTGTCTGTGTTTTCCCAGGCTGAGCAAAGGCTGTCTGCTCAGGTGAGCTTTTAATTAAGCTGGTGGAGAGAACCAACACCTGAAGTGGATCCTGGCTCAGAGATCCCTGAATGTATATGAGAGGAGCCTGGTAGATGTATAAACCCCGAACAGGACTTTCCCAGGCTCTCTCTGGGATGCTCTGTCACAATATATACAGTATATATATATATATATATATATATATATATTGTGAGGGGGTTAGCTCGGCAGCGGGTGTGTGTGACCCCCGGGATGGGCTCCCCACACAAAACAGGCCCAGCAAACGGAGGTTGTGGTTTTCAAAATCAAAAAAAGGTGCGGTTTATTTTCTATTTACAGTGACAAAACACAGCAAAGCAAAAGAAACATAACCAAAATAAATCCTGGTCAAGTTGACCTCTGACTAAACATACAGGTTTCCTAACTAACAACTGGGATCAGCCTAGTGCTGTCCTAGTCCCTAAGTCCCTGGTTTAGTAAAAGTCCAAACAAATAGCCACACAGGCTTTGCCTCACCGCACAGGGGTTCACTCTCCCTAGACAGTCCACACAGGTCTGGTTCCAGGCATGAGCTAACACCTAATGAATCTGGGAGTTCTTATAGAGGCCTAAATGAGCTGACAAGCTTCAGCTGGCCTCATCAACTCCCTGTCTGTACGACGCCCAGCACTCTCCCTAGAGGTATGAGTCATCCATGAGCCCACTAGCCTTATACAACTCTCCACCTAGTTGTATAAGTCGGCGTAAAGCCTGAATCTGGGCGAAATATATCTACCCCCCTGGATGCAACCAGGTGACTTTACCTTCCTGCTGTCACATACCCCCCCCTCTTGTTTTAACCTCGGGGTTGGAACACCAGCAATCAGGCATTCATGTACTCGAGACAAAGCATCCACATTCCCCATTTGAACGCCAGGGCGATGCTTTACTGTGAAGTTGAATTCCTGGAGGGCCAGGAACCACCTATTCACTCTTCTATTTGTTTCCTTGTTTTGAGCCATCCACTTTAACGGAGTGTGATCCGTAACCATGTCAAAGTGCCTACCTAGCAGGTAGTACCGAAGGGAATCTAGAGCCCACTTCACCGCTAAACACTCCTTTTCAACGGTGGCGTAATTTACCTCATGGGACTTCAACTTCCTGCTGAGGTAAATGACTGGGTGCTCTTCCCCGTTCCAGACCTGGGACAATACTGCTCCTAACCCCACATCTGACGCATCACTTTGTACGACAAAGTCTTTAGAGAAGTCGGGTGAGTACAACACTGGCTGGCTACATAAGGCTTGTTTCAAGAATTGGAATGCTGCCTCAGCCTCGGGGGTCCATTTAATCATGACCGACCCTTTCCCCTTCGTCAGGTTGGTTAGGGGCACAGCCTTAGAAGCAAAGTGGGGAATGAATCGCCGATAATACCCAGCGATTCCCAGAAAGGCTCGTACCTGCTTCTTGCTGTTGGGACGTGGCCAACTCTGGATGGCCTCGACTTTGTTGAGTTGGGGTTTTATTACTCCCCTCCCAATGGTGTACCCAAGATATTTGGCCTCCTCCTGCCCAATGGTACACTTCTTGGGGTTAGCCGTAAACCCCGCTTCCCGAACAGAGTCCAGGACTGCTTGCACTTTTGGCAGATGTGAGGCCCAATCTGTGCTATGGACAATTACGTCATCCAGGTAAGCCGCAGCATACTTCCGATGGGGCCTCAGCATCTGGTCCATTTTCCGCTGGAATGTGGCCGGCGCATTCTGTAACCCGAACGGCATTCTTTTATATTGGAACGCCCCGTCTGGGGTTACAAATGCGGTTTTCTCTTTGGCCGACTTGGCCAGGGGGATTTGCCAATACCCTTTTGTGAGGTCAAGAGTCGTCATGTATCGGGCTGTTCCCAGCCGGTCGATCAACTCATCTATACGTGGCATGGGGTAGGTGTCAAATTTTGTAACTTTGTTCAACTGACGAAAATCGTTACAAAATCGCCAGCTCCCATCCGGTTTAGGCACCAACACGATGGGACTAGACCAATCACTTTGGGACTCCTCTATCACCCCTAAGTTCAGCATTTTCTGTACTTCCTCCCGTATTGCCTCCCGTCGAGCCTCTGGGATCCGATAGGGTTTTAACTTCACCCTTTCACCGGGCGGGGTAATGATGTCATGCTCTACCCCAGATGTTTGTCCCGGCAGCTCAGAGAATACCTCCTTGTTGCGAAGCACAAACTCCTTAACCTCCTGTTGTTGGGGTTGTGACAAGGTGGCTGCTATTCCAACCTCAGGAATCACGCAACCAGTTTGAGCTGGTGACCAAGTGTCTGCGACTAGGGACTCTCTATCCCTCCAGGCTTTCAACAGATTAACGTGATAGATCTGTTCGGGCTTTCGCCTTCCTGGTTGTCTGACCTTGTAATTCACTTCGCTCACTTTTTCCATTATCTCGTAGGGGCCTTGCCATTTGGCAAGGAATTTACTTTCAACCGTAGGGACAAGTACCAATATCCTATCCCCCGGGGAAAAGGTACGGGTCTTGGCTCCACGGTTGTACACTCTCTGCTGTGCCAACTGCGCTTGGGCCAAATGTTCCTTCACGATGGGCATTACCTGTGCAATTCGATCTTGCATCAGGGCGACATGCTCAATCACACTCCTGTGGGGAGAACTCTCACTTTCCCAAGTTTCCTTGGCAATATCCAACAGCCCTCTTGGGTGTCTCCCATACAGTAACTCAAAGGGGGAGAATCCCGTAGAGGATTGGGGCACCTCCCTAATAGCAAACATCAAATAAGGAAGTAAACAGTCCCAATCCTTTCCATCTCTATCCACCACTTTCTTCAACATTTGTTTTAGGGTTTTGTTGAATCTTTCAACCAGCCCATCGGTTTGGGGGTGATACACAGACGTACGCAATTGCGTCACTTTGAACAATTTACACAGCTCTTTCATAACCCGGGACATAAAGGGTGTACCTTGGTCCGTAAGCAGTTCTTTACAAATACCCACCCGGCTAAAAACAAGAGATAGCTCTTTGGCTATGGTTTTGGCCGAGGTATTTCGGAGAGGGATCGCTTCTGGATAACGGGTGGCATAGTCCATTATAACTAATATGTACTGGTGTCCCCTAGCGGACTTGATTATAGGACCTACCAAATCCATGGCGATCCTCTCAAACGGGACCTCAATGATGGGTAGAGGGACCAGCGGGCTACGGAAATGTGGCATCGGGGCCAACCTCTGACACACAGGGCAGGAGGAACAATAATTTTCTACGTCCTTCATCACCCCCGGCCAATAGAATCTCTGTAATACCCTCTCTCGGGTTTTCTCTGTCCCCAGATGACCTCCAAGAATGTGCCCATGGGCCAACTCCAACACCAACTTCCTGTAAGGTTTGGGCACCACAAGCTGCTCAACGGTTTCTTCTGCCCTTTTTGCCACCCGATACAGTAGGTCCTTCTCTACGCTGAAGTATGGGTAAGTGCAGGTATTATCTGGGTTCACTAACTCACCATCTATTTTCACTACGTTTTCCCGTGCCTTTATTAGGGCGGGGTCTTTCAACTGTTCTGTGGCAAAGTTTTCCCTGTGAACCTCAAGATCAGAAAACTCCACAGACGGTAGGTTTTCGTCTGAGGAGGTGGGCTCCTCTCCAGTTTCTTGAGTCTCCCCTGCCAATACTGATAAGGGAAATTCCGGAGAGTCCTCACCACTCTCAGGGGAGTTCTGGCTATCACATTCCTGGTACATAGGGGCACCAGTGAGGGGCTCAGGATCATCCCACAGTTCCCAGAACTTCGGAAAATCCCTTCCCACAATGGCGTCATGCGGTAACTGAGATACTAAGCCCACTGGATGAGAGAGGGTACCTTTGGGGGTCTCGAAACACACTGTAGTCACTGGATACTCTCGGGTGTCCCCATGCACACAAATAACAGCTACCTTGCTATTCCCAGAGACCTCTGTTTTAACTAACTCAGCCTTTATCAGGGTCACAAGGCTACCTGAATCCAGCAATACCACAACATTTCTACCATTAACACACATTTTGCATAAATGTTTCTCAGTTCCTCGAATGGCAGTGCATGCGACTGTCGCACACAGCGACTGACGTCTGCCCGTCAGAAAGTCACACTGCATGGGTTCCTCCACAACCGGGCAATTGGCTGCAATATGTCCCGCTTGCCGGCAGCGGTAGCAAACGATCCTTCTTGCCGCCTCTTGAGCCGCTGATTTCCCAGGCTGTTCTCGCCAAACTTGGGGTAGAGCTCCCACCCTCTCACTCTCACCACCCTCACCCCTTGGAATCCTCTTATCCGCCCCTGGGGATGGTCTGGTCTTAGGGTGGAAAGTCCGAGTGTCTCTGGAAGAGGCCGTCAGGTTCTCTGTAGCCAAGTATTTCTCCACACGATCCACAAGACCATCGGCCGTCTCTGGGTCTCCATGGCTTACCCACTTTTGGATGGCAGTAGGAAGAGCTCTCAAAAACCGATCCATTACAACACGTTCCACAATCTTTGGTGCGGACAAAGTCTCTGGCTGTAGCCACTTTCTGCTCAGGTGAATGAGATCATACATTTGAGACCTGGGGGGTTTTCCAAGCTGGAAAGTCCAGTTATGCACACGCTGAGCCCGGACAGCCTGGGTGACACCCAGCCTTGCCAATATTTCAGCTTTTAGCATCACATAGTCTTTTGCTTGGTTAGGCTCTAGGTCATAGTAAGCTTTCTGCGATTCACCAGTTAACAGAGGAGCCACCAGTCCAGCCCACTGCTCCTCAGGCCACTTTTCTCTTTCAGCGGTCCTTTCAAATGTGGTCAAAAATACCTCTGGATCATCCTCTCCAGTCATTTTTGTCAATAAACGACTCACCCCAAAGGACGCGGTATTAGTGGGACGGCTTTCCTCACTGGTCTGCGGACGTTGCTGCATTACTGCTTCCATCTGTTGTTGTAGTCTCTGCTCTTGCTTCTGCAACAGGTCTATGAAGCGGGCCTCAGATTGCTGCTGGGCTCGTTGCTGAGCCTCCAGACTCTGTTGCAAAGTTGCGTTTGTCTGCTGCTGGGCTGCAAGGCTCCTTTGCAAACCTGCATTTGTCTGCTGTTGATTGGCATTTGCTAGAGCCAGCTGCTTCAGTATCTCCTCCATGCTGGCTTAAAAAAAACTGCCACTGGTTCTCCACCAACTGTGAGGGGGTTAGCTCGGCAGCGGGTGTGTGTGACCCCCGGGATGGGCTCCCCACACAAAACAGGCCCAGCAAACGGAGGTTGTGGTTTTCAAAATCAAAAAAAGGTGCGGTTTATTTTCTATTTACAGTGACAAAACACAGCAAAGCAAAAGAAACATAACCAAAATAAATCCTGGTCAAGTTGACCTCTGACTAAACATACAGGTTTCCTAACTAACAACTGGGATCAGCCTAGTGCTGTCCTAGTCCCTAAGTCCCTGGTTTAGTAAAAGTCCAAACAAATAGCCACACAGGCTTTGCCTCACCGCACAGGGGTTCACTCTCCCTAGACAGTCCACACAGGTCTGGTTCCAGGCATGAGCAAACACCTAATGAATCTGGGAGTTTTTATAGAGGCCTAAATGAGCTGACAAGCTTCAGCTGGCCTCATCAACTCCCTGTCTGTACGACGCCCCACACTCTCCCTAGAGGTATGAGTCATCCATGAGCCCACTAGCCTTATACAACTCTCCACCTAGTTGTATAAGTCGGCGTAAAGCCTGAATCTGGGCGAAATATATCTACCCCCCTGGATGCAACCAGGTGACTTTACCTTCCTGCTGTCACAATATATATATATATATATATATATATATATATATATATATATATATATTGTATATATATATTTGTGGGGTTGTAGCCATTTGATACTTTTCATCTTGTAAATTTGAAACAAATAGTGCTAGCTTAAAGTGATATCAAACCTTCAATAAGCACTTCCAGCAGCTCATTTAAAGTGGTTGTAAACCTCATGAAAGTTGAACTAAGCACATATATATGTAGTGTTTACTTATATATTTCCAAAGCTCTAAGTGCCGTTTCTCTCTGGTGCTTCCTTCCTCTGTTTTCAGCATGTCTCACTTCTAACAAGCTCTCCGACACGTGAGATAACAGTAGCTGAAATTTTGTGTCGGAAAGTGAGCTTAGAGGGATATTAGCAGGGAGCTTGTCTATTCAAACTACAGCTTTGCATGTTCTTTTGTTCCTCTGCCTATGTGGAGGGGGCAGGGCCAGCCCTACCATGGGTCCCGATTGGTCCATTGAACCCCCACAACCCTGCCCCCCAGATCCCGCCCTCCCCCATGTGAATGGGTATCGGGTACATTGTACCCCTACCCATTCACCAAAAGTGTCAAAAAGTAAAAACCACAAAAGACAGTTTTTGCCAATTCCTTTATTAAAAAATAAAATAAAAAATGTCCTGCGATGTACATCCATCGTCAATCACGCCGCCCAACGGACCCGAAAAATTTAAGAAAAAAACACGGTGATACTCCGTCTCTATGGGAGGGCTTTTGCCGACTGCTGTCTTTTTGCTGTGACAGCTGTTATATAGGCAATGGCGAGGGCCACCCGCTGATATAAGCGGATGACCCCGCCCCCTCTGACGTCACCGGGTGGCCCTGCCCTTGCCTACTATATAACAGATTTTATATTTTCCGCGTTCATTAAGCAGCATGATTGAAGATGGATGGACATCGCAGGGACACTTTTTAATTTTTTTTTTATAAAGGAACTGTCAAAAACTGTCTTTTGTGGTTTTTACTTTTTTTAACATCAACATGGGGACAAGGTGCTTTGGAGGGGACCCCAAAGCATCCTCCCCATGTTGAGGGCATGTGACCTGGTATGGTTCAGAAGTCGCTTGCCCCCCCCCCCCTTATTTTGACCTCCAGAGGCTGCATGTTCGGATAAGTGAATAAGGATCTGGTATGTATGGATTTTGGGGGGGACCCCACGTGAATTATTTTTTTTCATTTTGGCGTGGAGTTCCCCTTAATATCCATACCAGACCCAAAGGGCCTGGTATGGACTTGGGTGGTGGGGGGAACCCACGCCAATTTTTTTCCTTGATTTTTATCTACGGTATATTTCCAGAATATGGCAATACATTACAGCCGCAAGCAAGTTTAAATTAAATTTTTTCCTTAGAAATGTCATTTTGCTGCGGCACTGTTGTACACATCACACAGATGCGCCACTTTACAGGCAGGTTAAGGGGACCCCTCAGGCACAATATTTAAAGGAATATTTCATTTTTATTGTTTCACTTTAAACATTATTAAAATCACTGCTCCTGAAAAAACGGTTGTTTTAAAAACTTTTTTTTGCATTGATACATGTCCTCTTAGGCAGTACCTGGGTCCCCATAGACTTTTTATGGCAATAACTTGCATATAAGCCTTTAAAATTAGCACTTTTGATTTTTCATGTTCGTGTCCCATAGACTTTAATAGGGTTTGCACAAATTTTTTGCCTGTTCGCATGTTGTGGTGCGAACTGAACCGGGTGGTGTTTGGCCCTTCCCTACTGGGTATATGTGAGATTTTACAACCACTAACTAATTACTTGTTACCAGTGTCTTCATCTTTTATTCCTTGCCTATACTCAAGTTTAAGCAGGTGCCATGACTGCTGTTCCAGGCAGGGCTGCTGATAGAAATCATGGGGCCCGTGCAGCCAACCTGAAAGGGCTTCCTCCTCTGAAAATATTGAATAATATTTTTGCTAAAATGCAACGGCCGCGATGTTCTGCTTTGCAGCCATGGAAGAAATTTTTCCCTCGTTCAACAAGAATTCAAGTGAATAGTGGCAGGGAGGCAATATCTGCACCCCCACTGTGAGCGATCGGTACCAATCGCTTACTGTGTTCATTCAGGATGGTGTGCTCGTTCAGGATGGTGAGCCCCCCCCACTCACCATCCTGAAATAACACTAACACACAATATGTGCGGAAAGGAGCACACAGGGGTCCCAGACAGCAGGGAGCGCAGATACTAGAATTGATCCCCCTGCTGCGCAGCTTGTAGAAGGAAACAAAATTAGAAGCCGGCAACAGTGCACAAGAGTCACAAGTATCAGCAATAAGGCAGTAATGCGGGCCCTCCTTTTGAATGAATGAGGCCTGGGCCCAGTACAGGAGGGCTGGCTGTACTGCCTTATCAGCAATCCTGGTCCCAGGTTTCCTGATTCAGGGTGGCTCCTTCTTCATGCAGCATCTTATGGAGTCACCCTGGCATATAAGGACTAGAGTTGTTTCTCCCCTATGCTGTGTGCATCAATAGAAACACACAGTCCCATAGACCAGGATAGCAGGACACTCACCCCACCCACACACACACCACCTTCTTCAAAGTAATGCTGGCCATACATTAAACCATTTTCTAGTACAATTTTCCTTTAGATTTACCAAAACCATATAATGTGAGGTCAAACCTAAACACTTTAAATTTGTATGCAATTAGGCAGGCCCTTGTACTACATGCTTGAATGTACAGTAAATTTAAAGGAAATTGAACAAGAAATTAGTATAATCTGTGCCCAGCTTAACAGACTTGAAACTGCACTATTCATTGCTAACCCTTTCCTATGAAGACCAGATGTTCAGGGAAGCAGCACTGAGAACAGCAGATGGCAGCATTGAAAGTTTAATCTAAATGTGCTGGGGTAAGACTTTTAACAGTTTACTAGGGAATGATTATTCTATTGTGGTGATGTGTTCAGACAAAAAAACTGAGGTTTTAATATTACTTAAGGCCCCTTTCATACTGAGGCATTGAAAAAACGCTCAAAAATTATGTGATTTTGTACCTCTATTTTAGCGCGAACACGGTAAAAACGCGGTAAAAACGCATACGCGTCAGCGCTATTTTTTAAAATAATGCTTATGCCTATGCGTTTTTACCGCGTTTTTACCGCGGTTCCCATTCATTTCAATGGGGATAGGCGTTTTTACAGCGCTATTTTATGCGCCCTAAAGTTGCTCTAAAAAAGCGGTTTGCAGGATTTTTTCCAACGCCCAGCCAGCATAACGCCTCAGTGTGAAAGCCCTCAGGGCTTTCACATTGAGAATGCTGGGGCAGGATTATTTCAGGAGTTATTACAGCGCTATTTTTAGCGCGAAAACGCGGTAAAAACGCCTCAGTGTGAAAGGGGCCTAACCGCTTAATGACCGCCGCGCGCAGATTTAGGTAGACAGAATGGCACGGCTGGGCAGATGGGCATACAGGTACGACCCTTTAATTTGCCGCCATGTGGTCGCACGTGCGCCGCCGGCGCGCTCGCAAACCTGTCGCAAGCTCCGTGACCGTGCCCGCGGGACCCAGCGGACTCGATGTCCGCCGGTGTACAGCGATCGTGTCACGGAGCTGAAGAACGGGGAGATGTCAGTGTAAGCACAACATCTCCCCATTCTTCCTAGTGAGATGTCACTGATCGAATGCTCCCTCTCATCGGGAGCAGCGATCAGTGACGTGTCACTCGTAGCCACACCCCCTAACAGTTAGAATCACTCCCTAGGACACACTTAACCCCTTCAGCGCCCCCTACAGGTTAACCCCTACACTGCCAGTGTCATTTTTACAGTAATCAGTGCATTTTTATAGCACTGATCGCTGTAAAAATGACAATGGTCCCAAAATGGTGTCAAAAGTGTCCGATGTGTCCGCCATAATTTCGCAGTCACGATAAATATCCGGATCGCCGCCATTACTAGTAAAAAAAAAATATTAATAAAAATGCCATAAAACTATCCCCTATTTTGAAGACGCTATAACTTTTGTGCAAACCAATCAATAAACGCTTATTGCGATTTTTTTTTACCAAAAATATGTAGAAGAATACGTATCGGCCTAAACTGAGGAAAAAAAAAGTTTTTTTATATATTTTTTGGGGATATTTATTATAGCAAAAAGTAAAAAATATTGCATTTTTTTCAAAATTGTCGCTCTGCTTTTGTTTATAGCGCAAAAGATTAAAACCGCAGAGGTGATCAAATACCACCAAAAGAAAGCTCTATTTGTGGGGAAAAAAAGGACGTCAATTTTGTTTGGGAGCCACATCGCACGACTGCGCAATTGTCAGTTAAAGCGACGCAGTGCCGAATCGCAAAAAGTGGCCTGGTCTTTGGCCAGCCAAATGGTCCGGGGCTTAAGTAGTTAAAGCATAGCTTGCAGGAAAATACAAGGTATATGCAAATTGCCGCGACCCTCCCCCTTTAAATATTACCTATTCTTAGTGACTGTAAAATGTACCTGTTCAAAAAACTAGCTTTATACTTTATACTTACCTTACCCCCTTCAGCATCGCTGGGTGTGACATCACCATCCCTTTGGGAAGATACCTGGGGAATGCAGTGTGCAGAGCAGGTGAAATCTCATTGGAAGAAACTCCAGTCCATTGCAAGAGCATTTTCTTGCGATATTTTATCTGCTGTGCATTTCCCAGGATCTTGCTGGAAGAAGTGTAACCTCATCCTTCCACAGGCAAAAGACTGGGGTGAATTAAGTATGAACTTTTACAAATATGCTTTACACCTTGAAGATACAGATACCTGCATGGGCATAGGGAGAGGCATCTATGTGCTTTGTTACAGCCTACAAGGAACCCTTTAGTTTAGGTTTTAGGGGTAAATTTAATGATTTTTTTCACCTAAGATTTACTTATCTTCACAGAGTTACTTTAACCACTTCAGCCCCGGAAGAATTTACCCCCTTCCTTACCAGAGCAATTTTTGCGATTTGGCACTGCGTCACTTTAACTGACATTGCGCGGTCGTGCGACGTGGCTCCCAAACAAAATTGATGTCCTTTTTTTCCCACAAATAGAGATTTCTTTTGGTGGTATTTGATCACCTCTACGGTTTTTATTTTTTGCGCTATAAACAAAAATATAGCGACAATTTTGAAAAAAATGCAATATTTTTTACTTTTTGCTATTGTAGCAGGGTCCTAAATTTAGGGAAAGTGTTTGAGTGGTAGTTGTGCTCAAACATCCCAATTGTCAGGATTCTGTCAACCATTTTATCCACAGGGAGACTATTGGTGTGTAGTTCCCTGTGGCCTGCAGGTGGCGCTGCCATAGTAGGCCAGGGTTGAACCGCTGATACAGTGCTGTGCCTTGTATGTCCCCTCTCAGCAGTCGTACCGTGGGTGTGGCAGGCATGCTGTGCGTGCTGGGAGAGGATATAAAAGGGGCAGACGCTGCCTGTATTCAGGGGTCATTCTGTCGTGGTCGGGGGGTCCTACCCCAGGACTGTGTTCCTGTCTGCCCTGGGCACCTTTGGCCCAGGGACGGAGGTCGGTGAATCAGTCCCAGGCACCTTTAGCCCTGGGACTGCAGCAAAGGCCTTGGGCCCAGCACCTTCGGCTGGGGCCCATCAAGGATCGAGGTATCCCAGGGCGCCGCCTTGCGAGGGGACCCGTATCTTAGACGAGGAGGCCGGGGGAGGAACTGTTCCGAGGGACCGGTGAGAAAGTCACGGTGAAGGAAGGGTCCCGGTAACTCTCTGGAGGGATGTCTTCTCCTTACATAGAGGCCAAGTTTTGAAGCACCAAGTTTATCAGGTCTGTGGCAGAGACTGTGAGTTTAAGTTGGAGTACCATTTGGCTGCTAGTCCCTACCTAGGGAGACTATCCATTTGGGCTGAGTCTGCTTGAGAAGCCGAGCAGTGAAGTGATTGTGTTTGTGCCTGGACCTCTCCCACATCTTATGCTGTCCTGTACTTTATTTCAACCTTTATTCTACCAGAGACTGTTATTTTACCAAAAGAGAAAATAAACTCTGCATTGGAGTTGCAGCTGGTGTGGACATTCAAGTTACTGAAAGGGGGGAAACAAGGACTTATCTCTGTTATTCATGGAGGTGAGAAACATTCTCTGACTTTCTGACTGTGGAGACCCATTGTTAACACCGCTCAACCTCCTCATACGGGAGGGTACGGGCTTGTGGCGTGGTGTGCCCTCTTTGCCTGCGAGGAGCCAAAGACAGGTAGAGGGGGTTGAGGTTGCTACACTATAATAAATATCCCCAAAAAATCTATTTAAAAAAAAAAAAAATCCACAGTTTAGGCCAATATGTATTCTTCTACATATTTTTGGTAAAAAAAAAATCGCAATAAGCATATATTGATTGGTTTGCGCAAAAGTTATAGCGTTTTTTACTAGTAATGGCGGCAATCTGCGATTTTTATTGTGACCGTGACATTGCGACGGACATATCGGACACTTTTGACACATTTTTGGGACCATTCACATTTATACAGCGATTAGTGCTATAAAACTGCACTGATTACTGTGTAAATGTGACTGGCAGGGAAGGGGTTAACACTAGGGGGCGCTGAAGTGGTTAAATGTTCCCTAGTGAGTGATTCTAACTGTAGGGGGAGGGGACTCACAAGGGGAGGAGACCGATGTGTGTTCCTCTGTACTGGGAACACACATCGGTCTCCTCTCCTCTGACAGGACATGGATCTGTGTGTTTACACACACAGATCCACGGTCCTGCCGTGGTTGCGGGCATCGCGGCAGCCGGGCGCGCGCACCGGGTCCCGAGCAATGCCGCCGGCACGCGCGTGCCTCCTAGACGGCCGGGAAGCCCAGGACGTCATATGACGTCCCCCCAGGATGGGAGATCCCTCTTGTGGACGTCATATGACTATGGGCCGGATGTAAAGAGGTTAACAAATATTGGATATATCCAATTAAATGCTGGTGCTTTATTGAACTGTAGACCCCAATGCTGCAAGGTGAGACTGCACACTTCTTGACTTCTTTGGGGTTGCTGTGGGTCGTAGAACCTTGTGCAAATGGCATTTACCATATTAAAGTATTTCTAAAGCAAAACCTGTTTTTGTTTTGAATAGAGCAGGGAATGTTTAGAGCCTCTGTCAGGATTTCATTGCTGTCTGTGTCCCGTTAGGGAGATCTCCTTCACTTCCTTTCCCCTGAGACACAATAGAAAATAACAGGCAATCTCTCTAAAGTGAAAGGGAGATTGTCATCTATAAGTGCCCCTATTAAAAAATGTCCCGTCACATCCTGTTCTGGTAACAACAATAACATTTTGAATTTCTCATCAAATTCTGTCTCAGGGACAATGGGCACCAGGATTAATACAGAGGGTAAATCTACCCAGTGGGGGCACAGACAGCAATAAAGACCGACAGGGGCTGTAACTTTTTCACACTGTATCGAAAAAACTAAAAAAAAATTTCGTCAGCTACACTTTAGAGATCCTGTTGCCAAACCATTATTTTCAACAATCTCCTCTAAGATTAAATGTGCATTTACAATTTTTTATATATGTTATTGCCCCCTTTGTGTAAGCATCCAAAAGCCCCCAGACTGCTGCTGGGCCCCGCCATCTTGGATATGATATCAGCAGCCCTAGCATACTTAGAGCTGTCACTCAAGTGATACGTTATAGTATTCCCCTTCACCCTTTCCAGGCAGCTACATAAAAGCTTGGGAGATAAGGGGTGGGGCAGAGGATCTGGGCCAGCACAGACATTAATTAGTGACTCCCAGGGCTGGACTGGGACAAAATTTGGCCCTGGACTTCATCCAGACCGGCCCACTTTAATTCAATAAAAATGCTGCCCCCCCAAAAAAAATCACGCCCACCAAAAGGCCCCTACATCCATTATTGTATATCATGAGAGGGTGAGAGAGAGGGGAATGACTGAGAGAGGGAGGGTTGAGGGAAAGGGGGTGAGAGGGGGTCGGTGAGAGAGGGGGGTGAGTGTAAGAGAGAGGGAATGAGTGTAAAAGAGAGCTTTTGGGCTAAAAATAGCGCCTGTAAAGCACCTGAAAAACGCCTCCGCTGCAGTCCCAGTGTGAAAGCCTGAGTGCTTTCACACTGGGGTGCTTCCAGGGCGTTAAAAAAGTCCTCCAAGCAGCATCTTTTGGGCGGTGGAGGAGCGGTGTACACACCGCTCCTGCCCATTGAAATGAATGACCACCGCTGCTGAAGCGCCTGCAAAGCACTTCGGCAGCAGCGATACACGGGCGCATTTAACCTTTAATTCGGCTGCTAGAGGGGGTTAAAAGCGCCTGCTAGAAGCTGAATAGCGCAGCTAAAACAACAGTAAAGTGCTGCTAAAACTAGCAGCATTTTACCGTCAATGCCCGCCCCAGTGTGAAAGCAGCCTAAGAGTCAGGGAATGAATGAGACAGAGGAGGGGGCAGAGGGACAGAGGGGGAGCTGAGAGACAGAGGGGGGTGCTGAGAGACAGATGGGGGGTGCTGAGAGACAGAGGGGGGAACTAAGAGACAGAGGGGGGAACTAAGAGACAGAGGGGGGAACTAAGAGACAGAGGGAGGGAGCTGAGAGACAGAGGGAGGGAGCTGAGAGACAGAGGGAGGGAGCTGAGAGACAGAGGGAGGGAGCTGAGAGACATAGGGAGGGAGCTGAGAGACATAGGGAGGGAGCTGAGAGACATAGGGAGGGAGCTGAGAGACAGAGGGGCAGAGGGGGGAGCTGAGAGGCAGAGGGGGGAGCTGAGAGACAGAGGGGGGTGCTGAGAGACAGATGGGGGGTGCTGAGAGACAGAGGGGGAACTAAGAGACAGAGGGGGGAACTAAGAGACAGAGGGGGGAACTAAGAGACAGAGGGAGGGAGCTGAGAGAGAGAGGGAGGGAGCTGAGAGACAGAGGGAGGGAGCTGAGAGACAGAGGGAGGGAGCTGAGAGACATAGGGAGGGAGCTGAGAGACATAGGGAGGGAGCTGAGAGACATAGGGAGGGAGCTGAGAGACAGAGGGGCAGAGGGGGGAGCTGAGAGGCAGAGGGGGTGCTGAGAGACAGAGGGGGGGTGCTGAGAGACAGAGGGGGGGTGCTGAGAGACAGAGGGGGGGGATCTGAGAGACAGAGGGGGGATCTGAGAGACAGAGGGGGGATCTGAGAGACAGAGGGGGGATCTGAGAGACAGAGGGGGGATCTGAGAGACAGAGGGGGGAACTAAGAGACAGAGGGGGGAACTAAGAGACAGAGGGGGGAGCTGAGAGACAGAGGGAGGGGGCTGAGAGACAGAGGGGGGAGCTGAGAGACAGAGGGGCAGAGGGGGGAGCTGAGAGACAGGGGGAGCTGAGAGACAGAGGGGGGAGCTGAGTGATAGAGGAGGAGAGATGAGAGATAGAGGAGGGGCTGAGAGATAGAGGAGGGGGCTGAGAGATAGAGGAGGGGGCTGAGAGATAGAGGAGGGGGCTGAGAGACAAAGGAGGGGTGCTGAGAGACAGATGGGGGGTGCTGAGAGACAGAGGGGGGGTGCTGAGAGACAGAGGGGGGATCTGAGAGACAGAGGGGGGAGCTGAGAAACAGAGGGGGGAGCTGAGAAACAGAGGGGGGAGCTGAGAAACAGAGGGGGGGAGCTGAGAAACAGAGGGGGGGAGCTGAGAAAGAGGGGGGGAGCTGAGAAACAGAGGGGGGGAGCTGAGAAACAGAGGGGGGGAGCTGAGAAACAGAGGGGGGGCTGAGAGACAGAGGGGGGTGCTGAGAGACAGAGGGGGGTGCTGAGAGACAGAGGGGGGTGCTGAGAGACAGAGGGGGGATCTGAGAGACAGAGGGGGGATCTGAGAGACAGAGGGGGGATCTGAGAGACAGAGGGGGGATCTGAGAGACAGAGGGGGGAACTAAGAGACAGAGGGGGGAGCTGAGAGACAGAGGGGGGAACTAAGAGACAGAGGGGGGAGCTGAGAGACAGAGGGGGGAGCTGAGAGACAGAGGGGGGAGCTGAGAGACAGAGGGAGGGGGCTGAGAGACAGAGGGGGGAGCTGAGAGACAGAGGGGCAGAGGGGGGAGCTGAGAGACAGGGGGAGCTGAGAGACAGAGGGGGGAGCTGAGAGACAGAGGGAGGGGGCTGAGAGACAGAGGGAGGGGGCTGAGAGACAGAGGGGCAGAGGGGGGAGCTGAGAGACAGAGGGGGGGCTGAGAGACAGAGGGGGAGCTGAGAGACAGAGGAGGAGAGATGAGAGATAGAGGAGGAGAGATGAGAGATAGAGGAGGAGAGATGAGAGATAGAGGAGGGGGCTGAGAGACAAAGGAGGGGGCTGAGAGACAGAGGGGGATCTGAGAGACAGAGGGGGGAGCTGAGAGACAGAGGGAGGGGGCTGAGAGACAGAGGGAGGGGGCTGAGAGACAGAGGGAGGGGGCTGAGAGACAGAGGGAGGGGGCTGAGAGACAGAGGGGGGAGCTGAGAGACAGAGGGGCTGAGAGACAGAGGGGCTGAGAGACAGAGGGGGGAGCTGAGAGACAGAGGGGGGAGCTGAGAGACAGAGGGGGGAGCTGAGAGACAGAGGGGGGAGCTGAGAGACAGAGGGGGGAGCTGAGAGACAGAGGAGGAGAGATGAGAGATAGAGGAGGGGGCTGAGAGATAGAGGAGGGGGCTGAGAGACAAAGGAGGGGGCTGAGAGACAGAGGAGGGGGAGCTGAGAGACAGAGGGGGAGCTGAGAGACAGAGGGGGAGCTGAGAAACAGAGGGGGGCTGAGAAACAGAGGGGGGCTGAGAAACAGAGGGGGGCTGAGAGACAGGAGGGGGCTGAGAGACAGGAGGGAGCTGAGAGACAGGAGGAGGGAGCTCATAGACAGAGGGGGGGCTGAGAGACAGTGGGGTCTGAGAGACAGAGGAGGAGAGCCGAGAGACAGGGGAGGGGGCTGAGAGACAGTGGGGTCTGAGAGACAGAGGAGGAGAGCTGAGAGACAGGGGAGGGGGCTAAGAGACAGAGGAGGGGTCTGAGAGACAGAGGAGGGGTCTGAGAGACAGAGGAGGGGTCTGAGAGACAGAGGAGGGGTCTGAGAGACAGAGGAGGGGTCTGAGAGACAGAGGGGGGTCTGAGAGACAGAGGGGGGTCAAAGAGATAGAGGGGGGTCAAAGAGATAGAGGGGGTCAAAGAGATAGAGGGGGGTTTGAGAGATAGAGGGGGAGCTGAGAGACAGAGGAGGGGTCTGAGAGACAGAAGAGGGGTCTGAGAGACAGAAGAGGGGTCTGAGAGACAGAAGAGGGGTCTGAGAGATAGAGGAGGGGTCTGAGGTCTGAGAGATAGAGGAGGGGTCTGAGAGACAGAGGGGGGCTAAAAGAGGGGGAACTGAGAGACAGAGGGGGGACTGAGAGACAGAGGAGGGGTCTGAGAGACAGAGGAGGGGTCTGAGAGACAGAGGGGGGAGCTGAGAGACAGAGGGGGGAACTAAGAGACAGAGGGGGGAACTAAGAGACAGAGGGAGGGAGCTGAGAGACAGAGGGAGGGAGCTGAGAGACAGAGGGAGGGGGCTGAGAGACAGAGGGGGGAGCTGAGAGACAGAGGGGCAGAGAGACGGGGGGAGCTGAGAGACAGAGGGGGGTCTGAGAGACAGAGGGGGGTCTGAGAGACAGAGGGGGGTCTGAGAGACAGAGGGGGGTCTGAGAGATAGAGGGGGGCTGAGAGACAGAGGAGGGGGCTAAAAGAGGGGGGTGCTGAGAGACACGGGGACTGAGAGACAGAGGGGGCTCTGAGAGACAGAGGGGGGGTCTGAGAGACAGAGGGGGCTCTGAGAGACAGAGGGGGGGTCTGAGAGACAGAGGGGGGGTCTGAGAGACAGAGGGGGGGTCTGAGAGACAGAGGGGGGGTCTGAGAGACAGAGGAGGGGTCTGAGAGACAGAGGAGGGGTCTGAGAGACAGAGGAGGGACTGAGAGACAGAGGGGGCAGAGAGACAGAGGGGAGGGCTGAGACAGACCACATAGCACTGGTCCTTTCTGCAGTCCCTCCTCTGCTCACCCCCCCCCCCCCCGCTGTCTCAGTGTTCTGCCATGTTTGTGTAGGATGCCGGGTACCTGATGGCCAGCAGCGGCAGCGCAGAGTCTCCCTCTTGATCCGGGGGGTGCTCTCGCTGCTCTGCGGATTACATTGACACCCCCAGCGGCACATGTTCTCTTCCTCCGGGCTCCCAGTCAGCCTGCCCTCCGGCCCAGGCCGCATGGTTCCTGGAGCAGAGAGGAGGTGGAGGAATCGAGGTTCTGGGAGCGCCGGGGTGGCCGCGTTCGCTCCTGTTCGCCTCTTCGGTGGTCAGGGAGGGGGTGGAGCTCTTCTCCCCCTCAGCTTTTACATCCAACTGCCCTCCTCGCTGGCCACCTTCCCCGAATCCCCACCGCTGTTTGCTGCCACGCTCCCGCTGCCGCCAAACTCTGCATAAAAAAACGGCCCACAAAAAAATAAAATAAAATTATAATTTTTTAATTTTTTTTAGTAAAACGGCCCACTGAGCCATCGGCCCACCGGGAAACTCCCGGTAGTCCCGATGGCCAGTCCATCCCTGGTGACTCCTTGAAGAGTAGACGTAGAAGGAAGAAGGGGGTTGTATGTGACAATTCCTGGAGTAGTCAAAGGCAAAATTGCAAGCGAATAAAAAAATATTTATGGAAAGAAAAAACACTGCAAGTAAACATTTAAAATACTTAGCTTTCAGTGTTTTTAACCTCTAATTTATTTTACGTTGATGACAGGGTCTCTTTGAGCAAGCCAGCTAATCGTTCCTCCTCTATATTTGTGAATTTTCTATTTCTTTGCAGTCAAACTTGTTTGTGACCATATGGAAGAAGCTTAACAGCTGTGTATTAGAGACGAGACTTGCCGCACAGAGGAGTGATCACAGTCCCCCTCAATTCTTCCTGTCATGTGGGTGTGCGATACCCAGAACTCAAGTTTTGTAATTGTGTGTGGGAAGCTTCAAGGAACCTGGAAGACAAAACTGTCCAGATAGGAGACAAAATTAATGAAGCACTGAGGCATTACAGTTCTGCCCACAATGATCTAAAGCGGGGGTCTCCAGACTTTCTAAATAAAGGGCCGGTTTATTATCATTCAGACTTTAGGGCAGGGGTGTCCAAACTTTTTTCAAAGAGGGCCAGATTTGATGAAGTGAACATGCTCGAGGGCCGACCATTTTGCCTGACATTCTTTGAACCATTAAAAGTGTGTTCTTCCGAGCACTAATACACTACCCAACAAGAATTATCTTGCCTTTGTGGCTGTGTGTGAGTAAAGAGGTGAGCTCTGTGTGTTTCACTTTAAAGAGGGAAGTTTCAGGAAATTTTTTTTTTTTTTTTTTTTTTTAAGTAAAGGTCTGTGAAGCAGATCCCCAGACCATCCCCAGTCCATCACGGACTGGGGATCTGTGAGGGGCTGGGGATCTGTGAGGGGCTGGGGATCTGTGAGGGATCTGTGATGGGCTGGGGATCTGTGATGGGCTTGGGGATCTGTGATGGGCTTGGGGATCTGTGATGGGCTTGGGGATCTGTGATGGGCTTGGGGATCTGTGATGGGCTTGGGGATCTGTGATGGGCTTGGGGATCTGTGATGGGCTTGGGGATCTGTGATGGGCTTGGGGATCTGTGATGGGCTTGGGGATCTGTGATGGGCTTGGGGATCTGTGATGGGCTTGGGGATCTGTGATGGGCTTGGGGATCTGTGATGGGCTTGGGAATCTGTGATGGGCTTGGGAATCTGTGATGGGCTTGGGAATCTGTGATGGGCTTGGGAATCTGTGATGGGCTTGGGAATCTGTGATGGGCTTGGGAATCTGTGATGGGCTTGGGAATCTGTGATGGGCTTGGGAATCTGTGATGGGCTTGGGAATCTGTGATGGGCTTGGGAATCTGTGATGGGCTTGGGAATCTGTGATGGGCTTGGGGATCTGTGATGGGCTTGGGGATCTGTGATGGGCTTGGGGATCTGTGAGGGGCTGGGGATCTGTGAGGGGCTGGGGATCTGTGATGGGCTGGGGATCTGTGATGGGCTGGGGATCTGTGATGGGCTGGGGATCTGTGAGGGACTGGGGATCTGTGATGGGCTGGGGATCTGTGATGGGCTGGGGATCTGTGATGGGCTGGGGATCTGTGAGGGATTGGGGATCTGTGAGGGACTGGGGATCTGTGATGGGCTGGGGATCTGTGAGGGATTGGGGATCTGTGAGGGATTGGGGATCTGTGAGGGACTGGGGATCTGTAATGGGCTGGGGATCTGTGATGGGCTGGGGATCTGTGAGGGATTGGGGATCTGTGAGGGATTGGGGATCTGTGAGGGATTGGGGATCTGTGATGGGCTGGGGATCTGTGATGGGCTGGGGATCTGTGATGGGCTGGGGATCTGTGATGGGCTGGGGATCTGTGATGGGCTGGGGATCTGTGAGGGATTGGGGATCTGTGAGGGACTGGGGATCTGTGATGGGCTGGGGATCTGTGATGGGCTGGGGATCTGTGAGGGATTGGGGAATGCCCCAGTCCATCACTGATCCCCCCCATCGCAGAGCCCACTTCATAGACCCCACTCCATCTCAGACCCCCCCCCCCCCCCCATTACAGACTCCCTCCATATTAGAGTCAGACTGTCACTTTTATCAATGCAGCATTCCCCCTCCCCACACTGCCCTACCTTAATCACACAAACCAGGAAGCACACATGGCATGGCAGGTCCAGACAAAGGGCGGGACTTTTCAAGTTAAAGGCGGGTGATTGGTTGCTGGGACCGCCCCACTGTCTAGCAACCAATCACCTGCTTTGTAACTTGAAAGATCCCGCCCTTTGTCCGGACCTGCAGCACTTCCAGGCTTGTGTGGGGAAGGGGAGGAAGGGGGAGTGATGCGAGAGTCGGCAGAGGGGAGAGAACACTGACAATTTAGCAAAGCTGCGGGCCACTACTAAGTCCGGATTCGGCCCGAGATCCACTATTTAGTGATGCCACATATATATCTTTTGTGGTCCCGGTGCTGGGAGATCGTTGGGGGCCACAAAAGATATATATGCCCAGATAACCAAGCGGGCCGTTCAAAACCGGCCCGCGGGCCGGACTTTGGACATGCCTGCTTTAGGGGGCCCGACTGTGGCCAGTGGGAGTAGAAAATGCCCTGGCATCAGTGGGAGTAAACGGTGTGCCATGTTTGGTATTACAGGGAAGAACGGTGCCCCATTGTTGGTGTCAGTAGAAGGAATAGTGCCCCACTATTGGTGTCAGTGAAGGATTAGTATCCCATTGTTGGTGTTGGTGCAGGAATTATTGCCCTGTTGTTGGTGTCAGTGGGAGAAATAGTGCCAGAAAAAAGTAAGCAA
The DNA here is from genome assembly GCA_029206835.1 of Rana muscosa. Lineage (NCBI taxonomy): Eukaryota > Metazoa > Chordata > Amphibia > Anura > Ranidae > Rana > Rana muscosa. Next base: position 178,723,851 of record CM055118.1, on the reverse strand, counting down.
AGGGCCACAGTTTGGAGACCACTGACCTACAGTGTCAGGCCACTAACAGCAGGTGTTTTAGTTATAAGTGATGTCAAGTGGGCTGAGATACCCACTGGGATTCTTCTGTCATTGGGGTTCTTCAGGAGTAAGACCTTACCTGCAAAGTGCCTCTTCTAAAAAGTGTCCCCTCTCCAAAAGTTTCTGTAATAAAAATTACTCAACCTCATCTTTAAAAAAAAAAAAAATGAAGCCTAGCAGGTGTGAAGAATTAAAAAGGAGTTTTGGCTTCAATACTCACCCATAGTGATAAGCCAACCTAGTGCATTTCAAAGGTTTTTAGAAGAAATAACATTCATGGACACGCTAAGCATCTATTATTTTTATTCGTCTAAGGCTAGAGGCATTTAAAAACAATGACCATTTTCAGGCAGCAGTCTAAGGGCTCTTTCACACAGACGTGTCCATGTACGGACTTCTTCTCTTTGCTCAGCAGGGATCGCTCCGTTGAGCAGGAAGATGACAGCTCAGTCTCTGCACACTGTGCAGGGACCGACCAGTCAGAGCGCCGCTCTCCTCTATGGGGGATCGGATGAAAACAGACCGCCTGTCCGCTAGGGGTGTCATTAATTTTACATTGACACCCCCAGCGGTTCGTAAATCGCATTGTGAACTGTGAAATGGGGCAGGAATCAGATCGCATAGCTGTGAACACCCATGTGATCCGATTCCAGTGCGGAACAATAAAAAGGTCCTGTGCCATTTTAGTGCACATGCGATTTCAGCCATACAGTTTGTATGGCTGAAATTGCATCGCACAGACATTGCATGTGAGCTGCACAGCTATGCGCTGTGAATCGCATGCGACGTCTGGCACCGCACTAGTGTGAACCGGCACTAAAAACCGCTGGGGGTGTCATTAACGTTACATTGACACCCCCGGCGGTTCGCAGATCGCATTGTGAACTGTGAAATGGGGCAGGAATCGAATCGCATAGCTGTGAACACCCATGCGATCCGATTCCAGTGCGGACCAATAAAAAGGTCCTGCACCATTTTAGTGCACAAGCGATTTCAGCCATACAATTTGTATGGCTGAAATTGCATCGCACAGACATTGCATGTGAGCTGCACAGCAATGCGCTGTGAATCGCATGCAATGTCTGGCATCGCACTAGTGTGAACCGGCACTATAAAAAGGTGCATAGCTGGGCTGAGTACTAGCTTTATGCTGTACAGTACCCCTCTTTAAAGTGGCAATAAACTCTTTTTAAGATAAATGTCTCCTAAACTTACACCGTTTAGGAGATATTCAGTGTCTCTGCAGCTAGTGACATCATGGCACATGCGCTCTGAAGAAACGGCATACCAGTGCCGTTCCTTCAGAGCTTTGTGTCGCGGTCAATACTCCCATTGACGTTATCGCGGCTTTGGCCAGTCAAGCAGCCACAGCGTGCAAACCCAGAAGAAAGACCAGGTGAAGATGGAAGCCTCTGTAGCCGTGACAGCCCACCGCTGCAGAGCTTTGTTTCAAGGTTAGTCTTTCATAATGTGCTAGTATGCGGTACATACTAGCACACTATGATATTACTTGGCAGGAGTAAAAAAAATGTCTCGATTTCGGTTATAAAATGTTGTAAATAAGTAATGTTTTTCCACTGATGTGCGCTGATGAGGCTGAACTGATAGGCGGCACTGATGGGTGGCTCTGATGGCACTAATAGGCAGCACTGATGGGCACTGACAGGCGGCACAGATGGGCACTGGTAGGTTACAATGATAGGCAGCACTGACAGGCAGCACTGGTGGGCACAGATTGGCAGCACTGGTGGGCAATGTTGGGGCTGCACTGATCATCAGTACACTGATGATCAGTGCCCTGATTGTCAGTGCAAATGTCCCCTGTGTGGAATCCTCCCCCTCACGCTGACGGGGGAGGATTGCTGATAACCAGCAAATCCTGTTTACGTTATTGGCTCTTTACACCGATCTGTGATCAGCTGTGTCTGAAGGACGCAGCAATCACAGATCACTGCAGATGCGCACCGCAGGTGGCGCAAAGGAAGTGCGAGCATGGGAGGACGTCATATGATGGCCTTATAGCAAGGTGTGGCCGTGCTGTAGCCGTCATCCAGCTATATCGCCATTGCGAAGGGGTTAAAGTTCCTGACCCTAAATGATGATGCCTGAGCAAATATGTTATTGTCCCTTTGGAGATAAAAGCAGATGAAGGCATTGTCAGGGGGGTGCTGTGGTCTCTAAGAGAAGTAATAAATACCTGGAAGTGTTACTTATAGCTGATGTTAGGTCCACTTCAGCTTTTACCTACAAACACCAAATCATTTTAAAGTGACCCTGACACCAGAACATACAATTATGGCTTAGAAAAGTTACTGTTGACTTACAGTTGCTCCCTATTGGTGCCTATTAAATCTGTAATTGCAGAGTAAGTGCCTCTTGGCTTTCTTTGGCTGACAGCTCTCCCCTCTCCCTGCCATTTACGTCATGAGTTCAGACATATGAAGTCTCTCAAGACCAGATCCAGAACACTCAAGCCCTGTACACACGATCGGTTTTACCTATAAAAACAGTCCGATGGACTGTTTTCATCGGACAAACCAATTGTGTATGGGACCCATCGGTCTTTTTTCCATCGGTTTTAAAAAATAGAACATGTTTTAAATTTTTCCGATGGATCAAAAACCGATAGCAAATTCCGATCGTCTATGTGCAAGTCCATCGGATAAAAAACCCACGCATGCTCAGAATCAAGTCGACGCATGCTCAGAAGCATTAAACTTCATTTTTCTCGGCTCATCGGAGTGTTTTACGTCACCGCGTTTGGAACAGCCGGTTTTTTGACTGATGGTGTGTAGGCAAGACTGATGGAAGTCAGCTTCATCGGATTTCTGATGGACAAAACCATTGGATTAGAATCCATAGGATATCCGATCGTGTGTACGAGGCTTTACTCTTTAGATTGGAAAATATTCTGTGAAAATAAATGGTATAATTACAGAACATTAATAAAGTTTTCTCTGTAAATTATAATTAAAGGCACAACTTTTTTTTTTTTTTGGATAGAGTGGTGAGGGATTAGAACACCTGTTACATTTTTATCGCTGTCTGTGTCCCCGTTAGGGAGATTAACCCTCTCTATTTGTCCTGAAAATCCCACATTTCAGGTTGTCCCCAGAAAAGTAATGCGGTTGTAGCAGAACCCTTTGTTAGGGCCGCTGTTTTAAAGTCCCAGATTCAATTCCCGCTAATGCAGCAGCCAGGCAAACAGCATCTTCACACACTGACTCCAAAATTAGGTCCATGAGGATTGCCTTTCAACATTTATTGCTGTGGTAACTTGGATAGGGCTAAGGGAGCTGCAGGATACTCCACATTACTAACTAGAACAACTGAGGACATTCTTCCTTCTAGTAGCTCTGCTGAACAGTCCCTGGGACACTAAGTGGGCAGAACTGGGGCACCAGTAACAATGACCCAGACCAGGCAAGCTTTACAATCTGTGTGTGGGCGGTGCACATAGGGTCTTTACTCTTCTCTTTTACTCTGGTATACACGCTCACCAATGCCAGGCAGGGCCACGTTCATGTGAAATTCAACATTAAGGTGTCACCCCGACTTATAAGTGAGGCGTACACCCAATGCATCTGTATCATACCCTGAGGCTTTGCTGCGCATGCCACACTGTCCCATAATATGTACACCTGTGCTTGGAATGAGACATTTTGAAGGTAACTGCTGAGCTTGTGTTTTGTCCCACCATTCCAGGTTGCCTATCACCTCACTCCCGGTGACAGAGTACAGGTTTCGCCATGACACCGCACAAACCTTCTGCAGCCACGACTTAACTTGGTTTAACTCCTTCCGTACCTAAGGCTAGGTCTCTGAGGTCTTCAGTACAGATGCGGTCTTGGTCAGCTGGGGCCCCAGCCACTCGGTAGGGGAACAACGAACCGCTCCCCTCACTATGCAGGGAACCCGTCACCCCTGCCGGTACCATTCTCCCGCTTTCTGGCTGCCATATCATTCCTTTGTGTTGGTTACTATTAGCAAGTACATGTCCTCCTCTTCATCCTGTGTGTGTGCAACAGGCCCTGTTCTTTGCAATACGCCATATACCACCATGCACCCCCAGTGGCGGCTGGTGGGTTTCTTTTGGGGGGGGTCGGCAAACCCTACCAAACACTGTTAGTCGGTCGGGTCAAAAGCACTACCCATCCCCCCCACGGGCAGTGTCGGTCATCCAGCTTCGCACTTACCCCATCTAGGTTGCAGATGGGGGGCGGTTTGCAGCTTCCATTGGGCCTTCTCCTCGGCATAACGCTGGGTTCCGCCATGTGTCTCCAACCTCCTCCTCCTCTTAGGCGTCCAATCCGATCACCTGTCCTTTCAGCCATTCGGGTGACAGGTCTCAGGGCCTGCTTCCTGATTGGCGGGAGGGGGATCAGTGTTTCAAGAGCTAATATTCATTCGCTCTTGTAACACACCTGGGTGGGCTCGGTTCACAGTGCTCTGCACCCCGAGCCCACCCTATTTTGAAGCCTATTAGTGCCTCTGGCTCTAATCAGTGTTTCAAAAAAACACTCCCCACTGGAATCCATGCATTTGGCGTCCTGCATGGAGGCCGGACGCATGGATGGGGTGGTAGTGCCCATGCAACCTCAATGGACAGGCTGCCCCTGTGCACCCGTTTGTAGTAACTTCAGACCAGGCTTAACAGCTATTTACCTAATGCAGGCTGTTCATGCTCATACCTTTCCAGAGAGAAAAGTCCATACAGCAAGAGTCCAATGCTGGGATGATCCCAGTCCACCCTGGTTCGAAACAGATCACAAAATGCAGTGCAATTGCCAGAATTTTGGTGTGGATGCAATGTGATTTGAGCCATGCACCAGTGTTTTCCCTAGGCTCCAGGGGGAACCCCAACAGGATGACAAGGAAGAGAGCCATCCTGCTACAACATATAGTAGGACTACGTGTTGTAGCAGATCTTCCTCTGTAGATCCCATGTGGAATAGAGAGCTTGCAGAAACCCCCGGAAAAGAGTCTAGACACGGTTAACACCTTCCCATCCTAGGCAGCCTGTAACTGTCTGCATAACTACAAAGTGCATTACAAAGCACAATAAAATAGAACTTTATCATGCTTCAATATATAATGAAAAGTAACAGAAACTTCACATTATACACAGCAATACAAAAAAAAGTAAACTTTATGTAGCGACCCTCTCTCCCCCTCTTGCTTTATCGGTTATGTGGCTGTTGTCTAGGGGTCCCTGGGAGGGAGAGATGAGATACACCACGGCTCATGTCCTCCATAGCTAAGAGGTGAAGGCCAGAAAATTGGGTCCTGTGCAGGTGTCCTAGAGTGAAGTCCAGTACTTCGTTCCTGACTACTTTGCTCCTAGTAAACAGAGTTCCACACAGTGAATAGGTCCAACACAGTTTTATTCTTCTTTCCAAACAATAAACAGTCTCTTGTACTGAGTTATAATGGGGAATAGATCGAGGCACAATCCTTTCCCTTCTGATGCTAACCACTGTGATATCACCAGTGGCGAATAGTCACTGCCACTGACTATGTGAGGTAGAACATGAATTACCTTCGCTAGCACGGCCCCTGCCAGGGGAAGGAGATCCATCCAAGGGAGAAACAGGAGGCCTCTCTGTCACCAGCGATGCTGCGCCGGACTCTCCAGAGAAGTTCCGCACACCAGTCCTCACGAACTCAGACACGGGCACCCAAGGAATTAGGGCCCCCTCGGATTCCTCCACCCTCGTGGAACTCAGTCGAAGGTACAGAGCCCCAGGCATCCGCCATAGTACCTCACCCCAGGCTAAAGGTGCCTGGGATGGACTCCATTCTCGCTCCGACCAGGTCAAGGGCACCTAGGTCCGGAACACTGGAACGCCAGCATCCAGTCCTCCAACTCTGGGCTCTGAACCCCGTGGTAAGGGTGTCCGCCCCCTTTATCCCCTCTCCCTTTGCGTCACAGCGGGTTCCCCGCCCCGCTCCAGGGGAGGACAAAAAGGTACAGTCTTGCGGTGTGAGCTCAGCCCCGGCCCAGGGCAACAGTGCCACCTGTGGGCCGCAAGGAACCTCATACCACCAGAGTCCTCCAAGAACCAGAAAAAGGTCTCAGATACCCTAGCAATCTGTGCATCTGGGTTACACTACAACCCAGATGCTTCCCTTAAATTCAAATACCGCTACATTTATATGTACTCCTATAAGCATCTGCTTACAGCAGGGGTGGGAAAGCGGACAGTCACTGGAATTGTCTCCATCTCTGGGCCACTACACACAGGGGCTGATTTACTAAAACTGAAGAGTGCAAAAGTTAGAAGTTAGAAGCTGATTGGCTACCATGCACAACTGCACCAGCTTTTGGAGTGTCCTTCTGATATGGAATGCACTGCGACTCCAGAAGACAGGCTCTCCCTGTGTACTCCCAAGGCAGGTCTTCAGTGCAGTACCCCTCTTGGTTCCTGAAAGACTGGTGGTTGAGAAGCAATGGCTGGGATGCTGATCAGCAGGCTGGGCCCTCAGCCACGCAAATAGAAAGGCAGGCAGCAGTCCCTTGTTGGGAACTTCTCCTCCTAGGCAAGAACCTGGGCTCTGGGCTCCAGACTATTAATGCAATCCCTAACTACCATCTGGACACACCTCTCCAGGGATTAGCTGGAGCTGTATAAATTATTCATGCTGCCCATTTAGGCCTCCCACCCACTATGTTCTGGACAGTTCCAGAAACAGGGGGAAACATCTAGACTACCACAGCCTGTAGAGCACAGAGCAAACTACAACAACTACACACACACAGCAAACTAAATGTACCTAGCCCAAAAAACAAGCAGCCTGGCAGGGGAAATCTTCCAATGGGGACCTGGGGGGCCCCCAAGTGATTTTCCTAATTTGCAGAGATTTTCTCCCACTTCCTGTTTTGACTATGGGGCAGGAAGTGAAGGTAAATCTCCCCAATAGGAAACAGATGGCAAAAAAAACTGACAGAGGTTATATTCCTCCTTTACTCTAGCCAAAATGAACAAAAAAAAGTTTTGCCTATAGCTCTACTTTACATTCGAAACAAGCAGGCAGAAACATATTCTGCTTTTTAACTGTCATTGGGTAGAATAGTTTAACTGTCATTGTGACCTCAACAATTCATGATAAATATCTTCCATGGACCTGCTGTAAAAATGCAGCAACTCTGCTCCAGTGAAATGAAAAAGGCAATTAATAAGATAAAGAGCGCAGGACAGTAAGCACTCATCGCTGGCGGGCCTTTCTGGACGATGCGAGAAGCACATCGCTAATGCACGGCAACAACATTGGAGAACTACTTAAAGATAATTCCACCGGCATTCAGGAATGTCACATGGGCTACAATCCTTCTGGGATCCCGGTGACCTTGGGCAAGCTAATTTATTTCTCTCTGCATGCAGCACAACAATTAGATTAGCGGTAAGGACTTGTGGTGCTGGGGCTTTGTAGACTATTGTACCCTGTAGAGCTCTTATAGGGAAAAATATTTTTCTTTTTCGTACATCACGGGACACAGAGCGACTTAGTCATTACTAATGGGTTATATAGTTTACCTTCAGGTGTTGGCACTGGCCAATTCCAAACCGGAAGTACCCTCCCCTATATAAGCCCCTCCCACCCGGGAGCACCTCAGTTTTTTGCCAGTGTCTAAGGTGTTGGCCAAAGAGTAACATGTGTTTTCACTGGGCTTGCGTACAGGTTCTTTTGGGCCTTAGTAAGCTGTTCCGGATCCCACCAAAAAAGCTTCATAGCTAAACGGTCGGTACCCGGGCCTTGCAGCAGAAGAGCAAGGTTTTGCCTGTAATGCTTCTCTTAGGAGGGCTGGACCCTGGGATCCAGAGCTCTGGTCATACCCACGACCAAGACGCTGTCTGTGCAGGGTGCTATACAGGTCCAGGGGAGTGGAATCCTTGGGAACCCGGTCCCTGAAGGTTTAATTACAATGCCTGCCGTGATAGGTGAAGTTTGGACTTTTGTGGACCAAACAAAGTCCTGCGGCGGGGATCAGGTAAGTGGGGGCCCTCAGGAACTTGGTTCTATTGGGGGACCCCCAAGCCTAATTTGTCTTTCTGTCTGTTACCTAACGGTATTCCCGCTAAATATCTGTGTTTGCCTATAACTACTGAAAATGTAAAATTTTAATAGTAGTCAAGAAAAAAAAAAAAAAAACAGGGACCGCGGTACCTGTGTTAAACCACTAGAGGCCGCTGTAGTCCATTTTTTCTTGTAAATGTGGATCTTTGGTTTTCTCAACTCAAAAGATCCAGGCAGCTGGTAAGTTTCTCTGAGGGAATCCACTTCCTCTGCCCTGTTGCTGAGGTCATCCACCGCACAGGCCCTCCGGCAAAAAGGGCCCTGGCTCCTAGTCCTCTGTTGGTTTTCGAAAAGGGCGCCATTGGCGCACGGGCGCGCGCGCGGGCGCGTGCACGCGCCTCCTATGAAAAAAAAGGGGCGGGGCGGGTGGATGACGCTCGATGCGCGCCGCGGCGCTTCTGCGCATGTGCGGGCGTCCCAGCATGGTTAAAAGACACAGTACAAGTGTCAGCTGCATGCAAACAGAGCTAGCAACAAACAGTGGCACACAGAGGCGGTTGATGCAGGCATCCCCATAGAAAGGCACTTTAGTGGACACCAGCTGGTATATAGCAGCACCTGTGTTAGACTATTACCAGCAAAAATTGGTGTATGACGACGGGAATACCTCAGCTTTGTGCTTAAAGGATATGTCGTCCAGACGCTCCGGAAATAGATCTTCCAGGAAGCCAAAGGGGTCTCCATCGGGCTCTGAGGATATTGGGCATGCTTGCACTGCACCAATCTCCCCTGAGAATGCAGAGGTCAGTAGCCGTAGAAACCCCGCAGGAATGCCTGGTGCTGCGGCTGTCCCCAGTCCACCTGCTCCTGTATATATAACAGAGGAGGTTTTATCCTCAACTCTGGGAGGATTGGAAGAGAGATTAACAGCATTGATCGCTGCTTCCCTGTCACAGGAAAAGCGCGTCCGATCTCCGTCTCCTCCTTCAGAGTGCCTGTTAGTGGAGGAACAGCCCCACACAGAGATCGACCTACCTGAAGGGGATCAGGATGAGGTTGATTCAGTTATGGAGGAATCAACAGTGGAAGAACCTTTCTCAGCTTCTCAGGCTGAAAGATTATGGGTTCAGTCTCTGACTAACATGGTCCGATCAGCATTTAAAATGCCTCTGGCGGAACCACCATCCACTACGGTTTCCTCGCTGGGGTCGCTAAAAGCTCCCCAGGCGGTCTGTTCCTTCCCAATCCACCCTTTATTAGAAGGGCTTATTTACCAGGATTGGGAGCATCCTGATAAAATATTTGCTCCCCCCAAGAGATTTCCGGTGATCTATCCCATGGAGGATAAGTTCATAAGAAAATGGAGGGTCCCTATAGTGGACGCAGCCATCTCTTCTGTTAACAAATCACTGACATGTCCAGTAGATAATGTTCCAATGTTCAAAGACCCAATAGATAAAAAATTGGAGTCTTTACTAAAATCTGCTTTCTCTACAGCAAGTATGGTGACACAACCTGCGGTAGCAGCGATTGGAGTCTGCCAAGCAGTGAAAGATCAGTTGAAACAAGTCTTAAGGGACTTACCAGATCAGCAGGCTCATGCCCTAGCTGACCTGCCTAGAGCCTTGTGTTTTGCGGTGGACGCCATAAAGGATACAATCCAACAGGCCTCCCGCTTTACGCTGTCTATAGTACATATGCGTAGGCTTCTGTGGCTCAAAAACTGGTCTGCTGAAGCTCCCTGTAAAAAACTGCTGGTTAGCTTCCCATTTCATGGAGAACGCTTATTTGGAGAAGATCTGGACAAATATATCCAGAAAATTTCTGCCGGTAAAAGTTCACTCTTACCGGTTAAGAACAAGGGTAGAAGTCCTTCTTTTAAGAGGCCTACCTCTCCAGTCCCGGGCACATCGGCTGTGAAGCAGTTCCGACGGCCTCCGCGGTCAAATTCAGGGGGCAGAAATCAGGGACAATCACAGGGTAACAAGAAGCCCTGGATCAAGAGAGGTACAAAACCTCCCCCTAAGGCATGAAGTATTGCCCCCGCTCAATCGGGTGGGGGGAAGACTTCAGTTGTTCACAGAGACCTGGCGGGACACCATCAGAGACAGATGGGTGCTCTCCGCAGTAAGTCTGGGATACAAGCTGGAGTTAAAAGGCACTCCTCCTGCCCAATTTATGAGGTCAAACGTGCCAAGAGATCCCCAAAAGAGAGGATCCCTCCTTCTGGCACTAGAACAACTATTGCTCCAAGGGGTAAGCATGAAGGTTCCCCTGGAAGAAAGCGGATTCGGGTTTTACTCGAACCTTTTCACAGTCCCCAAACCAAATGGGGACGTGAGGCCCATATTAAATCTAAAAGGGCTAAACAAGTTCCTAAATATCAGGACCTTTCGGATGGAGTCGATCCGATCAGTGGCCACCGCCCTACAAGGGCAGGAATGGCTAGCCTCGATCGACATAAGGGATGCTTATCTGCATATTCCCATCCTTCCGGCCCATCAGAAATTTCTACGCTTTGCAGTAGAAGGGCGCCATTTTCAGTTCAGAGCCTTACCTTTCGGTCTGGCCACAGCACCACGAGTGTTCACAAAAATTCTGGCCCCATTATTGGCCAATCTAAGAACACAGGGTGTAACGATAATGGCATATCTAGACGACCTGCTACTAATAGACCACTCAGTGGAAAAGCTGGAAGTAGCTATTCACAAGACAATCGAGTATCTGGAATATCACGGTTGGATTATCAACCGGGACAAGTCAGCTCTAAGACCAGTCAAAAGTCTGGAATACTTAGGGCTAAGGCTGGATTCAAATCAGAGAAAGATTTTCTTACCTCCAGAGAAGGTGTCGTCTTTAAGAAATTTGACCCACTTAGTGGGTACAAAAAGAAAACCATCCATACGTCTCTGCATGAGGCTGCTGGGAAAGATGGTGGCTTCATTCGAAGCGGTACCCTACGGTCAATTCCATTCAAGGAATTTGCAAAGGGCCATACTGTCAGCCTGGAACAAAAAAGTTCAGGCTTTAGACTTACCAATGTCCCTGTCCCCTTCCGTTCGCAAGAGCCTTGGTGCCCCAGAATCTGGAAAGAGGGAAACCCTTCAGTCCGGTTTCTTGGAAGGTGGTCACTACAGATGCCAGCCTCATCGGCTGGGGGGCAGTGCTGGAGCAATGGTCTCTCCAGGGCAGGTGGTCAGAAGCAGAAAAGGCCCTGCCCATCAATCTCTTAGAGATACGAGCAGCCCGGTATGCCCTAGTAGCATGGACATCCAAACTCCAGGGGTCCCCTGTCAGAATTCAATCAGACAATGCCACGGCAGTGGCATATATCAATCATCAGGGTGGCACCAAAAGTCGTGCAGCCCAGAAGGAAGCAAATTGCATCCTGGAGTGGGCAGAAAGATATGTCCCAGCCATATCCGCGGTTTTCATCCCAGGAGTGGAAAATTGGAGAGCGGACTTTCTAAGTCGCCAACAATTATGCCCGGGGGAATGGTCTCTTCACCCCGAGGTTTTCCAGGCAATATGCCAGCGGTGGGGAACACCGGATGTAGATCTGCTAGCATCCAGATTCAACGCAAAGGTGGACAGGTTTGTGTCTCGCACAAGGGATCCCCTAGCTTGCGGCTCGGATGCCCTAGTGTTCCCTTGGGATCGGTTCAAGCTGATATATGCATTCCCACCGCCACAATTGTTACCGCGATTACTCCGCAGAATCAGGGTAGAAAAGAAACCAGTGATTCTGGTGGCTCCAGCGTGGCCCCGAAGGGCATGGTACGCGGAGATTGTAAAAATGTCAGTGAGGAGTCCTTGGACCCTCCCACTTCGTCCGGACCTGCTGTCGCAAGGACCGATATACCACCCTTCCTTACCAGCCCTAGGTTTGACGGCCTGGCTATTGAAGCCCACATTCTGAAAAAGAGAGGGCTCTCTAATTCTGTGGTATCTACCATGATCAATGCCAGGAAACCGGTATCCAGGCAGATCTATTATAGGATCTGGAAAGCGTACATTACGTGGTGTGAGACCAAGAAATGGCATCCACGTAAGTACATGATAGGGAGGATTCTGGACTTCCTACAGTGGGCTGTAGATAGGAAGCTGGCCTTGAGTACTATCAAGGGTCAGATTTCGGCCTTGTCAATATTTTTTCAAAGGCCCTTGGCTTCGCATTCACTAGTCAAAGCCTTTATACAAGGAGTGATGCGTATTAGCCCTCCGGTTAGTATTCCCATATGTCCTTGGGGCTTAAACCTGGTTCTGTCGGTTCTACAGAAACAACCGTTTGAACCATTACAACACATTTCCTTGGTTCTTCTCACCAGGAAATTGGTTTTCTTAGTAGCCATTTGTTCGGCTAAAAGAGTGTCGGAATTAGCAGCTATGTCCTGTAAGGAGCCATATCTGGTTGTCCATAAGGACAGAGTAGTATTACGTCCTCATCCAGCCTTTCTTCCTAAGGTGGTATCGAGGTTTCATTTGAACCAAGATGTGGTTCTTCCTTCTTTTTTCCCCAAACCTAGCTCAGTAGAGGAAAAGTTATTACATTCTTTGGATGTCGTAAGAGCAGTTAAAGCTTATCTAAAAGCCACTGCTCAGATTCGCAGAACGGATTCTTTGTTTGTTCTGCCGGAAGGCCCCAGAAGGGGTCAGGCAGCATCAAAATCTACTTTAGCCAAGTGGATTCGACAGGTCATAATACAAGCCTATGGCTTGAGAAAGAGACCGCCTCCGTTCAAAGTTAGGGCGCACTCCACAAGAGCGGTTGGAACTTCATGGGCAGTGCATCACCAGGCCTCCCTGGCTCAAGTATGTAAGGCCGCAACATGGTCTTCGGTACACACGTTTACTAGATTCTATCAGGTAGACGTTAGAAGTCAGGAGGATGTCGCCTTTGGGCGCAGTGTGTTGCAGGCCGCAAAAGATCCTCATGCCTGATGGCGCCCAGCTTATGTACCCCCCCCTCATTTGGCATTGCTTTGGGACGTCCCATTAGTAATGACTAAGTCGCTCTGTGTCCCGTGATGTACGAAAAAGAAAAAGGGATTTTTATAACAGCTTACCTGTAAAATCCTTTTCTTGGAGTACATCACGGGACACAGAGCTCCCACCCCTCTTTTTGGGACACTTATTGCTTGGCTACAAAACTGAGGTGCTCCCGGGTGGGAGGGGCTTATATAGGGGAGGGTACTTCCGGTTTGGAATTGGCCAGTGCCAACACCTGAAGGTAAACTATATAACCCATTAGTAATGACTAAGTCGCTCTGTGTCCCGTGATGTACTCCAAGAAAAGGATTTTACAGGTAAGCTGTTATAAAAATCCCTTTGTTCTACGCATGGAGGACACAAGTGTCTTTCTGTAAGACTGTCTTTTTTTTTTTTTTTCACGCCTAAATCATTAACATGGGAAGCTTTCAATTGTAAAGAAACAATATTTTCCCTGCAATGGCTGTTGGGTCAATACTTCTATTGACCTTGTTCAATTTTCAGAGTTATCAGTGGAAGAAATCACTATCTTGTCTGCACTTCAATTTATAGATACAAATCAATACAGAGAAAGATAAAAGGATGATAGTAATGCTAGAAGAGAAGAAAAAAAGAGATAGAGAAAGAAAGAGAGATAGTAGAAAGATAGATCATAAGACAGATAATATAAGAATAGATAATGGATAACAAGACAGAAGAGAATAAATAAAGACGTGGGGTTGATTTACTAAAGGCAAATCCACTTTGCACTAAAAGTGCACTTGGAAGTGCAGTCGCTGTAGATTTGAGGGGAAATTCTGCTGATTTTATCCTCCAATCATGTACAAGCAAAAATGCTGTTTATTTTCCTTGCATGTCCCCCTCAGATGTACAGCGACTGCTCTTGCAGTGCACTTGTAGTGCAAAGTGGATTTGCCTTTAGTAAATAAACCCCATAGATAGATAATAGTAGAAATATAGATAGACAGATAGAGAATTAATTCTGTAGATAGATAGATAGATAGATAGATACAAGGATTTTTTTTCTCAGAGAATAGGTGCTGGAACTGCACACTTACCCCTTGACTCCGCCCCCTACCCACCCCCAAGCACTATTATTAAGTAATTTGTATGGAATAACAAGAAAAGCAGTAAAAAAGATACCCCCAGCCAGCAGCAATATAACCCCGAGCAACAATAGACCCTCTCAGCAACAATAGCTCCCCTAGCACCAATAGACCCCCCAGCAACAATATATCCCTCCCAGTAACAATAGATCCCACAGCAACATTAGATCTCCCCTCAGCAGCAATATACCTCGAGCAACAATAGACCCTCCCAGCAACAATAGCTCCCTTAGAAACAATAGATCCCCCAGCAACATTAGATCCCCCCCAAGCAACAATAGCTCCCCTAGCAACAATAGCCCCCCCCCCCAGTAACAATATATCCCTCCCAGTAACAATAACCCCCACCCAACAACAATAGCTCCCCTAGCAACAATAGACCCCCAGAAACAATATATCCCTCCCAGTAACAATAGATTGCACAGCAAAAATAGACCTCCCAGCAACAATAGATGCCCCTAGCAACAATAGACCCCCCCCTGCAACAATATACCCTCCAGCAATAATAGATTCCCCCAGCAACAATAGACCCCTGCAACAAAATACCACCCCAGCAATAATAGACCCCCGGCAGCAACAACAGATCTTCCAGTAGCCAGCATCAATAGGTTCTCCAGCTGCCAGGAACAATAGATCTCACCATCAACAGTAGATTCCTTTCAGCAACATAATCCCCCCAGCAACAATAGATTCCCCACCAGCAACTATAAACCCCCCCAGCAACAATAGACCGCCACGCAACAATAGATCCCCTCCAGCAACAACAGATCCCCAGGATCCCATTGCCATTACATACATTCAGTGCTGAAGCTGCCAGAACTGCGCTCCCCCACGTTCCTGCTGAAAAATAGCCATAGATAGATAGATAGATAGATAGATAGATAGATAGATAGATAGATAGATAGATAGATAGATAGATAGATAGATATGTGAATGCTCTTCAGAAGAAAAGGATAATTTCGTGTTTAGAAATTTCCTTCTATTGTTTTATTATTTTATGAAAATATGAAATATGCCCTAAAATAACAATAGAAGATTTTCAGACCTCAGAAGACTATAGACATTGACAAGTCCTTTTACTGACACAGAGCATGCTTGCTTACAATGCCTATCTCTAATAAGTTGCTTTGCAGCGACAATGTAACAAAAATTTTCCTTTAAAAAATACCATCCCTGTTAGCGCATTTTAAATTGCATAACTGTTAGAGGATCAAACAGCTCCGGGCGATTGAGACAACATATCCCTGTGACCTGTATGTTACAAGTCCCTAGAGTTGCTTCTGGAGGATTTTTTAATGGCAAATTATTTACTGGCATTACAGTATTGGAAGAATTGATATTTCTTACCACTAGAGGGAGACATTGGCTGCCCGTCATGAACTATCACAATGAAAGGAGGGCATCAAAGTCAATTCAGATTTCTTCTCTTCTACAGTATCTTGTTATCCATTATCTTTTCTTGTCTTATCTATTTTATGATCTATCTATCTATCTATCTTTCCACTGTATGAATTGTGAATCTTTTCATTTTATATATTGTCCATAAAAAAAAAAAAAAAAAAAAAACATTGTTTTTGTGTGCATACCTGTTTTTTTTTTTTAACTATTTAGCTACCACTGAGTCATTTTCAGTTTTTGCACAAGTTTAAAAATTGTACATTGTACATTGTATGTATTAAAGCAGAGCTCCAGCCCCCCCCCCCCCCCTACAAAAATTAAAAGTCAGCATCTACAAATACTGTAGCTGCTTACTTTTTAATGTTAGGACACTTACCTGTCCTGGCACGCTGTGCTTTCTGAATGGTCCGGCGGCAGAAAAAGGCCAAACTTCCGCGGCGAGGTCTCCCGTAAGTGGGGATGGGTACCTGTCAAAAACAGGCACCTGCTCCCCCCGAAAGGTACCTAGGAGGGGGAGCATTCCCTTTTGGGTGGAGCTCCGCTTTAAGAATAGTTAACTCTTCCAAACATTATATATTTACTCAAAGCGGACACCAAGAGAATAAAATGGTGGTTGTTTTTTTGTCTCATGATATTAGCTCACATGTTTGCCAAACTCAAATTGTCAGTAAAAAAGTACTAAAGTTAATTTTAACGCACACAAACACAATATATTATACATTTTTTGGGGTAAAGTATATATAAAATAAAAATAAAAAAAATGTAAATAGATAGCAAACATGTCAAGCCTTAAAATTGCATGCACCCATAAAATGGTGACAAACTTCGGTACCCAAAAATTGTCCATAGAAGACACCCTTTACAGGTTATCAGTTTAGGGTTAACCATGAATGCTAACCAGTGTGGTACAATCGTTTTTGGAAGTTAGTGCACATGCGTTTATCTTTTTATGTGTGTATTCATGAGGGCGGGGGACGTTAAACATTTTGTGTGGTATTTTTTTTTTACTATATACTGTATATATTTTTAATATTATATATTTTTTACCTTCTATGTAATAGCAGTCTGTAATTATTGTTTTTTCTTATTGAGACAGTGGTCTAAGACCCATGATGTCTCCCCTGCACTACACTGCAGCTAATAGAGCACAGACCATGCTCCAATATCTACTTCCCTGGTCAAAGTAGCCAGAAAATGACAGTGCTGAGCCCAGAAGTGACATAATACAGTATATGTTGCTTCCATGTTCATTCATCAGAGGGGAAAACATTCGCTGATCTCTCTTCATTCGACCTGCCATGCCATTTCTGGGCCCACAGATAGGACAGTGGAACCCAGCATATGGGGGGCGGGGGGGGTTTGGGTAGTTGGGGCAAAGTAGTAACTTCGGCAGGGTGTGGAAGTGATCATTTTGAGATGGGAATGAGGGACACCTACTAGCAAACATATGTAGGTATAGGACACAATCCACAATCTCCCCCACTGTAATATCCACAATCTCCCCCACTCACTGTAATATCCACAATCTCCCCCACTCGCTGTAATATCCACAATCTCCCCCACTGTAATATCCACAATCTCCCCCACTCACTGTAATATCCACAATCTCTCCCACTGTAATATCCACAATCTCCCCCACTCACTGTAATATCCACAATCTCCCCCACTGTAATATCCACAATCTCCCCCACTCACTGTAATATCCACAATCTCTCCCACTGTAATATCCACAATCTCCCCCACTCACTGTAATATCCACAATCTCCCCCACTGTAATATCCACAATCTCCCCCACTCACTGTAATATCCACAATCTCTCCCACTGTAATATCCACAATCTCCCCCACTCACTGTAATATCCACAATCTCTCCCACTGTAATATCCACAATCTCCCCCACTCACTGTAATATCCACAATCTCCCCCACTGTAATATCCACAATCTCCCCCACTCACTGTAATATCCACAATCTCCCCCACTCGCTGTAATATCCACAATCTCCCCCACTCACTGTAATATCCACAATCTCCCCCACTCACTGTAATATCCACAATCTCCCCCACTCGCTGTAATATCCACAATCTCCCCCACTCACTGTAATATCCACAATCTCCCCCACTCACTGTAATATCCACAATCTCCCCCACTCACTGTAATATCCACAATCTCCCCCACTCACTGTAATATCCACAATCTCTCCCACTGTAATAGGCATCTCCCCCACTGTAATATCCACATCTCCCCACTGAGTCAGGCATCTCCCCCAATCTCTGTAATAGGCATCTCCCCCACTTACTTTAATCTCCCACCGGCCAGTACAGATCCACGAGCAAGGTGCTTTGGGGTGGGGGGGCGCAGTGCCCCCCTGCCCCAAAGCACCCACTCCCCATGTTGAGGGCATGTGGCCTGGTACGGTTCAGGAAGGGATGGGGGCCGTTCCTGACCTACATGGGAAAATTGTGTGAGTAATGTAATCGAAAAAGAAATGCCGCACATGCAAGAAAAGAAAATTCCGGGAAAGAAAAGAAGATTCCCAGCCACGAACATTGTTTTCTGTAGCAACAGGCGGTGAAATTGAAGGCTTGGCTAGTTGAATTTCGAAATCAATGGTAGCACCATCGGTTTACAAAAGCACTAAATTTCTGATTTTCTAAAGAAAGTTTCGAAATTCGACCATGTATGGCCAACCTAAGTGGGTGACATTTAGTTTAACCACTTGCTGACCACCTCACGTATGAATACGGCGCCAGAGTGGCTCTCCTGTGGCTGATCACGTACTTATGCCGGCGTGCCCGCTGGGCTGTGGTTAGTGATGAGCCGAACACCCCCGGGTTCGGTTCGCACCAGAACCCGCGAACGGACCGAAAGTTCGTACGAACATTAGAACCCTATTAAATACAATGGATGCGAACGTTCGAATTCTAAAGTGCTAATTATAACAACTATTATGCATGTTATTGTCCTAAAAAGGGTTTGGGAACCCGGGTTCTGCACCAGGGGACATGTATCAATGCAAAAAGAAGTTTTAAAAACGGTCGTTTTTCGGGAGCAGTCATTTTAATGATGCATAAAGTGAAAAAAAAAAAGTCAAATATTCCTTTAAATATCGTACCTGGGGGGTGTCTAAAGTATGCCTGTGAAGTGCCACGTGTTTCCCGTGTTTAGAACTGTCCCTGCACAAAATGACACTTCTAAAGGAAAAAAAAGCCATTTAAAACTGCTTGCGGCTTTAATGTAATGTCTGGTCCCGGTAATATGGATGAAAATCTTTAAGAAAAATGGCATAGCTACCCCATGACCCCCCCCCCCTACCCCAGCCCATTACCAGCCCCTTTGGGTCTTGTATGGATATTAAGGGGAACCCCGCACATAAAATAAAAAAGGCCCTATGTACTCTGAACAGCCGTATACAGGCGGTGCATACAAGACAGGGACTGTAGGTTTGTTCTTATGTAGAATGTGTTTGTAATTTTGAACAGGTACATTGTTGAAGTGTAGCTCCAGCCCAAAAATCTATTTTTAAACTTTTTGGAAAACATAGGTAAGGGTTATCACCCCTGTAACATTTGTTTTGCTGTCTGTGCCCCTGTTCAGAACATTTCACCTCACTTTCCGTCCCAATGACAACTGTTTTTGAAATGTGGTGTTTTTCTTGAAACAAGGATTGCTGATAAAGCATCAGTACAGAGGAGACACCTTTCTCCCATATTTATTCTTACAGGAGAGAATTTTCCTTCCTAGTGGTAGATTTCCTCTCACTTCCTGTTGTCTTCTTGCGTTTGCAAGTAGGAGTCGTTTGTAAGTTGGATGTTTGAAAGTAGGGACCTGCCGTATATACTCTGCAGAAATAGGCCCCTTAGTTGTTGGTGTTGGCACAACACTGTAAGCACTCACAGTTACTCTTGGTTGGTGCTGGAACGCCCTGCTGTCAACTATTATATCAGGAATTTTAATTACATATAATTGTTGAACAGTGGTAGTAAAAATTGGGCCTTTGATGGTGGTGCTGGTGCCACAACACTGTAAGCCCTGACAGTTACTCTTGGTGGGTGCAGCAATGGGCCCTGCTGTGAATTATTAGATCAAGAATTGTAATTGCATGCCCCTGTTGAACAGGGGCTGAAAAATTGGGCCTTTCGTGGTGGTGGTGGTGGTGGTGGTGTTGCCACAACACTGTAAGCCCTCAGAGTTACTCTTGGTGGGTGCAGGAATGGGCCCTGCTGTGAATTATTAGATCAAGAATTGTAATTACATGCCCCTTTTGAACAGGGGCTGAAAAATTGGGCCTTTCGTGGTGGTGGTGGTGGTGGCGTTGCCACAACACTGTAAGCCCTCAGAGTTACTCTTGGTGGGTGCAGCAATGGGCCCTGCTGTGAATTATTAGATCAAGAATTGTAATTGCATGCCCCTGTTGAACAGGGGCTGAAAAATTGGGCCTTAGGCACTGGTGGCACAACACTACAACCCCTCACAGATACTGTACTTGGAGCACAGCATTGAGCCCTGTTGCAAAGTATTGCTTCAAAAATTGTAATGACACGCCCCTGTTAAACAGGGGCTGAAAAATTGGGCCTTAGGCACTGGTGGCACAACACTACAACCCCTCACAGATACTGTACTTGGAGCACAGCAATGAGCCCTGTTGCAAAGTATTGCTTCAAAAATTGTAATGACACGCCCCTGTTAAACAGGGGCTGAAAAATTGGGCCTTAGGCACTGGTGGCACAACACTACAACCCCTCACAGATACTGTACTTGGAGCACAGCAATGAGCCCTGTTGCAAAGTATTGCTTCAAAAATTGTAATGACACGCCCCTTTTAAACAGGGGCTGAAAAATTGGGCCTTAGGCACTGGTGCCACAACACTCCAACCCCTCACAGATACTGTACTTGGAGCACAGCAATGAGCCCTATGGCAAATTATTGCTAAAAAAATTGTAATTACACGCCCCTGTAAAACAGGGGCTGAAAAATTGGGCCTTAGCCACTGGTGGCGGCACCCATAAACAAAAATGATCTTCCAAGCTATCATCATCAATCGTATCATTGAGGACTCGGAGGAGGAGGATAGCCAGTCAACATAACAGCACAGGCACTCAGCATCAGCATCAGTCTTGAAGGGATGTGACATGTTAAAATCAATTAGTCTGTTATATCAGCATCAGGTGTGTGGTAGCTGGTGGTGATCCAAGACTGGTTCATCTTGATGAAAGTCAGTCGATCAACCGAGTCGGTGGACAGGCGCACCCTGTGATCCGTGACAAATCCTCCAGCAGCACTGAATGTGCGTTCCGAAAGAACGCTGGATGCAGGACAGGCCAGTAGCTCAATTGCATACTGTGCAAGCTCTGGCCAGTGATCCATCCTCAAGACCCAGTAAGCCAGAGGATTTTCGGTGGGGAAGGTGTCCAAGTCTGACCTTGCCCCTAGATATTCCTGCACCATGTTTATCAGACGCTGGCGATGGTTGCTGGAACCGATCATACTTTGGGGCTGCGGACTAAAGAATTGTCTGAACGCATCGGTCAGACGGCCACCTTCCCCACCGCTCCTTCTTTGACTGGCCGAAGCCTCAGCAACTCGTTGTCCAGGACCAGGAGTTTGTAACCTCCCAGTCTCTGGGAACGCGTTGCACAGACCTTTCTGCAAGGCCTCCCGGAGTTGTCTCATCCTCTGCTCCCTCTGCGAAGGTAACATAAGGTCCGCAACCTTACCCTTGTACCGTGGATCAAGGAGAGTGGCCAGCCAGTAATGGTCCCTCTCCTTGATCCGAAGAATACGAGGATCCTTCCGCAGACTTTGCAGGATCAGGGAGGCCATGCAGCGTAGGTTTGCTGAGGCATTCGCTCCGGAGTCCTCTGGGTCACTAAGGACGACATGATCCGCAGCCACCTCCTCCCAGCCACGTACAAGTCCACTGGTTTCTTGGGACTGTAAATCATCCCTAAAAGACTGCTGCTGATGATGCTGAGTGCCAGCCTCCACCTCCATGCTGACACAATCCTCCTCCTCCTCCTCCTCCTCCTCCTCCTCCTCTTCCTGTGCGATGGGTGGGACAGAAGGAACACTGTCTGGGTAAAGGGGGCCTTGAGAGGCAAGGAAGTCCTCCTCTTCCTGCCTCTGTTCTGCCTCAAGTGCCCTGTCCATTATTCCACGCAGCGTGTGCTCCAACAGGTGGACAAGAGGTACAGTGTCACTGATGCATGCACTGTCACTGCTCACCATCCTCGTGGCCTCCTCAAATGGTGCCAGGACAGTGCATGCATCCCTGATCATGCCCCACTGGCGTGGAGAAAAAAAACCAAGCTCCCCTGACCCTGTCCTGGTGCCGTAGTCGCACAGGTACTCATTGATGGCCCTCTGCTGCGTGTGCAGCCGCTGCAGCATGGCCAACATTGAGTTCCACCTGGTGGGCATGTCACATATAAGGCGGTTCTTGGGCAGGTTCAACTCCTTTTGCAGCTCAGCCAGGCGAGCACTGGCATTATAAGATCTGCGGAAATGCACACAGACTTTCCTGGCCTGCCTCAGGACATCCTGTAAGCCCGGGTACCTGCCCAAGAACCGCTGCACCACCAGGTTAAGGACGTGAGCCACACAGGGCACATGGGTCAGTTGTCCCTGTCGGAGGGCGGAGAGGAGGTTGGTGCCATTGTCGCAAACCACCATTCCTGGCTTAAGCTGGCGTGGCGTCAACCACCTCTCGGCCTGGCCCTGCAGAGCAGACAGGACCTCTGCCCCAGTGTGGCTTCTGTCCCCCAAACACACCAGCGCAAGCACGGCATGGCATCTTTTTGCCTGCGTACTTGCGTAGCCCCGTGAACGGCTACGGAGCACCGCTGGTTCATAGGACAAACCACAGGAAGAGGCCATGGAGGAAGAAGAAGAGGAGGGGGTGGAGGAGAGAGGTGTGTCACAACCAGTAGTAGCATTTTGGAGGCGTGGCGGTGGAACAACCTCCAACACTACTGCACCTTGTCCTGCATCCTTCCCAGCTGCCAAAAGAGTGACCCAATGGGCCGTGAAAGAAAGGTAACGTCCCTGTCCATGCCTGCTGGACCATGAGTCAGCGGTAATATGCACCTTACCGCTGACCGCCCTGTCCAGCGAGGCCAAGACATTGCCTTCCACATGCCGGTAGAGAGCCGGAATAGCCTTCCGTGAGAAAAAGTGGCGTTTGGGAACCTGCCACTGAGGAACCGCACATTGCACAAACTCACGGAAGGGGGCCGAGTCTACCAACTGAAAAGGCAGCAGTTGAAGCGCTAGCAATTTAGCCAAGCTAGCATTCAACCGCTGGGCATGTGGATGGCTGGGAGTGAACTTCTTTCGACGGTCCAGCAGCTGGGGCAGGGAAATTTGCCTGCTAGAATCGGACGTCGGTGTACTGCTAGCAGAGTGGCTGCAAGTACTTGGCTGTGACACACCTAATTCTACACCTTCATTCCTCTCAGTGCATGTTTCAGAGAGGACTGAAGTTATAGTGGGGTTGGAGATCCCAGCTGATGCGGTGCAAGGAGAGGTCCACTTTGTTCTTTGGTGTGGGTCTTTGAGGTAGGCTTGCCAACGAGCTGCATGGCAGGTCAACATATGTCTGGTCAGGCATGTGGTACCCAAGCGGCTGATGTTTTGGCCACGCGATATACGCTTGAGACATATGTTGCAAACAGCAGCTGTGCGATCTGATGCACTAGCCTCAAAAAAGGCCCACACCAAGGAACTTTTTGAATGAAGGGCAGAGGCAGCGCCCTGCACAGGCGAAGCTCTGCGGTGTGATTCCGTCGGTGTACTGCCCTTACGCTGGCCACCAAAGGGCATCCTGCCTCGTTGGAGATGTGCCTCCTCCTCATCCTCCTCCTCCTCCTCTCTCCTATTAGGCACCCACGTGGAGTCAGTGACCTCATCATCCCCTCCCTCCTCATCACTGGAGCCAATCTGGCAGTATGCTGCAGCTGCTGGAACATGACTGCCAGATTGGTGTCCTTCTTGAGCATCCCCTCTGTCTGCTCTCACGCTACTGCCTTCCTGTAGCTGGGTTTCATCATCAGACCCTTCGAAACGCTGGGCATCCTCCTGGAGCATGTACCCAACACTGTGCTCAAACAGTTCGGGGGACTCCTCAGGAGGAGGACATGGTGGGTCTAGGGAAGGAGTGACTGATGATGAGTCTGACATTGATACCAGGGAAGAGGACGCTTTGGCAGCTGCTTTGCCAGTACCCTGAGCCTGGGTGAGAGAGGATGAGGAGGAGGAGGAGGGCTTGGTCATCCACTCTACCAAGTCTTCGGCATGATGTGGCTCAACATGTCCAGCTGCCGAAAAGAAGGACAAGCGTGTCCCATGGCCATGTGCTGATGACAATGCACCGCGTCCACGACCAGCACTGTTGCCCCCAGACACAGAGCCTGCTTGCCCTCTTTTATTGCCTCCTGACTGTCTGCCTCTCCTTGTTTGCCTTCCAGACATTCTAATAGATGGCCTGCAGAGAGATGGGAAAAAAGCAATAAGGGCTACCTTCAGGTGTCCTTCTCTGTCCCTTTACTTAAGGATTTCTAAATATGGTTGAGGATGATTGCTTTTGCACAGAATAGCACAACGACAATTTCCCTGACTGTCCAAAAAACAAGGATTTCAAAGATGGTTGATGAGGAATGCTTTAGCACACTATAGCACAAGGAGAATTCCCCTCACTTTCCTTCTTTGTCACTAGAAACAAGGACTCGCACAGTAAAAGACACTGACACTCTCCCTACCTAGAGTTTTCTGTCCCTAGAAAAAATGTTTTTTTAAAGCACACTATAGCACAAGGAGAATTCCCCTCACTTTCCTTCTTTGTCCCTAGAAACAAGGACTCGCACAGTAAAAGACACTGACACTCTCCCTACCTAGAGTTTTCTGTCCCTAGAAAAAATGTTTTTTTAAAGCACACTATAGCACAAGGAGAATTCCCCTCACTTTCCTTCTTTGTCCCTAGAAACAAGGACTCGCACAGTAAAAGACACTGACACTCTCCCTACCTAGAGTTTTCTGTCCCTAGAAAAAATGTTTTTTTAAAGCACACTATAGCACAAGGAGAATTCCCCTCACTTTCCTTCTTTGTCCCTAGAAACAAGGACTCGCACAGTAAAAGACACTGACACTCTCCCTACCTAGAGTTTTCTGTCCCTAGAAAAAATGTTTTTTTAAAGCACACTATAGCACAAGGAGAATTCCCCTCACTTTCCTTCTTTGTCCCTAGAAACAAGGACTCGCACAGTAAAAGACACTGACACTCTCCCTACCTAGAGTTTTCTGTCCCTAGAAAAAATGTTTTTTTAAAGCACACTATAGCACAAGGAGAATTCCCCTCACTTTCCTTCTTTGTCCCTAGAAACAAGGACTCGCACAGTAAAAGACACTGACACTCTCCCTACCTAGAGTTTTCTGTCCCTAGAAAAAATGTTTTTTTAAAGCACACTATAGCACAAGGAGAATTCCCCTCACTTTCCTTCTTTGTCCCTAGAAACAAGGACTCGCACAGTGAAAGAAACTGACACTCTCCCTACCTAGAGTTTTCTGTCCCTAGAAAAAATGTTTTTTTAAAGCACACTATAGCACAAGGAGAATTCCCCTCACTTTCCTTCTTTGTCCCTAGAAACAAGGACTCGCACAGTGAAAGAAACTGACACTCTCCCTACCTAGAGTTTTCTGTCCCTAGAAAAAATGTTTTTTTAAAGCACACTATAGCACAAGGAGAATTCCCCTCACTTTCCTTCTTTGTCCCTAGAAACAAGGACTCGCACAGTGAAAGAAACTGACACTCTCCCTACCTAGAGTTTTCTGTCCCTAGAAAAAATGTTTTTTTAAAGCACACTATAGCACAAGGAGAATTCCCCTCACTTTCCTTCTTTGTCCCTAGAAACAAGGACTCGCACAGTGAAAGAAACTGACACTCTCCCTACCTAGAGTTTTCTGTCCCTAGAAAAAATGTTTTTTTAAAGCACACTATAGCACAAGGAGAATTCCCCTCACTTTCCTTCTTTGTCCCTAGAAACAAGAACTCGCACAGTGAAAGAAACTGACACTCTCCCTACCTAGAGTTTTCTGTCCCTAGAAAAAATGTTTTTTTAAAGCACACTATAGCACAAGGAGAATTCCCCTCACTTTCCTTCTTTGTCCCTAGAAACAAGGACTCGCACAGTAAAAGAAACTGACACTCTTCCTACCTAGAGTTTTCTGTCCCTAGAAAAAATGTTTTTTTAAAGCACACTATAGCACAAGGAGAATTCCCCTCACTTTCCTTCTTTGTCCCTAGAAACAAGGACTCGCACAGTGAAAGAAACTGACACTCTCCCTACCTAGAGTTTTCTGTCCCTAGAAAAAATGTTTTTTTAAAGCACACTATAGCACAAGGAGAATTCCCCTCACTTTCCTTCTTTGTCCCTAGAAACAAGGACTCGCACAGTGAAAGAAACTGACACTCTCCCTACCTAGAGTTTTCTGTCCCTAGAAAAAATGTTTTTTTAAAGCACACTATAGCACAAGGAGAATTCCCCTCACTTTCCTTCTTTGTCCCTAGAAACAAGGACTCGCACAGTGAAAGAAACTGACACTCTCCCTACCTAGAGTTTTCTGTCCCTAGAAAAAATGTTTTTTTAAAGCACACTATAGCACAAGGAGAATTCCCCTCACTTTCCTTCTTTGTCCCTAGAAACAAGGACTCGCACAGTGAAAGAAACTGACACTCTCCCTACCTAGAGTTTTCTGTCCCTAGAAAAAATGTTTTTTTAAAGCACACTATAGCACAAGGAGAATTCCCCTCACTTTCCTTCTTTGTCCCTAGAAACAAGGACTTGCACAGTGAAAGAAACTGACACTCTCCCTACCTAGAGTTTTCTGTCCCTAGAAAAAATGTTTTTTTAAAGCACACTATAGCACAAGGAGAATTCCCCTCACTTTCCTTCTTTGTCCCTAGAAACAAGGACTCGCACAGTGAAAGAAACTGACACTCTCCCTACCTAGAGTTTTCTGTCCCTAGAAAAAATGTTTTTTTAAAGCACACTATAGCACAAGGAGAATTCCCCTCACTTTCCTTCTTTGTCCCTAGAAACAAGGACTCGCACAGTGAAAGAAACTGACACTCTCCCTACCTAGAGTTTTCTGTCCCTAGAAAAAATGTTTTTTTAAAGCACACTATAGCACAAGGAGAATTCCCCTCACTTTCCTTCTTTGTCCCTAGAAACAAGGACTCGCACAGTGAAAGAAACTGACACTCTCCCTACCTAGAGTTTTCTGTCCCTAGAAAAAATGTTTTTTTAAAGCACACTATAGCACAAGGAGAATTCCCCTCACTTTCCTTCTTTGTCCCTAGAAACAAGGACTCGCACAGTGAAAGAAACTGACACTCTCCCTACCTAGAGTTTTCTGTCCCTAGAAAAAATGTTTTTTTAAAGCACACTATAGCACAAGGAGAATTCCCCTCACTTTCCTTCTTTGTCCCTAGAAACAAGGACTCGCACAGTGAAAGAAACTGACACTCTCCCTACCTAGAGTTTTCTGTCCCTAGAAAAAATGTTTTTTTAAAGCACACTATAGCACAAGGAGAATTCCCCTCACTTTCCTTCTTTGTCCCTAGAAACAAGGACTCGCACAGTGAAAGAAACTGACACTCTCCCTACCTAGAGTTTTCTGTCCCTAGAAAAAATGTTTTTTTAAAGCACACTATAGCACAAGGAGAATTCCCCTCACTTTCCTTCTTTGTCCCTAGAAACAAGGACTCGCACAGTGAAAGAAACTGACACTCTCCCTACCTAGAGTTTTCTGTCCCTAGAAAAAATGTTTTTTTAAAGCACACTATAGCACAAGGAGAATTCCCCTCACTTTCCTTCTTTGTCCCTAGAAACAAGGACTCGCACAGTGAAAGAAACTGACACTCTCCCTACCTAGAGTTTTCTGTCCCTAGAAAAAATGTTTTTTTAAAGCACACTATAGCACAAGGAGAATTCCCCTCACTTTCCTTCTTTGTCCCTAGAAACAAGGACTCGCACAGTGAAAGAAACTGACACTCTCCCTACCTAGAGTTTTCTGTCCCTAGAAAAAATGTTTTTTTAAAGCACACTATAGCACAAGGAGAATTCCCCTCACTTTCCTTCTTTGTCCCTAGAAACAAGGACTCGCACAGTGAAAGAAGCTGACACTCTCCCTACCTAGAGTTTTCTGTCCCTAGAAAAAATGTTTTTTTAAAGCACACTATAGCACAAGGAGAATTCCCCTCACTTTCCTTCTTTGTCCCTAGAAACAAGGACTCGCACAGTGAAAGAAACTGACACTCTCCCTACCTAGAGTTTTCTGTCCCTAGAAAAAATGTTTTTTTAAAGCACACTATAGCACAAGGAGAATTCCCCTCACTTTCCTTCTTTGTCCCTAGAAACAAGGACTCGCACAGTGAAAGAAACTGACACTCTCCCTACCTAGAGTTTTCTGTCCCTAGAAAAAATGTTTTTTTAAAGCACACTATAGCACAAGGAGAATTCCCCTCACTTTCCTTCTTTGTCCCTAGAAACAAGGACTCGCACAGTGAAAGAAACTGACACTCTCCCTACCTAGAGTTTTCTGTCCCTAGAAAAAATGTTTTTTTAAAGCACACCATAGCACAAGGAGAATTCCCCTCACTTTCCTTCTTTGTCCCTAGAAACAAGGACTCGCACAGTGAAAGAAACTGACACTCTCCCTACCTAGAGTTTTCTGTCCCTAGAAAAAATGTTTTTTTAAAGCACACTATAGCACAAGGAGAATTCCCCTCACTTTCCTTCTTTGTCCCTAGAAACAAGGACTCGCACAGTGAAAGAAACTGACACTCTCCCTACCTAGAGTTTTCTGTCCCTAGAAAAAATGTTTTTTTAAAGCACACTATAGCACAAGGAGAATTCCCCTCACTTTCCTTCTTTGTCCCTAGAAACAAGGACTCGCACAGTGAAAGAAACTGACACTCTCCCTACCTAGAGTTTTCTGTCCCTAGAAAAAATGTTTTTTTAAAGCACACTATAGCACAAGGAGAATTCCCCTCACTTTCCTTCTTTGTCCCTAGAAACAAGGACTCGCACAGTGAAAGAAACTGACACTCTCCCTACCTAGAGTTTTCTGTCCCTAGAAAAAATGTTTTTTTAAAGCACACTATAGCACAAGGAGAATTCCCCTCACTTTCCTTCTTTGTCCCTAGAAACAAGGACTCGCACAGTGAAAGAAACTGACACTCTCCCTACCTAGAGTTTTCTGTCCCTAGAAAAAATGTTTTTTTAAAGCACACTATAGCACAAGGAGAATTCCCCTCACTTTCCTTCTTTGTCCCTAGAAACAAGGACTCGCACAGTGAAAGAAACTGACACTCTCCCTACCTAGAGTTTTCTGTCCCTAGAAAAAATGTTTTTTTAAAGCACACTATAGCACAAGGAGAATTCCACTCACTTTCCTTCTTTGTCCCTAGAAACAAGGACTCGCACAGTGAAAGAAACTGACACTCTCCCTACCTAGAGTTTTCTGTCCCTAGAAAAAATGTTTTTTTAAAGCACACTATAGCACAAGGAGAATTCCCCTCACTTTCCTTCTTTGTCCCTAGAAACAAGGACTCGCACAGTGAAAGAAACTGACACTCTCCCTACCTAGAGTTTTCTGTCCCTAGAAAAAATGTTTTTTTAAAGCACACTATAGCACAAGGAGAATTCCCCTCACTTTCCTTCTTTGTCCCTAGAAACAAGGACTCGCACAGTGAAAGAAACTGACACTCTCCCTACCTAGAGTTTTCTGTCCCTAGAAAAAATGTTTTTTTAAAGCACACTATAGCACAAGGAGAATTCCCCTCACTTTCCTTCTTTGTCCCTAGAAACAAGGACTCGCACAGTGAAAGAAACTGACACTCTCCCTACCTAGAGTTTTCTGTCCCTAGAAAAAATGTTTTTTTAAAGCACACTATAGCACAAGGAGAATTCCCCTCACTTTCCTTCTTTGTCCCTAGAAACAAGGACTCGCACAGTGAAAGAAACTGACACTCTCCCTACCTAGAGTTTTCTGTCCCTAGAAAAAATGTTTTTTTAAAGCACACTATAGCACAAGGAGAATTCCCCTCACTTTCCTTCTTTGTCCCTAGAAACAAGGACTCGCACAGTGAAAGAAACTGACACTCTCCCTACCTAGAGTTTTCTGTCCCTAGAAAAAATGTTTTTTTAAAGCACACTATAGCACAAGGAGAATTCCCCTCACTTTCCTTCTTTGTCCCTAGAAACAAGGACTCGCACAGTGAAAGAAACTGACACTCTCCCTACCTAGAGTTTTCTGTCCCTAGAAAAAATGTTTTTTTAAAGCACACTATAGCACAAGGAGAATTCCCCTCACTTTCCTTCTTTGTCCCTAGAAACAAGGACTCGCACAGTGAAAGAAACTGACACTCTCCCTACCTAGAGTTTTCTGTCCCTAGAAAAAATGTTTTTTTAAAGCACACTATAGCACAAGGAGAATTCCCCTCACTTTCCTTCTTTGTCCCTAGAAACAAGGACTCGCACAGTGAAAGAAACTGACACTCTCCCTACCTAGATTTTTCTGTCCCTAAAAAAAATGTTTTTTTAAAGCACACTATAGCACAAGGAGAATTCCCCTCACTTTCCTTCTTTGTCCCTAGAAACAAGGACTCGCACAGTGAAAGAAACTGACACTCTCCCTACCTAGAGTTTTCTGTCCCTAGAAAAAATGTTTTTTTAAAGCACACTATAGCACAAGGAGAATTCCCCTCACTTTCCTTCTTTGTCCCTAGAAACAAGGACTCGCACAGTGAAAGAAACTGACACTCTCCCTACCTAGAGTTTTCTGTCCCTAGAAAAAATGTTTTTTTAAAGCACACTATAGCACAAGGAGAATTCCCCTCACTTTCCTTCTTTGTCCCTAGAAACAAGGACTCGCACAGTGAAAGAAACTGACACTCTCC
Source organism: Rana muscosa (assembly GCA_029206835.1). Lineage (NCBI taxonomy): Eukaryota > Metazoa > Chordata > Amphibia > Anura > Ranidae > Rana > Rana muscosa. The sequence goes on along the minus strand of CM055118.1, from coordinate 178,693,328 downwards.
CTACCTAGAGTTTTCTGTCCCTAGAAAAAATGTTTTTTTAAAGCACACTATAGCACAAGGAGAATTCCCCTCACTTTCCTTCTTTGTCCCTAGAAACAAGGACTCGCACAGTGAAAGAAACTGACACTCTCCCTACCTAGAGTTTTCTGTCCCTAGAAAAAATGTTTTTTTAAAGCACACTATAGCACAAGGAGAATTCCCCTCACTTTCCTTCTTTGTCCCTAGAAACAAGGACTCGCACAGTGAAAGAAACTGACACTCTCCCTACCTAGAGTTTTCTGTCCCTAGAAAAAATGTTTTTTTAAAGCACACTATAGCACAAGGAGAATTCCCCTCACTTTCCTTCTTTGTCCTTAGAAACAAGGACTCGCACAGTGAAAGAAACTGACACTCTCCCTACCTAGAGTTTTCTGTCCCTAGAAAAAATGTTTTTTTAAAGCACACTATAGCACAAGGAGAATTCCCCTCACTTTCCTTCTTTGTCCCTAGAAACAAGGACTCGCACAGTGAAAGAAACTGACACTCTCCCTACCTAGAGTTTTCTGTCCCTAGAAAAAATGTTTTTTTAAAGCACACTATAGCACAAGGAGAATTCCCCTCACTTTCCTTCTTTGTCCCTAGAAACAAGGACTCGCACAGTGAAAGAAACTGACACTCTCCCTACCTAGAGTTTTCTGTCCCTAGAAAAAATGTTTTTTTAAAGCACACTATAGCACAAGGAGAATTCCCCTCACTTTCCTTCTTTGTCCCTAGAAACAAGGACTCGCACAGTGAAAGAAACTGACACTCTCCCTACCTAGAGTTTTCTGTCCCTAGAAAAAATGTTTTTTTAAAGCACACTATAGCACAAGGAGAATTCCCCTCACTTTCCTTCTTTGTCCCTAGAAACAAGGACTCGCACAGTGAAAGAAACTGACACTCTCCCTACCTAGAGTTTTCTGTCCCTAGAAAAAATGTTTTTTTAAAGCACACTATAGCACAAGGAGAATTCCCCTCACTTTCCTTCTTTGTCCCTAGAAACAAGGACTCGCACAGTGAAAGAAACTGACACTCTCCCTACCTAGAGTTTTCTGTCCCTAGAAAAAATGTTTTTTTAAAGCACACTATAGCACAAGGAGAATTCCCCTCACTTTCCTTCTTTGTCCCTAGAAACAAGGACTCGCACAGTGAAAGAAACTGACACTCTCCCTACCTAGAGTTTTCTGTCCCTAGAAAAAATGTTTTTTTAAAGCACACTATAGCACAAGGAGAATTCCCCTCACTTTCCTTCTTTGTCCCTAGAAACAAGGACTCGCACAGTGAAAGAAACTGACACTCTCCCTACCTAGAGTTTTCTGTCCCTAGAAAAAATGTTTTTTTAAAGCACACTATAGCACAAGGAGAATTCCCCTCACTTTCCTTCTTTGTCCCTAGAAACAAGGACTCGCACAGTGAAAGAAACTGACACTCTCCCTACCTAGAGTTTTCTGTCCCTAGAAAAAATGTTTTTTTAAAGCACACTATAGCACAAGGAGAATTCCCCTCACTTTCCTTCTTTGTCCCTAGAAACAAGGACTCGCACAGTGAAAGAAACTGACACTCTCCCTACCTAGAGTTTTCTGTCCCTAGAAAAAATGTTTTTTTAAAGCACACTATAGCACAAGGAGAATTCCCCTCACTTTCCTTCTTTGTCCCTAGAAACAAGGACTCGCACAGTGAAAGAAACTGACACTCTCCCTACCTAGAGTTTTCTGTCCCTAGAAAAAATGTTTTTTTAAAGCACACTATAGCACAAGGAGAATTCCCCTCACTTTCCTTCTTTGTCCCTAGAAACAAGGACTCGCACAGTGAAAGAAACTGACACTCTCCCTACCTAGAGTTTTCTGTCCCTAGAAAAAATGTTTTTTTAAAGCACACTATAGCACAAGGAGAATTCCCCTCACTTTCCTTCTTTGTCCCTAGAAACAAGGACTCGCACAGTGAAAGAAACTGACACTCTCCCTACCTAGAGTTTTCTGTCCCTAGAAAAAATGTTTTTTTAAAGCACACTATAGCACAAGGAGAATTCCCCTCACTTTCCTTCTTTGTCCCTAGAAACAAGGACTCGCACAGTGAAAGAAACTGACACTCTCCCTACCTAGAGTTTTCTGTCCCTAGAAAAAATGTTTTTTTAAAGCACACTATAGCACAAGGAGAATTCCCCTCACTTTCCTTCTTTGTCCCTAGAAACAAGGACTCGCACAGTGAAAGAAACTGACACTCTCCCTACCTAGAGTTTTCTGTCCCTAGAAAAAATGTTTTTTTAAAGCACACTATAGCACAAGGAGAATTCCCCTCACTTTCCTTCTTTGTCCCTAGAAACAAGGACTCGCACAGTGAAAGAAACTGACACTCTCCCTACCTAGAGTTTTCTGTCCCTAGAAAAAATGTTTTTTTAAAGCACACTATAGCACAAGGAGAATTCCCCTCACTTTCCTTCTTTGTCCCTAGAAACAAGGACTCGCACAGTGAAAGAAACTGACACTCTCCCTACCTAGAGTTTTCTGTCCCTAGAAAAAATGTTTTTTTAAAGCACACTATAGCACAAGGAGAATTCCCCTCACTTTCCTTCTTTGTCCCTAGAAACAAGGACTCGCACAGTGAAAGAAACTGACACTCTCCCTACCTAGAGTTTTCTGTCCCTAGAAAAAATGTTTTTTTAAAGCACACTATAGCACAAGGAGAATTCCCCTCACTTTCCTTCTTTGTCCCTAGAAACAAGGACTCGCACAGTGAAAGAAACTGACACTCTCCCTACCTAGAGTTTTCTGTCCCTAGAAAAAATGTTTTTTTAAAGCACACTATAGCACAAGGAGAATTCCCCTCACTTTCCTTCTTTGTCCCTAGAAACAAGGACTCGCACAGTGAAAGAAACTGACACTCTCCCTACCTAGAGTTTTCTGTCCCTAGAAAAAATGTTTTTTTAAAGCACACTATAGCACAAGGAGAATTCCCCTCACTTTCCTTCTTTGTCCCTAGAAACAAGGACTCGCACAGTGAAAGAAACTGACACTCTCCCTACCTAGAGTTTTCTGTCCCTAGAAAAAATGTTTTTTTAAAGCACACTATAGCACAAGGAGAATTCCCCTCACTTTCCTTCTTTGTCCCTAGAAACAAGGACTCGCACAGTGAAAGAAACTGACACTCTCCCTACCTAGAGTTTTCTGTCCCTAGAAAAAATGTTTTTTTAAAGCACACTATAGCACAAGGAGAATTCCCCTCACTTTCCTTCTTTGTCCCTAGAAACAAGGACTCGCACAGTGAAAGAAACTGACACTCTCCCTACCTAGAGTTTTCTGTCCCTAGAAAAAATGTTTTTTTAAAGCACACTATAGCACAAGGAGAATTCCCCTCACTTTCCTTCTTTGTCCCTAGAAACAAGGACTCGCACAGTGAAAGAAACTGACACTCTCCCTACCTAGAGTTTTCTGTCCCTAGAAAAAATGTTTTTTTAAAGCACACTATAGCACAAGGAGAATTCCCCTCACTTTCCTTCTTTGTCCCTAGAAACAAGGACTCGCACAGTGAAAGAAACTGACACTCTCCCTACCTAGAGTTTTCTGTCCCTAGAAAAAATGTTTTTTTAAAGCACACTATAGCACAAGGAGAATTCCCCTCACTTTCCTTCTTTGTCCCTAGAAACAAGGACTCGCACAGTGAAAGAAACTGACACTCTCCCTACCTAGAGTTTTCTGTCCCTAGAAAAAATGTTTTTTTAAAGCACACTATAGCACAAGGAGAATTCCCCTCACTTTCCTTCTTTGTCCCTAGAAACAAGGACTCGCACAGTGAAAGAAACTGACACTCTCCCTACCTAGAGTTTTCTGTCCCTAGAAAAAATGTTTTTTTAAAGCACACTATAGCACAAGGAGAATTCCCCTCACTTTCCTTCTTTGTCCCTAGAAACAAGGACTCGCACAGTGAAAGAAACTGACACTCTCCCTACCTAGAGTTTTCTGTCCCTAGAAAAAATGTTTTTTTAAAGCACACTATAGCACAAGGAGAATTCCCCTCACTTTCCTTCTTTGTCCCTAGAAACAAGGACTCGCACAGTGAAAGAAACTGACACTCTCCCTACCTAGAGTTTTCTGTCCCTAGAAAAAATGTTTTTTTAAAGCACACTATAGCACAAGGAGAATTCCCCTCACTTTCCTTCTTTGTCCCTAGAAACAAGGACTCGCACAGTGAAAGAAACTGACACTCTCCCTACCTAGAGTTTTCTGTCCCTAGAAAAAATGTTTTTTTAAAGCACACTATAGCACAAGGAGAATTCCCCTCACTTTCCTTCTTTGTCCCTAGAAACAAGGACTCGCACAGTGAAAGAAACTGACACTCTCCCTACCTAGAGTTTTCTGTCCCTAGAAAAAATGTTTTTTTAAAGCACACTATAGCACAAGGAGAATTCCCCTCACTTTCCTTCTTTGTCCCTAGAAACAAGGACTCGCACAGTGAAAGAAACTGACACTCTCCCTACCTAGAGTTTTCTGTCCCTAGAAAAAATGTTTTTTTAAAGCACACTATAGCACAAGGAGAATTCCCCTCACTTTCCTTCTTTGTCCCTAGAAACAAGGACTCGCACAGTGAAAGAAACTGACACTCTCCCTACCTAGAGTTTTCTGTCCCTAGAAAAAATGTTTTTTTAAAGCACACTATAGCACAAGGAGAATTCCCCTCACTTTCCTTCTTTGTCCCTAGAAACAAGGACTCGCACAGTGAAAGAAACTGACACTCTCCCTACCTAGAGTTTTCTGTCCCTAGAAAAAATGTTTTTTAAAAGCACACTATAGCACAAGGAGAATTCCCCTCACTTTCCTTCTTTGTCCCTAGAAACAAAGACTCGCACAGTGAAAGAAACTGACACTCTCCCTACCTAGAGTTTTCTGTCCCTAGAAAAAATGTTTTTTTAAAGCACACTATAGCACAAGGAGAATTCCCCTCACTTTCCTTCTTTGTCCCTAGAAACAAGGACTCGCACAGTGAAAGAAACTGACACTCTCCCTACCTAGAGTTTTCTGTCCCTAGAAAAAATGTTTTTTTAAAGCACACTATAGCACAAGGAGAATTCCCCTCACTTTCCTTCTTTGTCCCTAGAAACAAGGACTCGCACAGTGAAAGAAACTGACACTCTCCCTACCTAGAGTTTTCTGTCCCTAGAAAAAATGTTTTTTAAAGCACACTATAGCACAAGGAGAATTCCCCTCACTTTCCTTCTTTGTCCCTAGAAACAAGGACTCGCACAGTGAAAGAAACTGACACTCTCCCTACCTAGAGTTTTCTGTCCCTAGAAAAAATGTTTTTTTAAAGCACACTATAGCACAAGGAGAATTCCCCTCACTTTCCTTCTTTGTCCCTAGAAACAAGGACTCGCACAGTGAAAGAAACTGACACTCTCCCTACCTAGAGTTTTCTGTCCCTAGAAAAAATGTTTTTTTAAAGCACACTATAGCACAAGGAGAATTCCCCTCACTTTCCTTCTTTGTCCCTAGAAACAAGGACTCGCACAGTGAAAGAAACTGACACTCTCCCTACCTAGAGTTTTCTGTCCCTAGAAAAAATGTTTTTTTAAAGCACACTATAGCACAAGGAGAATTCCCCTCACTTTCCTTCTTTGTCCCTAGAAACAAGGACTCGCACAGTGAAAGAAACTGACACTCTCCCTACCTAGAGTTTTCTGTCCCTAGAAAAATTGTTTTTTTAAAGCACACTATAGCACAAGGAGAATTCCCCTCACTTTCCTTCTTTGTCCCTAGAAACAAGGACTCGCACAGTGAAAGAAACTGACACTCTCCCTACCTAGAGTTTTCTGTCCCTAGAAAAAATGTTTTTTTAAAGCACACTATAGCACAAGGAGAATTCCCCTCACTTTCCTTCTTTGTCCCTAGAAACAAGGACTCGCACAGTGAAAGAAACTGACACTCTCCCTACCTAGAGTTTTCTGTCCCTAGAAAAAATGTTTTTTTAAAGCACACTATAGCACAAGGAGAATTCCCCTCACTTTCCTTCTTTGTCCCTAGAAACAAGGACTCGCACAGTGAAAGAAACTGACACTCTCCCTACCTAGAGTTTTCTGTCCCTAGAAAAAATGTTTTTTTAAAGCACACTATAGCACAAGGAGAATTCCCCTCACTTTCCTTCTTTGTCCCTAGAAACAAGGACTCGCACAGTGAAAGAAACTGACACTCTCCCTACCTAGAGTTTTCTGTCCCTAGAAAAAATGTTTTTTTAAAGCACACTATAGCACAAGGAGAATTCCCCTCACTTTCCTTCTTTGTCCCTAGAAACAAGGACTCGCACAGTGAAAGAAACTGACACTCTCCCTACCTAGATTTTTCTGTCCCTAGAAAAAATGTTTTTTTAAAGCACACTATAGCACAAGGAGAATTCCCCTCACTTTCCTTCTTTGTCCCTAGAAACAAGGACTCGCACAGTGAAAGAAACTGACACTCTCCCTACCTAGAGTTTTCTGTCCCTAGAAAAAATGTTTTTTTAAAGCACACTATAGCACAAGGAGAATTCCCCTCACTTTCCTTCTTTGTCCCTAGAAACAAGGACTCGCACAGTGAAAGAAACTGACACTCTCCCTACCTAGAGTTTTCTGTCCCTAGAAAAAATGTTTTTTTAAAGCACACTATAGCACAAGGAGAATTCCCCTCACTTTCCTTCTTTGTCCCTAGAAACAAGGACTCGCACAGTGAAAGAAACTGACACTCTCCCTACCTAGAGTTTTCTGTCCCTAGAAAAAATGTTTTTTTAAAGCACACTATAGCACAAGGAGAATTCCCCTCACTTTCCTTCTTTGTCCCTAGAAACAAGGACTCGCACAGTGAAAGAAACTGACACTCTCCCTACCTAGAGTTTTCTGTCCCTAGAAAAAATGTTTTTTTTAAAGCACACTATAGCACAAGGAGAATTCCCCTCACTTTCCTTCTTTGTCCCTAGAAACAAGGACTCGCACAGTGAAAGAAACTGACACTCTCCCTACCTAGAGTTTTCTGTCCCTAGAAAAAATGTTTTTTTAAAGCACACTATAGCACAAGGAGAATTCCCCTCACTTTCCTTCTTTGTCCCTAGAAACAAGGACTCGCACAGTGAAAGAAACTGACACTCTCCCTACCTAGAGTTTTCTGTCCCTAGAAAAAATGTTTTTTTAAAGCACACTATAGCACAAGGAGAATTCCCCTCACTTTCCTTCTTTGTCCCTAGAAACAAGGACTCGCACAGTGAAAGAAACTGACACTCTCCCTACCTAGAGTTTTCTGTCCCTAGAAAAAATGTTTTTTTAAAGCACACTATAGCACAAGGAGAATTCCCCTCACTTTCCTTCTTTGTCCCTAGAAACAAGGACTCGCACAGTGAAAGAAACTGACACTCTCCCTACCTAGAGTTTTCTGTCCCCAGAAAAAATGTTTTTTTTAAAGCACACTATAGCACAAGGAGAATTCCCCTCACTTTCCTTCTTTGTCCCTAGAAACAAGGACTCGCACAGTGAAAGAAACTGACACTCTCCCTACCTAGAGTTTTCTGTCCCTAGAAAAAATGTTTTTTTAAAGCACACTATAGCACAAGGAGAATTCCCCTCACTTTCCTTCTTTGTCCCTAGAAACAAGGACTCGCACAGTGAAAGAAACTGACACTCTCCCTACCTAGAGTTTTCTGTCCCTAGAAAAAATGTTTTTTTAAAGCACACTATAGCACAAGGAGAATTCCCCTCACTTTCCTTCTTTGTCCCTAGAAACAAGGATTCGCACAGTAAAACACACTGACACTCTCCCTACCTATCCTTCTCTTTCCCTAAACTAAAGGAATCCAGGTTAAGCAAGAAAGAAAGAAATGTCACTGTCCCTGCCTATGCTTGTCTTTCCCTGCTCCGGAACACACTACACTAGGCCGCCGTGCTGGCGGCCTTTTATAGTGTGGGACGTGTACTAAACACCCTCAGCAATAATTGGCCACAGGCATCCTGCCTGTGGCCAATCATTGCTCTCCTCGCTGCCGGCGCTGTGATTGGCCAAGCATGCGGGGTCACAGTGCATGCTTGGCCAATCACAGCGCCTGGATGACACTGCGATGGCGTAGTGCATTGTGGGCCGTTCGCGTCACTCGAATTTGGCGCGAACGGCCCAAATCGTTCGATCTTCGTCGAACGATCGAACAGCCGATGTTCGAGTCGAACGTATGTTCGACTCGAACACGAAGCTCATCCCTAGCTGTGGTTAGAGACTGCACAAGCCGATCAGCAGGTGCTGGTCAATGGATGACTGCCGTTGACCAGTGAGGAGGAATACAGGATAGAGCTCTGCCAGTGTACTGTAAACAATACAGAGCTCTGTCCTGTCAACAAGGATGTGCTGGGTTTTGTTTCCCTGCAAAGTGGGGAATAAAAACCAGCACATCCCTTAGTAAAAGCACCTCACTGTAAACACACTAAGCACTGTTAGGCCCCATGCACATGAGACGCCGGTGCAAACTCTGCTGAACACACATTTAAAAACGCCCGTTTTGCCGCGATTTTAGCGGCGTTTTACCGCGTTTTACCGCGTTTGCGTCTATAGGCGTTTAGTTAAGAAACATCATAAGACCCTCCCTAAGCTCAAAAAACAGTATTATTTAACCATTTCAGCCATTTTGGGAGACCAGCAGCTGAGAGAGCAGCAGTGTACTTATATTTAGCGTATCACTTGCCACATCATCTGCCACAAGCTGTGGATTGTCCACTTGCCACGTCACCTGATACGTCACCTGGCCACGTCACCTGGCCACAAGTTGTGGATTGTCCACTTGCCACGTCACCTGGCCACGTCACCTGGCCACGTCACCTGCCACGTCACCTGCCACAAGTTGTGGAATGTTCACTTGCCACGTCACCTGGCCACGTCACCTGCCACAAGTTGTGCATTGTCCACTTGCCACGTCACCTGCCACGTCACCTGCCACGTCACCTGGCCACGTCACCTGGCCACGTCACCTGCAACAATTTGTGGATTGTCCACCTGCCACGTCACCTGGCCACATCACCTGGCCACGTCACCTGCCACAAGTTGTGGATTGTCCACTTGCCACGTCACCTGCCACATCACCTGGTCACGTCATATGCCACAATTTGTGGATTGTCCACCTGCCATGTCACCTGGCCACGTCACCTGCCACAAGTTGTGGATTGTCACCTGCCACGTCACCTGCCACAAGTTGTGGATTGTCCACTTGCCACGTCACCTGCCGCATCAACTGGCCATGTCACCTGCCACAATTTGTGGATTGTCCACCTGCCACATCACCTGCCACGTCACCTGGCCACGCTACCTGCCACAAGTTGTGGATTGTCCACTTGCCACGTCACCTGGCCACGTCACCTGCCACAATTTGTGGATTTCCACCTGCCACGTCACCTGGCAACATCACCTGCCACAAGTTGTGGATTGTCCACTTGCCACGTTACCTGTCACAAGTTGTGGATTGTCTACAGTGCAATGCAAGCAATTCGTTTTTTTTGTTTTTGTTTTTGTTTTTTTTATGGTTTTTCATCATTTGCCATCATTTTTGAGATTTCTAATGTAAAAAAAAATAGGTCACCTTTAAAAACGCTTATAAACGCAAACGCGGCAAAACGCTGGTACCGCGTTTAGCCGCGTTTAGCCGCGTTTAGCGTCTGAAACGTGGAAAACTTTTGCGTCTGAACCCATTTTTTTTGCTTCTGGAAAAACGAGGTTAAACGCAACTGCTTGTAGACGCCAAAAAACGAGAGTGTGTGCATGGACACATAGGATAACATTGAATGGGTTCAGGGGCAGTTGAAAAAAGCATCCAACTGCCTCTGAACGCGCGTTTAACAGCAAATAACAGCGTCTCGTGTGCATGGGGCCTTGGGCCGATAAACGCGGCTAAACGCGGGTACCGGCATTTTGCTGTGTTTGCGTTTATAAGCGTTTTTAAAGATGACCTATTTTTTAACATTAGAAATCTCAAAAATGATGGCAAATGATGAAAAACTATTAAAAAATATAAAAGAAAACTGTAATTGCTTGCATCGCATTGTGGACAATCCACAACTTGTGGCAGGTAAAGTGGCAAGTGGACAATCCACAACTTGTGGCAGGCAACGTGGCAAGTGGACAATCCACAGCTTGTGGCAGATAACGTGGCAAGTGGACAATCAACAACTTGTGTCAGGTGACGTGACCAGGTGACGTGGCCAGGTGACGTGGCCAGTGGACAATCCACAACTTGTGGCAGGTGACGTGGCAGGTGACGTGGCCAGTGGACAATCCACAACTTGTGGCAGGTGACGTGGCCAGGTGACGTGGCAGGTGACGTGGCAAGTGGACAATTCACAACTTTAGGCAGGTGACGTGGCCAGGTGACGTGGCACGTGATGTGGCCAGGTGACGTGGCAAGTGGACAATCCACAACTTGTGGCAGGTGACGTGGCCAGGTGACGTGGCCAGGTGACGTGGCAGGTGACGTGGCAAGTGGACAATCCACAACTTGTGACAGGTGACGTGGCCAGGTGACGTGGCAGGTAACGTGGCCAGGTGACGTGGCAGGTAACGTGGCCAGGAGACGTGGCAGGTAACATGGCCAGGTGGCGTGGCCAGGTGATGTGGCAAGTGGACAATCCACAACTTGTGGCAGGTGACGTGGCCAGGTGACGTGGCAAGTGGACAATCCACAACTTGTGGCAGGTGACGTGGCCAGGTGACGTGGCAGGTGACGTGGCAGGTGACGTGGCAAGTGGACAATTCACAACTTGTGGCAGGTGACGTGGCCAGGTGACGTGGCAAGTGGACAATTTACAACTTGTGGCAGGTGACGTGCCAGGTGACGTGGCAAGTGGACAATCCACAACTTGTGGCAGGTGACGTGGCCAGATGACGTGGCAGGTGACGTGGCAAGTGGACAATCCACAACTTGTGGCAGGTGACGTGGCCAGGTGACGTAGCAGGTAACGTGACCAGGTGAAGTGGCAGGTAACGTGGCCAGGTGACGTGGCAGGTAACATGGCCAGGTGACGTGGCCAGGTGACGTGGCAAGTGGACAATCCACAACTTGTGGCAGGTGACGTGGCCAGGTGACGTGGCATGTGATGTGGCCAGGTGACGTGGCCAGTGGACAATCCACAACTTGTGGCAGGTGACGTGGCAGGTGACGTGGCCAGTGGACAATCCACAACTTGTGGCAGGTGACGTGGCCAGGTGACGTGGCAGGTGACGTGGCAAGTGGACAATTCACAACTTTAGGCAGGTGACGTGGCCAGATGACGTGGCACGTGATGTGGCCAGGTGACGTGGCAAGTGGACAATCCACAACTTGTGGCAGGTGACGTGGCCAGGTGACGTGGCCAGGTGACGTGGCAGGTGACGTGGCAAGTGGACAATCCACAACTTGTGACAGGTGACGTGGCCAGGTGACGTGGCAGGTAACGTGGCCAGGTGACGTGGCAGGTAACGTGGCCAGGAGACGTGGCAGGTAACATGGCCAGGTGACGTGGCCAGGTGATGTGGCAAGTGGACAATCCACAACTTGTGGCAGGTGACGTGGCCAGGTGACGTGGCAAGTGGACAATCCACAACTTGTGGCAGGTGACGTGGCCAGGTGACGTGGCAGGTGACGTGGCAGGTGACGTGGCAAGTGGACAATTCACAACTTGTGGCAGGTGACGTGGCCAGGTGACGTGGCAAGTGGACAATTTACAACTTGTGCCAGGTGACGTGCCAGGTGACGTGGCAAGTGGACAATCCACAACTTGTGGCAGGTGACGTGGCCAGATGACGTGGCAGGTGACATGGCAAGTGGACAATCCACAACTTGTGGCAGGTGACGTGGCCAGGTGACGTAGCAGGTAACGTGACCAGGTGAAGTGGCAGGTAACGTGGCCAGGTGACGTGGCAGGTAACATGGCCAGGTGACGTGGCCAGGTGACGTGGCAAGTGGACAATCCACAACTTGTGGCAGGTGACGTGGCCAGGTGACGTGGCATGTGATGTGGCCAGGTGACGTGGCAAGTGGACAATCCACAACTTGTGGCTAGGTGACGTGGCAGGTATTGTGGCCAGGTGACGTGGCAAGTGACGTGGCAGGTGACGTGGCAAGTGGACAATCCACAACTTGTGGCAGATGATGTGGCAAGTGATACGCTAAATACAAGTACACTGCTGCTCTCTCAGCTGCTGCTACTCACTCTGGTCTCACAGACTGGCTGAAATGGTTAAAATGTACTGTTTTTTGAGCTTAGGGAGGGTCTATGATGAAACGCTTATAAACGCAAACGCGGTAAAACGCCGCTAAACGCGGCCGCAAACGCGGCAAAACACGCGTTTTTAAACGCCGGTTTCAGCGTTTAAAAACATGTGTTCAGCAGAGTTTGCACCTGCGTCTCGTGTGCATGGGGCCTAAGGCACACATTTAACCCTTTAATCACCCTTGATGTTAACCCCTTCCTAGCCAGTGTCATTAATAAAGTGACAGTGCATATTTTTTTAGACTGATCACTTTATTAGTGGCATTAGTTCCCACAACGTGTCAGTTAGTGTCAGACTGCCCACATTACTATTAGTCCAGCTATAAGTCGCTGATCGCCAAAATTACTAGTATAAAAATATATATACCGTATATACTCGAGTATAAGCCGCGATTTTCAGCCCTTTTTTTTGGGCTGAAAGTCCCCCCCTCGGCTTATACTCAAGTCAGCGAAATTGAACATTGTAAATTGTACCTGAAGGCTGCGGCGTCCATCGTTTAAAACTTGCGGGCTCTTCCTGGTCCCTTCCGTGATAGGCGGAACTGTGTCTGCTGAGAATCGCCTATCACGAACGTTCTCTCATCCTCAGTTTCCCAGCAGACGTCCGTGATTGGCGGAAACTGAACACAGTGTCTGCTGGGATGGGAGAGGATGAGAGAACGTTCGTGATAGGCGATTCTCAGCAGGCAGTTCCGCCTATCACGGAAGAGACCAGGAAGAGAGCGCGAGTTTTAAACGATGGACGCCGCAGCCTTCAGGTACAATTTTACAATGTTCAATTATAATTCTAGGGAAACAGTGAGGATGGGCACAGTGAGGATGGGCACAGTGAGGATGGGAACAGTGAGGATGGGAACAGTAAGGTGGCAATGGGCTTAGTGAAGTTGCAATGGGCGGGCATTGTTGACCCTCGGCTTATACTCGAGTCAGTAAGTTTTCCCAGTTTTTTGTGGTAACATTAGGTACCTCGGCTTATACTCGGGTCGGCTTATACTCGGGTCGGCTTATACTTGAGTATATACGGTATATATTAATTCCAGTATATATCCCATAGTTCGTAGACACTATAAAGTTTGCCTAGACCAGGGCTTTTTTTCTCTGAAAATAGGTACGGGAACTCAATCACGACCCCCCCCCCCCATCCCTTACACACACCCTCCAAACCGCATTAAATAGTGGGTGTGGTCAAATTTCACTAACAGTGGGAGGGTCTTAACAGGGTCATTAAATACCAGGAGTGCATTATGTACAGAGTTCAGAGTTCATGGAGGGGGTTCCACACAGACTGCAGAGTTCAGGGTGTGCTACGTAAATAGTGCAGCATTCAGGGGTGTGTTGCATACAGAGTGCAGAGTTTAGCGGTAAGCTACACACAGAGTGCAGAATTCAGTCTTCTTCCACAGCTGCTTACCTCTGCATCCCCCATCCACATCTCACGTTTACTCCTCTTCAGCTCTGACCTGCGCATGCAACCCCTCTCTACTGCCCCTATCTTCTCCCCATCTCCTTAAAAGTTCCACCATTTTCCACATTTCTTATTTTTGTTGCTGTATTAGGCCTCATGCCCATGGACGTTTTTACAGCCGCGTTTTTTACAGCTTAAAAACGCCTGTCCATGTTATTGTATACATTTTTTGACCTTTTTTTTTCGAAAAAAAAAAAAAAAAGAAAGAAAAAAAACGTCGGAGCTCAAAAACGCAATCGCTGCGTTTTTGCGCGTTTCTGCGTGTTTTTGCAAGTTTTTTAGCGTTTTTTAACGCTTCGCTTTTTTTATGCCTAACGCCGACGCCGAGGAACGCACTGGTCCTGGGTTTTTTTTACAGCTTAAAAACGCCTTTGCTATTTGCAGCTCAAAAACGTCTAGGTGGGCATGAAGCTATAGACTAACATGGACAGGCGTTTTTAAGCTGTAAAAAACGCTCAAAAATGCGGCTGTAAAAACGTCCGTGGGCATGAGGCCTTCAGCTGAAGCACCCAGCCAGCTCTAGTACCTCCCCGCATACTGTAGTTGGCTCCACCTCTCTTACTTGCGGGCAGAACATCCAGTGGTGATGTTGGCATTTGTACTGCACCCCGTGTACCTGCATCTCCCTTGTCCCCATCCTTCACTCTGTGAGAGCCACTCAGGAGATCTGATCTGTGGGAGCCGTTGGGAGCCAAGCTGTCAATTGTAAGCATAGAAGCCGGAATTTTGGGGCCCCTTACACAGCTTCAGGCATGGGCCCCCTGGAGCAGAGGAGAACCGGGGTGGGGGTGCTGCCGCCGCGAATTGAGAAGCGGGGGGGCTGCCGCAAATTGAGAAGCGGTGGGGGTGCCACGAATTGAGAAGCGCTGCCGCCGCAAATTGTTGAGGTCGTGGGGCTTTGGGTGCTGACGAACACAAAAGAACAAAAAAAAGGGGGGTTGCCATCCGGGGCCCTGGGGACCTCTGGGCCCCTTACAAAAAAAATGATAAAAAAAATAATAATAATTTTTATTAAAAAAAAAAAGGGAGGTTGCCATCTGGGGCCCTGGGGACCTCCAGGCCTCTGGGGACCTCTGGGCCCCTTACAAAAAAAAAAAATTAAATAAAAAAAAAAAAAAAGGGGGGGATTGACATTCAGGACCCTGGGGAACTCTGGGCCCCTGGGGACCTCTGGGCCCCTTACAAAAAAAAAAAAAAGAAGAAATAAAAAAAAAAAAAGGGGGGGTCATCCGGGCCCCTGGGGACCTACGGGCCCCTTACAGGGGTACTGCCTGTACCCCCTGATGGCGGCCCTGGTGGTCAGCAGGGAGCAGAGGGTCTGAGCCAGAGGTGGTGGAACTGAGTTCCACCAAGTTCCAGCTGAAAAAAAGCCCTAGTGTAAACCAATCAATATACGCTTATTGGGGGAAAAAAATTACCAAAAATATGTAACAGAATTTGTATTGACCTGAATTTATGAAGAAATTTGATGTTTTACATTTTTTATTGGATGTTTTTTAGCAGAAAGTAAAAATATATATATTTTTTCAAAATTTTGGGGATTTTTTCAACAATGGTGATCAAATCTCACCAAAAGAGAGCTCTATTTGTGTGAAAACAATGGCATACATTTCATTTATGTACAGCATTGCATGACCGCGTAATTGTCAGTTCAAGTAACGTAGTGCCTGTGATCATGGGCGTCTGCTCCATAGGGCAAGGGGGGTCAATTGCCCCCCCCCTGGAATCGTAAGAGACTAAGTGTTGAAGTCAGAGTGAAGAAGACACTTGTCCCCTGTGTTGCAATCGCTGCCGCGGCAGCCGTGGACTTTTTTTTCCAAGTCTGCTACTGGCCTGGGGGCTAGGGCTGCTCAGCTCTCAGTCTTTCCTGACTACACATCTGATCCGTCCCTCCCTCCTCTACCCCGGCCCGAGCATCGGATTGGCCCTGCCGACTGCCGCTCGGGCCTTTGCTTAACATCACCTGTTGCGTGATTGGCTGCTGCCTCAGCCTGCCTCTGCCTGTGTAAATGAACTAGTGCCTATGTCGATCCGGCTGGGGTGGCGCCGGCTACTCCCACAGGTCACGTGAGTGGTGTGCAGTGGCCAAGACAAGAGAGAATACGCTGCCTGGCCTGTGCCTGCCCTGGGGAACTACAGGTAAGGACTGTTCTGCAATTGACCTTATGCAATGTCAAAGAGATATACTGGGAAGCCGGCCTGTTTCCTTCCTCCTCTCTGTTTCTTGCACCAGTTTACAACTAGTTAAATTTCCTTTATTTGTTTAAAATGCAGCAATAGGCCCCCCCCCCCCCTGCTCATTTGTACCGACATATGAAGATAGGACTGCATGACAAACAACGCAAAAAAATGAAAGTTTGGGGGTTCTTGGGAGACTAGAGCAAAAAAAATTAAAATAAATAAATAAATAAAAGTGAATAGATTGTTAATTCAGGGTTTTAGAAATGTGTACCATATGCCATATATATAAAAAAAAATACTCAACTTAACAAAAAGGTTCATTAGGGTCAAGAATGTAATCATTAGTGGCTGTTAGAGGTGTAAATATAAAGAAAAAACACTTACATTTCCCATACAGGCTAACAAGGTACATGCACAGGGCACCATAATAAATTGGGCACAATTATTTCACCTACTTTTTTTTTTATTAAAGCAGGCCTGATTTTTTACCAGACCCCCCCAACGCAAATATGACTAAGCCCCTCCCCTTCATGACATTGTCAAAAAGGGACAGAGCATGGATGACCTTAAAATGATGCCCCCCCCCCCCCCCTGGAAAAATTTCAGCGGATGCCCATGCCTGTGATAACTGTGTATCAAAAAAATTGACAAATTGTTTTTTGTAACATACATTTTTTTCATCCTTCCTTTTTCCTCGGTGCTGCTGATCACCTGAAAACTCTTTAGCCACTTCTTGTCTACATGCACTCGCTCCCGCATTGGCTGCATATTATTGCTCTGTCACATGTCCTGTGAATTAGAGATGTCGCTCTCCAATCATCAGTGAGCAAGGGGGCATTTAGAACCTCTCCTAAGAGACCACTGCCTACCTAACCCCAGATAACAATGGTCCTTCTCTGCAGCATGCTGGTAGGGGACAGGCTGTGGCTGCATTCTTTTGATGTACCTGGAATGTATTGAGCTGATTTAGGCTGGATTCACACCTATGCATTTTTAGTGCTTTTTTTCATTTTGCAGATTTGCAGTACAGTCTATTTAACATGGTTTCCTATGGAACACGTTCTGTAGTGCAAATCTGAAAAATGCAAAAAATCACTAAAAATGCATAGGTGTGAATCCAGCATTAGTTCCCTTTCACACAGGCTACTCCATCTGATCCCGCTGAGCAGTCGGATGACAGGTTCTGTCTGCTCCACTGGGCAGAGAAGACACGGACACAGTCCTGCTCTCCCCTTTGGGGAAATGGGGTGTAAATAGGGTTGCCACCTCATCCCTTTAAAACACATACATATACATATTATTACACAGGTTCTGTGGCTGCCTAAGGTGGTAATTAAGCTCACTTTGTGCTTTATCTGCATTTAATTAGCCACAGAACCTGTGTAATTCATAGATACAAGTAGTGAACCACTGGGGAGAATATTAAATTCTCACTAAAGTGTTGCCAACATCCCAAATATTTGTTAGGTAGAAAACCCAAAAAGGAAGAAGTACCCCCCGGACTTTAGGGGCGAACTGAAGATAAATCATATATCATAAAATATAATTTATTAAGAAATAGATTTTAAAATACATATATGTGATAACAAACACATCAATAGTTTGTACAATACATTATATGAAAAAAAGATGTTGTGCTCATAATGAGCTTTACAGATTCCAATAGAAGTAATTTTCTCCTTTAGCCTGACATGTTTCTGGAAACTTGTCCCTTCTCCATAGGCATTATAGGAGAGAGTACAAATACATTCTGAAAAAAAGCAAAAATAATAATTTCAAACAAACATCCAAGGCATCGTCAGCATCATAACACATGAGCATGTCCAGCATACATACCAGCACTAGATCGTAGATAAATTTCATAAGAAAACTTAACCACTTCAATACCATGCACTTATACAGCTTCCTGCCCAAGCCAATTTTGAGCTTTCAGCGCTGTCGCAATTTGAATGACAATTGCGCGGTCATGCTACACTGTACCCAAACAAATTTTTTATCATTTTGTTCCCACAAATAGAGCTCTCTTTCGGTGGTATTTGATCGCCTCTGCAATTTTTATTTTTTGCGCAACAAATAAAAAAAGAGCGAAAATTTAAAAAAAAACTATGTTTTTCTTTGTTTCTGTTAATTTTTTTTGTAAATAAGTACCTTTTCTACTTCAATGACGGGCACTGATAAGGCGGCACTGAAGGGCACTGATAAGGCGACACTGATGGGCACCGATGAGGTGGCACCGATGAGGTGGCACTGATGGGCACTGATAGGCGGCACTGATGGGCACTGATATGTGGCACTGGTATGCGGCACTGATGGGCACTCATAGGCGGCACTGATTGGCACTCATAGGCGGCACTGATTGGCACTCATAGGCGGCACTGATTGGCACTCATAGGTGGCACTAATGGGCACTTTTAGGCGGCACTGATGGGCACTTATGGGTGGCACTGATAGGTGCCACGGACGGGCACTGATAGGTGGGCACTTATGGGCACCGCTTGCACGGATGGGCACTGATAGGTGGCACTGATGGACACTAGTAGGTGGCACTGATGGACACTAGTAGGTGGCACTGGTGACACTGCTGCCTAGCAATGCCAGCCACCACACATTTGTTTCTTGACATGATCGTGTCAGTCAGTGCCCATGTGTGGGCACTGATTGGCATATTTTTTTTATATATATATTTTTTACTACATGTGGATGGCCATGGGGGCCATCCACATGATTGGGGCTTCCCTGGTGGTCCTGGGGGGCTTCCCTGGTGGTCCAGTGTGGGTTTTTACCGAGATCAGTGTGGGTTTTTACCGAGATCAGTGTAGCGGTGGGTCAGACCGGGCGCGCGGCGGCTGTTATCCCGCAGGACATCATATGACATCCAGTGTGGATAACAGAACCACTTCCCGGACGTCAATTTGCTATTGACTGGGCGGGAAGTGGTTAAAAACTAAATGCATGAAAGTAGAGACTTGCTGTCGCCTATTCACCAAAGGGCGATGAACCCCGCCTGGGCTTGGAACAGCCCTCACAAGGGTCCCCACGAGACAGCTCCCACAATCCAGCCGAAGAAAAAGGACCCTGAAGGCACATCAAATACCCTGATATAGAGAAAATGCATATATCAATATAAAAGAGGGGGCCACTACAGAGATTGCTTAATATTGTAACAGGCGTTTAAGGATAATGATACTAAAATAGTCAAACATTTATGGTAAATAACAAATGTGTTAACAGATAATAAAATCATCTGTGGCGCTAATATACAGTGGGGCAAAAAAGTATTTAGTCAGCCACCAATTGTGCAAGTTCTCCCACTTAAAAAGATGAAAGAGGCTTGTGATTGTCATCATAGGTATACCTCAACTATGAGAGACAAAATGTGGAAACAAATCCAGACAATCACATTGTCTGATTTGGAAATAATTTTTTTTGCAAATTATGGTGGAAAATAAGTATTTGGTCACCTACAAACAAGCAAGATTTCTGGCTCTCACAGACCTGTATCTTCTTCTTTAAGAGGCTCATCTGTCCTCCACTCAATTCCTGTATTAATGGCACCTGTTTGAACTTGTTATCAGTATAAAAGACACCTGTCCACAACCTCAAACAGTCACACTCCAAACTCCACTATGGTGAAGACCAAAGAGCTGTCGAAGGACACCAGAAACAAAATTGTAGACCTGCACCAGGCTGGGAAGACTTAATCTGCAATAGGCAAGCAGCTTGGTGTGAAGAAATCAACTGTGGGAGCAATAATTAGAAAATGGAAGACATACAAGACCACTGATAATCTCCCTCGATCTGGGGCTCCATGCAAGATCTCACCCCGTGGGGTCAAAATGATCACAAGAACGGTAAGTAAAAATCCCAGAACCACACGGGGGAACCACACATGGTAGAAACACAACTCGTCGTGTTTGGGAGGAGAGAGAATGCTGAGTTGCAACCAAAGAACACCATACCTACTGTGAAGCATGGGGGTGGCAACATCATGCTTTGGGGCAGTTTCTCTGCAAAGGGAACAGGACGACTGACCTGTGTACATGAAAGAATGAATGGGGCCGTGTATCCTGAGATTTTGAGTGCAAACCTCCTGCAATCAGTAAGGGCATTGATGATGAAACATGGCTGGGTCTTTCAGCATGACAATGATCCCAAACACACCACCCGGGCAACGAAGGAGTGGCTTCGTAAGAAGCATTTCAAGGTCCTGGTGTGGCCTAGCCAGTCTCCAGATCTCAACCCCATAGAAAACCTTTGGAGGGAGTTGAAAGTCTGTGTTGCCCAGCGACAGCCCCAAAACATCACTGCTCTAGAGGAGATCTACATGGAGGAATGGGCCAACATACCAGCAACAGTGTGTGACAAGCTTGTGAAGACTTACAGAAAACGTTTGACCTCTGTCATTGCCAACAAAGGATATATAACAAAGTATTGAGATGAACTTTTGATAGTGACCAAATAATTATTTTCCACCATAATTTGCAAATAAATTCTTTCCAAATCAGACAATGTGATTGTCTGGATTTGTTTCCACATTTTGTCTCTCATAGTTGAGGTATACCTATGATGACAATTACAGGCCTCTCTCATCTTTTTAAGTGGGAGAACTTGCACAATTGGTGGCTGACTAAATATTTTTTTGCCCCACTGTACGTTGATGTTAGGTGGCAGAAAGACATATCCTTAGTCTAAAACATAGAAAAAATATAGTAAATTTGATTTGCTGAGAAAAATTCCCAGCTTCTCAGGATAGTGGTAGCATTTTGTTATATCAAAAAGTTCTCACCCAAAGTAGGTATGTAAGCGAAACATGATCAGGTTTTAGTATCATTATCCTTAAACGCCTGTTACAATATTAAGCAATCTCTGGAGTGGCCCCCTGTTTTATATTTATATATGTAGCACGCGGACCCTTTTCCCTACCTTTGGCTCACTTGCAGGATAAAGGCACACCGTACTATATGCCCGTACCCTCCTGGTTGAGGAGGTTGAGCGGTGTTATGTATTTGGGTCCCACAGCTAGGTTCTTCCATCAGTTGGTTCTCATCTCCTAGGATATAGGGACAAGTCTCTGTTTTCCCCCCGAGTAATTCCAATGTCCACACCACTCTAAACTCCAACGTTGAGTTTATTTTCTCAATGTTCAGCAGATAGGAAAAGGGTGGAAGAGAGACAGGACAGCAAGGTTTGGGAGGTTAGTCCAGGCACAAATGGATATCACAATCACTACTCTATCCCAGAGTAGGTTTAGCTCACCTGGATAGTCTCCTACAAAGTGGATCCTAGCAGCCGAAGTGATGCTCGGATGTTTGATCAGGTTCTTTTCCTAGATGCGATCGGGAGACTCTCTGCCACAGAATCTATCAGACCCCGAACCTCTTAGCTTTTGGTGTATAAGGACAAGTGCCAGCAGCAGCACATTACTAGGCCCTTGGTTGATAGATGAATCCCTCCAGAAAGTTACTGGGCCCCTTTCTTCACCGTGAACTCTCACTGGTCCATCAGAAAGGTCCTCCCCCGGCCTCCTCTTCTTAGAAGCGGGCTCCCTCGCGAGGGACACCCTGGGATTCCTCTTCCCAGAGATGGGCTCCAGCTAAAGGTGCTGAGCCCAGTGTTGAAGATGCAGCCCCAAGACTAAAGGTGCCTGGGACTGATGCACATGTGGCCCCATGACCTGGAGGGCCATGCGCCATGCACTTGGACTCCGACTCCTCTCCTCCTCCGAAGACCCCTCCCAGGCGGCGGCTGCCCCTTATGTATCCTCTACCAGCATGCACAGCAGGCCAAACACGCCCACTGTACCGCTGACGAGAGAGGACACCCCAAGGCACAGCACTAATGCCAGTGGTTCAACCTTGACCCATTATGGCAGTGCCACCTACAGGCCACAGGGAACTGCACACCAGTATACCACCTAGAAATAAATTAGCACAACCTATAATTTGAGAACAGTCTGAGCCCAACTACTATCTCAGACCAGCCCCTAAATTTGGGTATATAGCACCCTTAAATGGGGTGGGCGCTACATATATGTAACAAGAAGGTGCATAAAACAAGGCCTATAATTAACTTCCCAGCGCCACAATGATAAAATACAAATTATGAGCCTCCTCTTAATAACCAAAGGTTAAAAAGGGGATGTGTGATTTAGGAAAATGATTAAACAGAGTAAAATGAAAATAAAACTAATACCACAGTGTATAAAAGTGACAAAAGCCAATCAGCAGCTGTTTAAAACCCTCAAACAAGAAAACTCATAAAAGTACAATAGTATATAAAAAAAAAAAAAATCCTGGAGCTAAAATAGTCCAAATGATATAACAGCGCTAAAATTGGATAAATGTCCAACTACATATATAAAACATTTGAGTGATGACGTGGCAACAGTAAGTCCTAAATAGGTGAGTGCTTCTAGGAATTGGATCAGTAGTGCACCCTACACCTGCTCCCAATCTTCACCACACGTAAGGCACTCTCCCCCGCCGGGGTGCAAACTCACCAGAAAGATGGGCCTTAAATAATATTGATGAGCTCTCTCACTTGGACATCCGTCATCAACAGGCAGGAGGCAGCATGGGTTAAATTCCGTTTAGGTACATATAAAAACACAAAAAGCACTAAATAGTGTAATTCTGTTTTAATTAATAAAATAAAGTAACCCCTTATGCAGCAATCCCCCGCTTCAAATGCACGTACAATTAGTCAATGTTAATGCATATAATGTAATGAATGTATACACCGCTATCCTCAGGTCCAAAGGAGCGCCTGTGTTGCTATGTGCAGCGCTGGAGTGTTCCTTCCTTGTTTGGGCCGGCTAGCGGTGGAGCGCATTCGTCACTTCCTGGTCACAGTAACGCCGTTGTAGCTACGCCCTGACCGGTTTCGTCACTAATCGACTTCAACTGAGGGCGTGGCTACACTGCGCAAACAGGCAGACTTTAACCTCACTCCCCTCCGTCTATTGGATGCGTCCGCGTCGTCCGTCTGCTCTGATTGGTGCATCTCAGAGCGGATGACAGACACTCCGGAAATCTCGTCTGGAAAGGGGGAAGTAAACATTCCCCTCCGTCTATTGGATGCGTCCGCGTCGTCCATCCGCTCTGATTGGTGCATCTTCAGAGCAGATGACAGGCACGCCCAAAATCTCGTCTAGAAAAGGGGGAAGTAAACAATCGGCCTGTATTATAAAATACCGCACAATATTAACATCCAGATGGCACAGAAACGGCCGAAAAACTTAGCCATAATCATGTCCAACTGGGAAATCTGACAAGGAGCTAAACTGCTAATAACATATATATATTATGTTGTGTATTTTAAGTTCTGGATCGTGGCTGCAAACACTGCACTAGGTGTCATACTCAGTACAATGTTAATACGGCCAGCACCAAATAAACACATGATAATAGCTGAAGCAATATAGATGATAGAGAATGTGAATCCATATTAAAACAATAATACTCCAAACTTATATTGCACACTTGTATAGTACAGCAGGTAATTCAAATTAACCCTTACCTCTATAAGGCATGTAGAGGTTTAAAAGGAGATATTCAAAGGAAATATTTCTGAACAGAAATATATAAAAGGAGATATGTAGAAAACGGAAGCAAAAAGTAAAAAGCTAAATCACCAAAGGTATAGGTGAATCAATATTAAAAATTGTTATTAATATGTGAATTAAAATCAGTAATCACTGTTAAAACAGTTGATGTCAAGGTCGACATTTAACCCCTTGGGGGACAAAGTGTCGACAGAGTATATCCACTGGGTCTCGAGTTTGGATATCTCTCTAACGAGGTTGGACCCTCTCCATGATGGTTTAAGGTGGTCCACTCCCCAAAACTTGAGTCCCCAAAACAGCAGGATTCTGATCGTGGAACAATTTAAAATGCAATGAGACATTATGGTCCTTAAAACCGATTTTAATGTTCGCCACATGTTCTGCAATCCTTACTTTGAGTACACTTTTAGTGCGACATATATATTGTAATTTACAAGGACATTCCAAAATGTAAACCACATATGAAGTGTTGCAGGTTATAACGTTTTTTATGGGGAACTCAACATTGTTGGATGTGGATATGAAACTTTCCAACGCTCTTATGCCCCATACACACAATCGTTTTTCATGCTGTTAAAAATGCCATTTTTAAAAATGGGCATTAAAACCGATCGTGTGTATGCTCCAGAGCATTTTTAACGGCGTGAAAAACGGCCATTAAAAATTTCGAACATGCTCTATTTTTTCACGTCGTTTTTCATGTCGTTTTTTTTAACGACGTGAAAAACGATAGTGTGTATGCTTTTACGAGGTGAAAAAAACCGCGCATGCTCAGAATCAAGTATGAGACGGGAGCGCTCGTTCTGGTAAAACTAGCGTTCGTAATGGAGATAGCACATTCGTCACGCTGTAACGGACTGAAAAGCACGAGGCTGAAAAGCGCGAATCGTCGCTCAACAAACTTTACTAACATGAAGGGTGGCGCCATCCGAATGGAACTTCCCCTTTATAGTGCCGTCGTACGTGTTGTACGTCACTGCGCTTTGCTTGAACGTTTTTTTTAATGATCGTGTGTACGCAAGACAGGCTTGAGAGGAAACATGAAAAAAAAAACGACGAGAAAAACGTCGGTTTAAAAAATGGCATGAAAAACGATCGTGTGTACGCCGCATTAGAAGTGTGTTCACTTCCCTACATGGGCGACACTTCCTACAAGCATAAAATCGGTCCTTATCCCAGAACGATTTTGGTCTGCTTGGTGGATCCAGGATTTTCTTCACCACTCTATCCCCATAGTTTGGGGCCTTTCTGTAGATGAAGCTGGGTTTAACTGGAATAGCGGTTTTAAGTATTCTGTCTAGAAGAAGGACGTGCCAATGAGAAAAGAATATCCTTTCTACTTCTTTGAATTGGGAGTGGTACCCAGAAATAAAACTCCATTTGTGACTGATCTTATTGCGGGAGAGGATAGCGCCATCCAAATATTCGATTCTTGGTACCACTGATAATTCTTCGATAATTTTGTTGAGTTGATTTTGACGGTAACCTTTCTCAATAAATTTATTTTTCAAGATACAGGCCTGGGATATATAATCAACGTCAGTGGAGCAATTACGTCTTAAGCCTCGTACACACGACCGAGAATCTCGTCAAGAATAAACACGTCGTTTTTCTTGACGAGATTCTTGGACAAGAAACTTGTCCCGGCCGAGTGTACAGACGCTCCTTTCAAAGAACCCGCGGTTCTTTGAATGGAGCGAACGCGGTGACGTAATCGGTTACGTCGAGCGTGCGCTCGTCACATTCGATGCCATCGCCGCCATCTTGCTACACCCTACCTATGCCTAGGAAGCTACCGCGCATGCGTCAAAGTCATTTCCCGGAGGACAGGTAAGTGTACACACACACACTTTTCTCATCGAGAAACATGCTGACAAGAATCTCGATGAGAAAATAGAGAGCAGGTTCTCTAGTTTTCTCGTCGAGATTCTTGACGGTTTTCTTGACGAGAAACCTGATAGCCGCGTACACACGACCGATTTACTCGGCAAGAAAGCTCTGCCAGCAAGTTTCTTGTCATTTTTCGATGAGAAACTCGGTCGTGTGTACGAGGCTTTACCCTCATTATTTGTCCTTTGGGTATGTTCCTCAACCACATTGGGTGGTGTCCACTTTGTGTTGGAAGATAGCTATTAGCATCAGTTGGTTTGAAGTAAACCTTTGTTTCTAATTTATCGCCACTCCTGTATATGTTGAGGTCCAAAAAGTGACTACTATCTTGATTGTATTCGCATGTAAGGCTAATATTATGCGTATTGGTGTTTATCTCCTCCAAAAAGTTCTCTAATGAAAGTGTTGATCCTGCCCAAATGAAGAAAAGATCATCGATATATATCTTCGATAAAGCATCAATTCATCTCTTTTTTTACAGAAGATGGTCTTGTCTTCCCACTCGGCCATGAAAAGATTTGCTATACTTGGAGCGAATTTAGCTCCCATTGCCACGCCTTTTTTCTGGGAGTAGAAACAGCCATCGTACCAAAAATAGTAATGTCTCAAACAAAAATCTAATGAATTACAAAGAAAAACTTTCTGGGCATGTGTAATATACTCCCTCTGGCTTAGTGCCCAGTTGAGGGCCAGAAGGGCATCGTCGTGTTGAATTATTGTGTATAGTGACGCCACGTCCGCAGTCACAAGGAAAACTTCTTCCTTCTCCGATAAATCTACACCTTGCAATAGTACGAGGAAATCATTTGTATCCTTTAGGTATGCTTGTGTTTGTGTGACACTCTTCTGGAGATAATGATCTAGGTATTGGCCCATACGAGATGTCACTGAGCCAATACCATTCACTATAGGCCTTGCTGGAGGAAGGTTGAGGTCTTTATGAATTTTGGGCAAGGTGTAAATGGTGGGTATCCTGCTGCTAATTGGCACAAGATATTTGCTTTCTTTCATAGAGAGAGCTCTTGTTTGATATCCCATTTCGACTAAAATCTTCAAATTCTCATCGTATTGTGGCGTCGGGTCTTTGTCCAACTTATGGTATGTCCCTTTATCAATTAGCATATTTGGCAACTGGTCATGGTAAAATTATTTTGTTAGAATTACTACTCCACCACCTTTTTCTGCCGGCCTCACCACAATGTCCTTCCTTTTTTCCAGTAATTCTATACCTTCTTTTATATGCCATGGATTGACATTTTTCTTTGGTACAATATGTTCCAAATCACGTAACACCAGTCCCTTAAACACATCCAAGGGCTGGTTTGTTCCTATTAAAGGATTAAATAAAGATCTGTTACGAAGGCCACTATCCGTGGGCACAGACGATGCACTTGTCCCTGGGTTTGAGTTTTTATTCAAAAAGTATTTTTTCATATTTAATTTTCTCATATACTTGTGCACGTCGATAAAAACATTGAATTTATTTATCGGATGATGTAAGCCACATTTTAGTCCCAAATGTAAAATGTCAGTTTCTTTATCAGTTAAAATCACATTGCTTAGATTAAAAATACCACCTATTCGTACTCCTCGTATTCCTTCCTTCTTCTTTTTTTTGACCCTTCGTCCAGCCCTACAGCCACTAGTTCTTCTCTCCTTAAACCTGGCTGTTGTGTTCTCTCCCGTTCCTAATGTGGTGGATCCCTCCATTGCGGGTCTCTCTGGGTGGGTCCTTGTTGTGGTCCTCTGAATTGAGGTACTTGTTGTGGGTACGACGCAGGTCTCCCTCTGTGATTGTTCGAACCTCTGCCCCTCTTCTGCCAACCCCTGCCTCTTCCTAAAAAAGGACCCGGTGATTGGTATAATTGTCTATTTTCATCTCTCCATAATGGTTTATATCTATTGTGGACCGGTAGATGGTAATAGTCTTCAGAGGGTTGGGGTCGGTAATAGGGGTTCGGTGGTACATATTTTTTTTTGCCCCTTCCATGATTCGTATCACTTCTAATAGGTGTGGAATCTTTCATAGGGGCATGTTGTGGACCAGGGTCTCTCCTGTCAACTAT
This sequence comes from Rana muscosa, assembly GCA_029206835.1. NCBI lineage: Eukaryota > Metazoa > Chordata > Amphibia > Anura > Ranidae > Rana > Rana muscosa. The sequence continues at coordinate 178,665,909 of CM055118.1, read as the reverse complement.
TGGTAGTAGTTGATTTGTTGGTGGTTGAGATCTTCCTGTGTTTGCTTCTTGTTGTGTGTCCATAATAGTCCCCTCATTGTCTCTCACTTCAGTGGGATTCAATTGTTGCCACAGGTAGATAGAATTAGACCGAAAATCACCGAAATCTCTGTGGATTTTTTTAGTTTTCTATTAGAAGTGATACGAATCATGGAAGGGGCAAACCAAGAAAATTGGTACCACCGAACCCCTATTACCGACCCCCACCCTCTGAAGACTATTACCATCTACCGGTCCACAATAGATATGAACCATTATGGAGGTGTAAATGGTGGGTATCCAGTGACTGCGGACGTGGAGTCACTATACATGATAATTCAACATGACGATGCCCTTCTGGCCCTCAACTGGGCACTAAGCCAGAGGGAGGATATTACACATGCCCAGAAAGTTTTTCTTCGTAATTCATTAAATTTTTGTTTGGGACATAACTATTTTTGGTACGATGGCTGTTTCTACTTCCAGAAAAAAGGCGTGGCAATGGGAGCTAAATTCGCTCCAAGTATAGCGAATCTTTTCATGGCCGAGTGGGAAGACAAGACCATCTTCTGTAAAAAAAGAGATGAATTGATCCTTTTTTGAAGATATATCGATGATCTTTTCTTCATTTGGGCAGAACCAACACTTTCATTAAATAACTTTTTGGAGGAGCTAAACACCAATACGCATAATATTAGCCTTACATGCGAATACAATCAAGATAGTATTCACTTTTTGGACCTCAACATATACAGGAGTGGCGATAAAGTAGGAACAAAGGTTTACTTCAAACCGACTGATGCTAATAGCTATCTTCCAACACAAAGTGGACAGAGTACTTAAAACCGCTATTCTAGTTAAACCCAGCTTCATCTACAGAAAGGCCCCAAACTATGGGGATAGAGTGGTGAAGAAAATCCTGGATCCACCAAGCAGACCACCATCGTTCTGGGATAAGGACCGATTTTATGCTTGTAGGAAGTGTCGCCCATGTAGGGAAGTGAACACACCTCTAAGAGCGTTGGAAAGTTTCATATCCACATCCAACAATGTTGAGTTCCCCATAAAAAACTTTATAACCTGCAACACTTCATATGTGGTTTTACATTTTGTAAAGTCCTTGTAAATTACAATATATATGTCGCACTAAAAGGGTACTCAAAGTAAGGATTGCAGAACATGTGGCGAACATTAAAATCGGTTTTAAGGACCATAATGCCTCATTGCATTTTAAATTGTTCCACAATCAGAATCCTGCTGGAGTCAAGTTTTGGGGAGTGGACCACCTTAAACCATCATGGAGAGGGTCCAACCTCGTTAGTGAGATATCCAAACTCGAGACCCAGTGAATATACTCTGTCGACACTTTGTCCCCTAAGGGGTTAAATGTCGACCTTGACATCAACTGTTTTGTCAGCGATTACTGATTTTAATTCACATATTAATAACAATTTTTAATATTGATTCACCTATACCTTTGGTGATTTAGCTTTTTACTTTTTGCTTCCGTTTTATACATATCTTCTTTTATATATTTCTGTTCAGAAATATTTCCTTTGAATATCTCCTTTTAAACCTCTACATGCCTTATAGAGGTAAGGGTTCATTTGAATTACCTGCTGTACTATATAAGTGTGCAATATAAGTTTGGAGTATTATTGTTTTAATATGGATTCACATTCTCTATCATCTATATTGCTTCAGCAATTATCATGTGTTTATTTGGTGGTAGCCGCATTAACATTGTACTGAGTATGACACCTAGTGCAGTGTTTGCAGCCACGATCCAGAACTTAAAATACACAACATAATATATATATGTTATTAGCAGTTTAGCTCCTTGTCAGATTTCCCAGTTGGACATGATTATGGCTAAGTTTTTCGGCCGTTTCTGTGCCATCTGGATGTTATTATTGTGCAGTATTTTATAATACAGGCCGATTGTTTACTTCTCCCTTTTCTAGACGAGATTTTGGGCGTGCCTGTCATCCGCTCTGAAGATGCACCAATCAGAGTGGACGGACAACGCGGACGCATCCAATAGACGGAGGGGAATGTTTACTTCCCCCTTTCCAGACGAGATTTCCGGCGTGTCTGTCATCCGCTCTGAGATGCACCAATCAGAGCAGACGGACGACGCGGACGCCTCCAATAGACGGAGGGGAGTGAGGTTTAAGTCTGCCTGTTTGCGCCGTGTAGCCACGCCCTCAGTTGAAGTCGATTAGTGACGAAACCGGTCAGGGCGTAGCTACAACAGCGTTACTGTGACCAGGAAGTGACGAATGCGCTCCACCGCTAGCCGGCCCAAACAAGGAAGGAACACTCCAGCGCTGCACATAGCAACACAGGCGCTCCTTTGGACCTGAGGATAGCGGTGAATACATTCATTACATTATGTGCATTAACATTGACTAGTTGTACGTGCATTTGAAGCGGGGGATTGCTGCATAAGGGGTTACTTTATTTTATTAATTGAAACAGAATTACACTATTTAGTGCTTTTTGTGTTTTTATATGAGCCTAAACGGAATTTAACCCATGCTGCCTCCTGCCTGTTGATGACGGATGTCCAAGTGAGAGCGCTCATCAATATTATTTAAGGCCCATTTTTTTCATCTTTCTGGTGAGTTTGCACCCCGGTGGGGGAGAGTGCCTCACGTGTGGTGAAGATTGGGAGCAGGTGTAAGGTGCACTACTGATCCAATTCCTAGAAGCACTCACCGATTTAGGACTTACTTTTGCCACATCATCACTCAAATGTTTTATATATGTAGTTGGACATTTATCCAATTTTAGCGCTGTTATATCATTTGGACTATTTTAGCTCCAGGATTTGATATTTTTGTTTTATATTTATAATATATGTGTAATTCATATGTGTTCGGGTTTAAAGGGATGAAGAGGCAACCCTAGGTGGAAATCCGATCTGCCAGACAGATGGAAAATAGGACCACCATCCGTCTGGATTTTGCAGGCAGGATCAGATGACAGCAGACATGTGTCAGCTGACATCGACCACTCCGTAGGGGAGACTGGAGGGTCCGAACAGGTTAGGGTTGCTACCTCAACCTTTAAAACCGAACACATATCAATTACACGGGTTCTGTGGCTGATTAAGGTTATAATTAAACTCACTTGGTGCCTTATCTGCATTAAATTAGCCTCAGAACCTGTGTAATTCATATGTGTTTGGGTTTAAAGGGATGAGGTGGCAACCCTAGATCAGGTCTGCCTGAAAAACTGGCAGGTGGACCTGATTGAACAGACCAAGTGAAAGGACCCTAAAACTGAAACTTCAGTTGGGCATTCATGGTTTTATTTAATAGTCACTTTTGCATCGTGGCGGAGTTGTCTTTCAGTACAATTATTACAAATTGATAATATGGCAGAGCAGGAGCTCATATCCTGTTTTAAATGAATACACAGCAGCTTCCAACTCTTCTCTCCTACAGGGTCCACACGGAGCCCCCAGCTCATTTCCTGCGCAATATTGTCTGAGCGCTGCCTCAGGAAGAGAACCCACGGAATATACAGGCAGATTAATCACTCAGACGCTCCTCGGCTCATACCAGGCATTGTCACTTGACACTGTCATGCCACGAGGTTAATCCATCAGCCAGTCACTTCTCAGACACTTTGATAAATCAGCCCATAAAATAACATAGCATGAAATTATATTCTGTCACATGAGACGGAAACATGAACACTGACAGAGGAGGTGAGAGTCGACTGCTACATTTCCCTATTTAATTAAAATGGCCTGGAATTGCGTTATCTTTGAAGATGGACTAAAACGTATCAGCGATAACCTGGACTTGTACTCATAAGGGAGCCTGTGCTGCTGAAAGGATTTAAAATAAAGGTTTTTGTTTTTTTGTCGCACCATACATGCATCATATCAGTTAGAATAGTCCTGAAGTGGAGCATTCAGTCTGCATGAATAGATTCCTGACATGTCACAGTACACAGCAAAAGTGTCATTTTTCAAAAAGCCCCTACCTTTTATCATTTTAAAAATATCCTTAACCCCTTGGAGCACCTCCTGGCCCTTTAAAGGGTTCAGGGTGCCGGGAGGCAAGGCGGGGTTTATAATCATGTAACCGTTGCGATTGGCTTTCATGGCGGTCACATGATCGGAAACCTACAAATCGCAAGCAGCGATCGGGAACTCTCTGTTAGCCGCTGGTAACTGTGCTGGGAGTGCGCAAATATGGGGCCTAGGCCCACCCGCAGAGAGGCCGCATATTTGCATGCGGCCAGCACCAAGAGGTTAAAAGAGAAATTCGGGATTCAATAAAAAAAATTATGCTCACCTAGGTAAATGCAGCATCAAGCCTCGAACACATGACCGGTTTTCTCTGCAAGAAAGCTGCTGGGAGAGCTTTTTGCCGAGAAAACTGCCCGTGTGTATGGTTTCTCGGCAGGAAAACTGCCGGGAATCTCGACGAGAAAAATAGAGAACCTGCTCTCTATTTTTCTCGTCGGGATTCTCGGCAGAGTGTTTCCTGCCGAGAAACCCGGTCGTCTGTATGCTTACCTGTCCGGGGAAACCCGCACATGCTCGATGAGACTTCGAAACATACACGGTAGCATACAAGGGTAGTGTAGGGTGTAGCAAATTGGCGGCGACGGCATTGAATGTGACGAGCGCCGGCTCGTCGTAGTCGATGATGTCACCGCGTTCTTGCCATTCAAAAGAACGGCTTTTTTTTTTAATGCCGCGTGTGTACACAGGGCTTGGCAAAACCAACATTTTTTCGACGGGATTCCCGCTCGTGTGTACGAGGCTTTAGTCTTAGACCGTGAAGTGAGCGATCAAACACCGCTGATCGCTCAGCTCTCAGTATTTAGGCTGCAGAGATCTGGTGACTGTCAATCACCAGCTCTCTGCTCTGCCCCTCCAGTGCTCTCTGGAGCGCTAGCCTGTGGAGGGGGCAGGAGCGGCTGGCTCAGGCTTTCAGTGGCTCATTTAGAGACTGAGCCAGCTGTCAGTCCAGGCATCAGGGCTTTTTTAGCAGTGGGATCTGTCCGCTGATCTCCACTGAGCAGGCAGATGACAGGTCTGTGCCTGCTCTGATTATGCAGAGCAGACACAGACACAGCCCGTTCTCCTCTATGGGCAGTCGAGTGCAAACAGTCCAGATGTCCGTTTACACCCGAATCCCTCCGATCTGATCTGCCCAGACGGAGGGGAACAGATCCCTCTTCCGTTTGTTTTTTGGTGAATCGGATTGGAGGTAGGCAGGTGCGAACAGACAAATGTCCGTTTACATCTGCTGCTCCATAGAGGACAATGGAGGTCCTAATTGGGTCTGCCTGAAAAACTGACAGGAACGGGCAGAACTTTGAAAGGGGCCATATGTGAACTGATTCCTAATTAAAATAATTCCTATTTCATTCTATATTCACGTACTGTATAGTAAGCTTTATTCAGTTCTTTACTCTTTTCTCTCTTCTACCAATAGCTTTTATTTTTGCTGACTTATTTTATTTGTTTTGTAACGTCACAGTAAGAAGATTTGTAGATTGCTTTGTTATTCTTTGCACCAGAAATGTAATTCTAGTGTAAAGATGGTTGTTATGAAAGCAATGCTGGTCAGACAGGAAAAAAATAAATTGTCTCTAAAATAATTAAAAGACTAAATAGCCAAAACAAGGCATTGTTTGTCCTTCATAAAATAATATGCATTATAAGTAATGACAAAATTACCAACAAATCAGTAGGTTAACCACTTGACCTCCGGAAGATTTTACCCTCTTCATTACCAGGCCATTTTTTGCTATATAGCACTGCTATTTTAACTGGTAATTGTGCGGTCATGCAGCGATGTACCCAAACTAAACTTTATGTTTTTAATATTTTTTTTCACACAACATTTTTTTGGTGGTATTTAATCACCACTGGATTTTTTATTTATTTTTTATGATATAAATGAAAAAAGACCGAAAATGTTAAGAAAAAAAAAATTTTTTTTTACTTTTTGCTATAAAACATGTCCAATATAAAACAAAAAAAGGAAAATTTCTTCATAAATTATGGCCAAAATGTATTCTACTACATGTCTTTGATAAAAAAAAAAATCCCATTGGTTTGCGTGAAAGTTATAGTGCCTACAGACTATGGTATATATGGTATATATAGTGTCATATTTTTTTTTTTTTATACTACTAGTGGTGGTGATCGGCGACTTATAATGGGACTGCGATAGTGCAGTGGGCAATCTGACAGTAACTGATGCTGGGGGGAATTGATTAACTGCTACTGACATCACCAGTGACATTAATACAGTGATCAGTGATAATAATATTACCATAACATTTAGGGCAATAAAGGGGGTTAAATGTGTGCCTAACTATGTGAAATATGTGTTTAGTGTGCTGCTTTTACAAAGGCTGCTTTCACACTGAGGCACTTTGCAGGCGCTATAATGCTAAAAATAGCGCCTGCAAAGCACCTTGAAAGTGCCTCTCCTCTCACTCCGATGTGAAAGCTTTCACACTGGGGCGGTGCGCTGGCAGGACGGTAAAAAAAGTCCTGCAAGCAGTATCTTTGCAGCGCTGTAGGAGCGGTGTATACACATTCCTAAAGCGCCCCTGCCCATTGAAATCAATGGGTAGCGCCACCGAACCGCCGACAAAGCGGCGCTGCAGCGCCACTTTGCGGGTGGTTTAAACCCTTTTTCGGTCGCTAGCGGGGGTTAAAAGCATCCTGCTAGCGCCCGAAAACCTGCACAAAAACAGAGGTAATGCGCCGCAAAAATAGCGGCGCTTTACCGCCGACTCCACCGACACCTCAGTGTGAAAGCAGCCTAATAGATTCCTACGTTACGCATTCGCAGGCCCTAAGCCCAGAAGTATGCAGGGATGTACAGGTATGTCGCTTTGCCTACACCAGCCACCTGTCCGCAGTATATGGTGGGCGGGCGGGAAGTGGTTAATGGCTTAAATCTAAAATATGCTCTGGTCCATACGGGGTATACAGCTTGTGAGAGATAAAGTGGTTAAATGCAGCAGGAACTAAGAATATACAGCACAGACAGAAAAAGTCAAAACCCAATTGAACGATTAGTTGAGAACAGCTAAACACATTCCAGGTGATTCAACATACAGTAAAAGTTTTTATAAGACTCAAGCCTAGTACACACGGCCGAGATTCTCGTCAGGAAAAAACCCGTCGGTTTTCCTGACGAGATTCCTGGCAAGTTTTCTTGCCGGCCGAGTGTACACACGTACGATTCAAAAGAACCGCTGTTCTTCTGAATGGCAAGAACGCGGTGACTAGGGATGAGCCGAACACCCCCCCCCCCGGTTCGGTTCGCACCAGAACCTGCGAATGGATCGAAAGTTCGCGCGAACGTTAGAACCCTATTAAATACAATGGACGCGAACGTTCGAAATCTAAAGTGCTAATTATAATGGCTAATATGCATGTTATTGTCCTAAAAAGGGTTTGGGGACCCGGGTTCTGCCCCAGGGGACATGTATCAATGCAAAAAGAAGTTTTAAAAACGGACGTTTTTTCGGGAGCAGTCATTTTAATGATGCATAAAGTGAAAAAAAAAGGGAAATATTCCTTTAAATATCGTACCTGGGGGGTGTCTAAAGTATGCCTGTGAAGTGGCATGTGTTTCCCGTGTTTAGAACTGTCCCTGCACAAAATGACATTTCTGAAGCAAAAAAAGCCATTTAAAACTGCTTGCGGCTTTAATGTCATGTCTTGTCCTGGGGCCTGCCGTATATACTCTGCTGAAATTTGCCCCTTAGATGTTGGTGTTGCCACAACCCAACACTGTAAGCCCCTACAGTTACTCTTGGTGGGCGCTGGAACGCCCTGCTGTGAACTATTATATCAGGAATTGTAATTACATGCCATTGTTGAACAGTGGTAGGAAAAATTGGGCCTTTGGTGGTGGTGCTGGTGCTACAACACTGTCAGCCCTCACAGTTACTCTTGGTGGCCGCATGAATGGGCCCTGCTGTAAATTATTAGATCAAGAATTGTAATTGCATGCCCTTGTTGAAGAGGGGCAGAAAAATTGGGCCTTTGGTGGTGGTGGTGGTGGTGGTTTTGCCACAACACTGTAAGCCCTCACAGTTACTCTTGGTGGGCACAGGAATGGGCCCTGCTGTGAATTATTAGATCAAGAATTGTAATTACATTCCCCTGTTGAACAGGGGCAGAAAAATTGGGCCTTTGGTGGTGGTGGTGTTGCCACAAAACTGTAAGCCCTCACAGTTACTCTTGGTGGGCGCAGGAATGGGCCCTGCTGTGAATTATTAGATCAAGAATTGTAATTACTTGCCCCTGTTGAACAGGGGCAGAAAAATTGGGCCTTAGGCACTGGTGCCACAACACTGCAACCCCTCACAGATACTGTACTTGGAGCACAGCAATGAGCCCTGTTGCAAAGTATTGCATCAAAAATTGTAATTACACGCCCCTGTTAAACAGGGGCTGAAAAACTGGGCCTTAGGCACTGGTGCTGGTGCCACGACACTGCAACCTCTCCCAGATACTCTAGTTGGAGTGCAGGAATGAGCCCTGCTGCAAAGCATTGCATAAAAAATTGTAATTACATGCCCCTGTTAAACAGGGGCTGAAAAATTGGGCCTTAGGCACTGGTGGCGGCACCCAGAAACAAAAATGTTCTTCCAAGCTATCATCAGGAATCGGATCATTGAGGAGGAAGAGGATAGTCAGTCAACATAACAGGACAGTCACTCAGCATCAGCATAGGCAGTCTTGAAGGGATGTGACATTTCAAAATAAATTATTCTGTTACATCAGCTTCAGGTGCTTGGTAGCTGGTGGTGATCCAAGACTGGTTCATCTTTATGAAGGTCAGTCGATCAACCGAGTCGGTGGACAGGCGCACCCTGTGATCCGTGACAAAGCCTCCAGCAGCACTGAATGTGCATTCCGAAAGAACGCTGGATGCAGGACAGGCCAGTAGCTCAATTGCATACTGTGTAAGCTCTGGCCAGTGATCCATCCTCAAGACCCAGTAAGCCAGAGGATTTTCGGTGGGAAAGGTGTCCAAGTCTGACCTTGCCCCTAGGTATTCCTGGACCATGTATATCAGACACTGGCGATGGTTGCTGGAACCGATCATACCTTGGGGCTGCGGACTAAAAAATTGTCGGTCAGACGGCCACCTTCTCCACCGCGCCATCTGCTACCGAAGCCTCAGCAACTCGTTGTCCAGGACCAGGAGTTTGTAACCTCCCAGTCTCTGGGAACGTGTTGCACAGACCTTTCTGCAAGGCCTCCCGGAGATGTCTCATCCTCTGCTCCCTCTGCGACGGCAAGATAAGGTCCGCAACCTTACCCTTGTACCGTGGATCAAGGAGAGTGGCCAGCCAGTAATGGTCCCTCTCCTTGATCCGAAGAATACGAGGATCCTTCCGCAGACTTTGCAGGATCAGGGAGGCCATGCAGCGTAGGTTAGCTGAGGCATTCGGTCCGGAGTCCTCTGGGTCACTAAGGATGACATGATCCGTAGCCACCTCCTCCCAGCCACGTACAAGTCCACGGGTTTCTTGGGACTGTAAATCATCCCTAAAAGACTGCTGCTGTTGATGCTGAGTGCCATGCTCCATCTCCATGCTAACACAATCCTCCTCCTCCTCGTCCTCTTCCTGTATGATGGGTGGGACAGAAGGAACACTGTCTGGGTAAAGGGGGCCTTGAGAGGCAAGGAAGTCCTCCTTTTCCTGCCTCTGTTCTGCCTCAAGTGCCCTGTCCATTATTCCACGCAGCATATGCTCCAACAGGTGGACAAGAGGTACAGTGTCACTGATGCATGCACTGTCACTGCTCACCATCCTCGTGGCCTCCTCAAATGGTGCCAGGACAGTGCATGCATCCCTGATCATGCTCCACTGGCGTGGTGAAAAAAACCCGAGCTCCCCTGACCCTGTCCTGGTGCCGGAGTCGCACAGGTACTCATTGATGGCCCTCTGCTGCGTGTGCAGCCGCTGCAGCATGGCCAACATTGAGTTCCACCTGGTGGGCATGTCACATATAAGGCGGTTCTTGGGCAGGTTCAACTCCTTTTGCAGCTCAGCCAGCCGAGCACTGGCATTATATGATCTGCGGAAATGCACACAGACTTTCCTGGCCTGCCTCAGGACATCCTGTAAGCCCGGGTACATGCCCAAGAACCGCTGCACCACCAGGTTAAGGACGTGAGCCACACAGGGCACATGGGTCAGTTGTCCCTGTCAGAGGGCGGAGAGGAGGTTGGTGCCATTGTCGCAAACCACCATTCCTGGCTTAAGCTGGCGTGGCGTCAACCACCTCTCGGCCTGCCCCTGCAGAGCTGACAGAACCTCTGCCCCAGTGTGGCTCCTGTCCCCCAAACACACCAGCGCAAGCACGGCATGGCATCTTTTTGCCTGCGTACTTGCGTAGCCCCTTGAACGCCTACGGAGCACCGCTGGTTCCGAGGACAAAGCACAGGAAGAGGCCATGGAGGAAGAAGAAGAGGAGGGGGTGGAGGAGAGAGGTGTGTCACAACCAGTAGTAGCATTTTGGAGGCGTGGCGGTGGAACAACCTCCAACACTACTGCACCTTGTCCTGCATCCTTCCCAGCTGCCAAAAGAGTGACCCAATGGGCCGTGAAAGAAAGGTAACGTCCCTGTCCATGCCTGCTGGACCATGAGTCAGCGGTAATATGCACCTTACCGCTGACGCCCTGTCCAGCGAGGCATGGACATTGCCTTCCACATGCCGGTAGAGAGCCGGAATCGCCTTCCGTGAGAAAAAGTGGCGTTTGGGAACCTGCCACTGAGGAACCGCACATTGCACAAACTCACGGAAGGGGGCAGAGTCTACCAACTGAAAAGGCAGCAGTTGAAGTGCTAGCAATTTAGCCAAGCTAGCATTCAACCGCTGGACATGTGGATGGCTGGGAGTGAACTTCTTTCGACGGTCCAGCAGCTGGGGCAGGGAAATTTGCCTGCTACAATCGGACGTCGGTGTACTGCTAGCAGAGTGCCCGCAAGTACTTGGCTGTGACACACCTAATTCTACACCTTCATTCCTCTCAGTGCAGGTTTCAGAGAGGACTGAAGGTATAGTGGGGTTGGAGATCCCAGCTGATGGGGAGCAAGGAGAGGTCCGCTTTGTCCTTTGGTGTGGGTCTTTAAGGTATGCTTGCCAACGAGCTGCATGGCAGGTCAACATATGTCTGGTCAAGCATGTGGGGCCCAAGCGGCTGATGTTTTGGCCACGCGAGATACGCTTGAGACATATGTTGCAAATAGCAGCGGTGCGATCTGATGCACTCGACTCAAAAAAGGCCCACACCAAAGAACTTTTGGAATAACGGGCAGAGGCAGCGCCCTGCACAGGCCGGAGCTCTGCGGTGTGATTCAGTCGGTGTGCTGCCCTTACGCTGGCCCCCGGGGGCATCCTGCCTCATTGGAGATGTGCCTCCTCCTCCTCCTCCTCCTCCTCTCTCCTATCAGGCACCCACGTTGAGTCAGTGACCTCATCATCCCCTACCTCATCACTGGAGCCAATCTGGCAGTATGCTGCAGCTGCTGGAACATGACTGCCAGATTGCTGTCCTTCTTGAGCATCCCCTCTCTCTGCGCTCACGCTACTGCCTTCCTCTAGCTGGGTATCATCATCAGACCCTTCAAAACACTGGGCATCCTCCTGGAGCATGTACCCAACACTGTGCTCAAACAGTTCGGGGGACTCCTCAGGAGGACATGGTGGGTCTAGGGAAGGAGTGACTGATGATGACATTGATACGAGGGAAGAGGACGCTTTGGCAGCTGCTTTGCCAGTACCCTGAGCCTGGGTGAGAGAGGATGAGGAGGATGAGGAGGGCTTGGTCATCCACTCTACCAAGTCTTTGGCATGATGCGGCTCAACACGTCCAGCTGACGAAAATAAGGACAAGCGTGTCCCATGGCCACGTGATAATGACGATGCACCGTGTCCACGACCAGCACTGTTGTCTCTAGACACAGAGCCTGCTTGCCCTCTTTTATTGGCTCGTGACTGTCTGCCTCTCCTTGTTGGCCTTCCAGACATAGTAATGGCCTGCAGGGAGATGGGAAAACCAGCAATTGGGTAGTGTATATTGTGCTGGAGGCACACAACACCCACTAATTCCTGCAGATGCCTGTATTAGAGAACACCAGCAATAAAGGGTAGATACAGGTGTATACTGTGCTGTGCTGGAGGCACAAAACACCCACTTACTCCTGCAGATGCCTTTATTAGAGAACACCAGAAATAAAGGGTAGATACAGGTGTATACTGTGCTGTGCTGGAGGCACACAACACCCACTAACTCCTGCAGATGCCTTTATTAGAGAACACCAGCAAAAAAGGGTAGATACAGGTGTATACTGTGCTGGAGGCACACAACACCCACAAACTCCTGCAGATGCCTGTATTAGAGAACAGCAATAAAGTGTAGATACAGGTGTATACTGTGCTGGGGCACACAACACCCACTAACTCCTGCAGATGCCTGTATTAGAGAACAGCAATAAAGTGTAGATACAGGTGTATACTGTGCTGGGGCACACAACACCCACTAACTCCTGCAGATGCCTGTATTAGAGAATAGCAATAACGGGTATATACAGGTGTATACTGTGCTGGGGCACACAACACCCACTAACTCCTGCAGATGCCTGTATTAGAGAACAGCAATAAAGTGTAGATACAGGTGTATACTGTGCTGGGGCACACAACACCCACTAACTCCTGCAGATGCCTGTATTAGAGAACAGCAATAAAGGGTAGATACAGGTGTATACTGTGCTGGGGCACACAACACCCACTAACTCCTGCAGATGCCTGTATTATAGAACAGCAATAAAGTAAAGATACAGGTGTATACTGTGCTGGGGCACACAACACCCACTAACTCCTGCAGATGCCTGTATTAGAGAACAGCAATAAAGTGTAGATACAGGTGTATACTGTGCTGGGGCACACAACACCCACTAACTCCTGCAGATGCCTGTATTAGAGAACAACAATAAAGTGTAGATACGGGTGTATATTGTGCTGGGGCACACAACACCCACTCACTCCTGCAGATGCCTGTATTAGAGAACAGCAATAAAGTGTAGATACAGGTGTATACTGTGCTGGGGCACACAACACCCACTAACTCCTGCAGATGCCTGTATTAGAGAACAGCAATAAAGTGTAGATACAGGTGTATACTGTGCTGGGGCACACAACACCCACTAACTCCTGCAGATGCCTGTATTAGAGAACAGCAATAAAGTGTAGATACAGGTGTATACTGTGCTGGGGCACACAACACCCACTAACTCCTGCAGATGCCTGCATTAGAGAACAGCAATAACGGGTAGATACAGGTGTATACTGTGCTGGGGCACACAACACCCACTAACTCCTGCAGATGCCTGTATTATAGAACAGCAATAAAGTAAAGATACAGGTGTATACTGTGCTGGGGCACACAACACCCACTAACTCCTGCAGATGCCTGTATTAGAGAACAGCAATAAAGTGTAGATACAGGTGTATACTGTGCTGGGGCACACAACACCCACTAACTCCTGCAGATGCCTGTATTAGAGAACAACAATAAAGTGTAGATACGGGTGTATACTGTGCTGGGGCACACAACACCCACTCACTCCTGCAGATGCCTGTATTAGAGAACAGCAATAAAGTGTAGATACAGGTGTATACTGTGCTGGGGCACACAACACCCACTAACTCCTGCAGATGCCTGTATTAGAGAACAGCAATAAAGTGTAGATACAGGTGTATACTGTGCTGGGGCACACAACACCCACTAACTCCTGCAGATGCCTGTATTAGAGAACAGCAATAAAGTGTAGATACAGGTGTATACTGTGCTGGGGCACACAACACCCACTAACTCCTGCAGATGCCTGCATTAGAGAACAGCAATAACGGGTATATACAGGTGTATACTGTGCTGGGGCACACAACACCCACTAACTCCTGCAGATGCCTGAGAAAAGAACACACTGTCCTTGCCTATCTAGCTTAGAGAACAGCAATAAAGGGCAGATACAGGTGTATACTGTGCTGGAGGCACACAACACCCACTAACTCCTGCAGATGCCTGAGAAAAGAACACACTGTCCCTGCCTATCTAGCTTAGAGAACAGCAATAAAGGGTAGATACAGGTGTATACTGTGCTGGAGGCACACGACACCCACTAACTCCTGCAGATGCCTGAGAAAAGAACACACTATCCCTGCCTATCTAGCTTAGAGAACAGCAATAAAGGGTAGATACAGGTGTATACTGTGCTGGAGGCACACAACACCCACTAACTCCTGCAGATGCCTGAGAAAAGAACACACTGTAGAACACACTGTCCCTGCCTATCTAGCTCTTTCCCTGCACGCCGGAACACACTACACAAGGCCGCCGCACTGGCGGGCTTATATAGTGTGGGGCATGTACTAAACCCCCTGAGCTATAATTGGCCACAGGCATCCTGCCTGTGGCCAATTATGGCTCTCCTCGCTGCCGGCTCTGTGATTGGCCAAGCATGCGGGGTCACGGTGCATGCTTGGCCAATCACAGCGCCGGAAATGCAGTGCGATGGCGCAGTGCATTGTGGGTCGTTCGCGTCACATGAATTTGGCGTGAACGGCCCACAAAGTTCTGGTTTCGCCGAACAGGCGATGTTCGAGTCGAACATGCTTTCGACTCGAACACCGAGCTCATCCCTAGCGGTGACGTCATTGACTACGACAAGCATGCGCTCGTCACATTTGATGCCGTCGCCGCCATCTTGCTTCACCCTACCATGCGCAGGTTTCCATGGAGGCAGGTAAGTATACACACGCTCGGGTTTCTCGTCGGGATCTCTGTTTTTCTCGTCAAGATTCTGAGCAGATTTCCCGACGAGAAACCTCCAAGCCTCGTACACACGCACGGTTTTTCTCGGCAAGAAAGCTCTCCTAGCAGTTTTCTTGTCGTTTCTTGCTGAGAAAACCGGCCGTGTACGAGGCTTTACAGTAGGTTTTCTTTTGAAAACAGCCACAGCCTGAGTAGAAAAGCTGCTCCCCTGCCAGCTAGCTGCAGAAAGAACTTGTGCTCTCTGTTTGAAAGCAGTGGTCTCCCTAAAGAGGTATGATACATCCATTGCTGAGTCAGAGCTAGAGCTCGCTAATCAGAAAAGCTCACACTCCTTGCTGATTGCAGAGCTAAGACCTCTTTCGCACTGGGGCCGCCTGTGCATTAGCGGTAAAGCGCCTAATTTTAGCGGCGCTTTACCGCTGTTTAAGCGGCGCTTTTCGGACACTAGTGGGGCGCCTGTAGTGGCCGAACAAGAGGCTAAAAACGGCCATGTTGCGGCACTTTCGAATCACTTTTCAGGCGCTTTGAAAGCGCTGCCTATTCATTGCAATAGGCAGGGGTGTTTTGGGAGCGGTGTATACACCGCTCCCAAACCACCCCAAAGATGCTGCTTGCTGGACTTTTTCTAACGACCCACAAGCGCACCGCCCCAATGTAAAAGCACTCAGGCTTTCACATTCGGGCGGCATGGGAGGCAGTTTTCAAGCACTTTACAGGTGCTATTTCTAGTGCTAAAACCCCTGAAAACTGCCTCAGTGTGAAAAGGGTCTTAAGCCTTGTACACACGGCCAGTTTTCTCGGCAAGAAAGCTGCTGGGAGAGCTTTTTGCAGAGAAAACCGGCCGTGTGTATGGTTTCTCGTCGGGAAAACTGCCGGGAATCTCGACGAGAAAAATAGAGAACCTGCTCTCTATTTTTCTCGTCGGGATTCTTGGCAGAGTTTGTCTGCCGAGAAAACCGTGAGTGTGTATGCTTACCTGTCCCCGGTAAGCCCGCGCATGCTCGATGAGACTTTGACACATGCGCGGTAGCATACAAGGGTAGTGTAGGGTGTAGCAAGATGGTGGTGATGGCATCGAATGTGACGAGTGCCGGCTCGTCGTAGTCGATGATGTCACCGCGTTCTTGCCATTCAAAAGAACGGCAGTTCTTTTGAATGGTGTGTGTGTACACAGGGCTTGGCAAGACAAGCTTGCCAGGAATCCCGTAGAGAAAACCAACGTTTTTTTCAGACGGGATTCCCGCCCGTGTGTACGAGGCTTGAAAGTCAGACTCAGCTGGGGGAGTGTCACACATCTGCACAGAGACCATTGCTTCCACACAGAGAGCAACGGTCCTTCTGTGCAGCATGCTGGCAAGGGACAGGCTTTTCTACTCAGGCTGTGGTTGCTTTAAAAAGAGAAAGAAATATAAAACTTTACACACTTTTGTTTTAAAGCAATTAATGCGTATAGTTCAATTTTTGGATTTTTTCTTGGTTGAAAATTAGAAGTTCAGTAGTGCTCTAAAATCTGTAAAGTCCATTGTAAAAAAGGAACAGTGCAGTATATTTTTAAAATACAACCCTCAAATGCATACAGTATATGGAGCATAGCTTATTGCACCAGGCCAGTTAATTTCCTTTTGTTGGTGATCTGTTGATCTGGGAACTTCTACATGCTACCTAAATTTATTGAAGGCATATTCCCAAACATGCTTGATGGGATTTAAACTTGTCTTGTATGTTTCAGCATGATGGCTGTCACAGCATTCAGAGAAAGCAGAGGTTACACAGCTCAGATATAGGAAGCAGACCCACTCACTGCACATGTGAGATGCTCCCTGCAATATGGTTGCGGTGTACAGCACACCAATAGAATGCTTACAGGCAACTAATGAAATTAGTCAATGCTATCTAGGAATCACTGCAACTGTGCAAGATTTTAAAAGTGCAAAATGTACCCTAATGCCCTTTAAAGTCCCTTATGATGTTTCCCAATACTATGCTGTCCCTGTATGAAGAGGGAAAAAAGGGGCGCTTTATATTGGCTTGGGCTGTAGGGAAAGACTTGTGGGTCATTTTCACATAGCAAAAGGACATTGCCTAAATCTTCCACCTTCCAGTCCAGTGAACGTCACCCTTAGTCCCTGGAGGTGGAGGCACATATTCAGTGCGGCACTGGGGAAAACTGAAGAATCATTCCAGTATTTTCCTGTAAGCGAGGTGGCGTGACGGAGAATGCAGGAGGAGATGTGCACAGAGCCACCAGGTGCATCGAAGCAGAAGGTGAACATGCACAGCCAGCAGTTCCCCCAGTGCACTGCTTAATAAAGGACGCAGTTTACAGTAAGAACAGCCACTGTTACTGGACAAGATTCATATGTACCAAAATTCACTCTGTCACATAACTGCATTCCACTTAGATATAGATAGCTATTGTATGTACTGCTGAGATAGACTAGGGGATAATGAAAGAGACAGGGAGGGAGAGAGAAAGAGGGAGAGAGGGAAGTAGAAAGGTAAGGAGAGAGAAGGAGAACAGGGTGGGAGAAGAATGTGAGATGGAGGGAAAGAGAGATAGAGGGAGAGAGAAAAAGAAGGAGAGAGAGAAAGGAGGGAGAGAAAAGGAGATAGAGGGAGAAAGAGAAGGGCGGGGGGCAGGGAAGGAGAGGTAAGAAGGGAGAAGAAGAAAATAGATTGAAAGAGAATGTGAGAAGGAGGGGGAGAGAGATGGAGGGAGAGAGGAAGGAAGGGAGAAAGAGGGGGGAGAGATAGCGGGAGGAAGGAAGGAAGAGAGAGAGAGAGGGGGAGGAGAAAGAAGGAGGGGTTTAGATAGAGGGAGGGAGGAATAAAGTGAGAGAGAGGGGGGAGAGAGAAGGAGGGGGAGAGAGAAGGAGGGGAGAGAGAGAAGGAGGGGAGAGAGAGAGAGGATGGGAGAGAGAGAGAGAGGTTGGGGGAGAAAGAAGATAGAGAGAGATGGAGGGAGGAAGGTAGGGAGAAAGAGGGGAATAGAGATAGAGGGACAAAGGAAGGGATAGAGAGAATGAGGAGGAGAGGGAAAGAGGGGGAGAGAGAAGGAGAAGGAGAGAGCTAGAGGGAGGGAGAAAGGAAGGGAGAGAGAGTGGGAGAGAAAGAAGGAGTTGAGAGAGAGGGGGGATGGGAGAGAGAAAGAAAGAAGGGGTGATATAGAGGGAGGAAGGAAGCGAGGGAGAGGAGGGGAAGATAGATAGAAGGAGGGAGGAAGGAAGGAAGGAAGGAGGAGAGAGAAGGAGGAGGAGTAAGATAGAGGTTGGAGGAAGGGAGAGAGAGGGGAGAGAGAGATAAAGGGAGGGGAGAGATAGAAGGAGGAGGAGTAAGATAGAGGGAGAGAGGGAGGAAGGAAGGGGGAGAGCTAGAGGGAGGGAGAGAGGGGGAGAGAGAAGGAGGGTGAGAGAGCTAGAGGGAAGGAGGAATGAAGGGAGAGAGAGAAGGAGGAAGGATAGCTAGAGGGAGGAAGAAAGGGAGAGAGAGGGGAGAGAAAGAGGAGGAGGAGAGAGATAGAGGGATGGAGGGAGGAAGGAAGGGATAGAAGGGGGGAGAAGGAGGAGGGGAGAGATAGAGGGAGGAAGGAAGGGAGAGAGAGGGGGAGAGAGAGGAAGGAAGGGAGAGAAAGAAGGAGGGGGAGAGATGGAGGGAGGAAAAAGGGGGAGAGAAAAGGAGGATAAGTAAGATAGATTGAGGTAGGGAGGAAGGAAGGGAGAGAGAAGGAGGAGAGAGATAGAGGGAGGAAGGAAGAAAGGGAGAGAGGGGGAGAGAGAAGGAGGGGGAGAGCTAGAGGGAGGGAGGAAGGAAGGGAGAGGGGGAGGAGAGAGCTAGAGGGAAGGAGAAAGGAAGAGAAAGAGAGGGGAGAGAGAGAAGGACAAGGAGAGAGCTAGGAGGGAGGGAGGGAGGAAGGAAGGGAGAGGGAGGGGGAGAGAAAGAAGGAGGGGAGAGATAGAGGGAAGACGGAATGGAGAGAGAGGGGGAGAGGGAGAAAGAGGGGCAGAGAGATAGAAGGAAGGGGAGAGAGAGGAGGGGGAGAGAGATAGAGGGAGGGAGGAAGAAAGGGAGAGAAAATGAGGGGGAGAGAGAGAAGGAGGGGAGAGATCTAGAGAGAGGGAGGAAGAAAGGGAGAGAGAGAGAAGGAGGGGAGAGCTAGAGGGAGGAAGGAAGGGAGAGAGAGAGAAGGAGGAGGAGTAAGATAGATGGAGGGAGGAAGGGAGAGAGTGGGGAGAGAGAGATAGAGGGAGGGGGGAGAGATAGAAAGAGGAGGAGTACGATAGAGGGAGGGAGGAAGAAAGGGAGAGAGAGGGGAGAGAGAGAAAGAGGGGGAGGGAGGAAGGAATGGAGAGAAAGGAGGGAAAAGGAGGGGAAGAGATAGAGGGAGGGAGGAAGGTAGGAAGGGGGAGAGAGCTAGAGGGGGAGACAGAAGGGTGTGAGAGCTAGAGGGAGGGAGGAATGAAGGGAGAGAGAGAAGGAGGAAGAGGAGGAGAGAGATAAAGGGATGGAGGGAGGAATGAAGGGATAGAAGGGGGAGAAGGAGGAGGAGAGAGATAGAGGGAGGAAGGAAGGGAGAGAGAGTGGGAGAGAGAGAAGAAGAGGAGTAGAGAGAGGAAGGAAGGGAGAGAAAGAAGGAGGTGGAGATAGAGAAGGCGGGGATAGAGATAGAGGGGGGAGAAAAGGAGGAGAAGTAAGATAGAGGGAGGGAGGGAGGAAGCAAGGGAGAGGGGGAGAGAGCTAGAGAGAGGGAGGAAGAATAGGAGAGAGAGGGGTAGAGAGAAGGAGGGGGAGAGCTAGAGGGAGGGCGTAAGGAAGGGGGAGAGAGGGGGGAGAGAGAAGTAGGAGGAGTAAGATAGAGGGAGGGAGGAAGAAAGAGAGAGGGGGAGGAGAGAGCTAGGGGGAAGGAGAAAGGAAGAGAAAGAGAGGGGGAGAGAGAAGGTCAAAGAGAGAGCTAGA